>JAEOAD010001414.1:0-660000 GCA_036365145.1 Orientallactaga sibirica
TGGGAAGTGGCTTCTTCATTATCCCAGCCAGATCTCCCCATGCTCTGTGGTGGCAGTGTGTGGTGTCTTCAGCAACAGGGCCTAACCTTTTACCTCAGGTGGACATACAGATGCCTGCCTTGTTTTGGGGACCTCATAGGTCTCTCCAATGACATCTCAATATGGGTTGTGACCAATTTCTGGTACTGGGAGTTACAAACCAGAGCCAAGTATTGTAGGGTGAGCCTTCATGTGATTCTCCATGGCCCTTCTTATCACATGATTTCCCCCGCCCACTCCTATGAAGGGTGAAAGCTTGTAGCCTACTATCCAGCAGGATGTTTTCTATGGCCCCAATACATTTTGGATTTGTTTTGTGTTTATCTTCTCCCACCCTCCCCGCAAACACTTCCATCCCTATCATCTGTCCCCTGAGTTGCCTGTCAGGAATGCCTGAATCTCAGAGTGTTCCAGGTTAGGAACCAGAGATGAGGGAGAACCTGCAGCTTTGTCTATCTGTGCTTGTGTGAGTCTGGCTAGTATGATCTGTTCCAAGTTCCACTTTCTGAAGAATTTCATTTTATCATGATTCCTCATGGTGAATAAAATCTCATTTCATTAATGTACCCCAACTTCATAAACCACACTGCCGGGGCTTTTTTCCCTCCACCTCCGGCAGGTAGAGCGGAAGAGAGAGAGAACCGGGCCAGCCGCTTCTCTCGAGGCTGAGCGAGAAGGCGGGTGTCGACGACTCAAACCCCTCCCCCCCAAAACACCGGGGAGAAAAACCACATTGAGCCGGGAGAAACGTCTAAGGCGGAACTCACTCCTTTATTGTCATGGGGAGGTATTTATATATTTTGAGGAAGGGGGCGGGAAGAGAGGATGAGAGAAAGGTATAAGGGCCAATATTATTTCACCACATCAGCAGCAGCTGGGCAGAGGCAGTAAGGGCCAATCAGCAGTAGCTGGGCGGAGGCAGTTTCAGCCTAGGTGCTGAGTCACTCCAAGGACAGGTCGCAAAACTCTACTCAGGCTCTGGAAGCTCAACCAGGCCTCACTGGGAGCCAAGTAAACTCTGGCTGGGCCCAGAACCATTAGGCCTCACACTGGGCAGGGCCCAACATCTCCCCCTTTTGTTTTTGTAAGAACGGTGGACGGTCATGGCCTCTGTCTTAGGTTGTCCCCCTTTGGGAATCTTACCCGTCACTGAGTACCATGCCTCTAGCCCGTTGACCACTCCACGCCCTGTCTTAGGTTGTCTCAACCTGTCTGAGATCTTACCCGTCGTTGGTTCGATGGAGGGCGGGGGGAGAATGTTAGGTGGATAAGCGGAAAAGCCGTAGCCTTTGAGTTGTGAACCTGTGGTGCCTTGACTTGATGAAGTTTAATTGTGACCTGATGAAGTTTAATTGCCTCAAGCTATTGGTGAATGAATTGTGTAATCTTATTAATTACACAGGGCCCGAGAGTGAGGATAAGAAGAAGGAGGGGTTCAGAGGGAGGGAGAAGGTAGGGTAAAGAGCAAGAAGAAGGAGGAGTCCAAGGGGAGGGAGAAGGTGGGATAAAAAGCCATGTAAGCTCGTCTATAGCAGGTTGTTTTAGAAGTCCCGACTCCTCTTCTGTAAATCTTTCTGGAGCTTTTCTGGCTTCATTCAGGTCTAGTAGCATCCACACCTTCAGTTGTTCCTGGGAAGAAACAGAGGCATATTTCTCAGGGTGTGACACTCCCTGGAAAATTGATTATTATCATCCCCTTGTTGGGGTAAATATTTTAAGTCTCTTGCCGGTACCCAAATAGGTCTTTTTTCCTCTTGAGGAAAGACACATCTAAATCCTCTCCCTGCTGTGAGGAGGGGGTCTGGTCCCTTCCAGGCCCCAGTTAATGGGTCCCTCCATTTGACCCAGATGGAGCTGTAGGTGACAGCTGAGGTCCAATGTTTTTGAAAAGGGGACAAGTGTCTATCTTTAGAAAAATTTAAAATATTTAGGGTTAATAATGCCTTTTTTAGTTGGTCATGTGGGGGTAGAGATTCCCCCTTTTGTTTTTGTAATTGAGATTTGAGAGTTTGATGATATCTTTCCACGATGGCTTGGCCCCGCGGGTTATATGGGATGCCTGTGGAAAGTGAGATTTTCCAGGTTTGGAGGAAATCTATAAAAGTCCTGCTTACGAAGCAGGGACCATTATCGGTTTTGATTTGATCTGGCAATCCAAGGGTGGCAAAGCATTGAAGTATATGGCTAATAGCATGTTTAGTTTTTTCTCCAGCATGTGCTGATGCCCAGCAAGCATGGGAGAAAGTATCAACTGAGAGAAAAATATAACTACCATTAGCCATTATTAAACTTCTGTAGTAACCAGAGACTGATAGTCTTTAGGTTTTTTAATTTCGTCCCTCTAGCTGGGCAGAGTTGTCAGGGAAAACTTTAATCCCAGGCCAACATTGTATTACCGATTGAGTTAGTTGGGCTTAGTTTTATGTTTTATGAATTGAGTTAGGCCGGCAGAGAGAGAGAAAATGGGCGTGCCAGGCCTCTAGCCACTGTAAATGAACTCCAGATGCATGGTTTACTTGTGCATCTGGTTTACATGGGTACTGGAGAATTGAGCCTCGAATCAGGGTCTTTAGGCTTTACAGGCAAGCGCTTAACCATTAAGCCATCTCTTTAGTCTCACGTTAATGGGAAGGCAGTGAAGGGTGGGACAATGGTGTGTAGGATATAGCCATATAGACTTGAAAAGCAGGTTTTTTTTTTTTTTTTTTTTTACCTCTAGCAGGGCAATATGAATGCCCCCAGTCATCTTTTTTATTTTTTAAAGTTGGGCCCCGCGGGACATTCAGCTAAGAGCATTGAGGGGGCATGCAGAAGCAAAGGGGCGGGGACGGCAGCGACTAGCCTCATGGTGGACGGCCCGCCCGCTTTTAAGATATTTTATTTTTTTATTGTTTTAATGTAAAGAGCTTACCCGCCTGCCTCTTTGTCGTCCCGCAGGTCTTTTTTAAGATTGTTAATGTGGTTGACAATAGTAGTTTAGTAACCTGAAATCAGCCTTAGTGTTTTTATAATGTATTTTTGTTTGAGGTTTTTTTAACTTAAAATTTTTAAATCTTAGTCCTATATTTTTAGTTAAGCACATTAGTCCACTATAAGCACAATTGCCTTAGGCAGCAGTTGAAAAGAGCTGAAAAGACAGCTGTCCGGCGGCTTGGGTGGCGGTCTTGGAAGAAAGGAGATTTTAAAAGTTAGTTTTAGTCTTTTTGTTACAGTTTTTGTTAAGGGCAAAAATGAACTTTTCCCTGGAAAAGCTTTAAGGCTGGCAATTAAGGCAAGGAGGACTGAATTAATCCATGGGGCTAAAACAAAAGTTTTGTCCCAAGAGCCAAGGAGGTTTTTTTGTTTTATTTTGAAGCCACATTGTAGAAGAAGTTTTTGTAAAATTAGGGCAATAGTAATATACATGAGTACAACACAAGCATAAGGTCCCCAAAAATAGCTAAACATGTTGTAGAATTTTTCTAAGATGGCGCCCCCACTCCAAGGAGGGGGCAGGACACTTTGAGAGTTCTCCAGGTTTGCCCACGTGGTGAGCCTCCTCTAGGTTTGCCCACGTGGTGAGTTTCCTTTTCAGGTCTACCCACGTGGTGAGTTTCGTTTTTAGGTCTGTCCACGTGGTGTGTCCGCCATGAAATGGTGTTTCTAAGATGGCGCCCCCATTCAAATGGGGGCAGGACAAAAATGGCGGCACCGCAGAAGCGGTTTGTTGGAAACCCAAAAATGAGAGGAAAGAGAAAAGAACAAGAGATGTTGAAGTTTGGGATGGAGTTTTTATTTAAATGAGGAGGCAAAATATTTAAAGTCTCCTCTAGGTCTGTCCACATGGTGTGTCCGCCATGAATGTACCCATTTAGAAATGGCAGCAAACCGGAAATGGAAGGAAAGAGAAAGGAAGTTGAAGTAAGCACAGATTATAGAAGTAAAGGTTAGAATATTAAATATGAAGATTACCTCATAACTTATGAGGATACACCCGTCAGCAGTCCGATTAGCTCGTCAGCTTAATTTTGAATTTTTTCTTCGCCACGCCGTCAGTCTGTAGTCCGTTTTGAATCCCCATACATCCTCACATGGGGCAGTAGTCCTGCCCCACGTTGGCGCCAGTTGCCGGGGCTTTTTCCCTCCACCGGCAGGTAGAGCGGAAGAGAGAGAGAACGGGCCAGCCGCTTCTCTCGAGGCTGAGCGAGAAGGCGGGTGTCGACGACTCAAACCCCTCCCCCCCAAAACACCGGGGAGAAAAACCACATTGAGCCGGGAGAAACGTCTAAGGCGGAACTCACTCCTTTATTGTCATGGGGAGGTATTTTATATATTTTGAGGAAGGGGGCGGGAAGAGAGGATGAGAGAAAGGTATAAGGGCCAATATTATTTCACCACATCAGCAGCAGCTGGGCGGAGGCAGTAAGGGCCAATCAGCAGTAGCTGGGCGGAGGCAGTTTCAGCCTAGGTGCTGAGTCACTACAACAATGTGCATGTGGGTTGATTCCAGGTCTTAGCTCATGTTAGTTGAGCAGCTCTTAACAGTTGAGCAGGTACCTCTGCTGTGAGGAGTGGAGGCCTTAGGAGAGATGCCCAACACAGGAATAGCTGGGTCAGTCGGTAGCTCTCTTTCCCTCTTTTTCAGGAGCCACCCTACTGATTTTCCTGCTGGCTGAACAAGTTTGCACTCCCCCAGCTGTCATTCTGGACTCCCCTTTCTCTGGAGTAGAACCCCCACATCCTAGCAGAGAGGCCTGCAGCATGTCCCCATGGTGCCCACAGCCAAGGCAGCAGACTGGACCCTGCGGTCAAGACAGGAAATGGAGGACCCTCCTGAGCAGTATTCCTATATACCTCCATGGCAATCTTCCCTCCCTCTCCTCCTCCTACAGCCTCCTTTCTCCCTCCTTTCTCTATACCACTGAGAAAATAAATTCGCATTGACTTCAACCACCCAGTATGTGGTAATTGTTTTACATGTCTTAGCAAACTACTAAACAGTAACAGGACAGATGGTGTGTGTGTTCATGGGTGAGAAGCTAGTCCTGTCTTTGGGTATGGATAGACTTTCCTGGCTTCTGGCCATGTGCATTTTAATGACTGTAGACCAAGGTAGTTGTGGTCACAAGGTCTCAACAACTTGCAGTGTTGTAAAATGGCTCTTATGGGATCAGACCACCTTGAAATGTCACAGGTTTCCTCATATCCCTGGTCACTGCAGTGTGGAAGTTTAGGATATTTTTTTAAGATTTTATTTTTATTTATTTATTTATTAGAGACAGAGAGAGGGAGAGAAAGAGAGAGAATGGGCACGCCAGGGCCTCTAGCCACTGCAAACGAACTCCAGATGTTCCACCATGTGCAGTTGGCTTACGTGGGACCTGGAGAATCAAACCTGGGTCCTTAGGCTTTGCAGGCATGTGCCTTAACCCCTAAGTCATCTCTCTAGCCTAGGATCATTTTTAATTGCCACCCCTGCAATGATTCTCACTGTTTGGTGTTGCAGTGGATGGAACCTAAGGCCTTCAACCTGCTAGTCAAGTGTGATCTGCTGAGCTATCCACCCCTCCCCCCACCATGTCTGTGTTGCTTCAGCAAATCCAAACCATGGGTTTTCCTTCTCTGCCTCTCACGTGATTTAGAATTTCAGTACCTCCTCCTGGATCATCCCCGAGTTTCCCTCATCACACCCCCTTTGTACCTCCAAATGGACTCTGGGTTACACCACCTTGAAGATCAAGGGGAACATGTGGATGGAAAGTGTTCCCAAAGTGTGTGTGTGCACAGTGTCAGAATGGGAGCAGATGTGGAGATAAGGGATTTATAAGTACATGTAGTTAGTTCAGGGTTTGGGGATGAAATGCTGCATGGGAGGTGGGCAGAGGGTGCTGGGTCCAGTGACTTGTGTCAAACAAGAGCACAGAGACTGCCCCATGTCCAGAGACATAGAATGTAAGAAGATGGTCGCAGAGACCAGAATGACCACACAAAGATGACATGCAATTTGTAAAGCATTTCATATTTTAAAAAAATGAAAGGAGTTGAAAAACAGGAGTTCTGCAAAAGTGGAAGGGAACTAAAGTGTGTAAGTGGGTGTCAAGGTTTTCAAAATACACTGTAAAGGGCAAAAGAGATTGCTTAATGGTTAGGGCACTTGCCTGCTAAGCCAAAGGACCCAGGATCTAATCCCCAGGACCCAAGTGAGCCAGATGCACAAGGTGACATATATGTCTTTATTTTTTTTTTTTTTTTTTTTTTGCAGTGGCTGGAGGTCCTGGGAGCCCATTTCTCTCTATCTGCCACTTTCTCTCTCAAATAAATAAGTTAAAGTTAAAAAATACACTATATAAAATGTATATGAAACTACTAAAGATTATTCTCCTGTGTTTATCAGTAATAGTGTGCAATGAAAACAATTACTATAGTTATATCTCAAAGCATAACTCATGAGTGTGTTTCAGTTTTCAAGAACAGTATCAAAATAGTCATTATATTCCAATTACCTAAAATAAGAAACATAAATTCCCTTTTAGAAATGTTTAAAATTTTTCTGAAGACAAGAAACCAACTACATGGATGCTCTAATAAATCCCCCCCTCATATATATTCTATACAGTTTTGAAGTGGCCACCACAGCCAATGAGCTCTACCTTGACTCTGAGGGGCTGGTGAAGAATCCAATCCATCTAACGGTGCTGAGGAAGGGGTCTGTGCTGTCATCGACCATGTTGTGAATTGTCACAGGAGGCAAAGACTGTCTCTCAGGTCACAGAGCAAGGGAATGTCTGTTGTGGAAAGAATTAATGAGTGTTTTTACTTTCAACAAGAAGTTGTTGGCATTTCATGTAACCTTTATCCATTCAGTCCATGGAGATGACACTGACAATGATGAATGGGGTTTTGCGTGTTTCAGATGAAGATTCCAGAACTTTCTTCACAGGCTGTGAAGATGAATCATTCTGTCTCACCTACAGCCATGCCATAAAAGTCCTAGGCTTCACCAGGCATGGTGGTACATGCCTTTAATACCAGCCCTTGGGAGGCAGAGGTAGGAGGATCACCATGAGTTCAAGGCCACCCTGAGACTACAGAGTGAATTCAAGGTCAGCCTGGGCTAGAGTGAACCCTACCTCAAAAACAAAAACAGGGCCTGTAGAGATGACTTAGCAGTTAAGCACTTACCTGTGAAGCCTAAGGACCCTGGTTCAAGGCTCAATTCCCCAGGACCCACATAAACCAGATGCACAAAGTAGCACATGCATCTGGAGTTCGTTTGCAGTGGCTGGAGGCCCTGGCATGCCCATTCTCTCTATCTATCTGCCTCTTTCTCTGTCTGTCTGTTGCTCTCAAATAAATAAATAAAAAATAAACAACAAAAAAATTTAAAAAAAAAAAAAAAAAAAAAAAAAACAAACAAAAAAAGTCCTAGGCGGCATGACTGCTTCTGCAACTGCTCTGGAATCTTTACCTGGGATGAACTTGGAATTGTCTAGCAAACTTCACTGTCATAACAAAAGTTTCCATGGGTGTCTAACACATCTCTTTATTTTTTAGTAACAGTTCTATTAAATGGACATTCACATTTTCTATACTGAGGTGCAAATTCTATGCTTGTGGAAAAATGTGGAATTTTTGTTAATAGTATTTCTTTTATGGTTTTTCTTTTTGTCTGACTTGAAAAGATGACTCTTTTCATGATTGTTAGGTCATCTTTAGCCAAAATATTATTCATGTCTGGAATTTCTCCTCTGTGAGGAAAATCATGTTTATAATAAAATTAAACAACTGGCACAAAGTGATTTCTAAGTGTTAAACATGATTCCTTTAATAATATTAATTATTAAGATTTTAACACAGGTGTAGTATGTGAATAACTACATATTTAATATGTATTAAGTGAATATGTAATTTAAATCAACAAGTTGTTCAGCTAACATTGTGTGTGTATGGTGCAGACATGTTTACGTCACAGTGGGTGCCATGTGCATGGGTAGACATGAGGTTGACGTGAAGTATGTTCCTCACTTGCACTCCACTTTACTTCCTGAGGCAAGGTCTCTTACATGAATTGAGTTTGCAGGCTGGGTTTGTCTGAGAAGCCATCTTGTCCCAGGATCCCCATCTCCACCTCCTGAGTGCTGGATGCCATGTCCACCCAGTCAGTATTTACATGGAATTGGGCATCTGAACAATGCTCCTTATATGCATGTGGCAAACGCTGTATCCACTGAGCATCTCCCCAGCGCCCTGTAACAGGTTTCACACCAAGGAAGAACCCGCCCACATAAAGTGATAGGGTCTCACGTGTACAAACCATTTACTGCTGATTGTCCATTGAAAGATAAAATAGTCCTCGTATGACACAATACATCTTCAAATTCCTTCATATTTGAAAGGAAATACGTATGTAACAGTGTCTGAACTATTGTTTGATAGGTGAGGCTCTGAAGTGAGTGAGTCAATTATGTCAAGCCCTTACCTCAAAAATGTTTCAGAGTTTCTCTCCAAACTTTTCCTTCATAGAATGTACAGTGGCCCTGTTTGAAATAGAATAATTTAGATAGCATTATACTTTCCTTCTTTGTTGGTCATGACAATGCAGATGTTCCAGCAACACTGTGAAACTGCAGGTGTCTCCTATGGAGTCTAACATTTTCCTACTGGCCTCTTCAGCTCGAGTGAAAAACTCCATCCAGGTCTAGGCAGCCGAGCACTCTGAGCAGCCAGCCAGAGGGCGGAAACCTTCTTTGAGCTGAGTGGAGGTGGCTGAGAGTGGGAGGGTCAGTGAATGGAGGTATGACACAAGTTTGGAAACTGGTTGACAATTGTTGGATCTGGACTGAGTAGGAAAGGAGTCACTATACTAATTTTTTTGGCTTTGGCATATGTTTTAAATTGTTCAAAATAAAATCATATTCGTCCTGGGGAGATATTTCAGTGGCTAAAGTGCTCTGTGCTCAAGCTGAAGTATCCAGGTTCAGTCCCCAGACCCTACATCATCTTCCAGAAGTCATGGGTTGGAGAGATGGTGCAGTGTTTAAGACTGCTACCTGCACAGGCATGAGGAGAGCTGAAGATGCCCGAGTTCAAACCCATGTCAACAGTTGTGTGTGGCTGCACCAATCTAGATCCCTAGTTCTGTTGAAAGTAGAGAGCAGAGAATTGCTGGGGCAGGGGCGTGGCAAGCTCTGGAATCAGTAACTATCAACACAAACTCAGTAGGCGAGTGATGGGGGGGACAATGGCCACAGCTGATCACATGGGCCCTGCAAGCACATACATGTGCATATACCACACATGCTCAGGAAGCCAGAAGCCATGTTGGGTGTCTGCAATGCCAGCATGCTGATACTGTCAGAGAGACACAGAAGAGTTTCCTGGAAGCTTGTGGCGAGCACATCAAAGAACAGCAGACAGAGGATCCAGAGGGAGAAAGGAGGTGGACAGGCCTGGACAGACCAGTTATCTCTGACCTCCACCTGTGCACTATGGTACATTTCTAACTGTTCTCTCATACACACACACACACACACACACACACACACGAACACACACACACACATGAACAAACACATACATGTTTAAACCTACAGAAATAATTGGGTTTAGTATTTTATTATTATTTATGTGCAAGCAGGGAGAGAGGAAGGGAGAGAGTGAGCATGGAGATGCCGGGGCCTCTTGCCATTGCAAATGAGCTCAAGATGCTTGTGCCACTTTTTGTATCTGTCATTATGTGGGTACTGGGGAATCAAATCTGGGCAGTCAGGCTGTGCTGGTAAGGGGCTTTAACCATCCAGCAATCTCTCCAGCCCCAAAATATATTTTTTCTTTAGAAAAAAAAAGCTGGGCGTGGTGGTGCATGCCTTTAATCCCAGCATTTTGGAGGCAAAGGTAGGAGGATTGCCATGAGTTCAAGGCCACCCTGAGATTACATAGTGAATTCCAGGTCAGCCTGGGCTAGAGTGAGACCCTACCTTGAAAAACCGAAAAATAAAAAACCAAAAAAAAAAAAAATCACCTTTAAACATTTCTATAGATTTTTGACCTTCCATTATGTTTATTCCAAACTCTGCCTCGTGACACTTGCCATCTTACAGGCATTACATACTCTAACAGTAGCACCATGAGAAAACAGAACCATGCAATACTTATACCAGAATAAGCTTAAGGGGAAAACAAAGGTAGGAACCTTATCTCAGAGGTCATGCACTGGAACCAGCTGGAGAAGGTTCATGCATCATGAGCTCACCACACTGCTTCCACACTGCCTGGCCTTTCAGGGTCCCCACGTTGAAATTACTTGTCTTGGCAGGCATGGTGAAAATCACCTCCACAGTCATCTTACTCTTATGCATCTGAGGAGGGCATAGGGAACAGCACAGGCATTAAAACACATGTGGCAGACCGACCTTCATGTCAGCCCACTCCTTAAGGCATACTCCTTAAGCACTAAACCATCTCTCCAGCCCTAAAAGCCACATTTTTAAAAAGAAGTCTTTTCCTTCCTTTCTTGCTTCTTCTTTTTCAAAAATATTTTATTTATTTATTTATTTATTTATTTATTTATTTATTTGAGATATACAGAAATAGGCAGGCAGGCAGAGAGAGAGAGAGAGAGAATGGGCATGCCAGGGCCTCCAGCCACTGCAAACAAACTCCAGGTGCACCACCTTGTGCATCTGCCTTATGTGGGTCCTGGGGAATCGATCCTGGGTCTTTTGGCTTTGCAGGCAAACAGCTTTACTGCTAAGCCATCTCTCCAGTCCTGGATATGGTTATTTAAAAAACTAGTTTATGGGTTGGAAAGATGTCTTAGCAGTTAAGGCACTTCCCTGCAAAGCCTAAGGACCCAGGTTCGATTCCTCAGAACCCACATAAGCCAGATGCACAAGGCAGCACATTGCCAGTTCTCCCCCCCCCTCTCTCACACTCATAGTAAAAATAAATAAAAATGAAATAAAAATATTTAAAAGTTAAAAAAAAGTTTATTATTTGCATGGACAGAGAGAAGAGAGAGTGGGAGAGTGAGCAAGAGAGAAAATGGGAGCACAGGGCTTCTTGCCACTGGAAACATTCTCCAGATGCCTGCACCGCTCTGTGCATCTGGCTTTCCATGGATCCTAGAGAACTGACCAGAGCCATTAGGCTCTGCATTAGTGCCTTTAACCACTGAGCCATCTCTCCAGTGCATGGACCTGGTTCTTTTGACAATGGTTCTTACTTTCTTGTCTTTCATGTCTGTCTCTAACTTCTTATTGAATCTGGGTCATGTGGATAAAAGAGTAAAACAAATGACGTAAAGTACATATTAGTGAACAAACATTCTATCCAGGGGGGCAGCCCTAAAAGACCAAACCCTACCTTTGTCCATAATTATCTAAGACTTCCTTCTCTATTGTTCCAAATAGCTGTATCTTCAGAGGTCCATCCAGGATATTCTCCTGGAATTAGGAAAAAAGAGGCCGAAACATTAGAACACTAAATGTAGCTCAGTGATATAACACTTGCCTAGCATGCATGGAGCCCTGGGTTGAATCTCCAACACAGAAAACAAAACAACAAAAGAGCATTCGCTATGGACACATACAGCATGATAGTCCAGATGATGTAAAGGAGTGAGTTTAGCAGTGTGGTAGTTTGAATAGATTGCCCCCAATATATTCAGTGTTTTATTAGTTTATAGTTTGCATCTGCAGCCACCTTGCTAGATATGTCAGTGTCTTTGTGATGGTGGGTTTGAGATTCCTAAAGATGTTTGTGCCCAGTTGGAGTTCCTGAAGTGTGCTGTGGCAGCTTTGCTCCTGTGTAGTTGGTGGCTTTTCTTTGTTTTGTTTGAAGGCAGGCCAGCTTTTTTTTTTTTTTTTTTTTTTTTTGCCATTATGGAGCTTCCCCTGGATCTGTAAGCTTCAATAAATAATATCCCTTCCTCCATAACTGTGCCTGGTCTGGAAGTTCATCTCAGCAAACCTGAAGCTGTCTGCTACAAGCAGCATCTGGGAAGTCTACAGAAAATTCTGAACCTGCTGGGCATGGTGGCACATGCTAGGAGGATCGCCAAGAGTTTGAGTCTGCCCTGAGACTACATAGTGAATTCCAGGTCAGCCTGAGCTAGAGTGAGACCCTACCTTGAAAAACCAAAAAGAAAAAAAAAAAAAAAAAGAAAATTCTGAACCTATCATTGGTTGCAATGTTTTTAGGTGATGACGTTTACCAAAACCATTAGCCAATATCAAATTACTTGTGCATTGGCTATAAACCAGAAGTATTTCCAATTAGCTATTCTGATTTGAGTAAAACAATTCTAACCTCCTAGGAGAGTTGAATTCCTGTATTCTTGTTCTCATCCCACTTAATTCACTGAAAGAAAAAAAGAAGTGATTTTTTCTTGGTTATATAGTTCCTGCCACTATAATTCCAAAGAATATACACTTACTTTAAGTCATGTGTTGGATTATGGACCTGTCTGTCATTCTGAGTATCTTAAGTAAAATACCAAAAGCCAAGCTGGAAAGATGGCTCAACAATTAAGGAAGGCAGTTGCCTACAAAGCTTAACCGCCAGGGCTCAATACCCCAGGACCCATGCAAGGCAGATGCACAAGGTAATGCATGCGTCTGGAGCTTGTTTGCAGTGGCTGGAGGCCCTGGAGCACCTATTCTCTCTCATCTCTCTATCAAATGAATAAACATGAAGAAGATCTAGGGAGGATGATAGCACACCACAAACACAGTGAACGCAGATGAGATAGGAATCCTCTGTGGTGTGTTTTGAGGAACATGAAAATCCCAGTGTTCAAAAATATGGCCTCCAATATTTCTTTGAGTTAAAGTCCAAAGTCTGAGTGCAATTCTTAATTAGATGCAGTAAGTCATTAGCAGTTATAAAAACATCCCAGTTAGTGGGGCATGGTGGTGCAAGCCTTTAATCCCAACACTTGGGAAGTTGAGGTAGGAGGATCACTGTGAATGCAAGGCCACCCTGAGAATACAGAGTAAATTCTAGGTTTGCCTGGGATGGAGCAAGACCCTACCTTAAGAAACGAAAACAAACAAACAAACAAACAAAAAACAAACAACAAGGCAGGGCGTGGTGGTGCACTCCAGCACACTTGGGAGGCAGAGGTCAGAGGATCACTGTGAGATCGAGGCCAGCCTGGGACACAGAGGGAGATCCAGGTCAGCCCGAGCTACAGTTGAGACCCTACCTTGAAAAACACAAACAAACAAACAAACAAACAAACAAAAACAAAAAACCTGAAAAACTAAAAAAACCAAAGAAAAAAAAGAAAACAAATAAAAGTAAACCCTATCCCAGTTACACTACATAATCACCAAGGCCCTCAGAAAAAGACAGATATTCTTCATGGGGGACAAGGTGGTGCTCCGGCCTGGTGGGTCTGGTGAACTTACCCGCCTGCCTGTCCCGGAGAAGGGCGGGGCAGGGAGGCCTCGGAAAAGCCTGGTGCAGGAAAGACTCCAGGGAGGACTGCGGGCTGCTGCACAAGGAGGTGGGCCAGGCGTGTACAGCAGCTATTTCTAGTGGAGTCTTCCTTTCTTCTTTTCTTCTGGAGAGTTCTCCAATAACCCCACAGCCTGCTGGTCCGTTTCCTGGCACAACTGCTGGCGGGTTCAGGCATCTGTCAGTTGTGAGGAGGAGCGGTTGGGGACACGTGACCTCGCCCTGGCCCTACAGGGAGGCTTCCGATTGGCTGACCCAGCTGGGGACCCCGCCCCTTTGCAAAGGACCGGTGTGGGCCATGAGAGCATGGGAGGGATTTGGTGGAAAGGCCTCTTTGCTCTTGAGAACAACTGTGAGCAGAGTCTGTTCCTTTATGGCCTTGGATGTGTCTGTGTACTGAGATGCCCAGGTCTACAGCAGTCATGGGTCAGCCTGAGCAGAAACCAGCCCAGATGGCTGAACCTCCCAGTGTGTTGAGACCCAGCTTCACTGACCTTAACAAAGTGTCTTATGGGCTGGGAGATGGCTTAGTGATGAAGGTGCTAACCTGTGATGCCTAAGGACCCAAGTTATTTCCCCAGAGCCCATGTAAGCCAGATGCACAAGCTGTCACATTGCAACTGGAGTTGTTTTGCAGTGGCGAGAGGCCCTGCGGTACCCATTCTCTCCCCGCCTCTGTCTCATAAATAAATAAATAAATAAATAAATAAATAAATAAATAAATAAATGATTTTTAAAAGTTTTTGGGGGGATGGAGAGATGGCTTAGCAGTTAAGGTACTTGCCTGCAAAGTCAAGTGACCCAGCTTTGATTCTCCAGTACCCATGTAAAGCCAGATACACAAGGTGGCACATGCATCTGGAGTTCATTTGCAGTGGCTAGATGCCCTGGCAGACTCATTCTCTCTCTCTATCCTCTCTCTCTCTTTATCTCTGTTTTCTCTCCTTCTTTCTCTTTCTGTCTCTGATTTCTCTCTCAAATAAATAAATAAATAATTTTAAAAGCTTCTTAAAATGCATTTCTTTACAAATAGTGTCATACCTTTGGGCCACCTTAGGCATCTGGTCTTATGTGGGTATTGGGGATTGAATGCAGGCTTTGCAAGCAAGCTCATTAAGCACTGAGCCATCTCTCCAGCCTCTAGTTTCTTAAAGTTATAAAAATAACATAAATTTAATATATACATGATGTTTTCAGATATGTATACATTGCAGAAAGGCTACATATGGCTAATTAACTTATATCCGACCCCACAAACATACAATTTGTTTTGTTATCATATTGTTTGTTATTGTTGTGTTTATATATTGTGTTTTTTTTGTTCTTTTGTTTTGTTTTGTTTTGTTTTGAGATTGGTCTCACTTTAGCCCAGATTAACCTAGAACTGACCCTGTAGTCCCAAGCTGGCCTCGAACTCACAGTGACTCTCCCTGTGTCTGCCTCCTGAGTGCTAGGATTAAAGGAATGCACCACCACATCCAGCTATTTTTGAGACAGGATCTTGATATATAGCATGGCTGGGCTGGTGCTCAATAATTAGAAAACTGTGCTTTTTTTTTAATCTTCATTCATGACCAATGTGTGATAGGTAAGCTGTGGAAGAGCAGTTAACTCCAATTCAAAGATGAAAACTGACAGTCTGATTTACATTTTCTCACTATTACATAACTCTGCACATGCATAAGCCAAACTGGAAGCTACAAGACAGGGAAAGGTCATTTGTGCAGTAGCACACTAATTAGATCTACCTTTCACAAGACCAAGGAGGAAGATTAAATCTTTCTGTGAGCAAAATCATGAATTTCACTTAAACTATGTCAATCAATAGGTGTCTGGAAATTTAAGAGGAAATATTTGGTGAGGAATTCAGGATTGGAGCTAAAAAGGTCAGTCTGAACTGTCCACAGGGTTTGATTCTTCAGTATCCATGCAAAGCCAAATGCACAAAGTTTGCAGTGAGTGGCAGGAGCCCTGGCATACCCATACCCCCTCTCTCTTTTTCAGATGAGTAAATATTTAAAAGTAAATTAAGAGCCAGGCGTGGTGGCACATGCCTTTAATACCTGCACATGGGAGGCAGAGGTAGGAGGATCATTGTGAGTTTGAGGTCACCCTGAGACTTCAGAGTGAATTTCAGGTTAGACTGGGCTAGAGTGAGACCATACCTCAATATATATATATATGGGTTACACACAATGAATTAAACATGTCCATGTATCTTGGCCCCTTAACACATCTCTAACATTACAGTGCATGTATTAAAAGCACAAGCACATAGCGGTTAAGGCGTTTGCCTGCAAAACCAATAGATCCCAGTTGGACTCTCCAGGACCCACATAAGCCAGAGGCAAAAGGGGGCACATGTGTCTGGGGTTCGATTGCAGTGGCTGGAGGTCCTTGTGTGTGTGCATTCTCTCTCTCTCTCTCTCTCTCTCTCTCTCTCTCTCTCTCTCTCGCTGCCTCTTTCTCTCTCAAATAAATAAATAAAATATATTTTTAGAAAAGTACAAGCACAAAGCAAAAGACAAGAGCTGACCTAGAAAATAAGCCCCTCTCTCCCACCCTGCAAAGGTGTCATTGTCTGACAGGTGCCTTCACAGCACAAAGCTTGTGGTCAGATTCCAGTGCCTCCCTACCACACACGATGAGCAATCTTAAAAAAAAAAACCTAGCTTGTTTATTTATTTATTTATTTATTTATTTATTTACTAGAGAGACAGAGAGAGAGAGAAAGAGAGAGAGAGGATGGGCACACCAGAGCCTCTAGCCACTACAAAAGAATCCAGATGCATGCACAACCTTGTTTATTTGGCCTATGTGGGTACTGGGGAATTGGACCTGGGTTCTTAGGGTTTATAGGCAAGCAACTTAATGGCTAAGCCATTTCTCCAGCCCATGATCAGGAATCTTAACTATGGGCTGTCACTGGAGGGAGCCTTCAATATGAAGTAAGAACTGAGATGAAAACAGAAGAAAAGTCCTCAGGGGAAGAAAGTATAGAGAACAAAAGAAAACCCTTCACAAAACCCTCAGGGCCTCAAAGGTAATATGGCAACTCTAAAACAGACATGTTTTTACTTAAAAAGCAATATTCAAAGGTCAACAAATGCACTAGAAGAAAAACAACAGCAGCTCTATTAGGAGATAAAATACACAATTTAAGAAACTTCCATTAGTATTGGAAAAAGGTGAAGAGAGATGAAAATATAAAAATTCCCATCAGAGGGACTAGTGACTACATAGAAAATGATCAAATAATGACCGACAGGCCACACAGCACAGTCAGTGACCACAGTAAATCATGAAGAACTTTGCAAGCACAGCAAGAAATGGAATCCCAAGAGCTTTCGGGACAATAAAAGTCACATGCCAAAAATCAGAACTCAGAATGTTGTTAAACTTCTCAACGGCTTCATGGAAGCCAGCAGACAACAGAAAAATGTCTCTAGCCAGGTGTGGTGATGCATGCCTTTAGTCCCAGCACTGGAGGCCCAGGTAGGAGGATCGCTGTGAGTTCGAGGCCACCCTGTGACTACATAGTGAATTCCAGGTCAGCCTGGTCTAGAGTGAGACCTTACCTCAAAACAACAACAACAAAAAGTGACAGAGAGAATGAGAATGATGGGGGGAGAGAGAGAGAGATAGAGATAGAGAGAGAGAGATTGACTAACTCAGGCTTAAATCAAGACCAGGCAGAAAAAGCAGTGGACTGGAACATCAGACGTTCATTCCAATCTAGTCACTGCAGGTGAGCAACCCTTTGAGGGTGAGCACCCAAAGTACAGGTACATCACACACACACACACACACACACACACACACACACACACACACACACACACACAGCTCTCATGCACACACTTATACACATGCAGAAATGCAAAAAAGGGATAGAAAAATAGGAAAAGTAATTTTTCAGCAAATGCCAATACTTTGAGCCCAAAGTTTCCATCCTTTAGAACCAATAGCCTGATGTAAGTAGGACTGGGCAATGACTCAGCAGTTAAAGGCACTTGTTTGCAGATTCTGTCAGGGTTCAGTTCCCCAGTACCCACAAAATCTCAGATGTCTGAGTAAAGCACAAAGCACAACGTGAATCTGGGCTTTAATTGCATGTGGCAAGATCCCCTGGTACACCTATATTTACACTCATTCTCATAGCTCTCCTCTATGCCTCTGTCTCTCTCCCATCAATTAAAATATTTTTAGAAAAAAATAAAAATAAATCATCTATGGTATTCTGTTAAAGCAGCACAAATATTCTACAACAAATCCTCCATTGAAAGAATCTGCAAATAGCAATATCCTGCAACAGAAACATGAACATACCTAGCACCTAGATATTGGTTTGTGAATAGCATCCTACCCTAAAAGGAACCAGGGTTCCAGAAGAAATGGTTAGTGCATGCTTGCGGTAATACAATGAATCTAGATTATGTTGTTCAGAAATTAAGGATGTACCACTGGGGCATCAAGAAGGAGAAAAGTGATAACATGGCTTGTGCCTGAAGTGGCAGCATGTGATGTTTGTTTCAATTGGTGGTGACAAATTGACTAACCACACAATGCATGACCCACATTCCCCATTGATGAGGGTCCCTTTGAAAGAGGGAGGACAGGGAGGAGGACAATGGAAACAATACTATGAATGTAGGACAATGGAACCAATACTATGAATGTAGAATCAGAATAATATAAATATTATAAAAATATATAATAATAAAAAATAATAATAATATCAGGGCATATAAATAAATATATAATAAATAAATATATATAATAATAAAATCCCAGCAGGGCATGGTGGGAGGCAGAGGTAGGTGGAGAGTTTGAGGCCAGCCTGAAACTACATAATGAATTCCAAGTTAGCCTGGGCTAGAGCAAGATCCTACCTCAAAACACCAAACAAATAAATTTTAAAATTAAATATAAAACAACATAATGAAAAACAAATTTAAAAAAAAGAAAGAATGTCAAAAAAATACAATAGAGACATTTTAATACCAAGGACTCTGAAGGCAACTTTTAAAAACCTTGCAACAACTCATGTTTGAAATATTTCATGGCCTGGAGAAACAGTTCAGTGTAGAGCACTTGCCTAATATTGACAAGGTCCTGGCTTCTATCATCCAAATTTTGTTGCTCTGTGTGCTGTGTAGTTGGTGGCTTTTCTCTCTGTTTGGCCCTGTGAAGGCAGGCCAGCTTTTTTTTTTTTTTTTTTTTCCATTATGGAGCTTCTCCTGGATCTATAAGCTTCAATAAATAATATCCCTTCCTCCATAACTGTGCCTGGTCTGGAAGTTCATCTCAGCAAACCTGAAGCTGTCTGCTACAAGCAGCATCTGGGAAGTCCACAGAAAATTCTGAACCTGCCGGACATGGTGGCACATGCTAGAAGGATCACCAAGAGTTTGAGTCCGCCCTGAGACAACATAGTGAATTCCAGTTCAGCCTGAGCTAGAGTGAGACCCTACCTTGAAAAACCAAAAACGAAAAAAGAAAAAAAAAAGAAAATTCCGAACCTGACTATCATTGGTTGCAATGTTTTTAGTTGATGACGTTTACCAAAACCATTAGCCAATATCAAATTACTTGTGCATTGGCTGTAAACCAGATATTTCCAATTAGCGATTCTGATTTGAGTAAAACAATTCTAACCTCCTAGGAGAGTTGAATTCCTGTATTCTTGTTCTCATCCCACTTAATTCACTGAAAGGAAAAAAGAAGTGATTTTTTTCTTGGTTATATAGTTCCTGCCACTATAATTCCAAAGAATATACACTTACTTTAAGTCATGTGTTGGATTATGGACCTGTCTGTCATTCTGAGTATCTTAAGTAAAATACCAAAAGCCAAGCTGGAAAGATGGCTCAACAATTAAGGAGGGTAGTTGCCTACAAAGCTTAACCGCCAGGCCTCAATACCCCAGGACCCATGCAAGGCAGATGCACAAGGTAATGCATGCGTCTGGAGCTTGTTTGCAGTGGCTGGAGGCCCTGGCGCACCTATTCTCTCTCATCTCTCTATCAAATGAATAAACATGAAGACGATCTAAGGAGGATGTTAGCACACCACAAACACAGTGAACGCAGGTGAGATAGGAATCCTCTGTGGTGTGTTTTGAGGAACATGAAAATCCCAGTGTTCAAAAATATGGCCTTCAATATTTCTTTGAGTTAAAGTCCAAAGTCTGAGTGCAATTCTTAATTAGATGCATTAAGTCATTAGCAGTTACAAGAACATCCCAGTTAGTGGGGCATGGTGGTGCAAGCCTTTAATCCCAACACTTGGGAAGTTGAGGTAGGAGGATCACTGTGAATGCAAGGCCGCCCTGAGAATACAGAGTAAATTCTAGGTTTGCCTGGGATGGAGCAAGACCCTACCTTAAGAAACGAAAACAAACAAACAAACAAAAAACAAACAACAAGGCAGGGCGTGGTGGTGCACTCCAGCACACTCGGGAGGCAGAGGTCAGAGGATCACTGTGAGATCGAGGCCAGCCTGCGACTACAGAGGGAGATCCAGGTCAGCCCGAGCTACAGTTGAGACCCTACCTTGAAACACAACACAAACAAACAAACAAAAAACCTGAAAAACTAAAAAAAACAAAGAAAAAAAAGAAAACAAATAAAAGTAAACCCTATCCCAGTTACACTACATAATCGCCAAGGCCCTCAGAAAAAGACAGATATTCTTGGGGGACAAGGCGGTGCTCCAGCCTGGTGGGTCTGGTGAACCTACCCGCCTGCCTGTCCCGGAGAAGGGCGGGGCAGGGAGGCCTCGGAAAAGCCTGGTGCAGGAAAGACTCCAGGCAGGACTGCAGGCTGCTGCACAAGGAGGAGGGCCAGGCATGCACAGCAGCTATTTCTAGTGGAGTCTTCCTCTCTTCTTTTCTTCTGGAGAGTTCTCCAATAACCCCACAGCCTGCTGGTCCGTTTCCTGGCACAACTGCTGGCGGGTTCAGGCATCTGTCAGTTGTGAGGAGGAGCGGTTGGGGACACGTGACCTCGCCCTGGCCCTACAGGGAGGCTTCCGATTGGCTGACCCAGCTGGGGACCCCGCCCCTTTGTAAAGACCAGTTTACATATGCTCACGCGACCAGTGTGGGCCACGAGAGCATGGGAGAGATTTGGTGGAAAGGCCTCTTTGCTCTTGAAAACAACTGTGAGCAAAGAGTCTGTTCCTTTATGGCCCTGGATGTGTCTGTGTACTGAGATGCCCAGGTCTACAGCTGTCATGGGTCAGCCTGAGCAGAAACCAGCCCAGATGGCTGAACCTCCCAGTGTGTTGACACCCAGCTTCACTGACCTTAACAAAGTGTCTTATGGGCTGGGAGATGGCTTAGTGATGAAGGTGCTAACCTGTGATGCCTAAGGACCCAAGTTATTTCCCCAGAGCCCATGTAAGCCAGATGCACAAGCTGTCACATTGCAACTGGAGTTCTTTTGCAGTGGCGAGAGGCCCTGGGGTACCCATTCTCTCCTCCGCCTCTGTCTCACAAATAAATAAATAAATAAATAAATAAATAACTGATTTTTAAAAGGTTTTTTTTGGGGGAGGGGAGAGATGGCTTAGCAGTTAAGGTACTTGCCTGCAAAGTCAAGTGACCCAGCTTTGATTCTCCAGTACCCATGTAAAGGCAGATACACAAGGTGGCACATGCATCTAGAGTTCATTTGCAGTGGCTAGATGCCCTGGCAGACTCATTCTCTCCCTCTCTCTCTCTTTATCTCTGTTTTCTCTCCTTTCTCTTTCTGTCTCTGATTTCTCTCTCAAATAAATAAATAAATAAATAATTTTAAAAGCTTCTTAAAATGCATTTCTTTACAAATAGTGTCATACCTTTGGGCCACCTTAGGCATCTGGTCTTATGTGGGTATTGGGGATTGAATGCAGGCTTTGCAAGCAAGCTCATTAAGCACTGAGCTATCTCTCCAGCCTCTAGTTTCTTAAAGTTATAAAAATAACATAAATTAATATATACATGATATTTTCAGATATGTGTACATTGCAGAAAGGCTACATATGGCTAATTAACTTATATCTGACCCCACAAACATACAATTCGTTTTGTTATCGTATTGTTTGTTATTGTTGTGTTTATATATTGTGTTTGTTTTTTTCTGTTTTGTTTTGTTTTGTTTTGAGATTGGTCTCACTTTAGCCCAGATTAACCTAGAACTGACCCTGTAGTCCCAAGCTGGCCTCGAACTCACAGTGACTCTCCCTGTGTCTGCCTCCTGAGTGCTAGGATGAAAGGAATGCACCACATCCAGCTATTTTTGAGACAGGATCTTGATATACAGCATGGCTGGGCTGGTGCTCAATAATTAGAAAACTGTGATTTTTTATCTTCGTTCATGACCAATGTGTGATAGGTAAGCTGTGGAAGAGCGGTTAACTCCAATTCAAAGATGAAAACTGACAGTCTGATTTACATGTTCTCACTATTACATAACTCTGCACGTGCATAAGCCAAACTGGAAGCTACAAGACAGGGAAAGGTCATTTGTGAAGTAGCACACTAATTAGATCTACCTTTCACAAGACCAAGGAGGAAGATTAAATCTTTCTGTGAGCAAAATCATAAATTTCACTTCAACTATGTCATTCAATAGGTGTGTAGAAATTTAAGAGGAAATATTTGGTGAGAAATTTAGGATTGGAGCTAAGAAGGTCAGTCTGAACTGTCCACAGGGTTGATTCTCCAGTACCCACGCAAAGCCAAATGCACAAGGTGGCACATGTGTCTGGACTTCATTTGCAGTGAGTGGCAGGAGGCCCTGGTATACCCATACCCCCTCTCTCTTTTTCAGATGAGTAAATATTTCAAAGTAAACTAAGAGCCAGGCGTGGTGGCATATGCCTTTAATCCCCACACATGGGAGGCAGAGGTAGGAGGATCATTGTGAGTTTGAGGTCATCCTGAGACTTCAGAGTGAATTTCAGGTTAGACTGGGCTAGAGTGAGACCATACCTCAATATATATATATACATATACATACATACATACATACATACATACATGGGTTACACACAATGAGTTAAACATGCCTGTGTACCTTGGCCCCTTCACACATCTCTAACACAACAGTGCATGTATTTAAAGCACAAGCACATAGCGGTTAAGGCATTTGCCTGCAAAGCCAAAGGATCCCGGTCGGACTCTCCAGGACCCACATAAGCCAGAGGCACAAGGGGGCACATGTGTCTGGAGTTCGTTTGCAGTGGCTGGAGGTCCTTGTTTGTGTGCATTCTCTCTCTTTCTCTCTCTTGCTGCCTCTTTCTCTCTCAAATAAATAAATAAAATATATTTTTAGAAAAGTACAAGCACAAAGCAAAAGACAAGAGCTGACCTAGAAAATAAGCCCCTCTCTCCCACCCTGCAAAGGTGTCATTGTCTGACAGGTGCCTTCACAGCACAAAGCTTGTGGCCAGATTCCAGCGCCTCCCTACCACACACGATGAGCAATCTTAAAAAAAAAAACTAGTTTATTTATTTATTTATTTATTTATTTACTAGAGAGACAGAGAGAGAGAAAGAGAGAGAGAGAGAGGATGGGCACACCAGAGCCTCTAGCCACTACAAATGAATCCAGATGCATACACAACCTTGTTTATTTGGCCTATGTGGGTACTGGGGAATTGGACCTGGGTCCTTAGGGTTTATAGGCAAGCAACTTAATGGCTAAGCCATCTCTCCAGCCCATGATCAGGAATCTTAACTATGGGCTGGCACTGGAGGGAGCCTTCAATATGAAGTAAGTACTGAGATGAAAACAGAAGAAAAGTCCTCAGGGGAAGAAAATACAGAGAACAAAAGAAAACCCTTCACAAAACCCTCAGGGCCTCAAAGGTAATATGGCAACTCTTAAAACAGACATGTTTTTACTTAAAAAGCAATATTCAAAGATCAACAAATGCACTAGAAGAAAAACAACAGCAGCTCAATTAGGGAGATGAAATACACAATTTAAGAAACGTCCATTAGTATTGGAAAAAGGCGAAGAGAAATGAAAATATAAAAATTCCCATCAGAGGAACTAGTGACTACATAGAAAATGATCAAATAATGACTGACAGGCCACAGAGCACAGTCAGTGAAAATCCACAATAAACCACGAAGAACTTTGCAAGCACAGCAAGAAATGGAATCCCAAGATCTTTCGGGACAATAAAAGTCACATGCCAAAAATCAGAACTCAGAATGTTGTTAAACTTCTCAATGGCTTCATGGAAGCCAACAGACAACAGAAAAATGTCTTTAGCTGGGCGTGGTGGCACATGCCTTTAGTCCCAGCACTGGAGGTCCAGGTAGGAGGATCGCTGTGAGTTCGAGGCCACCCTGTGACTACATAGTGAATTCCAGGTCAGCCTGGTCTAGAGTGAGACCTTACCTCAAAACAACAACAACAAAAAGTGACAGAGAGAATGAGAATGATGGGGGGAGAGAGAGAGAGGAGAGAGAGAGAGAGAGAGAGAGAGAGAGACTGACTAACTCAGGCTTAAATCAAGACCAGGCAGAAAAAGCAGTGGACTGGCACATCGGACGTTCATTCCAATCTAGTCACTGCAGGTGAGCAACCCTTTGAGGGTGAGCACCCAAAGTACATGTACATCACACACACACACACACACACACACACACACCTCTCACACACACACTTATACACATGCAGAAATGCAAAACAAGAGATCGAAAAATAGGAAAAGTAATTTTTCAGCAAATGCCAATACTTGGAGCCCAAAGTTGCCATCCTTTAGAACTATGCAGCCTGATGTAAGTAGGACTGGGGAGATGACTCAGCAGTTAAAGGCACTTGTTTGCAGATTCTGTCAGGGTTCAGTTCCCCAGTACCCACAAAATCTCAGATGTCTGAGTAAAGCACAAAGCACAACGTGAATCTGGGCTTTAATTGCATGTGGCAAGATCCCCTGGTACACCTATATTTACACTCATTCTCATAGCTCTCCTCTATGCCTCTGTCTCTCTCCCATCAATTAAAATATTTTTAGAAAAAAATAAAAATAAATCATCTATGGTATTCTGTTAAAGCAGCACAAATATTCTACAACAAATCCTCCATTGAAAGAATCTGCAAATAGCAATATCCCGCAACAGAAACATGAACATACCTAGCACCTAGATATTGGTTTGTGAATAGCATCCTACCCTAAAAGGAACCAGGGTTCCAGAAGAAATGGTTAGTGCGTGCTTGCGGTAATTCAATGAATCTAGATTATGTTGTTCAGAAATTAAGGATGTACCACTGGGGCGTCAAGATGGAGAAAAAGTGCTAACATGGCTTGTGCCTGAAGTGGCAGCATGTGATGTCTGTTTCAACTGGTGGTGTGACAGATTTAAAAAAATAATATGCAGGACATGGTGGTACACACCTTAAATCCCAGCACTCAGGAGGCAGAGGTAGGTGGAGAGTTTGAGGCCAGCCTGAAACTACATAATGAATTCCAAGTTAGCCTGGGCTAGAGCAAGATCCTACCTCAAAACACCAAACAAATAAATTTTAAAAATTAAATATAAAACAACATAATGAAAAACAAATTAAAAAAAAGAAAGAATGTCGTTAAAAAATACAACAGAGACATTTTAATACCAAGGACTCTGAAGGCAGCTTTTAAAAACCTTGCAACAACTCATGTTTGAAATATTTCATGGCCTGGAGAAACAGTTCAGTGTAGAGCACTTGCCTAATATTGACAAGGTCCTGGCTTCTATCATCCAAATTTTGTTTCATAATAAAACAGTTACTTTGAAAAGTGTGTGGCAATACACACCTATATCTGTACTCAGAAGGCCAGAGCACCTCAAATTGGAGGCCAGACTTGAGGCACACAGGAAAAGCCTATTGTTAAAATCAATTAAAATAGGGTGTCTGATGGCTCAGCAGTTAAAGGCAGAGAGAGAGAGAGAGAAAGGCTGATAGAGACAGATAGAGAGAATTGGCATGCCAGGATCTCTAGCCCCTGCAAACAAACTCCAGACACATGTGCCACATTGTGCATGTGGCTTATATGGGTTCTCGGGAATTGAACCTGGGTCCTTAGGCTTTGTAGGCAAATGCCTTAACTGCTGAGCCATCTCTCCATTCCCCAATGTCACACAACTCTTTATGGTTTGTGGTATCTCTAGGCAAATGTTTGTTTTCAAATTGGCTATCTTATTCTTTTCTCTCACTTTCAGAAGTTCAAGGCTATCCTTGGCTAGATGGCAGTTCCAGGCCAGCCTTTGAGACTTTGTTGAAGGAGAGGAAGAGAGGAAGAGATGGAGGAAAATAATCCACTGCAACAAATCTAGCCAATTTCCATTGTCTGTATTTTCTTTTTACCCCTTTGCCATAAAATTTTGTCGTAAGACTTTTACCACAACTTCACGATCTTAAGTGTGCAATGACAAATCCATACACACCATAAATACTCCAGATGGGACATTTGTTTGGTTCAATAAGGATGGCTGGTTGTTGGATTATGAAATTAAAGTAAATTCATTGGAATTCTATTTCTGGTAAAGTTTATGTTTCAGAAATAGATTGGATCCTATATATGAAGTGAGTATACATAAATATGTGAATACCTTTAAAAACAACGGTTTTTCTGCTTTGTTCAGACTATACAAATCCTCTTAATGGAAGAACTTTGTGTAGAAAACATACTTTTACATAACTAAAAATGTGAGTGTGATGTTAGAACACTTTCACTTAAACTTTTCCAAGTTGTAGCCAAAGGGTCCAGGCCAGAGCATTATGACTCCTGGTGACAGAAAACTTTGCAGCCAGCAGCTGGCTTTGCTTTCCAATAACTGTCCAAGAGCAGTCTGGGTGTCAAATGGGGCCTGCTGGTGGCTTTGGAGGGCAGCTGTGTTACGTGTGAGAAGATGCTGGAGAACCTGCAGCCAGGACTCTCAAACTTCACTGTATCACAAATGTTAGAACACTTGGCCAGAGCCCCCAAGCCTTCCTTCTCCCTCACAGAGTCGCAGGAGGCTCAGCAGGGTGTCCAGACACCTGCACTTCAATATTTTTATTAATTTATTTGCAAGGAGAAAAAGAGAAAGAGACAGAATGGGTGTGTCAGGGTCTCTAGCCACTGCAAATGAACTCTAGATGCATGCACTACTTTGTGCATCTGGCTTTATGTGGGTATTGGGGAGTTGAGCCTGGGTTGTTGGGCTTTGCAGGCGAGCGCCTTAACCTCTGAGCCATCTCACCAGCCCTGACACCTGCACTTTAATAAGCACACAGCAAGTGAGGAGTAAGGGGCCACAGCTTGTCATTCACTCGTCAGAGCTTCCGAATCCTGAAAGCAAGGTGGGCTGGAAAGATGGCTCATTGGTTAAAGGTGCGTGACTGCAAAGGCCTGGATTTGATTCCCCAGTACCCATGTAAAGCCAGATGCACAAAGTGGTGCAAGCATCTGGAGATTGTTTGTATGGCATGGGATCTTGGTGTGCCCATTCTCACTCTCTCTGAGTCTGTCTTATTCTCTCTGTCTCTATCTCTCTCAAACAAATAAATAAAATATTTATAAAATAGCAGTTGCCAGGGAGGTATGCCCAGAGAGCTGCATTTAGAGGTAAGCAGGATTTAAAAAATATTCTATTTATCTGTTTATTTGACAGAGAGAGAGAGAGACAGACAGACAGAGAGAATGGGCACATCAGGGCCTCCAACCACTGCAAATGAACTCCAGACGCATGCACCACCTAGTGCATCTGGCTTTATGTGGGTACTGGGGAATCAATCCTGGGTCCTTTAGCTTTGCAGGCAAGTGCCTTCACCACTAAGAAATCTCTCCAGCCCAGGATTTTTGATTTATATGAATCCTGGGCCAGATGAAGCTGTGGGATTGCAGAATGTGGATGTGTGCAGCGTTTATAGCATATTGCTCAGTCAGGGATTCAGCTCAGTGGATGAGCACAAGGTCCTGGGTTGATCCTCAGTACTGGGAAAAAAACCCACAAAAAGGCCAAAAACAAAACCAAACAGAGGCTGGGGAAATGGCTTAGTGGTTAAGGCGTTTGCCTGCAAAGCCAAAGGACCCTGGTTTGAGTCCCCAGGACTCATGTACGCCAGATACACAGGGGGCACATTTGTTTGCAGTGGTTGGAGGCCCTGGCACGCCCATTCTCTTCCTCTCTCTCTCTCTCTTTGGTTCTCTCTTGTTTGCTCAAATAAATAAAAAGAAAATTTAAAAAGAAAGTGTCTTACAGGCTAGAGGGATGGTTTTGTTGTTAAGGTGCTCACCTGTGAAGCCTAAGGACCCAGGTTCGATTCCCCAGGTCCCACGTAACTATGTAGTCTTTTTCCCTTCTTCTCTCCACTCCTCTCCCCTTTTCTTTTGTCCTCTTTTTCCTCCCATTCTTTCCTCCTGCTCTGCTCCTCCTGTTCTTCTTTTTTTAAAATTTATTTTATTTAGAGAAAGAAAATGGGTGTGCCAGGGCCTTTAGCTACTGTAAACAAACTCAGGATATGTGCACCATCTTGTGCATCTGACTTACGTGGGTCCCGGGGAATCAAATCTGGGTCGTTTGGATTTGCAGGCAAGCACCTTAAATGCTAAGCCATCTCTCCAGCCCTTCTTCTTCTTTTTTATTTCTCAGATGATGTATAGAAGGGCTGAGTGACATTAAATGTCATCTAAGAAAAGTGGCATGCCCTAGGCTACTTCTCTGCTTGTCCTCTCTTCTCTTTCCTGCCTCTGACCTCAGTGAGTTGAAAATACTGGGATTCAATTCCTTACTCAGCAGTCCTAGTTCCAAAGGGAAGCCGGGATCTGACCGGACAGTCCGTGGACTTTCTCGGAAGATAAAGGGCATCGGTGTTGTCATCCTTCTCATTTCTTCTGTTTGTTAAGTCCCCTCGTTTCTCCTAACTTCTCTTCTGTCGTGACTTCTGGTCTAGCTAGTCCTGGGATGCTTGGATAGGAGACAGAAACTGGTGAGGCAGTTTAGGGAACCAAGACCCCAAATGAACAGCTTTTCCTTGACTACGTTCTATCTTTCTTTCCTGGAGAGTTACCCTCCAGGAAAGATTTCTAGATTATATTGCCTGTTCCCTTCCTTCCTTCCTTCCTTCCTTCCTTCCTTCCTTCCTTCCTTCCTTCCTTCCTTCCTTCCTTCCTTCCTCCCTCCCTCCCTCCCTCCCTCCCTCCCTCCCTCCCCCTCCCTCTCTTTCTTTCTTTCTTTCTGTTTGTTTTTGATTTTTTGAGGTAGGGTCTGACTCTAGCCCAGGCTGACCTGAAATTCAGCATGTACTCTCAGGGTGGCCTTGAACTCACAGTGAGTGTGGCTTGACTGCTATCTCTTTCTTGGTCCCCTGAGATATGAGCAATGTATGTGGCAAGTTCCTGCTGTCATGGACAGAAACTGGTCTCAAAACTGTTCAGCATGAGCTGGAGAGATGGCTCAGTAGTTACGGTGCTTGCCTGCAAAGTCTAACAACCCAAGTTTGATTCCCTTGTACTCACGTAAAGCCATATGTACAAAGTGATTCATACATCTGGAGTTTGTTTGCAGCAGCTGGAGGCCTTGGCATGCCTGTTCTCTCTCTGTCTGTCTCTATCTCCCTCTTCTTGCAAATACATATACATATTTAAAACAACTGTGTACCAAAATAAACCTTTCTTTTTTTAATTGTTTAATTTTCTTTTTAGAGAGAAAGAGAGAGAGAGAGAGAGAAAGAGAGAGAGAGAGAATTGGCGTGTCAGGGCCTCAGACACTGCAATTGAACTCCAGACTCTTGTGCCACCTACTGGGCATGTGTGACTTTGCGCTTGCCTCACCTTTGTGTGTCTGGCTTATGTGGGATCTGGAGAGTCAAACCTGGGTCCTTAGTCTTCACAGGCAAGTGCCTTAACTACTAAGCCATTTCTCCAGCCCAAACCCTTCTTCTTTTTTTTTTTTTTTTGTTGTTGTTTTTTTGGGGGGTGTAGGATCTCACTCTAGCTCAGGCTGACCTGGAATTCACTATGTAGTCTCAGGGTGGCCTCGAACTCACAGCAATCCTCCTACCTTTGCCTCCCGAGTGCTGGGATTAAAGGCATGTGCCACCACACCCGGCCCAAACCTTTCTTTATGTCACTTCTTGCCAGGCGTTTGGTCTCAGGAGTGAGAAAAGTAATACACATCCCATGTTTTAATAACTAAGTCACATCCCATATTTTAGTCTCCACTGAAGAATCCACCAGATTTGGTATTTAGGACAGCAGAGAATCAAGGGAAAGACAGGAAACAGAGAATATCAGAAAACACTGAAATCTCAGGCTCCAGAACAAATGAAGTGTCTGTCTGGCACGTTTTCTACCAAACGACCACAGTCTTGTCGAATCTTCCCCAACAGGTGGAGAAGGCCTTACCTTCAGGCTGATGTGGTTAGTCTCATTGGTGTCCAGAGGAAAGATATTTTCAGGAGGAATGTGGGACCATTTTTTCTGTCGAAGCTCATTATCTCTTTTGTATTTTCTGTGAAAGGAATAGAACAGTCAGTAGGTGTTTATTAGCATTCACTTGATCTCTATGCAGCTCCTGGATGCTGAGGGAAGCCTAGGACCCTGGCATCCTCAGGCCAACATGTGCTGAGGGAGGCCAGCCAATGGAGAGGCTCCATGCTCTCTGCTCTGGTCAGTGCTGGCCACTTGTGGACTTGTAAGGATTCCTTATGGGCTCTTCCATTCTTCCTTTTCTTTTCATTTCCCTATAATAAGAGATCTGAACTGTCATGGAAAGAATGAGAAAAAAATGAAAGCAAAAATAGAGAAGAGGGCTGGAGAAATGGCTTACTGTTAAGGCATTTGCCTCCAAAGCCTAAAGACCCTGGTTCAATTTCCCAGGACCCATGTAAACCAGATGCACAAGGTGGTGCATGTATCTAGAGTTCATTTGTAGTGGCTGGACACCCTGCCAGACCTATTCTCTCTATATATATATGCCTCTTCCCTTCATTCTTTTTCTCTCTCTCTCTCTCTCCCCTCCCCTCTCTCAAATAATTAAATAAATTAATTAAATAAAATTTTAAAAGTAGAGAAGCAAATGAAAACAACCTTTAGAGGCAAAAATGTTATTTTTGAAATCAACAGTGAATGCAGCAGATTCCCAAATAACCCAATGCCTCTTGCATGTCTTGCCCTAAAGAAATGTTTAAGTCTAGGGCTGGAGAGATGGCTTAGCAGTTAAGGTGCATGCCTGTGAAGCCTAAGGACTCAGGATCAATTCTACAGGTCCCACATAAGCCAGACGCACATGGTGGCACATGCATCTGGAGTTTGCAGTGGCTAGATGCCCTGACGTGCCATTTTGTTTCTCTCTGTATGTGTTTCTAATAAATAAATAAATAAAAATTTTAAAAATATTTAAATCCACCCCTGAGCTTCGCACCTGTAACTCTGCACTTGGGAGGTAGAAACAGGAAGGTCAGGAGTTCAAGGTCAGTGTTGAACCCAGCGTGACCTCTGTGAGATCTTGTGCCCCCCACACCAAATATGTCTAGAGAAAATGGAAAAGTTCAGACATAAAGTGACATTTATACTCATATGTAAACTGTTTTCTTTATGCTACAGACAAAGCTTTCCTGGGTCACGAAGGACACACACTTTCCAGTGACAGGTCTGCATTTTGCAACAAGCATCACCAGCAGATACGTCACCTCCTCCTCCCACCCTCCCTCTCTGGCGTAGGAGCAGGACGGGACCTCAGGACAGCCACGAGCAGCAACAGGACCACCGTGCCTGTGAGTGTGAACACAGCAATCATCAGGATTTGAGGGCCTGTGGCAGGACAGACAGTGCATTAGCAGGGTCTTGGGAGGAGAACAGATGCGGTTCAGAGTCTACCTGTGTAAAACGTTTGCGTGGTGGGAAAAATACTTTTGAAAATGCTGATCTTTTATTACTCTCTTCACTGGTAAAATATGCTCAGTGTCCCCAGTCTCTAAAGAAACCTGCGCATTGCCAATTCTCTCTTTCTCTCTCTCAATCTCTCTCTCTCTCTCTTTCTCTGTGTCTGTCTCACTTAAAATAAAAAAATAAAAATAAATGAAATTATGCAATTTGCAGAGAAATGGATGGATCTGGAAAGGATTATACTTAGTGAGGTAACCCAGGCCCAGAAAGCCAAATGTCACATGTTCTCTCTCATATGTGGAGCCCAGCTACAGATGTTTGGACTTCTATGTGAGTTGGAATAAATCTCAGTAGCAGAGACCAGGAAGCTGGAAAGGGGCTGTAAGGGAGGGAGGAGAGGGGAGTTGTAGGGAGCCGTTAACAGTCGCCATTACAAGATGGCGCTGGCTTCCTGCCTGCCATGTGGTAAACAACTCCATATTTGGCATGAGTCCTGGCGCTACTAGTTGTACAAAATGGTCATGAAGCTTGTTCTCAGCCCATCCCGAGGCTGGCATATGTGGAAACAGTGGACACTCAATCCTGCAGCCAATCACTTGTGTGCACTGAAGGCTTGAACATGCCTGGTGAAAAATTAAAAGTTGCAGGAGGCAGTGAGGGGCCCTCCGCCATCAGCTCATCTGTTAACCAAGTGCTCTCCAATAAAGTGTGATACAAGAAGGATTCTCGTTTGTGGCTGTTCATTCCCTGCAGGACAGGGGGCTCGCCGCAGGGAGTACTTCAGGGGATGGTATTGCATATACGTAAGTAGAAAAATAAATTACTTGGAGTGGAAAGGCCTAAGAGAAGTGTGAGGAAGAGACTGAGTAAAGGACAGGTGGGGAAGGTTAAATCAAAATCTAACAGGGTATGAATATGTCATATGGAAACCTGCTATTTTGGACAATGGCGCACATCCAGAAGCCAGAGATTGTTACTGGAAAATTTTCAGTGCCAGGGATGCGATACCTTCCAATGAGCTGTTAGCCAGAGAGGTCCCTGTTGCCTCCAAAACATTACAGGCTATTGCCAAGGCCCTTGGTTTCCCTTGAGAAACAGATGGTAAGAAGTTATTGCTGAAGACTTCACATGCCTGAGCAGCAAGGTCACTGAGAAAGCAAGCTGGTGCTGAGCAGAAAACCTTCTCCCTGTAGACCAGCCAACTGAAGGCTGGAAAAAGCTGCACTGCATGCAGCTGTATGGGAGACAGAGTCATCAGCTGTGAAAACAGTGGACACTGGAAACCTCCAGTTTGGCCAGACAGACCCAATGACCAAACAGGTGTAATAGTGGCATGTCTGCTCTGGGGGAAACCAACTGCTTCCTAATGGACTGAAGGTCTACTCTATGGGAGGGAATACATGCCTGGTACTGAAAAAATTAATCAAAAGCCTATGGCAGGGGAGGTCACGAGCCTTAGGAGTATAAAGCCTGCTCTTGTCTGACTAAATGTATATATTATTCCCACCAAACTGTCCTGAAAGCACTACACTTAATGTTCATATTCACATATTAATGCTACTCTCACTTCTGGTCAAAGAAGCTTCTCTTTTCAGATGGAGATGACCACTAGGATGACCCAAAAGGCAACATAGTGCTGAGAAGAAGTGACAGAGGAGTGTCCAGCACTGAAACATCTCTATCACACCCTCCAAGGCTCAGGGTCCCTTGCAGAAAGAATGTAAGAGCCAAAGTAAGGGTACCACTCCTTAAAATGCAACTGTCCAGACAGACAGAAATTGGCCTCGATATCCATGACCTTACAGTGCCTAGCAATACCTTCACAAGACCCTCATAAAAGGAGGAAAAGATGATGACATCAAATCAAAAGAGAGACTGATGGAGAAAGGGAGGAGTTTTGAAGGGGAAAGTGGAGGAGGAGAGGGAAATATCATGGTTTATTGCCTGCAAGTATAGAAGTTTTTTTCAGTGCCAGGAAGAAAAAGAAAGAAGGCTGTGCAGATGTGGCCAGGAAAAGTGGCTTCATTTGTGCTATTATTTTAGGCTATGCATTTTCCTTTGCCCTTCCCTTCCCTGTCCTCTTCTCCCCTCTTGTCTCCTCTTGTCCCCTCCCCTCCACTCTTCTCCCTTTCCCTTGTCTAGTCTCCCATTCTCCTCCCTCTCCTCTCCTCTCTTCTTTTCCCCCTCCCTCCCTCTCCTTTCTTTCTTTTATTTCAAGGTAAGGTCTCACTCTAGCCCAGGCTGACCTGGAATTCACTATGTAGTCTTAGGGTGGCCTCCAACTCACACCTATCCTCCTACCTCTGCCACCAGAGAGCTGGGATTAAAGGCATGCACCACCAGGTCTGGCTTCCTTCCTTCCTTTTTTTTTTTTCATTCTGAGAAAGGATGTTGCTATGTAGCCCAGGCATGCAGGGATCAGGCATGTGCCATCTGCTCAACTGTATATCTCTTTCATTTCTGTCTTTTTAAAAATTCAGAACATTAATACATCAACGTTCTATAATTTGATCATATTCCTCTCCCATTATCCTCATTTTTCTCCTCTCCTCTGCCCCCATTCCACTAAGGACCCTCCTCTGTCCAAGAGGTGGTGGAATGAGTGTAGTGTTGCAGAGGATGAGGTAGAACAAATATGAGTGCTGTTCTCCCTCCTAGACAGAGAACCTTCTCTATGCAGATGGTGGTAGACACCGAGGAGACTCAAAACTCTTCAAAGCCGAAAATAAGAGGCTGTGGAGAGCTCAATATTAAATGACACATCTCTGCCATGACCTCTCAGGCTCAGGGAATATGCAAAAGGGGAGGCAGAAAGAACATAAGAGCCACCCGGTGGAAAGGAGTACTTTGAGGCACTGGCTCATTCATGAGGCACTGGTACATTCATGACCTCACATGGTTGTCAGTGCCCTGACAAGATCTGCGCAGTGCTGAGTCTGTCAACATTTTGACATGCAGTAGGGGAGAGGACAACAGGTATCTCTGATGGCTGTGGTGGCACATGCCTTTAATCCCAGCACTCGGGAAGCAGATGTAAGAAGATTGCCATGAGATCAAGGCCACCCTGAGACTGCATAGTGAATTCCAGGTCAGCCTGGGCTACAGTGAGACATTACCTCGGAACCTCCTCCAAAAAAAGTATGTCTTTTCTATCCAGAAGCACCAAATGTCCCAAAAACATTAAATTGTGTCCAGAATACAGTTTCACCGGTGGGAGTCTACCTAGCCTCTTTTGTTACCTGTGTAACTAAAGAAGGTTTATGCAACTGGGCGTGGTGGCGCACGCCTCTAATCCCAGCACTTGGGAGACAGAGGTAGGAGGATCACCATGAGTTCGAGGCCACCCTGAGACTACATAGTGAATTCCAGGTCAGCCTGAGCTAGAGTGCAACCCTACCTCAGAAGGTATTTATTATTTAATACAGAGAGAGGAAGATTTTATACATATATATATATATATATATATATATATATATATATATATATATATATACATACATACATACATATATATATATATATATATACACACACACACACACACACATACATAGAGAGAGAATGGGTGTGCAAGGGCCTCCAGGCACTGCACATGAACTCCAGACACACACCCCACCTTGTGCATCTGACTTACATGGGTACTGGAGAATCAAACCTGGGTCCTTAGGTTTCGCAGGCAAATGCCTTAATTGCTAAGCTATCTCTCCCGCCCTACATGCATTTTTAAATCTATTTTTGTTCATCACACAATGTCTTCCTAGTTAATTAGCCGTTTTATTTCTGAAGTAGAAGGTTTTAGCTCGGTACATTCTGTGGTACTTTTTCCAAAAGAGTGTGTTGCTAATGTATAATGTCCCCTTACATTATTTGCTCTTATTTTGTGGAATGAGGAAATTTTCAACAGTGAAAACAGTGAAAATGTGAGCTATGGAGTTTTCCTCTCTCATCTGGGCAGAAGTGCATTCATACCTGGGAACTGAAGTTACATTGATGTGTGTGTGTGTGTGTGTGTGTGTGTGTGTCTATAGTGAATTCCGTACACCACTACAACCACCACTTCCATCATTCTCACCGCCGCTCCACTCCTTTAAGGGTCCCAGCACTCTCTCCTTCCTCCCACCATGCCTAGACTAGGTAGATCTGAACCACCACCATCTGTAGTGGTAATCATTACACACGCCCCAATCAAGACAAGGTCTCACTCTGCAGTCCAGGGAGACCTGGATCTCACTAGACAGCTATTTAGCTGGTCTCGAGATCATGGCACTCCTGCCTCACCCTCCCGAGTGCAGGGACTGCAGGGGTGAGCCACCACATCCAGTTAAATGTTCGAGGCCACCCTGAGACTACATAGTAAATTGCAGGTCAGCCTGGGCAGGCAAGAGTGAGACCCTTTAATACTCAAAAACCAAAACAAAACACAAAACAAAACAAAAAGTAATGAGAAATTACTAATCATTATGTTAAGTCCTGGCATTAAATAAAAAGTTGAATTTTCTATTTCACGGACAGAATGTCTTGTGACCCAGGGGACACCCAACCAGTCCTCCCCGCTGTGGTCAGGGACATACAGACTAATCACAACCTACATGGATCAAGACGTAGCCATGGCAAAAGGGACACATGTTAGGTGAGTAACCTTCCCTGTAACCCAAACGTGTGTCCTGTGGAGGAGAGGGGGCACGTTAGAGGCCCCAGTCACTGACCACGTTGTCCTGTCTAGCACACATTTCCTGTTGGAGGAGTGACTGTTCCTGGAGTAACCTTCCCTGTAACCCAAACGTGTGTGCTGTGGAGGAGAGGGGCACGTTAGAGACCACAGTCACTGACCACGTTATAAAAAAATAAAAAATTCTATAAAACACATTTCCTGTTGGAGGAGTGACTGTTCCTGGAGTAACCTTCCCTGTAACCCAAACGTGTGTGCTGTGGAGGAGAGGGGGCACGTTAGAGACCACAGTCACTGACCACGTTATCCTGTCTAGAACACATTTCCTGTTGGAGTGGAGTGACTGTTCCTGGAGTAACCTTCCCTGTAACCCAAACGTGTGTGCTGTGGAGGAGAGGGGGGCACGTTAGAGACCCCAGTCACTGACCACGTTATCCTGTCTAGCACACATTTCCTGTTGGAGTGGAGTGACTGTTCCTGGAGCCGACTGCAATGAAATGTAAACAGAGAAAGAGTGAACTTATGGGGGCAGGAGAGATGCTTCAGCAGTTAAAGCACTTGCCTTCAAAGCCAAACAACCCGAGTTCAATTCCCCAGTACCCACATAAAGCCAGATGCACAAAGTGGCACATGCGTCTGGAGTTCATTTGCAGTGCAAGAGACCCTGGTGTGCCTATTCTCTCTTTCTTCTCTCTTCTCTCTGTTTCCTTCTGCTTGCAAATAAATACACAAAAATATTGTAAAGATAAACTTTCCTGCACACATGTTTTGCCAGTTTCCAATTCCCATTTTCTGTGGGATGACTTATGCCAAAGGATAGAGCCCATGTTCAAAACAGGTTTGGCTGAATTCTGAGCTCTGTGTAACGGGAATCACCATAACTCAGTGGGCAAAGAAGTCAAATCCCCATGAAGCAGCCTGACAACGCTGGTCAAGATAACAAACAAGATGCAGTGAGACCAAGCTGACATCATGTCGTGCACTGGGCAGTTTACTCTTCTTGGCAGGGAACTACTTGCAGGAAAAGTTAATTCCCTAAGAATATTTTACCCAGGCCTGGAATGTCATTAGGAAGTCTGTGTCCTTCCAGATGAACATGGGGTTCATATCCACCGGGATGGTGCTGTCTGTGTGGGTGTCATAAGCCAGAAGAACCTTGTACTGTGTCAGGACAAAGAGAAGATGAACAGGAGAAGAATGAGAACAAGGCTGCGTGACACTGACGTCTTCCCAGAGACGCCTGAGCATAGAAACGTTCTCAGTGACCTAGCAGTTAAGGCACTTGCCTGCAAACCTTACGACCTGGGTTCAGTTCCCCAGTAAAGCTAGATGCCCAACGTGGCACATGTATCTGGAGTTCATTTGCAGCGGCTAGAAGTCCAGGCATGAAGAAAAAAAAAAAAAAAAAAACATTTCTCAGTGGATCAAAGTCATTGTTATCAGGTCAGAATGTATCAGGCTGGAATTAATTATGATCTGCTCGTTGGCTCTTGTTATGAACATAGATTTAAGTTCCAGGTGGGCAAATTTGTTTTATATTTCTTTAGTTTCTTCTTTCCCTCCTCTTCTCTTTTCCTTCATCTCTCCTCTTTTTCCTTCTTTTCTTCCTTCCTTCTTTTTGGCTTTCTTTTTTTTTTCTTTCTTTCTTTCTTTCTTTCTTTCTTTCTTTCTTTCTTTCTTTCTTTCTTCTTTTTTTTTTTTTTTTGGTTTTATCAGGCAGGGTCACACTAAGCAGCCCAGATTGAATTCTCAATCTTTCTGCCTCAGCCTCTCTCAGTTACTGGGATTACAGGTATAAACTACTGCACCCAGCTACTCATTAGGTTTCTATGATAAAACATTTCATTTAGAAGTGTCTGCTAAGGAAATATCAACACCACATACCTTTAAATTATTATTGCAAAACTGGTGCTTTTAAATATACCACTGTTCCCTCAAAATATTCTGCTCAGGGCTGGAGAGATAGCTTTGCAGTTAAGGCACTTGCCTATGAAGCTTAAGAACCCAGGTTCAACTGTCCAGAAGCCATGTAAGCCAGATGAATGTGGTGGCAGATAACATTTCATTACAGGTTTTGATATGACTAAAAATTGTGAATTTTCTGAAATGCTGCCCCAAATTTTTGGTGCAATTTTGTCACTCTAGACATGTTTTCTCCAATGTTTACATTTTTTCAGGTTTTTTTTTTTGGGGGGGGTGGTTTGAGGTCTCACTCTAGCTCAGGCTGATCTGGATCTCACTCTGTAGTCCCAGGCTGGCCTTACACTCACAGTGATTCTCCTATCTCTGCCTCCTGAGTGCTGGGATTAAAGGCATGTGCCAGCATTCCTAGCAATTTTTACATTTGTCATAGCAGAGGTCTTTTAAAAAGTAAGGTCACCATGTATACTCAGCATAGACTTAAGCATGTTGTCGTGTTCATATGGAAAATAAAAATGTGAATAATTTTTTCCTTAAATTTACAGCTGACCTCTTAAAGGAAAAAGCTTTTCACTGACTATTTGGTTGGCCAGAACAGTGGCTTTCATAGGTTAGATGGACAGAACTTTTGGTGACATAAAGGCAGGGGTTTAATACCTAAATTAAGGGCTGATGAGTGGTCACTTCTGTGCCAGTTAAGAGAGATGGCTTAGCAGTTAAGCACTTGCCTGTGAAGCCTGAAGACCCTGATTTGAGGCTTGATTCCCCAAGACCCATGTAAGCCTAATGCACAAGATGGTGCATGCCTCTGGAGTTCATTTGCAATGGCTGGAGGCCCAGGCATGCTCATTCTCTCTCTGCCTCTTTCTCTGTCTGTCTATCACTCTCAAATAAATAAATTTAAAATAAAAAAGAAGAAATTAAGCACTTGTGAGATAGAAAGAGGAGTAGACCTACCCCTCTCATTAAAGGATTTGTCATATAAATTAGGGAAAAGAGGTGTATAATGTAAATAAAAGTGTAACATCATAGGCTCTTTAATGTGTACCTGAGGCCTGAGGGATTGCATGGTTCATGATTGTCATGGGCAATCCAACGGATAAAAGTGTATTCATTAAAATCTCTCTTTGAAAATATTTTTGAGAGTAGAGAAAGGGAGGGAGGGAGGAAGAGAGACAGAGGGAATGGGCATTCCAGGGCCTCCTGTCACTGCAAATGAACTCCAGAGGCATGTGCCACTATGTGTATGCACATGTGTGTGCAGGTGCACTGTGGTGGGGTGTGTGTGCAGGTGCACTTGTGAGTGGGGTGTGTGTGTGCAAGCCAAAGGTCAATGTTGGTTGTCTCCTATCAGTCTCTGCCTCATTTATTGAGGCAGAATTTCTCGCTCACCCAGAGCTCACTGACACCTCGCCTAGCTGGCCAGCTGGCCCTGGAGAGCCTCCTCTTTCCACCCACCCCAGCCAAGCGCTGGGATTACAGGCATGCATTACAGCCAGTGTTGACCTGGGGTCTGGGGATCTGAACCCAGGTCCTCACACTTGCATGACAAGTGCTTAGCAACTGAGCCACCTCCCCAAGTCCTCACTGAAACCTTTAGTTGTATAAATGAGCGATTCTTAGAAAGGTTTGTTATCGTCTTATTGACTTTCCATCAGGAATCTGGGCATTATGGTAATTTACTCTAGATGTTTTAAAAATACATATGTGGCCTGGAGAGATGGCTTAACAGTTAAGGCACTTGCTGGCAAAGCCAAAAGATTTGAGAGATGGCTTAGTGGTTAAGGTGCTTGCCTGTGAAGCCTAAGGACCCAGGTTCGATTTCCCAGTACCCATGTAAAGCCAGATGCACAAGGGGTGCATGCATCTGGAGTTCTTTGCAGTAGCTGGAGACCCTGGCATGCCCATTCTCTCTCTACTTGTCTGTCTGTATGTCTATCTGTCTTTCAAATAAATAAATGAAATATTTTTAAAATATATATGCATATAAAATATATATAATAGAGTGGGTTTTCTGAGTTAGAAGTTCTAGGCTAACATGTTTAAGAAAATTACCCAAAGTGAGGTGTAAGGGTAAAAGAAGCTGAAGGGATCTATCTTCAGATTGCACACATAATTTCTCTAATTCCTTCACTATTGCCTGTCTTCCCAGTTCTCCTTCCTCACCTGGTCACATCTCCCCACATTTTCTGATGAGCTGTCGGACATACTTTCCTGGTATCCATCGAGGCGTACAGAAGAACCATTATATTGTCAATGTCCCCAGAGTCATCCAACGTCACAGGTCCAGCGTAGCCTAGCAAAACCCAGAGAGTGTAAGAGACCATGGTTGACTTCTGGCCTAGAGCCAGATGGGTCCTGACAGAGGGTGGAAAATAGACTCAAATTGCTCTATTTCAAATTTACTGAAAAGAATTGCTATTGCTCCCTTTAATGTTCTTATCAGATGGCACCTTAATTTGTTCTTGCCTCCAGGTTTCTGAAGGATATTTTTATGGGAGAGGTTATTTATTTAGAAGGAGAAATCTTTTCCATTGGGTTTAGGATGGCATTAGACATAATAGTCAATGGACTGTTAGTTGTTTATGCTACATTTTACTAAGAATATTTACTAAGCTAGTAGCACAGTGCATAGGTTTTGTCACAGTCTAGATAGACTGTAAACAGAACAAAATTGGTTGACTATCATTTGTTGGTAAAAACATTGAAAACATTACTTAAGTTGTTCAAAGTTTGATTATCCGTCTATGAAATAGTAACAGTATAAGATGACCTTATAAAATGCATACTGTTTACACACTCACTGAGTGGGTCTATAACTAAAAAGCAAACACGCACCACCAAAAACCAAACAGAGCCTCCAATGCTAAGGAGATTGTGAAGAAAGTGAGTGTGCAGGAACCAGAGGGCAAGGGGCAACATGGACAGGCACTGAATCCCACCACAGGTGGACTGCTGCTGCCAAAAGTTAGGAACCAGAGCAACATGGGGACTGCCCACCATCCCACATCGACGGGTCCTCCATCGCCTGGCCAGTATGAAGACGGGCACGATGGTACCAACGTATGGTGGGCACTTACAAGGGGTTCCTCTGAAATGAAAAAGGGTAAAAGAGTCATAAAAATATGCAACTAAAGAAGCGAGAATGACAATGCGACTGGCCTTCAGCCTAGGAATCAAGTTCCTACTGGCCTGGGTGAGCGGGCAGTAAAAGAACACTGCTCCTCGCACGTCAGGGAGTTCTGCCTCTCCTTCCAGGATCCTGCACCGACACCCGAGCTCACTTCAGAAAACCTGAGTCCCTATCGTCATCAACAACAATGACAGGCGAGTCAGTGGTCCAAGTAATTGGACTCAAAGCCCCGGGAAGATTTTTAAATCTCTCTACCTTAGTATTTGAAGCAGGGTCTTGCTCTCTAGTGGCCGGCTTCTAACTCCTCTAGGCCCTTGCCAGACAGCCCTCCAAGATCTCCTTAGTTATGCTGGGTTATTCGTAGGAAAACACACCCTCTGTGGCTTGTTTGTTCATTTTTCAGACATCCCCTTCCAGCAGGCTCCAATCTAAGTGGGGAAATGTCAAAAGCCCCTTCCCACCTCGTCTCCTTCTGCACTTCTTCTTGGAGCCTGAGTTGGAACCAGAAAATTCCTTTACCTTATTTTTGTCTCAGCTTTTCTTGCCTTTGCTCGGGCTGCAGACACTCAGGCATTGGATTTCTCGTGCTCCAGGCTTGTCTCTTCTGATGGAGGAGCGAGCGGGGACAGCCACTGCCATGGCCATGATGCCCACACCACCCCTTCTTTTGGGGCCCCTCAGTGGGTTCACTTCTGGATCCTCCACAGTGCCACTGCTGGCTGTTGCCTTGCAGGCATCCCTGCCCTATGCAGCCAGAGAGTGCCAGAGAAGGGAGGTGTGGAGGGAGAGCGCGGGTGCTGGGGCGGTCCCTTGGGAGAGAGGCCACGGGCGATGGTGGGGCAGGAGGGGGAAGTGTGGGGAGAGTGCTCCACCCTTGGCCCCCTCCCAGTCCTCTTCCACTATTCTTTGCAACTTCTATGCCTAATGATCACAAAAGATGGCCCGTGGAAGCTATCCAGCAGTGATCAAACAGGTGGCCTCACATCCTTGCTTTTGCTGTAGCTGTAGCTGTTGCTGTTCCTCTGGGAACAGAGCAGTAGCAGGACTGGAATTCCATCTCCACAGGCCTCCTCCCTCCTGAACAGCCAGAAGGCCTGGCCTCTCCCTCCACAGTCAGTCCCCTCCTTCCTGGAGAGCAGATACCATTGTCTCCAAGGGGCTGCCCCAACCACCCCATCCCCCAAATCCCCTGTGGGTCACTCCACCACACACCTGTAGGTACTTAAGGTCTGGTCCCGGCCCGCCAAACCTGGGCTTTGGCAGTGAACAGTGATGGAGGAAGAGCCCTGGGATGAGGGAGTTGCATTCAAGGAGCTGCGCTTGGCTCCGCTTTTGGGAAGGGGAGGAGTGGGATTGGGTTCTTCCCTGAGTGTCTGACTCTTAGCTGGCCAGTGGGAGCCTGGGCTGGAGCCCTTGGAAGTTCACCAGACCCCTGCCCCAAGCTGAGTGAGATAAGGCCCCCACCCTCTGAGGTATTTTGCATGGTGACACTTGTGGCCACTCAGAAGAGGCAACAGGCCCAGCTAAGGGGGCAGCAAAAGCCACTACAGAGCTGAACACCACGCTGCCACCCAGTGGTTTTTGCTGACTTTTCATATCATGTCAATTTGTGTGATCCAAAGCCCCTTTTCTTTCTAGACCCCCTCATCTCTAGTGGGTTGGGTTTGGGAATCCATGCAGCGAGCTTGAGAGTTTGCCATAGGCAGTATTTGGGAAATACATAGACCAGTCTCTTTTAGCTCTAGCTCATCTCCAAAGTTTTGATTTCTTTTCCCTGATCCTCAAACAGGAAAGCGCCTTCTCTTCCAAGTCACGATTGAACTCGGCTTTCATCTAGCTTGGTAATCACAAGTTCTTTTGAGTAAATGCAGGAAACAGAACTGCCCACCTACCTCCCTACCTTAGGACAAAAGTGTTGCATCATTTCACCTGATATCTGAGGCCAACTTGGATGCTGTTCTACCCTGAGCTGCCACTATGCTGGAAGGCTTTCTTTAACGGGTCCCTGGACCTTCTTTTCTAATCCTTTCAGAAATGATGTAGATGCAAAATCAATTGTGCGACTTATTCCCAATGCACTGGTCCTCTCCACCTGCCTGACCTCGCAAGAATTTCAGTCTCAGCAACAAAGAAACTCTCGGGCTTGTGAGCCCAGTAGAGCGGAACCACCTGAGCCTTCCCATGTCTTCCCTTCACAGAGATTACACTGATGCCTCCTCTGTCCCTTTTCCCCAGTCCTGAAGTGCTTTGTCAGAAGGATGGATGCCTGTCTGCAAGGCTGGGTGGAGATTTACAGAATGATGCCAAGAGTTCTGAAATCCCCTGCCTTTGCAAATTCAGCTTTTCCAAAAGAAAAGGACAACTCAGATTCATAGGGGTGAAGACTCCTGCTTTGTCTGTCTGGAACACTGTGATAGTTTAACTGGCCTTGTTCATCACTACAGTCCCACCACTTGATATAGAACTTGTCATACAGTCTATGCTTTAGTCAAAATCCACTGACAGTAACTGATGAATGACAGATGTGTAATGATTCTGAGGAAGGAGGTGTTTCCCAGCTCAGAATGTGCAATTGGTTAATTTCGTGGAGCCACGAGAAGATACAATCTCATTGAAAGAAGGGTTACAAGAAGCTTTGACCAGGGTCAAATATTCAAGTGAGCCCATGTTCACTTGGGCCTTCTATCAAGGGTCCTTGTTTTCCAACTCATTTTGGAACCCTGATCTAGAATATGAAGGAAAAAAGAAAAAAACTAAAGAAGGGCAAAGTTTTCATTCAAGAAAGGGACAGACGTTAAGAGGAATTAGGGGATGTTGAGGAGAGATTTCTCATGTTCTTTTTCTTCCATTCTCCTCTAGTTCTGTCACCATCTGCTCAAGTACTTTCCCTAAAGCATCTTAAGGAGGCCTATCGAATTATTCGTCATTCTCAGTTCTTCTTTTTCTTTGCAATAGCTCCTTCCTATATCTCATCCTTGGAGAACTACTTTCCAATAAAATGACTTGTGAATCACATGCTCTCATCAGTGCCAGATTAATAGGAAATGATCAACCTTAAATCCCCTGCCAAAATTAACTTCATTTACCAACAGCTAAAGTTATAATAGACAGGGCATGTAGTGGTGACATTTTAGGTAACAATATACTACTGGGGTAGCTTGAGAAGAAGGACTAGCATGAAAGAAGCCACCAATAGAATCAGTCCCACAGTTCATACTCCTGGCTTTATGAAAGTGTTCCAGTGAGAGCGGACACTTAACATTGCTTTGCTACTGTTATACTACTGATTATAGCATAAATTAATGTCAGCCAAGCTCATTTGGATCCTTCCTGTTCTTCATATCTTGTTTTTTTTGAATTTGTATTTATTGAGTTGCATATGGGAGTATTTGTGTATGAGTGTGTAATCATGCATGCTCCAGGGTCTGTTGACCTGAAAATGAATTCCAGACACATACACTTCTGGGTGTCTGTCTTAACATGGGTGACTGGGAAATTGAATCTGGGACAGCAGGCTTTGCAAAGTGACTTTAACTGCTGAGGTAACTCAGCAGAGGTAGGAGAATCTCTGTGAGTTCAAGGCCACCCTGAGACTACAGAGTGGACTCCAAGTCAGCCTGGGCTAGAGCGAGACCCTATCTCAAAAAAACAAAAAAGAGGGCTGGAGAGATGGCTTAGTGGTTAAGGCGCCTGCCTGCTAAGCCTAAGAACGCTGGTTCCAATCTCCAACAGTTCCAATCTCCAGGTCCCACGTTTAGCCAGATGCAAAGTGATGCACGGGCACAATGCCGCACTTGGCCACAAGGGGGCGCGCGCGCACACACACACACACACACACACACACACACATATATGGTTGTTGTTGTTATTGTTGTTGTTGGTGGTGGTGTTGGTGGTGGTGGTTTTCAAGATAGGGTCGGCCTCTAGCCCAGACTGACCCAGAATTCACTCTGCCATCTCAGGCTGGCCTTGAACTCATGGCCAGGACCCTTCTACCTCTGCCTGCCCATTGCTGCTGGGATGAAAGACGTGAGCGCCACCACACCCAAGGTATTTATTATTGCTATTATTATTATTATTTGGCTTCCCTTATTATCGTTATTATTAGTTTTCCTCATTATTACTATCATTTGGTTTTAATTATCACTATTATTTATTTTCATCATTATTACATTATTTTTAAAATCACTATTATTATTACTATTATTATTTGGTTTTCCTTACTACTACTACTACCGCTACCACTAAAACTACTATTTTGTTTTCCTTATTAGTATTACTAGTATTTGGTTTTCCTTATCATTATTATTACTATTACTATTATTTGGTTTTCATTGTTATGACTGTTATTACTATTATTATTTGGTTTTCCTTATTATCATTATTACTACTCCTATCATCTTATTGTTATTACCAATATCATTGCTATTATTAGGTTTTCATAATTACTACTACTACTGCTGCTACTAATTATTATTATTAGTTTTTTTTCCGAGGTGGTGTGTGGCTGCAGCACAGGCTGACGTGGAACTCAGACTGCAGTCCTCGTGCTCCTGTCCTCCTGACCTCTGTTCTGTTCTGTGTTCAGTGGCGTCCAGGTCCAGGTCCAGTTCCAGGCACAGCGCAGGCATCACCCTAGATGCTGGTGGCTTTGTGCACGTGAGGGTGCGGGGCGGTGGGTATGGGATGGCAGGGATTTGAACCCGGGCTCCTTTGGCTTCAAGGATGAGTGAGCGAGCGCCTAAGCTGCTGAGCCATGAGTGCAGCCTCTCCTTACACGCCCTGAGCCGCTCCTTACATCCCCTGGAGTAACATAAAAATGATGTCCAGGGCTGGAGAGATGACGTAGCAGTTAAGGCACATTTCTTTGAAGCTTAAGAACCCAGGTTCGATTCTCCAGGTCCCACGTAAGCCAGGTGTGCAAGGTGACACATGCATCTGGAGTTCGTATGCAGTGGCTAGAGGCCCTGGTGTGCCCATTCTCACTCTCTCTCTCTACCACTCTCCCTCTCTGTCTCTAATAAATAAAAAATAAATAAAATCTTTTTTAAAAAATGATGTCCAATGGAGGGGGGAGAGGGAATTAGGACGAGGGTCAGGGCCACGAGTTCAAGACCAGCCTGAGAACACACAGAGGGTTCCAGGTCAGCCTGGCCTACAGCCACACCCGACCTCAAAACACCATATTAATAATTATAACAATAACAATAATAAAAATAAAATAATAAATAATAAAAGAAATTTAAAAAGTATGATAATGAAATAGAAAGTTAAATAAATAAAATTTAAATTAAAAGTCATAAAATAATAAATAATAAGATAAAATAATAAATACTAAACTAAAAAAGTTAAATAAAATGAGAAATTATTAATAAATAATAGAATAAATAAAATAAAATGTAATATAAGAAACTTGCAGTCAATTCGCTTAGAAGGAGGAGGAGGGTGGTGGCCATGAGTTTGAGGCCAGCCTGAGACGACAGAGTGGATTAAGAGTCAGACTGGCCTAGAGCCACACCCGACCTCAATGGTAATCATAATGATGATGATGATCATGATGATGATGATGATGATAAGAATAAACAAATAAACTCGGGCTGGACAGATATCTCATCAGTTAAGGGACATGCCTGCAAAGGCTAAGGACCCATTTTTGACTCTCCAGGACCCACGTAAGCCAGATACACAATGTGGTGCATATGTCTGGAGTTCGTTTGCAGCGGCTGGAGGCCCTGGTGTGTCCATTCCCTCCTCTCTCTCTGTATCTCTCTATCCCTCTCTATTTCTCTCTTTCTAATCAGTAAATAACTAAAGTATTTTTAAATATGTATTTTCATTTATTTACTTATTAGACACACAGAGAGGTTGTGCACTGGACAGGCCTTGAGCCAGGATGCCAGCCACATGGCCTTTTAAGATTTCTTTATCTTTATTTCTTTCTTTAATAATTTACAGTTATTGCCGGGTGTGGTGGCACACACCTTTAATCCCAGCACTCGGGAGGCAGAGGTAGGAGGATCGCTGTGAGTTCAAGGCCACCCTGAGATGACTACAAAGTTAATTCCAGTTCAGCCTGGGCCAGACTGGTGAGACCCTATCTAGAAAACAACAACAACAAAAGTAGAGTTATTTATTTCTTTATTATTGATATTTATTTATTATTTATAATTGTTTAATATTTATACTTATTAGTTTATTATATTTATTTGTTGTTTATATTCATTTAATATTTATGCTTATTAGTTTATTATGTTTATTTAATTTATTTATTATTTACATTCATTTATTTAGATTTTATCCTTATTTGTTAATTATAGTTATTTATTTATTATATTCATTTATTTAATATTTATACTGCTTTGTTTATTTTTTCTTTGTTTATTTTTTTTTTCTTTTTTTTTTTTTTTTTTTTTTTTTTTTTTTGGTTTTTCGAGGTAGGGTCTCACTCTAGCTCAGGCTGACCTGGAATTCACTATGTAGTCTCAGGGTGGCCTCGAGGCCTCGAACTCACAGTGATCCTCCTACCTCAGCCTCCCGAGTGCTGGGATTAAAGGCTTGTGCCACCACGCCCGGCTGTTGTTGTTTAATATTCATACTGATTTGTTTATTACATTTACTTACTTATCATATGAATTTGTTTTATATTTACATATTATTTATATTCGTTGATTTAGTATTTATTGTTTATTATGTTGACTTATTCGTAGAAATATATTCAATATTTATGCTTTTACATTGATTTATATTTATAAATTGATTATTTATATGTATTTATATATGATATTTATGATCGTGTGCTTAATATTTATCCTTATTTGTTTACTGTATTTATTCATTATTTTATTTATTATGTGTATTATCTTATCATTTATGTTCATTTATTTAGGAGTCACCATTATTTATTTATTATATTTATTTATTTATACTTTTACTTATTGCTTTTCTTATTTATTGGTTATATTCATTTACTTAATATTTATATTGATTTCTTTATCATATCTGGTGGGCATTGTTTGCTGGGAAATTGCATGTAGTCACTCAACCTAACTGAAGAAGGCCTGCTAAAATACAGATACCTTTGCCGCAAATACAAATTTGAACATTTAAAAATGTTATTAGTTTTAAATGTAAAAAGCAGATATTGTTGTTTTTGTGTTTTGGTTTTTCCGTTCAAAAACTGTTCCTTTGGCAGCATAAGTCTGTATTGTTTATTGTTCCTTGTCTATTTTGCTTGGCGTTTTACAACCCAGGCTGACTTTGGGTTCGTTAGGTAGCCTCAGAGTGACTTTCAGTTTCCTGTAGCTCTTTTCCTTCAAATTTTCTAGTGATGGAACAAAACACTTGTGCCATCATGCCCTGTTCTGTTTCTTTTCTTTTCTTTTATTTATTTAAATTTTAATTATTTTTTTTATTGACAACTTCTATACTTACATACAAAAATACACGTGATATTTCCCTCCCCTCCACCATTCCACTTTAGAACTCCAATCTCCATCATATCCCCTCCCTCTCTCCATTAGTCTCTCTTTTAATTTGATGTCATCATCTTTTTCTTCTATTTTGAGGGTCTTGTGAAGGTATTGCTAGGCACTGCAAGGTCATGGATATCGAGGCCAATTCCTGTCTGGGCAGTTGCATTTTAAGAAGTCATACCCTTCCTTTGGCTCTTCCATTCTATCTGCCCCCTCTTAGGCAATGGTCCTTGAGCCTTGGACGGAGTGGCAGAGGTGTTTCAGTGCTGGGCACTCCTCCATCCTTTCTTCTCAGCACTATGTCCTTTCTTTTATTTTTTACTTCTCCTTTGAGATCAATAAGAAGAGACAAAAAAAAATACAGATGCATGTGCCTCTGGCTGATGGGTACTGGGAAGCCGAGCATCCAACTGGGGATTTTAGGCTTCACAAGCAATGGCCTCACCACTCAGGCATCTTTCCAGTCCTCTCCTTTCTGTAGACAATATTCACAGTACCACACATTGTGGTTGAGATTGGAGGTCTCATCTATGATGGTGTTAAGCTTCTTTTACTGTTTTAGTTTCCTTGTGTGAGAGCGAGAATGGGTGTGCCTGTAGCCAGTATAAAGGAACTCTACACACATGGGCCACTTAACAGTTTTGCATATGCAAGCAAGCTCCTTAACCTCTAAGCCATCACTCCCACCTTAAGAAAGCATTTTAATCATTTATTTGCAAGCCTACAGAAAGGGAGAAAGAATGGGAGCCCCAGGGCTTCTAGCCAGTATAAAGGAACTCAATTTTGTGCATCTTGCTTTGCGTGGGTATTGGGAAATTGAACTTGGAATTTATCATTAGGTTTTCCAGGGAAACGTCTTAACCACTGAGCCATCCTCTCTCTCTCTCTCTCTTTTTTCAAAAAAACTGAAATGCATGTAACTTGTTAAACCAGGTATGTTTTAATATAGTGGAAGAAAGCAAAACAACTTTTCAAATAGTCCCAGATGTTCCTGAAGTTTCAAGCTCACTTGAACGTCTAGACTGATGATAATCTCTTCAAGTGCATTTCGTTCAGATACCTGCCTCTTAGAGAACATTGGAAGGTATATGCACACAGATGATACGTGAGAATTTCTCCTCCCAATTACACCTATTTGATACAATTCCAGGGCACAAGATTTTTTTTGGGGGGGGGTTCTTACTTTTATTCCTTTCTAACTTTTTGAGTAATAATTCTTATTAAACTTGTCCTTTGAATTTTATTTTATATTTTGGTTCTTTTCGAGGTAGGGTCTCACTCAAGCCCAGGTTGACATTGACTCACAGAGATATTTCTACTTCTGCCTCCTTAGTGCTAGGATTAAAGGTGTGCACAACCATGCCTGGCAAACTTGGCATTTTTTTATTTTTATTTTTTGTTTATATACCTTTTCTTTAAAAATTTAATCACATGATTTAAAGGGAAACTGGACTCACAAGTTTCAATTTATATGACCATTTACTTAATCAACTTCATATTATGTAAACATTTTAAAGTATAAGCCCAAGTAAATGATATTTATATATAATATACACATGTGCATACATATACATATATATAACAGAACAAGATACATTAATTAAAAAGTAAAAATTTTGTGTTTGATTTAGATATACCATTGTTAATTTAGACTATTTGTTTGTTTTATATCCTTTCCTCTTCCTTCCTTCCTTCCTTCCTTCCTTCCTTCCTTTCTTTCTTTCTTTTCTTTCTTTTTTGTTTGTTTTGTTTTTTTTTGTTTTTCAAGGTAGGGTCTCACTCTAGCCCAGGCTGACCTGGAATTCACTATGTAGTCTCAGGGTGGCCTCGAACTCAGAGTGATCCTCTTACCTCTGACTTCTGAGTGCTGGGATTAAAGGCATGCACCACTAATACCAGCTTGGTTTCCTTTCTGTAGTACTAATTTAAAATCTCAAACATGCACCTTAGCAGACATGAGTTAGTACAACTACAAAAGAAAACGTAGAACATAAAAAGATAAAGCCTTTATATGATTTTTTGCTTAAATTAGAGAAGCTAAAAACTTTAACTGGCTGGAGAGATGGCTCAGTGGTTGAAGTGCTTGCCTACAAAGGCTGATGATCCTGGTTCAATGCCCCAGTACCTATGTAGAGCCAGATTTACAAATGGGCATATGACTTGTAAATCACATGCTCTCACCAGTGCCAGATTAATAGGAAATGATCAACCTTAAATGCCCTGCCAAAATTAGCTTCATTTACCAACAGTTAATGTTATAATAGACAGCACCTGTAGTGGTGACATTTTAGGTAACAATATACTACTGGGGTATCTTGAGAAGAAGGAATAGCAGGAAAGAAGCCACCAATAAATCGGTCCCACAGTTCATGCTCCTGGCTTTATGAAAGTATTCCCGTGAGAGTGGACACGTAACATTGCTTTGCTACTTTTGTACTACTAATTATAGCATAAATTAATGTCAGCCAAGCTCCTTTGGATCCTACATGTTCTTCATATTTTGGTTATTTTAATTTGTATTTATTGATTTGCATATGGGAGTATTTGTGTGTCAGTGTGTAACCATGCATGCTCCAGGATCTCTTGACCTGAAAATGAATACCAGACACATACACTTCTGGGTGTCTGTCTTAACATGGGTGACTGGGAAATTGAATGTGGACCAGGAGGCTTTGCAAGCAAGTGACTTTAACTGCTGAGCCAACTCCCCAGGCCCCCAATCTTCATATTTTAAAGTCAAGATTCTTGATAAGAAAAATTATTGTGACCAACATTCTCTACTTCCTTGCTTTTTATTTGCCATTCACTATTATATATCCAGAACAATTCCTCTATGTGAATTGGGGCAACTACGATTTGGTGATTATTTGAATATACAGAAAATATGTGTTAAAATGTCCTTATTGCATTCCTATTTGATTATGGCCTCTGATTATTCAAAGTGGTTTTCTTTAGTTTTGGAAATTTAGCCATCATTTCTTCCCTGCTGGATTTGTAAAAAATCTCCTTCCTCTCTTTTGAAATGTTTATTATATGTACTTGAAACTTCCGTCTGTCTATTATGATACAATACTTCTCAGCTCTTGTTCCATGTCTTCATTTTGTTTAAAACCAGGATTCTTCACTGATCCCCCTCATGAGGGAGATCTAGTATATTGTTTGATATTTTTCACTGGAATATGCACATCACATTGTATGCTGTATGCTAATATTTTACATGTGGCATAAACCATATTTCTACATATGTCTTACAATTCCTATTTTATCTTTAGTAATAAGTCTTTTTGTTTTTTTATTCCACTATATCCTATTCATACCTTATAGATTTTGTTCCTTCCTTTATCCCATTTAACCTTTTTTAAGAGGGGTTTCTCCACTAATAGGCTTCAGTCTCTAGAGTGCTGGGATTGCAGGCATTCATGACCACACCCAGCTGCTTATGTTTGAGTCACTTTATTTCTATAATAATACTCTGTTTTATTTATTTTTGTGGGGGGAGGCATCACTGCTAACTCAAAATGTGCTTTGTTGCTTTTCAAGCTCCATAAATTTGATGAGGGACTTGGCTTTGGTAGAAGAGTCGTTTTCTGCAAAAATCCAACATGAACACACTAGTGATTGATCGCTGTCACTTTGCAATCTTTGTCTGCCAGCACGCCATGGATTTCACTAGTCCAGGTATGATTTTATTTCATCTATTAGCATGGAATTAAAGTTCAGATGAGGACTCCAATTCCCTATACTCCCAGTCTACTAGTATAGTAGGTTCCTTGCCTTGGGCCTTGATTTATCACTAACTTGATAACTCTTCTTGGTCCCTGGGCCTGAGGAGAATGCACAGGGCTCTCTTTCAGGTTGGTGACATCAACAGATGCCATATTCTTTCTATCTATCTACCATATATTATCTATCTCTCTACATATAATGTGTATATATATATATATATAATATATATATATATATATATATATATATATATATATACACACATATTCATTGATTCCATTCATTGATCCACTATATTTCCTTACACATATGAATAAGTTTTGAATAGTTTTACCCAGATATCTCATAGGAACTTAAACTGAAAAATCCAAACCTGAACTCATCTCAACACACTGAGGATTTTCTCTTGTCATAAAATAGGTGGCTGTGTCTGAGGTAAACTAATTCATTTGTGATCACAAAACATTTACAGATGTCCACCTGTTCCTGTATTTTGATGAGAGTTTAAACAACAACATGGCTTTATTTGTTTTTTCCTAGACACATTTGACATATATCAACTGCATAAAGCTTCTGATATAGTTTGTTTTTGCAATATATTTATGTGTGCCAAAAGTACTTTCCTCTGCTTGCCACCTCAAAAGAACAGTATTTGATAAATCCTCTTCCCTTTGCATGCCACATATTCTCTCAAGTGTTCTCATGGTATCAGCAATCACCATAACACCTAAGTGTTTTTTGTCATTTACTTTCTTTTCATAAACCATAGGTAAATCTTTTCATGTCTATAGCCAACTGTTTCCAGTCATCACCTTCATCAAATCTGCCCTTTTCTATTTTATTTCTATTTGGTTAATAGCTTTACCACTTAAATGCCAAAGGCCAACTTGCCAGTCTCTTTTGAGACACCCATTGTCCCTTTGAGCACTACTGCACAAATTTGTTCTACCTGGAAGCACTTTATATCTATCTATGCAGTGAATGCTAAAACATATGATGGTCCTGCTTCCCTTCCAAATGAAATCAGCCAACACATCATAATTAGTTTACTTATAAGATCAATCAATTCTTTTATTGATCTTCTTTTAGCCACTTCCATTGCAATGGCTGTAAGGAAGGCCATTAGATATTTGTCCTGTCCTATTTATCTCTTTGCATGGTCCATAGCATTTTCTGAAGTTTCATAGATTTATGGAAGAGAATGAGGCATATTTTATTGCCTTCTCTTCTTGATGAATTCATGAGGTTTCATTAAGCATTGTAGTGTTAGCAACATCAGTTGCTCAAGTTATTAAGATGGAACACTGTCCTAATAGGATGTGCTCACCACATGGGAAGGTGGTGATAACAATGTTGAAGGGAAGAATAGGAAGAATTGGAAATTTATCCTGTAGAAGATTCTGACTAAATTCCTGGAGCTAACATATTTAAATATTTTCCCTAAAAGAACCCTGGGATCATCTGGAATCTTTCCTACTTCATGAAAACATAATGGTTTTTCCTTACTAGGAAATAAATATAGAATGTTCCATATTTTGCTACCTTTTCGCTTGCACTTCACAGATAAGAAACCCACCAATCTACAGTGCAGAGTCCCCTGAGAAGCTTTTCGAGAAAATGAGCTCACATAGACATTTACCAGTTTGCTGAAATAATGGTCAATTTGAATGTTAGGATCTGTATTTTCAGTATCAGTTCCCTAAAGTTAGTAATAAATACTCTGGTTTTCTTGAGTCAAGGATCCTGACATACATACTACCTACTTTACATGAGTTCCCTACTTGTAAGTGTTATTTTCAAAATGTGCGATTTAAAAAATTTATATCTTGCATGATTTATAATTTATTTTATTTTATTTTATTTTATTTTATTTTATTTTATTTTATTTGAGAGAGAGAGAGAGAGAGAGAGAGAGAGAGAGAGAGAGAGAGAAAGGGGCAGATTTGTTGAGCAAATGGGCACACCAGAGCCTTCAGCCACTGCAAACAAACTCCAGATGCATGTGCTACTTTGTGTATTTGGCTTACGTGAGGAATGAAACCTGGACCCTTAGGCTTCACAGGCAAGCACCTTAACCACTGAACAATCTCTCCAGCCAACATGATTTATTTATTTATTTATTTATTTATTTATTTATTTATTTATTTATTTTTATTTTATTTTTCTAGGTAGGGTCTCACGTTGGCCCAGGATGACCTGGAATTAACTATGCAGTCTCAGGGTGGCCTTGAACTCTCACCAATCCTTATACCTCTGCCACCCAAGTGCTGGGATTAAAGGCATGTGCCACCACACCCAGCTTTACATGATTTCTTTTTAATAAACATTTTTTATCACAGCACCAATAACAGTGATAACAATTCAGAAAAATTCTGTGTGTATTACCAGTAATAACTTCGCATACTCAAGAGGACACATGTGGTTCTATTGCATCCCATCCCATGCCTACATATTAGTTCCAGAAAGTATTTCTTTTACTAAAATCCTACTTTGACTATAACCCTGTTGATCTAAAGGACATCATTTAAAGTCAGAATCATCCACTATTAAATTATCCTACCAATAAGGTACAAATCTGAAAAATAAATCATGTTTCCTATCATTTATACTAATAGCACTGTATTAATAATAAAGTGACTGATTTCACAATTCTTACAATGTATTCAAATCTTTCTTTTAGGAAAAATTATAATATACCCAGTATTTCTTTAAAAAGGAAATGAATGGTCGGGAATGGTGGCACATGCCTTTAATCCCAGCACTTGGGAGGCAGAGGTAGGAGGATTGCCATGAGTTCAAGGCCATCCTGAGACTACATAGTGAATTCCAGGTCAGCCTGAGCTACAGTGAGATCCTACCTTTGAAAAGAAAAGAAAAGAAAGAAAGAAATGACATGAATGAAATGGCGTTGACAAGAATGCTGGCAGTGAAAAGGGTTTGAGATACAGGGTGATGAATGGCCCTTTGTGGTAGTGATTGTCTCTCATTTCTCCTTCCCATCGTGGCCCTGAAAAGCAAAGATAATCCACAGTTTCCACCATGTCTGCCAAGACTCTTTCTAGGTATCTGGCTTTGAAGTGAATTTAGGGGACAAAAGAGAGAAAAACTGATTGAAGATTAAAAATTTTATTGGCAGCTTGAGGAATAGGAATTGATTTGTACTCTCTCTCTCTCCATATATATATTGCTAGCTAGACTTTGTATGATTGCATCATGTGTTGGTACCATGATTTCCTTTCCTCCCTGCCCCCATTCCACTGAGGCCTTCCTCAGTGGTATTGCTGGTATTCACCATGGGGTTGTGAGAACAGCAGTCATTCATTGTGTGTGGTGGGGACAATGCCTCTGGATAACCTTCCACAAATTGGCTCTTAAAATCCTTCCACCCTCCCTCTTCTGCAAGATTTTCTAAGCTACTGAGAGCTAAACACCAAAGTAGACTTAAAATACACCCACCAAGGCTCAGGGAGTAACCCCTTTAAGGCTACTTCATAGGCAGTTTGCAAAGCAATTTTCTCCATTTTCAATACCCTGTTATTTTCATAAAACATAGGAATACAGTATAAAGACTTAAAGAATTTATATATTTGATAGTCTTTTATAAAATCAAACTAGATTGAGGAGGGACACAGGTTGTTTGTGGAAAATAGGTCTAGGCAACTCCTTCAATCAGGAGATAAGGAGAGGAGAGATCCTTCTCTGATCTCTAGAAAAGTGGAGATTGAAAGGGCAGATTTAAGGACATTTCTGCTTTTTTACTTTCAGGGCCCAGTCACCCTATACTAACTTAACAATGCTACCTGACTCCTCCTCACTGGGATCACAGGTGCAGTGAATTCCTGTGGCTTCAGCATCCATCTCATGACAATCATGCCACCGTGAGCCACATGCCAAGTATGGATGAAGATGCAGTGCAGGAACCATTGAACTGTGAAGAATGTGCTGGATGGTAATGAAGAAGTCTCTTCTATGGACTGGGTGCCATCTGCAAATTCATCTGTGCCTGCACGTAATCCATGGAACTGTGAAGAATATGCTGGATGGTAATGAAGAAGTCTCTGTGATGGACTAAGTCCCAGCAACCAATTTATCTGCGCCTGCACTTCCTCTGCAGGGGAATACATCCTCTTTATGGTAGCATCTGGAGCCAGACATTATGTAGCTCAGCTTTAATGTCCCAAAGTGAGTAGATGACATGTCTAATTATTGGTGGGAGTAAGCAGACACCACGTATGATACAGATACCCAAAGCTGCAATACTTCCTATCCAGGAAGTAAATGAAGACCATGACGGCCATGAAGATCTATTCTAGGAACATAAACTGAATTACGTGGGACATGGAGAATCGAAACGGGGTCCTTGGGCTTCACAGGCATGCTCCTTAATTGCTAAGCCATCTCTCAAGCCCTTTTAAAGTATTTTTAGGATTTTATTTTATTCATTTGTGTTAGAGAGAACATGAACATGCCAGGACTTCTAGCTACTGCAAAAACCTGCTGGAGCTGAGGTGCAAGCCTCCTCCATGTGGGCCAGCTGACAGAAAGCTGGAAAAAGCTACCCTGCATGCAGTTCAAGGAGAGAGAAAACACCAGTAAAGGTACTTAACAGTGAACACTGAAAGCTTTAAATTTGGTCAGCCAGGCCAAATAAGCCACTGGGTGCAATAGTGGCATGTCTCTTATGGGAGGGGGTGGAACAAACTGCTCTCTAATTGGACTGGAGGCCCATTCCATGGGAGGGAATACATCCCTGATACTGAAAACCTATGACACACATAGTCATGAGCCCTAGGGGTGTAATGTCTGCTGGTGTTACACTAAATGTATATACAATGCTCACCAAAATGCCCAGTAGGCTCTTCTGTTAATGTCCACACCCATATATTAATGCTACTCTCACTTGTGGTTAGAGAAGCTTTTCTTTTCAGATGGTGGTGACCTTGGGATGACTCAGAAGGCACCATGGTGCTGAGAAGAAGTGACAGGGGAGTGCTCAGCCCTGAAACATCTCAAACCCACCTTCTAGGCTAAGGGCCCATTGCAGAAGAGGGGTTGGAAAGAATATAAGAGCCAAAGAAGAGTAGGACTCCTTACAACGTGCTCCTCCAGACACAGAATGGCCTAGATATCCATGACTTTTCAGTTCCTGGTCCTCTCTACACAAGGCCATTATAATAGGAGGAAAAGATCATGACATCAAACTGAAAAGAGACTGATTGAGAGGGGAAGGGAATATGACAGAGAGTGAAGTTTCAAAGGGGAAATGAGGGGAAGTGAGGGAAGTACCATGGGATACTGTCTACAATTAAAGGAGTTGTCAATAAAAATGAATTTAAAATAATTTTAAAAAATCAAACTAGATGTACTTATAAAAACAAAATCTTGAACTGGGCATGGTGGTACACACCTTTAATCCCTGAACTCTACAGGCAGAGGTATGAAGACTGCAGCAAGTTTGAGGCCACCCTGAGAATACATAATGAATTCCAGGTCAGGCTGGGCTAGAGGGAGACCTTACCTTGAAAAACAAAACAACAACAAAAAAATCCCTGGGAACTGGAAATACAGAATATCACCATGATTGTGGAAAGCTCCACTGAACAGTGCTATCTAGACAGCCAGGCCTTACAATGTTATACATTTGCAATTAATCAGTCAACATTAAAAAAATAAAATAAGCCGGGCGTGGTGGCACACGCCTTTAATCCCAGCACTTGGGAGGCAGAGGTAGGAGGATCGCCAAGAGTTCGAGGCCACCCTGAGACTAAATAGTTAATTCCAGGTCAGCCTGGACCAGAGGGAGACCCTTGCAAAACCAAAAAATAAAATAAAATAAAATAAAATAAAATAAGTAAATAAAATAAAATAACATAAAATAAAATTGAACATGGTGGTGTACACCTTCACTCACAAAGAGGTAGGAGGATTTCTGTGAGTTTGAGGCCAGTTTGAGACTAAATAGGGAATTTCAAGTCAGCCTGGGCTATAGCAATACCCTACCTCAAAATAAATAAATAAATAAATAAATAAATAAATAAATAAATAAAAAAAACTTAACTTTACCACTATGCTTATGATTAAATGTCAATATGCTTGAAAATGATTAATTTGGCCCCATGTTATTTACTCAATTGTGGCCTATATTGTTAATAAATCCACCTGATAAAATGTTCCTGGGAGTTTTTATGAAGAAATAGGTTAACTTGTTCTTGAAAAAAAAAAGGTAGTGTGGATATATCATGAATTAATAGGAGCTTGAAAGCTCCAGAAAATGGTGTTAAAGACAAGAACTATTAAATATCTTGATACAATTAGTGAATATTCTATAAATGTACTGAAATAGCACAAAGTACATGAGAAATGGTTATATTAATCAAAAATTATTTACAAAGTATTTAAAAAGATGGAAATGCTTATTTCCCTGATTTGATCATTACACACTGTACATTCACTGAATTATGACACTGTGTTCCATAATTTTTTACAATTAAAATAATTTGAAAAATTGAAAATAAGTAGAGACAGATGGCAACTGTGCTCATTGAACAGATGAGCAACAAATCCTTAAAAGCACTTCTAGAACTGGTCTTTGTGTCTTAGAGCTGATTTGAGAGAGAGAGAGAGATCTAATTAGTTCTTTTAGGGATAAAGGTGGAAAATATTTGTTTATATAGGTAAGAAATAGCTTTGTTTCCTAAAACCACAAAGCCAGAAGACAATTTTATGATATGTATAACCCAATGGCACTGTATGAAAACTTTTCAGTGAATTTTTGATTTTAGATTACACATGTTAACTTCAAATGATTAATTAGTTCATCTTGCCTTTCCAAACCAACCTATTTCCATACAAACCAATATTCATCTCCTCACCAAAATCTGAACGGAAAACATAGACAGCACATTTTATTTCATAGCAGATGAAAAACCGGATAGTGAAAGCATGAACACAGATTTACCAAGGTGTACAAGTGTCCCTCACTGTTCACTGCCAAATACAGCTTGGTTTGAACTCCTTCAATAGCCACCACTCAAAGACCCACAAGGATGAGGTTAAACACAGATGAAAATTCATAGAATGTGAAAAGGTTACACTTCTTGATTTCATAGTTTTCCAATGTGTCCCACAGGAGAATCTGGCTCCCTAAAGGTAGTATGGACTGGACAAGTATATACATAGACATGTAGCCACATAAAAACTAAAGCCTCATTCTACCTTCTAGTGTACTTGACTCATGGTTTCCATTACAGTCATTTAACCGGGGCTATAAGTACATATTCTCAAAGACTCCAGGTACAATGGAAGACTCTCAACTCAGTACCCTAGTTTATAGAATCAGAATGAGGAATATTGATGCTTCTTGGCTAATCTGCCACCAGGAATTGTTTTGCAATTTAAGTAGCATCATACTTTATAAAACTAAGCTATTTTAAATAATTTTTTCTTAAATTTATTTATTTGAGAGAGACAAAGAGGCAAAGAGAGAGAGAGAGAGAGAGAGAGAGAGAGAGAGAGAGAGAGAGAGAGAGAGAGAATGGGCATGTCAGGGTCTTCAGCTGCAGCAAATGAACTTCAGATGCATGTGGCACCTTGTGCATCCGGCTTCCATGGGTACTAGGGATTACATCCTCAGACCTTTGACTTTGTAGGCAAGTACCTTAACCACTAAGCCATCTCTCCAGTCAAACACTAAGCTTTTAAACTGCTTCCCTAGGTAGTTGACCAAATGTACACTGCCAAGGTCAGAGATATCAGTGAGTTGGGAAGTGATTCCTATACTCTTAGAAGAGACAGTAATGGTCCAATATCTTCATTTAAATAATCTGCCAGAGACCACTGGCAGATTCAAACAGTCCCTGAGTGGGGAGTGAGGATTAAGGAAAAAGAAAGACAAGAGACAAAAGATGAACTTGGGAGGGCTGTCTGTCAATACCTAAGCCCCAACTTTATTTAGTTTAGCGTTTTTATACTTCTTCTCAGAGCACAAGGATGAAAATGGAAAAAATGGTAAATACAGGATTTCTCAGAAAAACTGCATCACAAAACAGTTAAATCTTTGCCTTTAGATCAAAGGAACACTTCCTCCTCAATTTCCATATTCTCAGCAGGTAACTGATCTTTGCTTGGCCAAACATTCTGCTTATCTTTAGCCCATTGTCAAACAGAAGTTAAGTCAACATCAAATGGCTCCTGACAATAATCTATATAATTTCCAATCTAACCCTCCTCCAAACATATCTAGACCTTGCAATAATAAGTCGTATTCTCCCAGAGAAGATTTTATTAAAGAACAGAAATTTTCCAAGTCAGTTTTGAGAGGGGTCTAGCTTTTAGTCTTGAAGAACAAAGATTAAATCAAGAAAAACATGGAAGCAGGTTTTGTGGTGCATGCCTTGAATCCCAGCACTTGCAACTCCTAGGCAGGTCAGCCTGGGGCTACAGAGTGAGTTCCAGGACACCCCACACTAAAGTAAGACACTGTCTCAAAAAGAAGGTGTATTTTATCAATTTTTTTCCTGCAAAATAGTTACAAGTGGGAATCCAAATGGTGCCAATGAGGCCTTCATCTCTTCATTGGAAGGTCTGACTGCATGAAATTTACACCCAAGCTCTCCTCACAACCACACACCACTCACTGGAGACAACCAGTGGGTATCCTCCCACTACTAGCTGTCTACTCCCTCCCACACCATGAACAAAAAGAAGACAGTACATTTTTAAAGCATAGTGCTTATCACACACATCTTTTGAAAATAGCCTGTGCACCTTTCTCTCAGGAGTCATGGACCAAGGCTGATAATTTTTGTCCTGCTTTGTAAGTTTACTGAGGACGATACATTGGTCTGTTATTTCCAAGAACAAAAATATAGAGATGTCAGTGCATGCTTAAGAAGAGTGTTCTCAGGATCACTCGTTTCTGTGTGTATATATTCTCTGAAGTAGATAGGATAACATGGATGAAAAATATTAATGAGGAAGGAAGTAGTCCTTGCTGAGCCTACAGTGTATCTTTCTCTTAAAATCAGGGTACTTAGCAAAGAGGTGCTAGGACATAGTGTACAGTTCAAAGTACAAGTGTTCCCACCTCAAGCCACTGGTGGTGCTTTATTCAATACTTGTCATAGTAAAGCTGGGCCCTTTTATTACGTGAGATAAAGGAAACTAATTGCACAGATTTCAAACCAGGATTCTGTGCTAATATCTGACAAGGCAATGTACAGGAAATAAGTGTAATATTTTGAGTATGTCGTGTATATGTCATATTTTTGAAGATGCCTTGCTCACAGCAGGTGCTCAAAACATTCGTAGATTGATAGAAAACTGTACATGAAACATGACAATTATTTTTGAGAAGTAATAAATCACAATCCCATTATATAAGCCCATCATTTAAAAAATCTGAAAGCTTAAAACTAAATGTTTCCTTATGGTTTGGTTTAAAGATATATTTGACAACTATAAAACAAATGTAGGTCTGAAACCAGGTTTGGTCATAGTAAAATCTAATGGAAAATAATGATAAATGAAATTCAGCATTATTTCTAGAACTTCATTATTTTACAATATTCTACACCTTCTTTGTTGTCGTTTTGGTATATTTTAAAAATTATTTGTGAGTAGAGAGAAAGAGAAAGAGTGCGTGCATGGGCATGCCTGGGTCCCTCGCTCTACAAATAAACTTTAGATATATGTGTCACTATGTGCATTGGCTTTACCTGGGTTTTGAGGAACCAAACTTAGGCCAACAGGCTTTACAAGCAAGGGTCTCTAACCACTGAGTCATCTCTAGCTCTTCTTATCTTGTTTTTTCTGAGATAGGCTCTCACTCTAGCCCAGGCTGACCTGGAAATCACTATGCAGCCTCAGGGTGGCCTCGAACTCATGGCAGTCCTCCTACCTCTGCCTCCCGAGTGCTGGGTTTAAAGGCGGGTTCCACCAGTCCTGGCCCTCTTCTTAGTTTTCTTAAAGCAACTTTTAACAGAAGAGTTCAGGATATGCTTTGGGTCTCTGCGCCTGTCCCAGGGCAGTTGCACTGCAGCAAGCCCGTTACAGGGACAGAGGCGAGAAAGCCACCTCCTTCGCGCACGCACGCACACCAGCTAGGCGGCCTCCTCCCCACAAGCTGGCCTTCAAACTCCCCAACTCCTCCACCATCCTCCAATCTAAGGGGGGACATGTCAAAAGGCAAAAGCCCCTTCCCACCTCGTCTCCTTATGCGCCTCTTCTCGGAGTCAGAGTTGGCCCGGAAAAGATGTTTACCTTGTTTTTGTCGCAGCTGGTCTAGCCTTTGCTCGGGCTGCGGACACACTGGCAGGCGTTGGATCTCTCGTGCTCTCGGCTTGTCTCTTCTGACGAGGAGCGAGCGGGGACAGCCACCGCCATGGCCACGACGCCCACAGCACCCCTTCTTTTGGGGCCCCTCGGTGGGTTCGCCTCGGGCCCCTTCTCTGTGCCACCACCTTCTTGTCTCTTCTTGGTCAGCGCTGGGCTCGGGTTTCTGGGCGCTCGGGTTTCCGCCAAGGAGGGCCGTGGTCCGGCGCCCGCGGGCGGCTGGCAGTCTGGGTCCGAGCCGACGCCACAGCCCCGGGCGGGGACAGCAGGCTACACTGACCGGCAGGCTGACGAGACCGGGCCGCCCTCAGACGTGCTCGTGGCCCTGAGCCCCGAGGACACTGGGCAAGTCCAAGCCTCGCCTGTGGGAGTCGCGAGGCATCCCCCGCCCTATGCGTGCGGAGATGCCTGAGGAGGGAGGGGGAGCGAGAGCGCAGGCGCGGGGGCGGTCCCGAGAGAGAGGCCACGGGTGAGGGGGGGGGGAGGAGGCAGCACGGGCGAGCCCGCTCTGGCCCTGGCCCCCTCCCTGTCATCTTCCACCAGTCCTGCAACTTCTAGGCCTGATGCTCACAAAAGTTGGCCAGTGCCAGCTTTCAGGCAGTGATCAAACAGGTAACATCCTCACATCCTCCCCTTGCCTTTGCTGCTGCCCTGTGTGAGGCGCAGTCACCTGACAGGAATTCACCTCCACAGGCCCCCTCCCCCTCCCTCCTGAAGAGCACAACGGCCTCAGGGCGGCCCTCTCCCTGGTAGGTCAGTCCCCTCCTTCAGGGAGCCCAGCTACTGATTGTCTCCAGCGGGCCTCCCCACCCAACCCATCCCCCAAATGCCCCGAGGGTCACTCAGCCTAACACCTGTAGAGGCCTAAGGTCCTGCCCTGGTGCCCAGAGCTGGTGCCCTCGCTTGCCCCTCTGGACAGAGCTTTGGCAGTGAACAGTGATGGAGGAAGAGCCCTGGGATGAGGGAGTTGCATTCAAGAGCTGCGCTTGGCTCCGCTTTTGGGAAGGGGAGGAGTGGGATTGGGTTCTTCCCTGAGTGTCTGACTCTTAGCTGGCCAGTGGGAGCCTGGGCTGGAGCCCTTGCAGTTCGCCAGACCCCTGCCCCAGCCTGAGTGACATAAAGCCCCCACCCACGGAGGTATTTTGCATGGCGACACTTGTTGCCACTCAGAAGAGGCTCCAGACGGGCTCAGCCCCTCTAAAGCATCAGCGGTAGCCACTGCAGAGCTGAACACCACGCTGCCACCCAGTGGTTTTTGCTGATTTTTCGTATCATGCCAATTTGTGCGATCCAAACCCCCTTTTCTCTCTAGGCCCCCTCATCTCTAGCGGGTTGCGTTTAGGAATCCACTCAGTGAGCTTGAGTTTGTTATAAGCAGTATTTGGGAAATACATAGCCCATTCTCTTTTAGCTCTAGCCCATCTCCAATGTTTTGATTTCTTTTACCCGATCCTCAGGAAAGCGACTTCTCTTCTAAGTCAAGAATGAACCCGGCTTTCAGCTGGCTTGGTATTCATAAATTCTTTCTAGTAAATGCAGGAAACAGAACTGCCCACCTACCTCCCTACCTTAGGACAAGAGTGTTGCACCATTTCACCTGATTTCTGAGGCCAACTTGGACGCTGTTCTATCTTGAGTTGCCACTATGCTGGAATGTTCTTTAAAGGGTCCCTCAACCTGCTTTTCTAATCCTTTCAGAACTGATGTAGATGCAAAATCAAATGTGCGACTTATTCCCAATGCTCCAGTCCTCTCCACCTGCCTGACCTCCAAACAATTCCAGTCTTAGCAACAAAGAAACTCTCGGGCTTGTGAGCCCAGTAGAGCGGAACCACCTGAGCCTTCCCATGTCTTCCCTCCTCTGTCCCTTCTCCCCAGTCTTGAAGTGCTTCATCAGAAGGATGGATGCCTGTCTGCAAGGCTGGGGTGGAGATTTACAGAATGATGCCAAGAGTTCTGAAATCCCTTGCCTTTGCAAATTCAGCTTTCCTAAAAGAAAATGACAATTCAGGTTAACAGGGGTGAAAACTCCTGCTCTGTCTGTCTGGAACACTGTGACAGTTTAACTGGCCTTGTTCATCACTACAGTCCCACCACTAGGTATAGAACTTGTCATACAGTCTATGCTTTAGTCAAAATCCACTGGCAGTAACTGATGAATGACAGATGTGTAGTGATTCTGAGGAAGGTGGTGTTTCCCAGCTCATAATGTGCAATTGGTTAATTTCTGGGAACCAGGAAATGATGCAATCTCATTGAAAGAAGGGTCACAAGAAGCTTTACCAGGGTCAGGTATTCAAGCCAGCCAATGTTTACTTGGGCCTTCTACCAAGGGCCCTTGTATTCCAACTCATTTTGGAACCCTGATCTAGAATATATATGTATATTAAAGAAGGGCAAAGTTTTGATTCAAGTAAGGAACAGACTTTAAAAGGAATTAGGGGATGTTGAGGAGACAAGGAGAGATTTCTCATGTTCTTTTTCTTCCATTCTCCTCTAGTTCTGTCATCACCTGCTCAAGTACTTTCCCTAAAGCATCTTAAGGATGCCTATCGAATTATTTGTCATTCTCAATTCTTCTTTTTCTTTGCAATAGCTCCTTCCTATATCTCATCCTTGGAGAACTACTTTCCAATAAAATGACTTGTTAATCACATGCTCTCATTAGTGCCAGATTTATAGGAAATGGATCAACCTTAAATCCCTTGCCAAAATTAGCTTCATTTACCAACAGTTAATGTTATAATAGACAGCGCCTGTAGTGGTGACATTTTAGTTAACAATATACTACTGGGGTAGCTTGAGAATAAGGAATAGCGGGAAAGAAGCCACCAATAGAGTCGGTCCCATAGTTCATACTCCTGACTTTATGAAAGTGTTCCTGGGAGAGCGGACACGTAACATTGCTTTGCTACTGTTATACTACTGATTATAGCATAGATTAATGTCAGGAAAGCTCATCTGGATTCTACCTGTTCTTCATATTTTGGTTTGTTAAATTTGTATTTATTGATTTGCATATGGGAGTATTTGTGTGTCAGTGTGTAAGCATGCATGCTCCAGGGTCTCTTGACCTGAAAATGAATACCAGACACATACACTTCTGGGTGTCTGTCTTAACATGGGTGACTGGGAAATTGAATCTGGGCCAGCAGGCTTTGCAAGCAAGTGACTTTAACTGCTGAGCCAACTCCCTATCAACACATGCAATATTTCAGGAGGATTTTGATACACAACACAGGATTGGAATGAAATATCACGAGGGTTTATTTTTTCTGTTATAGCAATTTCCTTTATATGTAGGTAGAAGGGTGTTGGGGGATGGTGGTGACTGCCTCATCTATCAAATGAAACACCACTGATATTTAAAATGTTATCACATGCGATCAGAGCACCTGCCTATAAAACAACACAAGCCCAGTGTGGTGGTTCATCCTAGCGCTCCCAACAGGGCAGTCGAGGCAGAGGACTGAGTTGAAGTCCACCTTAAGAGGACTATGAGTTGAAGTCCACCTTAAGCTTCAGAGAAAGACCTCTCCTCACAAGAAATTAAAAAACAGTTTAACAATGTTTATTGGAATTGATTGTATTTTCGTATATGTCTATGAGTTACATATAATGTAACACGCCATATGTATACAGTGTGGGATGAGTAAATCAATCTAATTAACATATACATAAAAAGTCAAATTTTGATCATTTTGTGGTGAGAATATTTGAAATTTACCCTCTTGACAATTTTGAAATGTACGCTTTATTTTTTCCTAGAATCACCAGCAAATCTAGTTTCATGTCCTGAAACAGTGTAGTTGCTCTATTCAGCCACTAGAGGGCATGGAAGCCCGGGCACAGGGGACCTCATAGTTTACAGGGTCATCAACACCGGAACATAGAGGACAGTCTGTTTTTTTTTTTTTTTTTTTTTTTTTTTAAAAAAACACTTTCCCCAGGCTGATCTGGAACTCACTATGTAGTCTCAGGCTGGCCCAGAACTCATGGCGATCCACCTCCCTCTGCCTCCCTAATGCTGGGATTAAAGGCGTACACCACCATGCCCGGCAGTCCTTTACCATTAAAAAAATTTTTAAACATTTTTATTGAGAACCTTAATACATGAACATATTCCATGGTCAAATTCCCTTCTTTTGTCCCCCCCTCCCACCTCCATTCCACTGTTAGTTTCACTTTGTTTTAATGTCTCATTCCTTTTGTACTCATCTGTCCTGCATGTCAAAATGTGTGGGTGGGCTCAGACCTGTGCAGGTCTTGTGGTGGTGATACAATCACTGTGAAGTCATGAATGTGCCAGTCACACTCAGTGCATGCCACCTGGTCTGTGCTCCAAAGTCCTTCTTCCCATCCTGTGGCTCTTACATTCGTTGTGCCTCCCCTTCCACAATGTTCCCTGAGCCTTGGTAGGTGAGATAGAGATGTTTCCTTCAGTGTAGAGCTCTCAGTGGTCCCTTATTTGCGCTGTGATGAGTTTTGAGTCTCCCCAGTGTCTACTCCATTTCCATATAGAAGCTTCTTAGGCTAGTAGTGAGAACGTTGTGGTTGTTATTTTATTTTTGCTTTTTCCTCTGCAATTTTCCTTGAGCCCTAGAGGGGGTGATAGGGGTGGCTCTTTCAGTGCTAACTGCTGGGATTTCTCTTCTTTTAGTCACCTTGATGAGTCTTGGGTCTCCCTGGTAACCACCATCTGTATAAAGCAGCTTCTCTAACCAAAAGTGAAAACAAAGCTGGGCTTGGTGGCGCACGCCTTTAATCCCAGCACTCAGGACACAGATGTAGGAGGATTGCCATGAGTTCGAGGCCACCCTGAGACTACATAGTGACTTCCAGGTCAGCTTTTGCTAGAGTGAGACCTTACCTCGAAAAACCAACCACTCCCATTCTCTCCTCTCTTCAAGCCTCAGTCCAGCTTCCTGGCCTCTACTGCTAACTCTTACTCCAACTTAACAAACAAATCTAAATAGTCAAAGCTAGGATCTTCATTTTGATAGAAAATGTAGCATTTGTCATTCAGAGCTGAGTTACCACACTCTTGTAATTTTTTCCAGATCCCTCTCTCTACCCATTTTCCTGATAACGTCATAATTTTATTTTTATGCAGTTGAATAAAACTCCATTGTGTATATATACCACATCTTCTTCATGCATCAATCAGTTGATGGGCATCTGGGCTGATTCCATTTCCTACCTACTGTGAATGGAGCAGCAGCAAGCACTGCATAGAAGACATCCTTAAAGCAAAGCCAGTTTTAATATTTGTGATTAGTCACTAGAAGGCACATTTGTGCTTTAAACAACGAAAATATTCCATTTTAGGATGCCTATATTTGTATATGCTTAAAGAAAAGTTTTCTTAAAAATAGCTTCATTATCAAAAATTTGAAATTATAGGGCTGGAAAGATGACTTAGTGGTTAAGGCACTTGCCTGCAAAGCCTAAGGACCTGAGTTAGATTTTCCAGAACCCATGTAAGCCAGATGCATATGGTGGCACATGCATCTGGAGTTCATTTGCTGTGGCTAGAGGCTCTGATGTGTGTGCCCCTTCTTTTCCTTCCTTTCTCTCTCTCTCTCTCATAAGTAAAATAAATAAATAAATAAATAAATAAATAAATAAAATATTTTAAAATTTGAAATTATAAAGAAAATAAGCATCACCTGTATTTCTATCACAAAGTGATGTCACTATGATTACTTTAGCATTTTGTCTCTTTTTCAGCATATACAAATATAGACTATATTGTTATAGTTAATATTAAATTCATTTTCACTTTAATTTCAGTTGCATATTCATGTTTTAAATCTGATCAAAATTATGAAAGTTGAGAACAAGCTTATGAAAGATTGTTGTGTATTGAGACTAAGTCATTGGTTAATAAATATTATACCCACCACTTTTGCCTTGACAAAGGGTTGTATGGGACTGGAGAGATGACTTAATGGTTAAGGCGCTTGTCTGCAAAGTCTAAAGACCCAGGTTCAATCCCCCAGTACCCACTTAAGTCAGTTGCACAAGGTGGTGCATGTGTCTGGAGTGCATTTGCAGTGGCTGCAGGCCCTGGAGCACCCATTCTCTCCCTCTCTCCCTTTTTCTTTCTCTCTCTCCAGTAGATAAATAAATAAAAATATTTTTTTAAAAAATGGTTTTATTATGTTGACAATTGCATGAATAAGCAAAGAGAGCATTTTCCTTTGGGGCAAAAAGTAATTACAATTATGCTGGAAAAGTTAAAATAAAGCACAGATAATTCAGGATATTTCTAGCACATATCACTGCAATTACTTGAGGTGAGAATAGCTTACAGATTTAGCATATTGAAAATTAGCTAAAAGTTGGGTTATGGGGAAAAAATAAGAGATCTATGCTGAAAAAGTTTCTGTGACAACTTACATCCCCCATCACAGTCTTTATTCCACCCTGTTATACTTGTTTATTTTGTTTCACAAGTCAGCACTAAACTCTGCAAGGCCAGATTCCGTGAAAAATTTGTGGGCATTTCAACTCTAGTGTCCGCTATAATAGTAGGCACTTTTTGAGTTAGGTTTAATCCCCTCAAAAATATGCACAAGTATGTTGAACAGAAATAGGCATCCTATGATTAAATGGTACCTTATGCCAATACTAAGAAAATTATTGGCATAGTGTTTGCATGCGTGGTACTCACCTATATTCCATGTATCATCTGAGTTTACTGTGGACCAGCTACTATTTTAATGTCTATTCATGTTCTGATTTAATTTCCTATATTTTAGCTCAATTTCCAATGAATTCTAAAATAGCCAGCTAGCCACCAGGTGGCAGAAGTGAAACTTGGGCGTTTAGCAGCTCCCTTTCCACTGACACATCCACACCACACAAATCATAAGATGTTTTCCAACTTGACTCAGGAGAAAAGCTTTGCTATTACTGGAGGGGGAATATTAAAGCGAGGGAGCCATATGGCTCATTTTACAGCTGTGCTAACTCAGGAGCTGAGAGGTTAAGGAACTTCATACTGTTTTTTAGTCAGAAACATTTTCAAACCCATATTTCTTTTCTTTTTTTATTTTATTTAAGAGAGAGAGAAAGGGGAAGAAAGAGAAAATGGGCACACTAGGGCCTTTAGTTTTTGCAAACAAACTTCAGATGCATGTGCCATCTTGTGCATCTGGCTCACACAGGTCCTGGAGAATTGAACCTGTGTCCTTTGCTTTTGTAGGCAAGCACCTTAACCACTAAGCCATATTTCCAGCCTCATATTTCTTTTCTATGTGCTGTCTTTCTTTTCTGGTGCTGATAGCATGTTTAAAGACACTGAAGGTATCATCCACTTCCAATCTTCAGAAAAGGTTATTGCAACATGCATTTATACACTAATTTTGACAGTAATCAGTGTCTCTCCTGGCTAAAATACCCCACAAAGATCATGGAGCCCCTCACTTATATTGTGTGATTTATGCCTGAAAATTCTTGCAATGTGCATAACCCTTCAGATCTGAACATATACTTCCAGGTCATTGGTTAGATGGAACAACTCTGACAGAGCATCTGCTAACCGCATCCCGTTTACATGCAGGCATATGAAAACAATTTGAAATGTACAAGCCATGTTATAAAGATAAGGTTTCATGACAAGTAGGATTTTTGAAGTCAAAAGTATTGTTTTTTGATTTCTTAAAGATAAATTTTAACACATTGTATTATTACTATAATTAAATATTTTCAATTTGCTTACAAAGTACCAGCTTCCTTATGGCATTTTCATATGTTTTTATTTTTTGTTTGTTTTTGAAGGAGGGTCTCATTCTAGTCCAGGCTGTCCTGGAACTCACTCTATAGCCCCAGCTGGCCTGAAACTCATAGCAATCCTCCTGCCTCAATCTCACCAAGTGCTGGGATGCCCAGCCTCATACTTAATTTTTAATGTTTTTTTGAATGAACAGTTCTTGGAAAGTATCGTATTGATTCTACTTTTATTTTCATAAATGTAGAAACAGCTTATAATTGTACTGAATTTGAAATACAAATAAACAAAAGACTTTATTGCACATAGATAATCCTTCACATGAAGTACTGTACGTAACAAAACTGATTAGGAAAGGAACAAACATATTATGAGACAAGACTGGTATGATTCTAGGAGTGAGTCATACAGAACAGTTCCAGATGTAATCTTTCATACTGAATATTGCACATTTTTAAAATCCTCTTAAATCGGCTTCACAAATATTTCTCGCTGTCTTGCTTTTGTTCTCTGCTCTTTGAAAAACACTATAGAGGTGATTTAAAAGGCCTAGAAATATGTACCATTGAAAAAGACCTGTCTAGAAAAAAAGATCAGCCTTGTTTTTTTGTTTGGGGGAGTGACATGTAAAGACAATTGTTTTCTCTAAGTAGAGGGAGGAACTATAGCAAAGGTGTTTCATAAGCACTGGTCTACTTGTAAATGCTTTCTGAGTCAAAGGAATTCATGTAAACTACAAGCCAAAGTAGTATCCACTAGCCAAGACTCTCCTTGTTTTCATTCCGTTTTTACTACCATCGAAGTTCCTCCAATAGTGCAAGTGTATGAAGGGCGAATTGTTGAACAATAAATAGTACTCTAAACTTCTGCGTTGAACATATAAAGTGCATCTAAGAGGTTTTACAGTTACTCTTGCTATTCTTGGACATAATTATCAGTCAACTGTGCCATTTTTAGTTCATATAATTTTTCCTGGAATTTCTCTCCCATGCATCTCATAGTCCTATTTGGAAGATTTCCAGGTTAATGCAAAGTTGGATCATGAAGTCTTTAGGGACTTTTTTTTTTTTTTTTAACCTAAAGAGCAGCATCCATTCACATAACCTTGGTCGCACAGCACAATGTCCGTGAGATAAATATGTTCTCATGTTATCTGGAGGCTTTGCTGCAGATCCAGTGTAACCTCTTCTCACATTCGGTACTAGTCATGTCTGTGTTGTTCAGAAATGCACACTTCTCAGACGCTGTCACATTAAGCCTGTCAAACCACAAAGAAAGTGGACATTATCTTCAGCGTGTCACTTCCATTCAGGTGAGTGAGAAGGAACTTTACGGTGATCTTGCTTTTCTGTTTCTTTCCTTACAAGTATATCTACCAGTTAAAAGGCACCAGAGAGCAAGTGAGGGAAATGGCATATAGAGAACAAATGCAGAGGCATGACTCTTTATTATTTTTTTAGATCACAGATACTTTAAGAAACACTACATGGGGGGCTGGAGAGATGGCTTAGCAGTTAAGGCATTTGCCTGCAAAGCCAAAGAACCCAGGTTCAATTCCCCAGGACCCACATAAGCCAGATGCACAAAGTAACGCATGTGTCTGGAGTTCATTTGCAGCGGCTGGAGGCCCTGGCACGCCCATTCTCTTTGCCTGTCTCTCTCTCTGATTCTCTCAAATAAATAAATAAATAAATAAAACTTTAAAAAATTATAAAAAGAAACACTTCAGGCTGGGCATGGTGGTGCATGCCTTTAATTCCAGCACTCCAGAGGTAGGAGGGTCACCATGAGTTTGAGGCCACCCTGAGACTGAATACTGAATAGTGAATACCAGTTCAGCCTGGGCTAGAGTAAGACCCTACCTCAAAACAAACAAATAAACAAACAAACAAAATAAACCAGAAATACTTCAGAAGTTGCAAGAAATCAAGTACCATGCATACTAGCTTGTACACTTCTGGGGTTGTGGCTCCTAGACCCTAGGACCCATAGGCAGGCATTGACTATAAACCCAAATGCCAATGTTAATTTTGTGTTAGTAATTATCAAGAGCTAAAAAAATATTTAACTTTGGCTTTTCAGTTGGCAAAGATCAGTGTCAAGTTTATGGGATGGCCTTCAAAACTTTAAATGTGTTGGAACTGTAATGACAGTGGGTTTACGCTCCTTAGTGCCAGGGAAGATTTTCTTAGATTCCTAGGAGCTTATAATGAGTCACTATAAATAGTGTTTTGTTTTAATTCCTGTAGGAATGGGAACTGGAAAAGAGAAATGGGAAAATATTTTTCAATAATCATCTCATTGGTCATCACTGGAAGTATTCTTGGAAAATTTTCCAAACAAAGACAATTACTCACACTAAAATGCATTATTAAATGAATTCTAAGTGGACAAAGCAAAAGCTAACAATGAAGCGTTCTTTTAACGAATCCAAGGGGCATGAGCGTGCAAGAGGAACAGAGCTATGACCAGGAGGAAAAGCAAGAAGTTAAATAGAAAAGACGACAGCGGGCAAGGGAACCATTTTCCTGACTTCTGAGCTGACAGCGGGGAGGGGGCGGACAAAGGATTTCTTGAGGCTTACCAGCTGTGATACTCTTTGCCATTTGACCATTTCCATGTCCCACCAGCTGCATTTTTCAGCCCAATCCAGTGATCATTTCTGCCAACATATCGTTTTAGAAAGACCTCAGGAAACAATGAAGTTATATGTTATAAATGTGACTAAATATCACAGCCAAAATGAGCATTTTATCTCTGTACAGGGTCAGCGCATTTGACTTCCTGGCCTATGAAACGAAGCTATCAAATTACATGTAAAAAACTAAAGTGAAGTTTCATTGTGACATGAGATTGTTTATATAGCTCTCTGTGACTACATTGTCCCAAGTTTTCATTTGGAAAAGACTACATTATGAGACTATGGATGGGCCAAATAAAACAGCAGTATTTTGTAGACATTTAAGAATCTTACCATGTCCTTTTCAGAATCGATCACAGCAAGAGTAGCACCATCTTTGGAACAAGAGTTTTGGGCCAAGGTCCAACTCGTTGTGGTGGTGGAAAAAAGATAGCATTTCCTGCGGTGTGCAACCCAGTCGTCTGAGCAAGAGGCTGCGTGGATGTCTGGTGACACTGAGAACTTATGCTGGCCTGGACAATTGTATTGACCCACTGTGAACAGGAAAGTTCTTGCTTTAGGAACATAAGACATGGCATCCTCTCTGCGTGTAAGTCGATACACTATAAAGTACTATGTTTCTTGGTTGCAGGATGAAATGTCTAAGCAGTGCAACGAGAGGGCCAGTGCTCGACTATCTAGTCTTCAGTTTTCCTAATCACCACTGGAGGGGTTATGAACATAGGGACATGTCCTTCTGGTCATAATATCAGAAAATGGCAAAAAAAAAAAAAAAAAAAAAAAGAAGTAGAGAAAATCTAAAACTAGCCTTTGGATTAGAAAGGGCAGCAAACATTCTAAATTCCAAGTAAGGCTCTCATTCCATATGTGCACATGCAGGGATGGGACGGTATAACACTAGGTTGGGGGATAAGGAAGGAGGTCATAATTTCATACAGAATTCAAGGCACAGCAAGATCGACCGTTTGGGATGTTTCATAATATTGTACCCTTTCCTATTTGTACGCATTGAACACTGTGTCCTGCTGACCTTGGAAGGTTCTAACTGCTGTCATAATAGCCCAGAACTTCTATAGATTGAGATAAAAGACAAAAGATGGGCCACTTTTTGATTAATCTATAGGTTTGATAATGTTTTCTCTGCAAATTATGAATGAAAAATCTATTGTTTTCCAGCTAAATGACTGTTTATATACAATGTAAACTAGTCCCTTGAGAGATGGAAATCTGCTCTATATAATTTTCTCCTACAGTCATCTACAAATCTGAACAGTTGCATATTTGCAGAATTTTTTTTTGCAGTAACCATTCAAGGAATATAGGTTTTATTTGGTTCTGGTTAGAATATTGTCCATGTATGTATGGTACACGAGATGTACCAAAATTAATCTGATTAACTAGACCATGGGAACACCTTTTGATTTCAGTCAGGTGTGATTGTTTCATACCAGGAGGCTTTGAGGGGATTCGTGACAGATTGACGCACCTGATAAGGCAACGAGAGCTATGATCAACGTGGTGATGAAGAATACAGCCAGCACCGCGCAAGGGATGGGGACTTGAAGTGACCCCTCATGATGGCCTTCGAGTTGGAAGCTGGTGGCATTGCCTGCAACGAGACGCAGTTGACTATGGATGACTGTTAGCAAAGCATCTGATACTATTTGATTATCAAGATATAAAAGAATATAGTTTCTCCAGATACTAAGACCCTATTGCTGAAGACATCTCTTGCCTGAGAGGCAAGGTCACTGAGAAAGCAAGCTGGTGCTGAGCAGAAAACCTTCTCCCTGTAGACCAGCCAACTGAAAGCTGGAAAAAGCTGTACTGCACGCAGCGTATGGGAGACAGAAGTCATCAGCAGTGAAAACAGTGGACGCTGAATATTCAAGCTTGGCCAGACAGGTCCAGTGATTGAATGGGTGCAATAGTGGCATGACTACTCTTGGGGTAACCAACTGCTCCATAATTGGACTGAAGGCCCTCTCTACGGGAGGGAATACATACCTGGTACTGAAAAACCTAAGTAAAAGTCTATGGTAGGTGAGGTCATGAGCCTTAGGGGTATAAGCCTGCTCATGTCTGACTAAATGTATATATTATTCCCACCAAGCTGCCCTGGGGACACTACACTAAATGTTCATATTCACATATTAACGCTACTCTCACTTCTGGTTAGAGAAGCTTCTCTTTTCAGATGGTGATGACCACTGGGATGACCCAAAAGGCAACATAGTGCTGAGAAGAAGGGATGGAGGAGTGCCAGCACTGAAACACTTCTGTCACACCCTCCAATGGCTCAGGGACCATTGCGGAAGAGGGGGCGGATAGAATGGAAGAGCCAAAGGAAGGGTATGACCTCTTACAATGCAACTGCCCAGACAGAAATTGGCCTCGATATCCATGACCTTGCAGTGCCTAGCAATACTCTGCAAGACCCTCAAAATAGAAGAAAAAGATGATGTCATCAAATTAAAAGAGAGACTAATGGAGAGAGGGAGGGGATATGGTGGAGACTGGAGTTCTAAAGTGGAATGGGGGGAGGGGAGGGAAATATCAGGTGGGTTTTTTGTATGTAAGTATAAAAGTCAATAAAAATAATTTATAAAAAAGAATATAGTTTCTCATATGTGAAATGTAAAAGGTAATTCCAATAAAAAATATTGAAAAAAAGAGTTAATTCTACCAAACTTGTAGCTAAATTTGCAAAATTTCTTGTTGACTAGAAATGAAACAAGTCAAGCAAATAATAGGATCCAAAGATATCTCCTCAATACATGCCCATTATAAATTTATACATACTTTAATGGACATAATGGGTTGAGTTCATAGCTATGAAAATCTTAACTATATCGTTATTGTTTTAATCACAATACAACATTCATTAAACAACCAATTGCCACAGAAATCATAAAAAGTCATACTGGACACAGTCCCTGAACCTTCTTGCAGTTACTTCAAGAAAACATATATACACACACACATGTATATATGTGTGTGTGTGCATGTATGTGTAGTTTGTCACATACATATGTGGGTAATGCAACAAAATAAAATGTTGAATTTATACATAAGTATCTAAAAGTAGAATGAGGTCTGGAAAGATGGCTCAGCAATTCAAAGCAAAATGAAGACAAATTTTAAATCTTGATTGTACTTTTCCACAAAGTTAGTGCAGATGTAGAATAATTAGAATTTTTAATATGGTATTGGTAAGAGAATGAACTGGGAAAATACTGTGGAAAACATTTTTTATAAAGTTAAGTATGCATCTAGTCATTCTTTTGCTCATATATGTGTGTGTGTATATATATATATGAAAAAAGACAGATGTTCTCAAAATTCCCTTTATAAGAATCTTCACAGGGCTGGAGAGATGGCTTAGGGGTTAAGGCACCTGCCTCCTAACCCTAAGAACATTGGTTCCAATCTCCAGCAGTTCCAATCTCCAGGTCCTACGTTTAGCCAGATGCAAAGTGACGCAAGGAAGCAATGCCGCACTTGGCCACAAGGGGGCGCGCACATCTGGATTTCGTTCGCAGCTGCTGAGACACTGCTCGCGCGCCATCTCTGTCTTCCTCCCTCCCTCCCTCTCTCTCTCTCTGTCTCTCTCTGTGTCTCTCTCCAAAAAAAATAAGATAAAATAAAAAAAGTTAAAAAAAGAATCTTCATATATTTATTATTAAAACAAAGTCTTATAAATAATCCAAATATCTACCAGCATGAGAATGAGTAAAATTATGGTATATCCATGAAAAGGAATTCTCTGCAATTAAAAAATAAGCGTGTGGGCTGGAGAGATGGCTTAGCAGTTAAGGTATTTGCCTGCGAAGCCTAAGGATCCTGGTTTGATTTCCAGGTCCCATGTAAGCCAGATGCACAAAGGGGCGCACTCATCTGGAGTTTGTTTGCAGTGGCTAGAGGCCCTGGTGTGCCCATTCTCCCTCTCCCTCTCTGTCTCTAATAAATAAATAAAAATTTAAAAAATGCATATAATAATAATGATGAATCTAAAAAAATAATGTTGAGTGAAAAAAATCTAGTCATCAAAGATTGTACAATACATATTTGCATTTAGATGGCATTTCCAAGTAATCAAAATAAACTGTGGTGACAAATATCGGGTCAGCATTTACATTTATGCGTGTGGGAGTGATTAACTGGAATGGGACCAAGCAGAATTTTCTGGAGCGATGGGCATATTCATATGTTGAATTGCACTTATAAAATTGTCATACTTCATCACCTTATCCACGTATAATCTATGTAGCATTGTATGTAAATAAATGCCACAGTTGAAAATGATGCTTGAATGGACTGTGAGATGTTTGAATTTTCCAACAAATGTTAACATCATAAAGGATTCATTATGGAACACATGCTGAGAGGGATTAATTTTCTCATTTTCCCTTCTGTATAAAGGTAAAACAAGGTCAGCAAAGTCTGAATTGACTGTAACATGAAATATTTCTGTGGAAGGATTTGGAATAGGTAGAGGAATATCTGTCCTAGCATATAAGTAAATAACTGGTAAGGGAGAGAAAATAATTTTGTGATTAGGAGTTTGGACTTTATTTTTTCCAGGGGCTTAAAAAAATCAGGGTTAAAAAAATGTGGCCGGAAGGGACCCCCTTGCATGTTTTTACACTCCCTGTTATGATTACATGTTATATTCACAAAATGTGGAATGGCTCCTAGAATGACATTACAACCAACAATATTAAGCTCTCCAGTTGCATTCAGAAGGTGAAGGCAGGATTAAGAGTTTGAGTGGAGGCTGTCTCTCTCTCTCTCTCTCTCTCTCTCTCTCTCTCTCTCTCTCTCTCTCTCTCACACACACACACACAGTCTCCAAATGCTTTTATAAATATAAACATACTTTTATAAATATAAAAATGTCTTTTATAAGTGTGTCTATGTAGAACCTATCTTGAAGTGTGTTATTTTTCCTTAAAACATTTCTGTAACCCTAACCTGGAGAAGAGGTTTTCATTACCTCTGAACTTTCATTACCATATTTTCATTCTTCTAGGGGTTCTTTCCCACGGGGTAAATGTGCATTCAGAATTGGTAAGAAAAGCCTTGACATTGACACCAATCATGATCTATCCCCCTGTGTCTCAAAGCCACTCTTCCTCTTGTATCCATATGTACTCATCACCAGAAGTAGCCTTGAATAGGTTGTTTCAAGTTCAGGGAGCCTTCTAGGTCTGGTTTCACTTCTGGCCCTGTGAGAGGCAGTCTCACTGCTTCTACTCAATGGGACAGGAACGCTGGCTCCACAGCAACAGTAACACAAGCAAGCAACCCTGAGACCTCAGAGCTAGCTCAGGGCTTGGCCTGCCAGGTGGGTGCAATGAGCAGATGACTCTCACGTGACATTAGTTAGGGCTCTTGCTAACCACAGTTTGATTTATCACCTAGGTAACAAAACAGCCTCTCCACCCGCCCTGCCTGCCATCAGCAGCCTTTAGATCTTGTCCATTAATGGAGAAACTGCAAACAGACCCACCTATTCAACTCTTGTTGATCATCCAGGAGAGGTGCCCCATGGTGGTTCCCACCACTAAAGCTGTCACAGTGGAACCATAAAAGTTCAGCAGTCTGCAAGGTGATGTCAAGGAAAGCTGAGAATTTCTGCATTAGGCCCTGCTTTCTACCCTGCCGTTAGCTGAACAGTGTTACATTTTTACTTCCCTGATTACTTTAGATACCTAAAAATGTACACTCTTTACCCACTCTTGACTTTGTGTTTTCAAATGAAAGATGGGTTTATCACAGAACCCTTTGTTTTTAGTCAATCCAGTAGACTCACACTCAGAAAAGACCGTCTTCCCCAGAGACAGTCTCTGTGCTCCTCTGACACATTCCTTTATAACGATGTTCAAAAAAAATTCTCGCTTCCAGAGGGCCGCTTACTGATTAGAGATGGACAGAGAAAAAGGAACAAAATATCATGAAAGCCTTAGAGAAGCCAGCTGGAAACATAACGGACAAATTCTGGTAACAGGAACCAGAACACACTTGTGCACGGAACAGGTGAGTAGAAGAGAGGGAAATTCAGTTTTGACTGAATCCAAAAGAAAGGAAGAAAAATGTCTAGTTCTCACAGAACTTGAAGCCAGTACTTGGAAGAGTGAGGGCAAAGAATGAAATGGAAGAGATCCCTCATATAGAAGGCCAACACAGAAGAATGCACTGTAGAGAAATGTTTCTACATTCTCCTAGTCAATTACACTGGACACTGGACACTGCACACGTCCACGTGGTCATGTGGCTGTTCTTGTCACCCACAGTGATGAGAGGAGCCATCACGAGCACAGAGGATGGGAAGTCGGGAGCATATTTGTTTTGAGTGTGCCCTGCACAGGTCGATAAAGATAAAAGATACAGGACAAATGGGCTGGGGCAGAGCATTTTCTATTATATCTAAAACTAAAAATGAGATAAGAAAAGCTAATTCAATAGAAAGGATCGTCAAGATCTTCTGAGATCCATCCATGTAGCTTTCTCTACGTCAGGTCGTCTTTCTTCTCATAGCTAAAGAGATGCTGACCTCTGCCCAGCTTCTCCTGTGTGCTGACTGAGACATGGAACCTTACCACGTACTCCCAAGGCAGTGCTCCCTTCTCTTCCCTAGCAACAATATATGTGTGTATGTATATAATATGCACAATAGTTCCAGAATATAAGAAATCTTATATAAGAAATATTTCTTATATGTATGCATGTACATAATATGTACAATAGTTCCACAATATAAGAAATCTAATGCGGGACTTACTTTTCTGCCCTCTCTGTAGGTGCGAAGAGCTGCTCTCAGTGATGGAATAATCTTCAGAAGTCATCTTTCTTCTCGAGATTCCTTGGCAACTTTCAACCCAGGTCAGTCCTCGGTGTGTCTGTTCAATGTCTATAACTGAGGCGTCTCTGCATTTATATTCCGTTAGGTTGTCTCCGCCCCCTTCCTCTTACCTCCTGCTTGCTCACCCCACCAGTTCCCTTTAATTTATGCTCTGGTGGCCCAGACACTACCATGCTGTTGTGGTGAGTTATGGGTTTTCCCTGCTGTCTGAAATGTGCTTTCTCACTATAGCCACAACATGAAGAGATGAGCAGGATTTTCCCAGAGTTGCAGTTAACCCTTCCTTAATTTTTTAGAAAACACAAATAATTTAGGAAATAGCATAACCCGAGTAAGGAGTTAAAGGTTAAAGATTCCTGTCTTAACACGGAGATAATCTAGAAGAAGCTTGGCATTGTTTCCCTGGAGCCCTAAGCCCTTCATTTCTTGATACATTTAGCCACCAGTACTTGTGTGTGTGTATGTGTGTGTGTGTGTGATACACACACACATGCCCACACATATAAATACACACACACACACAGGACTTATTGTTGAATGAGAATTTAAAAATTTCAGTCCTCATGGACTCACTCGAGCCTGGTGAAGTTTTGTCTGGGGAGTTCTGAATTTCAGAGGTGTGACATTCACTTCTCCCCCAGACCTCTTCTTTCAAGAACCATTTAGTTGTTCTAATGCAGGAAATCAAAAGCTTGTGGTCTGAGACTTCCGCGCTACGTTCTAAAATTGTTTATCTTCAGTTATCTGTTTTGTTGGTGCCTGCTCATTTTCCTGTCACACTTTACTGTCATTTAGACTGGTTTTCATTTCACCTCAGTAACATTTTACTCCAGTGTCCCTTGTCCCATAGCTTATTCTGCTCAGGCATCTCTGAGACTTTAGATATTTCAAGTATGAATACTATTAAAATACATTGCCATGGTACTGACCTCAGCTAGATGAGTCATTAAGCTCTACATAAAGCCAATATAGAATATATCTGTGTGTGTTGACTCAGGTAGGGGAGGCTCAGTCCCACTCTGGGATTGATCTGAAACTATTAATATCACTATCATTGCTGTTTGCAGAATAAATGCTTAGCAAAGATGTGACACAGGTATGGAGAGGTCATGTGGGCCAGTGGGTGTGTTTCTCCACCCAAGGCATGTAGAGGCATGTGCTGGCACAACGAAGGGTCTCTGTGTTCCCAGAATCTTTTCTTGTAAAGTATCTGGAATGATGATGTGTAAGTAGGTCACATCATTCTGAAAGATGTTCAGCCTTACAAAAGGCTTACTATCAAAAGATGCCTTAACAGCCAAAGACTTCCTTAGAACTAAGGATTTGTACACGATATGGCCCCTGGCTATCTCCTCTACTGTTTACCCTGTAAACATAGCCCTCTATAGCAGTGACCTTGCTATTCTCTAAAATTGTCTTTTGTGTTTCTTCTAAAAGGGTCTTTGTTTATCTGCTTACATGTCTTGCTTTCCCATAATTGATCAATTAGCTTAATATCAAGTACAATACAGAAGGTCCAGATACAAGGAGTGCACTCCCCCATTAACACCAAGGACAGCACTCTGTACTAAAGCCTTGTGAGTGGGTTGAGGTTTCATAGAGCTACTGAAAAAAAAAATCAACGCAGTGGAACTCATCAAGCCTCCTTATACGATATGTTAAATACATGGTTATAACGCATTGAACAGTGCATACGCAAAGTTTGTTACACGCCTTCATGTTTGTACAGTCCTTATACTTATGTACAATTTTTACAACAGTTCAAAGAATGACTCATTGATTAAATGGGTTGGGAAGATGGGTTAGTGGTGAAAGTGATTACCACACAAGCATGAGGACCCAAGTTCAGATTCTCAGAGCCAATGAAAAGGGCCAGGAATCATGGTATGGGCCTGTAATCCCAGGACTGCAGAACAGGGATGAGATGAGGAACTCTTAGTACTTACTGGCTAGCTGACTGAGTCAGCTCCAGATTCAGCAAAACACCTTGGCTTAATAAATAAGGTAGAGAATGACTGGAAAAGGTATCTAATCTCTGACATACACACCACTACCACCACCACCACCAACAACAACAACACGTTGACTTAAGGCTCCATTGAGTAAAGTGGAGCCTCAAGCTAACTAGTTAAATTTATGTACATTGTAAAGACATCTATTACTTTATCCCTCCTCCATGACTTTATGTATTAGTACTTAAGTACATTCATTTAAGGAAAAATTGCTGGGTGTGGTGGTGTATGACTTTTAATCCCAGCACTCGGGAGGCAGAGGTAGGAGGATCGCCATGAGTTCAAGGCTACCCTGAGACTACATAGTGAATTCTAGGTCAGCATGGGCTAGTGCGAAACTCTACCTCAAAAACCAAATTAAAAAAAAAAGGAAAAAGTTCACCTCTTAGGAGTTTGGACCCAAAAGTTCATCAAGATTCATGGAGTAGCAGCCCATAATATCACCCACCAAGATGATACACAACGTCTCTAAGTCACTGATCAGCAGGAAGCATAACGCAGGCTCCGTTTGTATGTGTTATCGGAATGTTAAAAGTGCATTTCATGATTTTAAGATTGCAGACTTGAAGATGGCTCAGCTAGTGACAGCATTTGCCACACAAACACGAGGACCTAAAAGGGCCTGATTCTCCCTAACTTCAATATCCAGCATCTGTGTAAATGTCTGGCAATGGTCACGCTACTGTGGGGATCAGAGACCGGGATCTGAGGCCTGATGGAAAACCGCAGCTTTGGATTCAGGAACACAGAGATGAGTGATAGAGGACACCCGACATTCTTCTCTGAGCCTGCGAGGATGTTTTCCGTGCACCAGCCGCCTGCGGCAGGTGCTTCCCGGTGCCTTCAGAGCTGCTTCAGCAGGCCCACCATTTGGTTTAGAGTCTGTGCCCTTCCTTCCAAAGTGTGAACACATGTGTTGCAGTCAGGTTCGCATTGCTGGCAGAAATCACCTGACTAAGAGCAGCTTGTGGGAAAAAAAAAGAGGTTTATTTTGGCTTACAGGTTCAAGGGGGGAAGCTCCATGATGGCAGGAAAAACGATGGCATGAGCAGAGGGTGGACATCACTCTCTGGTCAACATAAGGTGGACAACAGCAACAGGAGAGTGTGCCAAACACTGGCAAGGGGAAGCTGGCTATCATACCCATAAGCCCGCCCCCAACAATACTCTGCCTCCAGGAGGTGTTAATTCCCAAATTGCCATCAGCTGGGAACCTAGCATTCAGAACACCCAAGTTTATGGGGGACACTTGAATCAAACCACCACAACTTGTTTGCTCTTGCTTCTGTCTTAGAATGCACCCATCTCCTGCCATGAGTGTCATGTCTGTTTCACTCTTGTTTCAAAATCTTTTTGGGGAAATGTTCCTTCTAAGTCTTCCAGAGTTCTAGAAGTCAGAGTCACTTCAGGAGCTGCGGCTGCAGCCATCTGCATAAGGCTGGGCCGGGTCAGGGGAGAAGAGGTGATGGGACTGCACTGGAGTCAAGAGGGACCATGGTATAGCAACACAGCAGGCTCTTCTTAGGAGCCATCAGTGTGCCTGTGGACGCCCCCCTGGCTCTGCATGTGCTCTGGGGATGTGGATGGAGTAGCACAGCTTTCTCTTTAACTCACTCAGTGTTCAACTGTTACTGCTTAGAGAGTCTTCATTTGGCATCATGTATAAGATCAAACCTGACACTGATGTCTCTGCAAGCCTTCATCTTTATAGCTGTCAGTATCTGATGTTACACCCTTATTCTGTTTTCTAACTAGACTGTGAGCTGCTTGAGGGCAGGGACCGTGTCTCATTTGTCCCTGTTTCTAGCATCAGTTACAGTAAGTGGATCCTGATATATTTGGATGTATACATACTGAATTAATAAGTGATGAATAGGAATTCATGAAAACCATGTAGAAAGCCCTAGAATATCCCAAATGTGAATCACTAATTGGGACTTTTTTTAGGACGGTGTAACAGGGAAGTGCGTGACTAGACTTCCAACGGACAGCAAAGGTAAACCTATACAGGAAAATTTCACACGTTCTCTTGGGAGAAATTCATTATGTAATCCTGCTGTTACAGATCTACAGCATATTTCACGTCTTTCTAGGCTGTGGGTTACAAAGACAGAAAGAGAATGTCCTTACGTATCTGATAACTTTTATGTTGTGTCTTTCCCACACACAATGCAGGACTTTTCAACAACTGATTGACATGGAAATCATGCCCCACTGTTTACTTTTGCTAATAATGTCCTTTGTCTGCAGCTGATTCCCAGAAGTATTGGTTCCTTTTCTCATTTCTGTAGCAAAATCCATAAAAGCAACATAGAGAAGGGAGGGTTTCCTTTTGCTCACGGGATATAGTCCGTCATGGAGGGAAAAGCGTGGCTGCAGTCAAGGAGTCAAGGAGAAGTAGAGCGATGAGTGCTGGGTGTTCAGCGCACTTTCTCCTTTTTAGTCACTTTAGGACCTCAGCCCCTGAAATGGTGCCGCCCGCTTGAAGGGTGGGTCTTCCCACGTCACTCAAACCTCTCTGGAAACAAGTTCACAGACACACCCAGAGTTTGGTTTCCTAGGAAACACTATGTATGCACAGTAAGGTTGACACTGAGGAGTAACCATCACAACTTATGTGTGAAGTCTAATTTTCTAGCTAGGATACTAACTGCCCTGGAAACTGGGCTATTCCAGGACAATTTGGTAGCTAAACATTATGAAAAAGTAGATTTGTATAGACAGTCATGGCTGGTCACTTTCCTTCATACTCAGAACAGGTCAGCTTCACTGGCTTTCATTCCTCTTGAGGCAGCTAAGCTTGTTTTAATTGTAGAAGGTGTGTTCTTTATATTCTCAGATTTTTTTTCATGGCTTACTGTTATCTTCCTACTTATCTTCACATACTACCCCTCAGCCACAGTTTTTCAGACCCTCATGTAAATTACCTCCAAGTAAGCATAAGCATGTAGATACGTATTATATATGTAGATTTCTGATTGTGTACATATGCTTGTATACATATATATTTGCTATACATAAAATGTTTATATATGTGTGTATATATATATTTCATGTTTATGCCATTAGTCATAGACAACTTGACATCTCATTGTAATACATAACTATCTTTAAGCATTATGGCATGGATCAAATTCTGGCCTTTGTTCTGAAATCATTTATCTCTGCCTGTCTTGATGATGATAGCCCCAATATTTTGTTGAAGTGAATACTTGGGTAGATAGGAGAGGGAACCCAGTTATCAAGAACACGTGCATCTGTGGGCCTTCCAGGTCACCTTAGCCTACATACTCAAGTCTACCAGCAAGAGCCTCAACTGTGTGGTGAAATTCTGTTGTTACAAATCATCTTTCTTTCCCTTTCACAGCTCTCTGTGTGTCTCTTTCTTCTTACCCCCTCCTTCTTTTCCTCCCTCCCTCCCTCGCTCTCTTCCTCCCACCATCCCCTCTGATTTTAGAAAGCCATAATTTGGAATGTTTGCAAAGGAGTCTGCAACGAGAAGAGGTTGCCCTGCTCTGCCTGCTGTACGTACTTTCAGCAGCCGCCTCACTTGCAAGAGTACTGTTAGATGCTCTCGTGTATGGTCATGGTATTAAATGTGCTTGTTAAACAGAAGGAGATAAGACAAAGTGAAAAATAAAGTTGGAGGGTAAGGATTAAGTGTGAGGGAGATTTGGGGACAGTGAGTGTTTCAGTTGCCTACATTTCACACAAATATGGGAAGAAACTTCCTGAATAGTCAGTCCCAGTGGGATCATCCTCTAAAGCAAAGAAACAAAATGTTTCCTTTTAAGTCACAACACATATATCAATAAATCATCCAGCTTTCTAGTTGGTCTTTTCTTTTTTTTGCTTTTTTTAAAATTAAAAAATTTTTTTTTTAATTTTTTTTTATTTTAAATTAAATTTTTTTTTTTTTGGAGAGAGACAGACAGAGAGGGAGAGGGAGACAGATAGAGAATGGGCGTGCCAGCAGTCTCTCAGCTGCTGTGAATGAAATCCAGATGCGTGCGCCCTCTTGTGGGCAAGTGCAGCATTGCACCCTTGTGTCACTTTGCATCTGGCTAAACGTGGGACCTGGAGATTGGAACCGGGTTCTTAGGCTTAGCAGGCAGGCGCCTTAACCACTAAGCCATCTCTCCAGCCCTGTTTTTTTTTTTTTTTTTTTTTTTTTTTTTTGCTTTTTTGAGGTAGTGTTTCTCTATATAGCTCTGGCTAACCTGGAGCTCCCTGTGTAGTCCAGGCTAGTCACCACCTCCCCAGCACTGAGATTAATGTGTGTATTTTTGGGGGCAGCCTTATGGGTGTTATAGCCAGTTTCCCCATGCCAGTGTATGGTACACTCTGCTGTTGCTATTGTCCACCTTATGTTGGCCAGGGGTTGATGCCCACCCTTTGTTCATGCCATCATTTCCCCCTTCATCATGGAGCTTCCCCTTGAGTCTGTAAGCCAAAATAAACCTTTTCTTCCCCAAGAGCTGCTCTTGGTCCTGTGATTTCTGCCAGTAATGGGAACCTGACTACAACAGGAGAGTGTGCCAAACACTGGCAAGGGGACACTGGCTATAATACCCATAAGCCTGCCCCCAACAATACACCGCCTCCAGGAGGCTTTAATCCCCAAATCTCCATTAGCTGGGAACCCTAGCATTCAGAATACCAAAGTTTATGCGGGACACCTGAATCAAACCACCACAATATCTTTAGAGATATTTTATATGTCTTATTCTAGGAATAATATATCAGAAAATCAGTGGCATGCTAACAATAATATCATCTCACAGCTGTGAAAAGCGAGGCTTAGAGAAGTTAGTACTTGGCCAAAATTGGAAGTCATTCAGGCATCAGAACTCCGTGTAGCTCTCCTTCATGTGTGACCTTATATGAAGAATCCGGAGGAAGGTTTCAGAAAGGAAATGAAGTAATGGGAGCTCGATGCAAAGTGGTGCAGGAAGGCACACCTTATCAGACAAGCATCAGCTTGAATACATATGTTCACAGGACTTCCGACCCAGGGCAACTTCCGGAAGCAACCTGCTCGTCACATTCTTTCAACTTCAACTGTTTTTTCTCTCAGCCAGGGAGTTAGGTCTCTGGATGCCTTTAATCTTTTTGTGAACTAAAGCTTCAACTGATAATGCTTCAGTCAATGAAAGACAAGTTATGCAAATTGGCAAAATTTATTTTTACATCACAGGTGTGTGTGTGTGGTTGTGTTTCAAATTGATGACTGTAAAGGCCCAGTAAAAGTCACTGGGAGTGAGTGGGGGATTTCCAGCTCTCAGCACTTGCCAGCCCTGTATCCTCAGTGTTAACTCTTTGAAATTTCTTATTTTCCTTTTCTGTGGAACATCTCCCTGAACCCAAAAAGGGGTTGGAAAGTATGAGCTGTTGTGTGCTTCTTCTTGACTTGACATGGTGAAGGTAAATATGTAGAAACTTGGACTGAGAATTTTGACTGCTTTTAAAGTAAAACGCAAAAGAGGAAAGCCATTCCGACTTGAGAGCTGATGCTCAGCCATACCACAGTACATTCCTCAATTGATTCCAGGCTTCTCACATGGGCAAAATGATTTTGGGAATAACTCTAAAAGGCAAAGGATATGGAAATGGAAAATTTAACATATTAATATGTTTACATAAGTCAGAGCCTGAGCTCTAAGTGATTATAAGCTATGTCCATTTGTGTTTGAGTCTTGTTTGACAGTAGCTGGCTATACCATCTACTGTGGAGCGCTTTGCACCTAAACACAGGTGGTGGGAAAAGCCTCCACCTGGAAGACAGTCAGGACACTTACTTTCTATAACAACCAACAAAGTTCGCATGCGGATTAGTCAAGGTTCTCTCAAGGAAAAGAACTGATAGAATGGATCTATGTTACAGATGGGACTTATTGGATTGGCTTATACTATAAGGGTTGGCTGTCCCACAAATGGCTGTCCACAGGCTGGAGAGGTTGAGAACCCTGTGTCTTCAGTCCATGAGGCTGGAGACCTCAACTCTCTCAGTCTTGAAGGCCTGGAGGATTCCCGGAGAGCCTCTGATCTTAAGTCCAATGTGGAAAAGAAATAGTTGGTGCTGGTGCTGATGTCAGTGAAGGATAGCAACAACAAGGTTGATGTGCTATAGGTGAGGAACAAGCGCCAGGCCAAAGGGCCACTTGTTCCTGGAACTGCTCTCTACATAGAGTGTCACTACTCACTCTGGGGATAAGTCTTCCTCTTAAATTAATTTCCCTGAAATGCCCTCACAGGTCAGCCCAAGAGGCATGCCTCTTACTTGAATCTTTTTTTTTTTGTAGAGAGACACAGAGAGAGAGGGAGAGGAAGACAGATAGAGATGGGCGTGCCAGCAGCCTCTCAGCTGCTGCGAACGAAATCCAGATGCATGCGCCCCCTTGTGGTCAAGTGCGGCATTGCGCCCTTGTGTCACTTTGCATCTGGCTAAACGTGGGACCTGGAGATTGGAACCAGTGTTCTTAGGCTTAGGAGGCAGGTGACTTAACCACTAAGCCATCTCTTCAGCCCTTGAATCTTTTTTTTAAACTACTTTTTATCAGAGGGAGAGAGAGAGAGAGAGAATTGGCATGCCAAGGCCTCAGCCACTGTAATCAAACTCCTAATGGGCATGTGCAACCTTGCACTTGCCTCACATTGTGTGTCTGGCTTATGTGGAACCTGGAGAGTGGAACATGAGTTCTTGGGCTTTGCAGGCAAGCACTGCTAAGCCATCTCCCCAACCCATCTTACCTGAATCTTGATTTGGTCAAGCTATTAATAGAATGAATTGTCATAGCATATATTTAAATATAGCTCATGGATGTGCATGTCATTGAATGAAGATGTTAGTAAAGTAAAATGGAGCCCAGTAAAGGGGATGTGCCAGAGTGTCTGAGAGGTTGAGGCTGAGATGTGGAATCACAACAATATATTCTGAATAACTTTTAGCTACTATACTTGACAATTTAAATGAAAGAGAAACATCCATCCACAACCCACTTTTTCCCACATTCACAGAAGAAATAGGAATAATTGATTTTTCTATACCTATTAAATAAATTCAATCCATGATTAAATATACCTTATTTGGGAAAGAAATAAATAAAATAAAGAGAAAACAAGATAAACTTAAAAATCCCAGTTCAGGGCTGGAGAGATGGCTTAGCCTGCAAAGCCTAATCACGCATGCTCAAATCCCCAGGTCCCATCTAGCCAGAAGCACAGTGGTGCAAACAAGCAATGCTGCACATGTACCACAAGGGGGTGCACACGTCTGGAGTTTGTTCACAGTGGCTGAAGGTGCTGGTGAACCTGTTTTCTTCCTTCCTTCCTTCCTTCCTTCCTTCCTTCCTTCCTTCCTTCCTTCCTTCCTTTCTCTCTCTCTCTCTCTCTTAAAAAAAATCCCTGTTTGGATGATTTTATGTGGCTATCTATCAATAATTTAAAAATAAAATAATGATTACAAATTCTTTAAGAATAGTAAAGGATCGGATCTGAAAAACACTGTAACCAGATACTGATCAGCCTATTTTACTGAGCAGATGCAAACAAATTTTTTTTAAAATAGTTTTATTTATTTAAAGGAGGAAGGGAGAGAGAAAGAGGGAATGGGCACAGGTATACTAGGCCTCTTGCCACTACAAACAAGCTCCAGATTCATGTTCCACTTTATGCTTCTGGCTTTATACTGGCACTAGGGAATCAAGTCTAGGCCGGTAGGCTTTGTGAGCAAGCACCTTTAAACACTGAGCCATCTGCCCAGTCCATCACACATTTAAATTCATCGACATATAACATAACACACTACAACAAAACTAGATTTACTGCAGGAATATGTTTGTTTTCTTTTAAGAGGCAATCATTACGACTTGTTACATCAACAAATTAAAAGAAAAAAAGATTATTTCAGATGATGTAAAGCAACATATTTGATAATTTTAAACTTATAATAAAAGTATATAACTCACTAGGAATTGAATTGATTTCACCTGTAGGTTATATTGAGGGTGGACCATCTAGATTGTACACCATGCTTAATCATAAAAAAACAGGACACTTTTTAGTGAATCAGGAATGAAACTCTTTTGTTTTTTGGCAGCATCTTGTTACATTGCCCGGGCTGCTCTTGAACTCATGATCTCCCCACCTCGGCCTCACAAATGCAGGATTACGGTTGTCTTCCACCAGACTAAACTCAACGTCTCCAGTTTTCAAAGGCAGAACTTATAATGTAACAATGCACTGAGGCCGAGTACATACGAAAATGAACACATAAAGGCTTGGAATGCAGAGTCAAAATATCTTTAATTTTTAGTGTGTGTGTGTTAGTTATCTTTTCATTGCTTGGTCAAAGCACATGACTAGAAATCAGTTAAGGAAGGTGTTGTACTTTCAATATATGGCCCTGTAGACTCAGGTGTTTTATTAAAATTGAGTTTTACAGCTTCAGCCCCTAGCAAGCAGACTCCTGCTGCCAGGGTGTGTCACTGGGGGTCAATCTAAATTTCAGCCCAAAGGTATGTGGACAGTTTTGAGCTCTGGTCTGGGGTGAGTGTCCCTTCTTGACCTTGTTTATTTTTATTTTTATTTTATTTGCTGGCTGTTTGGTGGTGTCTCTGTCTGCTTGGATTTTTGAAGCCTGCTTCTTCCACCACTGCTGAAACTTCCCCTGCATCTGTAAGCTTGAAATAAATGCCTTACTCCCATAAACACTTTTTAGCTGGATGCTCATCCCAGCATTGTGAAGTTGTCTACGACTCAGGGAAGCACGGAGTTAACCCAAGTGTCCTTCTGCAGATGGATGAACAAGGGAAATGTGGTATGTTAGCCAAGCAGAGCAGTCAGTCCCAGGAAGAACATCTTTGTGCCAGCAGAGATGGAACTGGAGGAGGAGATGCAGAGTGAGACAGAACAGACACAGAGAGACAGGTCCCACGTGTTCGGATGCGTGCGTGGAAACCAAGCCAACACGTAAAAGTACAGACTGGACTTGGTGCCACAAGAGAACACAGAGTGGAGACACAACACAGAGAGTGGGGACAGAAAGAGAATGTGGGAGGGGAAGAGGGACTTCTAGGGCCTGGTCAGGGTGCTGGGAAGGTTGGATGGGATGGCTGAAGGGAGGGCTTGATGGACTTGACCCATGCTCAGTGTGTGGAACTATCACCGTGACATACAGCAATCGGGAAAATTAATTTGTATTAATTCAAATAAAAATAAAATGTACATGACTTCTTCATACCCTTTCCTCCCAATATCTTTCAGCAGTTCAAGTACCTAAGGGTTTTCTATCTTTGTACTATACCAATATTAATTCATCAACATTGTTTTTTTTAATATTTTATTTTATTTGAGGGGGAGGGAGAGACACATGTACCACCTTGTGCATCTGACTTATGTGGGTTCTGAAGAATCAAACCTAACTTCTTTGGTTTTTGAAAGCAAGTGCCTTAACCACTAATTCATCTCTCCAACCCCCAAAAAGTTTTTTTTTTTTTTTTTTTTTGATGTAGGGTCTCACTTTAGCCAGGCTGACCTGGAATTCACTATGTAGTCTCAGGGTGGCCTTGAACTCACTGCGATCCTCCTACCTCTGGCTCCTGAGTGCTGGGATTAAATGTGTGCCCCACCATGACTGGCCATAGACATTATTTTTAATGGGTACAAAATGACTGTACCTATTCCAAGAATCATATGCAGATAAGGCAAATAGTAACTTATATATATTATATACAAATACATGTACATGACGACTTACCATTCTCTAGCATCTAACCTAATCTTTCACTTACTCTGCTGGAATGGACAAGAAGGAATCTGTCAGATTACTGACATCCGTAAGTGTCTTTGGTTAGCCTGGGCTGCTCAGATTCTCAACCCGTCTCATATTCCCACATTTTCCGAAATAACCTTTGACATTTTTTCCCATTTAGCAATAAACTCATAAGTGAATTATTATATTATTTTCTCTCAAGTTCATCACTCATGGTCCAGAATCTTTGGAATTTCCATGTTCCCTCAGCACAACAGATTTCTGAGAAAACCCATTCCAGATAAACCTAGCCATTTTTTCATGTAAATATTGAACAACCAAGTTCAGGGCTGGGGAGTTCAGTTGGTGAAGTGCTTGCCTCACAACCCCAGGGACCTGACCTTCATCCCCAGTCCCCGTGTGAAGAGCTGGATGTGGTGGCATGGTCCGATAATTGCAGTATCGGGGAAGCAGACACAGGAGAATCTCTGTGTTTTACAGACCAGCTAGTCTATTTGATTGGTGAGCTTCAGGCCAATGAGAGATCCCCCTAGCCCTGCAAGAATAAATAAATGGACAGCGTTCTTGAAAATGACATCTGAAGTTGTCTTCTGCCCCCCCAGACATATACACATGTGCATGTGCATACATAAGCATAAAAACTAGAAGAACCAGCTGGGCGTGGTGGCGCATGCCTTTAATCCCAGCACTCAGGAGCAGAGGTAGGAGGATTGCCGAGAGTTCGAGGCCACCCTGAGTCTACATAGTGAATTCCAGGTCAGCCTGAACCAGAGTGACACCCTACCTCGAAAAAAAAAAAAAAAAAAAAAAAAAAAAAAAAAAAAAAACTAGAAGAACCAAGTTCAATGTTAAGACAATTGAGGAGAGTTCATTTTCTCGGGTTTATTCATAAATTAAAATCATATAAGGTAGTGGTGAAATTTTAATGAGTTAATACATGTAAATCACTAAAAATAACGTACAGCTCAAAGTTGATGCTCAGCACATATTAGCTATTTTGCCTTAGTGACCTATAATAACTCACTTGCTGGCCTACAGTTAAAGTTACCGTAATTATGTGGCCCAGTTCAGATCCACTTGCTGAGTTTCGGAATAGAATCTACTGATCCCAAAACCCTGGGCCTCCCTAGAAGAATGTGCTGGTGAAGGAGGGAATTGCCTCTTGTGTAGAAAACCCAGGCAGCCTGTAGCAGATATTGAAAACATTTACTCCAAATAAATCTTTGTTGCTGATCTTCAGGTTCAGGAACTTTGTATTCCTGACAACAGGAAACCACATCACCACAGCTAACTTGAAACTTTTGAGTGTTATTATTCAAGTCCTAGAGAGAAGTCTTCTATGAATAGAGTTTAAAGGAGTGGCTGAGGAGCAGCAAGATCAGATAGCAGGGAAAAAATAGATCTCGTGCACAGCAGTGGTAAAACTTTGAAGTGGAAACAGTCCAACAGATGCCTGGTGATGCCAGTGGGGGAGCCTGCATTCAAAATCCTGAACTGATGTAATTTGAAGACAGTTATGAATGCTTGGGTTATGAAAGTCTCTGTATTTCATAGAGACCCATTCATTCACTCGTACAACAAATACTCACTGAGCACCTGCTGTGCCAAATGCTGCCATATTTACTGAAACCCCAGCCATAGCACCATCTCAGATAGCCACAATATTCAGCAGTTAGAGCTATTTTTTTTTAAATTTTTTTAAATATTTTTTTATTGACTTTTAATCTTACATACCAAAAAAAAACCCACCTGATATTTCCCTCCCCTCCCCCATTCCACTTTAGAACTCCGGGCTCCATCATATCCCCTCCCTTTCTCCATTAGTCTCTCTCCTAATTTGATGACATCATCTTTCTCTTCTATTTTGAGGGTCTTGCAAAGGTATTGCTAGGCACTGCAAGATCATGGATATCGAGGCCAATTTCTGTCTGGGCAGCTGCATTGTAAGAGGTTATATCCTTCCTTTGGCTCTTCCATTCTATCCGCCCCCTCTTCCGCAATGGTCCCTGAGCCACTGGAGGATGTGACAGAGGTGTTTCAGTGCTAGGCACTCCTCCATCCCTTCTTCTCAGCACTATGTTGCCTTTTGTGTCATCCCAGTGGTCATCACCATCTGAAAAGAGAAGCTTCTCTAGCCAGAAGTGAGAGTAGCGTTAATATGTGAACATGAACATTTAGTGTAGTGTCCCCAGGGCAGCTTGGTGGGAATAATATATACATTTAGTCAGACATGAGCAGGCTTATACCCCCAAGGCTCATGACCTTACCTACCATAGACTTTTACTTAGGTTTTTCAGTACCTGGTATGTATTCCCTCCCGTAGAGAGGGCCTTCAGTCCAATTATGGAGCAGTTGGTTACCCCAAGAGTAGACACGCCACTATTGCACCCGTTCAGTCATCGGGCCTGTCTGGCCAAGCTTGAATATTCAGCATCCACTGTTTTCACTGTTGATGGCTTCTGTCTCCCATACGCTGCATGCAGTGCAGCTTTTTCCAGCTTTCAGTTGGCTGGTCTACAGGGAGAAGGTTTTCTGCTCAGCACTATTTTTTGACAAACATCTCTGGGGGAGAAGGGCTGCTTGCATTGGGCAGGGTCTGTTTCAGAATGAATGAAGTCGTGTGTCCAGAGGTGGGGATTTCTAGGGGAATTCCAGACAGTCTGAATAATAGCAGTACTCTGAGAATATTCTTTGAACTCCTCCAACCCTTCTGGCCCTCAGTGCCTGTGGGGCTACTGAATTCCACAGGGCCGTCGATACACGCAGTGGGAAATCTCTGATTAGCCTCGCTAATGTGAGGCTGGAGAAAGGGGAATGGGAAAAAACAAGTCAAAATTTCACAAAGCTGCTTTTTTTTTTTCTTTTTCGTTTTTTCAAGGTAGGGTCTCACTCTAGCCCAGGCTGACCTGGAATCCACTATGGAGTGTCAGGGTGGTCTTAAACTCGTGGTGATCCTCCTACCTCTGTCTCCCGAGTGTTGGGATTAAAGGTGTGAGCCACCAGGCCCGCCACAAAAGCTTATTATTTTTAATGAGATTCATGGTTTTGAGTAAATGCCTGTCAGATTTTTTTCAAGTCCTAAACTTCCTGCCTGCCAAGAAAGCTGGTTATCACAACTGTGAATGTTCTTGATTTTATGATGGAATCTGTTTGCAGCTCTTTATTCTACCACTCCTGTTCATACCTGTCGAGATAGCCAGCCACACAACTAGGATAGAGCATGCTTAGGTTTTTATGGAAAAAACGTGATGCAATAGAGCATGTATAGAGGAATTTGCTTTAGTGTGGTGTTATGTAAAAAGTAATATTTAATCGGTATTTCCTCAGTGAATAAAGTAGGAAGACTTTCTTTTTTTGGTTTTCAGAGGTAGTGTCTCACTCTAGCCCAAGCTGACCTGGAATTAACTATATAGTCTCAGGGTGGCATTGGACTCACAGTGATCTTCCTACCTCTGCCTCCCAAGTGCTGGGATTAAAGGCGTGCACCACCACGCCTGGTTCAGAAAGACATTTTTAAAGACAGAAAGAAATAATACAAGTCTCTGAAATGAGAGAAAGTGAACACCCATTAAAGGCACTGTGGTGGTTTGATTCAGGTGACCCCCATAAACCTAAACTTCTGAATGCTAGGTTCCCAGCTGGTGGAGATTTTGGAATTAACACCTCTTGGAGGCAGTGTATTGTTGGGGGGTGGGCTTATGGGTATTATAGCCAGTTTCCCCTTGCCAGTGTTTGGCACACTCTCCTGTGGCTGTTGTCCACCTGATGTTGGCCAGGAGGTGATGTTCACGCTCTGCTCATGTCATCGTTTCCCCCTGCCATCATGAAGCTTCCCCTAGAGTCTGTAAGACAAAATAAAACTTTCTTTCCCCCACAAGCTTCTCTTGGTCAGATGATTTCTGCCAGCAATGCAAACCTGACTGCAACAGTAATTTTGGTACCGAGGAGTGGTGTCATTGCTGCTTGAAACCTGGCTGTGTGGGTTTGGCCTTTTGGAGCTGATTTTCAAGAGGAATGTGGAAGGATTTGAAACCTTGGCCTAAGAGACACCTTGCAGTGCTGTAAGTACAGCTTGATGGACTATTCTGGTCAGAGTTGAAAGACCTGAACGCAGTAAGAACTATGGACTGTGAGGTTTGGCTTGTGAGGGTGAGAAGGAGTTTTGCCTGGACTGGGCCAAAAACAGTTTGTGTGAGAGGCTTGCTGTTATGCCTGTGTCCTGAGAATTTGTACAGGGTTGCATTGGGTAGACATGGACTGCTGTCAGCAGGGGGATATGGCACAGAAATGAAATCTTTGGGGTGAATCTTCTGCCCACTCAGCTGCAATTATATGAGAGATTACAACCATTGAGACTGGGTCAGCTGACCTGCACTGGGGCAATAGGAGGAATGTAGGGGGCCTTTTGAAGGGTCTTGAATGCTCAAGGAGTGTCCTTTTCTTCAACGTCTACTTTATTCCCCCCTGTATTAACAAATCAGCACCCCACCTGGTATTATGGAGAAGAAATGGGGGAAAGAGAGGGTCATTGAGTTTGCAATGTGGTCTTGTGTTTTGGAAACAGCCATGGGCAGTACGTAGCAGGTTTGCTGGATGCCTGCATGGAGACCCTATGGAATTGTGAGGATGAACCGTGGGTTGTAGTGGAGACCCAGTGGAAATGCTGGGTCCATGAGATGGCTGCGAAAGAGAGCTGCTGGCCCTGATGTAGTTTTCCAGGACTGTGAGTAGCCTAGCTGGTGGGGTGGAATTGGAACTCCAGAGACTTGTTGCTGGTTAGAATTATCACTCTTGGAGATTTGTCATTGACTAGAGTTGTTGGACTTGGAGCTACAGGTATTGCTAGGCACTGTGAGGTCATGGATATCTTGTATTGGTTGAATATTTCTTTGCTATGCCCAATGCCATCTTTTGAAGTGTGAATGTTTATTCTGTGCCATTATGGGTTTGGGGGTGATTTTTTGGAATTATGACCCAGTTAAAAGATCTCAGACTATGGGAATGTTTGCACATCATTGGGATTGATAAAAAAAATATGGGTACTTTTAAAGTTGGGCTGAATGCATTGCATTTAATATCATGGATGTTTATCAGTTTATGGGGGCCACGGGTGGAATGTGGTGGTTTGATTCAGGTGCCCCCCATAAATTTAGGTGTTCTGAATGCTAGGTTCCTAGCTGATAGAGATTTCAGAATTAACTCCTTCTAGAACCTTACCCCTGTCCCGTGTGTCTATAGTCTGATTTTAGATATAAATCTCATATATGAGTCATTTTACCATATCACTTTGAAAATTGGAATAATTTTCCTGTTTATTCAATCCTCCTGGTCTTAGGAAACCTACCTTTTCTCTTCTATTAAAGTTCCAGAATTCATGTCTAACCAAATGAGGAAGTAACTCCTATGCAGCTTCCTCTCCACTTTCTTTTCATCTCACCACAAAGCTGTGTGATTTATAGGAAGTTGATTTAACCTCTTTTCTTAGAAACAAGAGGTCACAAATTTCAAGGGTACTTTTTGTAAGGGGTGGGGCTCAAAGTTTTTACTTTCATTCAAACTTCAGAATTGTCTAAATCGGGTTATAGTCTGTCATTCTAATAAAGGAAATATAGCTGGCAAATAGCTGGATTGATTTAAAAGGAGATAAAATGAGAATATTTTTTTTGTAATTTTTTTTAATTGACAACTTCTATATTTACATACAAAAAACACATGATATTTCCCTTCCCTCCTCCATTCACCTTTAGAACTCCAGTCTCCATCATATCCCCTCCCTCTCTCCATTAGTCTCTCTTTTAATTTGATGTCATCATCTTTTTCTTCTATTATGAGGGTCTTGTGAAGGTATTGCTAGGCACTGTGAGGTCATGGATATCGAGGCCAATTTCTGTCTGGGCAGTTGCATTGTAAGGAGTCCTACCCTTCCTTTGGCTCTTCCATTCTATCCGCCCCCTCTTCCACAATGGTCCCTGAGTCTTGGAGGGTGTGACAGAGGTGTTTCAATGCTGGGCACTCCTCCATCCCTTCTTCTCAGCACTATGTTGCCTTTTGGGTCATCCCAGTGGTCATCTCTATCTGAAAAGAGAAGCTTCTCTAACCAGAAATGAGAGTAGCATTAATATATGGAATATGAACATTAAGTGTAGTACTTTCAGGGCAGCTTGGTGGGAATAAAATATAAATTTAACCAGACAAGAGCAGGCTATATACCCCTAAGGCTCATGACCTCCCCTGCCATAGACTTTTGCTTAGGTTTTTCAGTACCAGGTATATATTCCCTTCCATAGAGAGGGCCTTCAGTCCAACTATGGAGCAGTTGGTTACCCCAAGAGCAGACATGCCACTATTGCACCTGTTCAGTCATTGGGCCTGTATGGCCAAACTTGAATTTTCAGCGTCCACTGTTTTCACTGCTGATGACTTCTGTCTCCCATAGGGCTGTATGCAGTGCAGCTTTCAATTGGCTGGTCTACAGGGAGAAGGTTTTCTGCTCAGCACCAGCTTGCTTTCTCAGTGACCTTGCCTTAGCATGGAGTGTAAAATAGGCATAGTCATTCATGACAGCAATATCAGAACTCAGGAGGCTGAGACAGGAGGATTGCCACAGGTTCTGAACCAACTTGGGCTACAGATTGAGACTTGACCTCATGAAAACAAAAATACAAACAAAAAACCAAAAAATCCCTGAAATACAGCCAATCAAACAATAAAAAGGAGCATAAATACACACTTTGAGGAACCCTACAGTCCAGTGAAGAAACAAACTGCTCTCGTTAAAGTGCTCATGGTAGGAGCACCCAGCGATGCGGGCTTGTGACAGAGCCAGCAGCTGCTTCTGCAGTCACCAGTACTGAGTGAGTGTCCAGTTACAGCCTTAGGATTTAACTGCTGCAATTTGCCTAGTATAACAATCCTTGAGATTAAACCCACTTTTCTGCCCACACTATGCCTTAACTGCTCTTCAGTGGGTGTGTCTAGCTGGGACCATGTTGAAACGTCTCATTTTAAGTGTGCATCTTTCTCAGAACAAACTTTTGTCACTAGTGCCCCATCTTAAACTATTCATGCCCTCCTCCCATCAATGAACTTTATCATGCAAAATTGAGGGGTCTCATCTTGTACAACCCTTCATTTAAAATACACACAGCATCCCTACTTCTCTTAATATTTTATCAGGTTCTAATTTATCTTTCTGCATCTGCTAGTCCCTTCTCTCTGCTTTATTTTTCTTCAAGATACTTCCCAACTGAATTTTTATATAGTTTCTTGCCATTGTTTTCATTGTTGCTTGTTTTTTTCTTAATTTTTAAAAATTATTTTATTTATTTTTGGAGAGAGACACAGAGAGAGACAGACAGAGAGGGAGACAGATAGAGAATGGGCACGGCAGAAGTATCTCAGCTGCTGTGAATGAAATCCAGATGCGTGTGCCCCCTTGTGGGCAAGTGTGGCATTGCGCCCTTGCGTCACTTTGCATCTGGCTAAATGTGGGACCTGGAGATTGGAACAGGGTTCTTAGGCTTAGCAGGCAGGCACCTTAACCGCTAAGCCATCTCTCCAGCCCTGCTGCTTGTTTTTTAAAAAACTATTTTATAATTTATTTATTTCAGAGAGAGAGAGGAATAGGCATATACAGAGAAAGAGAGAATGGGCACGCCAGGGCCTCTAGCCACCTCAAACAAACTCCAGACACATGTGTCACCTTATGCATTAGGCTTTTCAGGCAAATGCCTTAACCACCAAACCATTTCCCCAGCCCTTGTTTAATTTTTTTAATCTCCTCCACTGGGATGTGAGCATCAGTGTGTGCATGTGTGTTTGTGTGTGTGTGCATGCATACCTCCGTATTCCTAGTGTCCAGGACACTGCCAGGCAGATAATAGTTGCTCAACAATTGTTGAATCGATGGCTGGATCAGTGTGCATGAGTGGAAGCAGCATAGTGAGTGACAAGGGTGGTTAGAGAGGACTTCTCTAGCTCAGAGAGTTTCTCCCGTGCTTCTCATCCATACGTATAACAGCACACATGACAGAATCAGACAGTGCACGGAGAGAGGCACAAATATCAAAACAAAAAACAAGACATGGAGGCTTAAAACAAGGAAGTTTCATATGTTCTTTTTAAAGAATTCATACTCTTTTTTATTTTATTTATTTATTTGAGAGAGAGAAAAGAGAGAGAGAGAGAATGGGCATGCCAGGGCTTCCAGCCACTACAAAGGTACTCCTGATGCATGCACCATGTGCCACCTTGTGCAGCATGCTTACATGGGTCCTGGGGAATTGAACCTGGGTCCTTTGGCTTTGCAGGCAAGCATCTTAACTGCTAAACCATCTCTCCAGCCCAATATGTCCTTTTGAATTAACTGTACCCTACTTTGAAAGTTGTCGTGCCTTTGTAATGTACAAAATTTCATTTCCAATGTTCTATTATATCCCTTCCCTTTGAGTGTGTAGAAAGTCTGCTTTTTTCTGGACAGGGTTTTGTCAGTGGGAACCGGGCATTGAGTCCAGCCTGGGCAATGGCACATCCAACAGTGTTTGTGCTGTACTGGTTCCTTTTGTTTCTGTCTACCACCAAGTAGCTCTCTCTTGATTTAAGTCCTCAGAATGCTTCACGCTTCCATGGGAGAATGGCGGGGCTGAGACCACTGGAGACCACATGGATGAACATGGAGAACTTACACGAGTTTAAGGCAGGGCCACTTATTGATATTACCTGACTACATCCAGTCTGACTATCTAAAAATTAAAAAGCAAGCTGAGGCTTGGTTAGTGATTGCAGTTTAGGCTGACAAGATGCCATTGTCATTACTGTTGTGACCTGTTGAGGGTCCTACCACATTGTCTGCCCTTCTGGGATTTTCCTTCTAAACAAACTGTAGACTCACGTTTTCTTCTCATGGTTTTACTGACTTGTTGTAATTGTCTATATTCAGTTCTTACTTTTCTTCTAAACAGACTTTTCACAAATTTTAACACAATTGATTTCCCCCTTTTTCTTTTATTTAGTTTTTAAAATATTTTATTTATTACTTATTTCTTATTAGAGAGAGAGAGAGAGAGAATGGGCACACCAGGACCTCTAGCCACTGCAAACGAAGTCCAGACGCAGGCGCTACCTTGTGCATTTGGCTCATGCGGGCACTGGAGAATAAAACCTTAACTGCTAAGCCTTAACTGCTAAGCCATCTCTCCAGCCCAGTTCCCCACTTTTTAATATGTGATATTTCTTTAGCTTCCCAAACACTAGTATTAGTAATAAAGTAAAAATTGCCATCTTTACTACATGTACTATTTTTTCTAATTTTACCACAATCTCCTCATGTGAATTATACATTGTCTCATGTTAACCTTTTATATTTTTTTAGAGAGAGAGACAGAGAGGAAGAGGCAGAGAGAGAGAGAGAGAATGGGAATGCCAGTGGCCTGCCAGCTGCTGTAAACGAACTCCAGACATGTGGGCAAGCATGGCATTGTGCACTTGCATCACTTGTGTCTGGTTAAATGTGGGACCTGGAAAATCGAATGGGTGTTCTTAGGCTTGGCAGACAGGCACCTTAACCGCTAAGCCATCTCTCCAGCCCTGTCTTACATTTTTAAAAATATGTCCTATTTGAGACTAATATGTAGCTTTATAGTTATTTGAATTTGACAATTTATATTGAAGGAGGAGTTACATGGTATAGTTATTCACAAGACTGCATTGCAACTTCACACTTGTTGCTTAGATTCACACTGTATATATATGTGTGTGTGTGTTCATCAGTTTTCCATCCCCATATCAGATATCTGTGACAATGGATTATAAGGAGGCCCATGTTTGGAAGGTTCCATTGCATTGCTTCAGGGCTGTGACAGTATATCATGTCAGGAGCACACGGCAGAGCAAAGCTGCTCGCTTTCTCTCCCAAAAGTGAAAGAGCAAGAATTAGGAAGGGGCTAAAAATCTCATTATTCCCTATATCCCCAACAAGCCAACGCTTTGATTAAGTTCCTATCTCCTTATAGAAAGTGCTATAGGCTTGGGACATTAAAAAATCCAAACTCGAAGCTGGGCATGGTGGTGCACGCCTTTAATCCCAGCACTTGGGAGGCAGAGGTAGGAGGATCACCTTGAGTTCAAGGCTACCCGAGGCTACATAGTGCATTTCAGGTCAGACTGGGCTACAGTGAGTGAGACCCTGCCTTGAAAAAACAAAAGACAAACAAACAAACAAAAACAAACAAAAAACCCCACAAGCATTCTGCTCCTGGCCTTCAAAGCCTCATGGCCGTCTCACAATGCCAAGTGCATTCAATCCATCTCAGTGTGTTCCCAAAGTCTAGGCAATTCCAGCTTTACTCAAAAATCCATATTTAGTGGAGTGTAATGACATATACTTGAGTTTCTGCACTAATGGTTGAGCAGGGGCAATTCGAATTTGAGGCCACTTTATACTGCACAGTGACAACGAGGCTAGTCTGGGCGACACAGTAAGACTTTTTCCAACAACAGTCCTGGGGAAAAATGGTATCTTTGGGCTGAAACTGCTGCCTGTTCATCTGTAATTGAGAGATTACAATCTTTGAGACTGGGCCAGCTGATCTGCATTGGGACAACAGAATGAATATGGACTCTTTTGAAGTAAGGGTCCTGAATACTGAAGTAGTGTTCTGTTCTTCAAAGTCTGCTTTATTCACCCCCCGCCCACCGGATTAACAAGTCGTAGCCCACTGGTACTATGGAGTATAAAAAATACAGGAAATGAGGGATGTTGAATTTGCAACATGATTTTGTATTTTTGGAAATGGCTATGGGCAGTATGAAGCAGGCTTGTTGGATTACCTGCATGGAGACTCGATGGAACCATGAGGTTGAACTGTGGGTTGCAGTGGAGATCCAATGGAGATGCCAGGACTATGGGATGGCTGCCAAGGAGAGCTGCTGGCACTGGATGAAGTTTTCCAGGACTGTGAGTAGCCTAGCTGGAGGGGTGGAATTGGAACTCCAGAGACTTGTCCCTGACTAGAGTTGTCAGTCTTGAAGCTACAGAGTTTGATGTTTATCTTGTTTGTTTAAAATCTTGCATTGGTTGAATATTTCTTTGCCATGCCGAATGCCATCTTTTGTAGTGTGAATGTTTATTCTGTGCCATTATTATTATTTTTTTTGGTATGATGGCTCAGTTAAAAGACTAGACCGTGGGAATGTTTGAACATCATCAGGATTGGTAAAAACTATGGGGACTTTTAAAGTTGGACTGAATGCATTATATTTTACATCAGTTTATGCAGGCCAGGGGTGGAATGTGGTGGTTTGATTTAGGTGTCCCCTTCATAAACTTAGGTGTTCTGAATGCCAGATTCTGAGCTGGTGGCAATTCTGTAAATGGAGCCTCCTTGGGGGCGGGCTTATGAGTGTTATAGCCAGCTCCCCCTTGCCAGTGTTTGGCACACCCTCCTGCAGCTGTTGTCCACCTTATGTTGGCCAGGAGGTGATGTCCACCCTTTCTCATGCCATCGCTTTTCCTTGCACTTCCCCTTGAGTCTGTAAGTCAAAATAAACCCTTTCATCCCACAAGCTGCTCTCGATTGGGTGTTTTCTGCTAGCAATGTGAACCTGACTGCAACAGCATCTAAAACCTTATGGTGGAGATTTCTCCCCCTTTGCTATAACTCGCCTACCTGATAGTTTGCCAATGTATTTGAAAAGTGCTTTGATTGATAACTTTCTTTTGTAGCTATAAGACCTTCATGAAATTGTCAATAAATTGCGGTTGGTCAAGTTCAGCCTCTAGAACTTGGTGTCAGGGCTAGCCTCTTTCTGAGACAGCCCCTAGCCTTAACCAACCAGCTGTCCATCTGGTTCACCTGATCCTGAAGACAGCCCACCACCATAAGGTTATGAATAACTTTGAAAGAGGAGGGCAGGCTCTCTGGCCACTTGGGGACTTCCAGCTATGGGTGAATTTTTCCCTCTGCTGGGCCTCGTCCAGGCCCAGCCAGGTTGAGCTGAGGGGAGAGCCCCCAGCCCTTATTCTGCTCATGGGTTCTTTGTCCACTCCAGATCCCCACATGGCAGGAGCTCCTTGAACTTTCTTTTCTCTCTTTTCTTTCTGTAGTTTTCCCAGGCCCTCCATGTGGGATCTCTAGCCACGTGGGTGCCTTTTCTTGGCTCTGTACTTCCCTCAATAATTATAATAATTTAATAATTATCTATCTCAGCCTTTTTAAAAAAATGTTTTATTTATTTACTTCTTGGAGAGAGGGAGAGGATGAAAGAGAGACAGAGAATGAAAACGAATGGGCATGTCAGGGCCAACATCTACTGCAAATGAACTACAGATGCATGAGCCACCTTTTGCATCTGACTTACGTGGGTCCTGGGGAATCGAACATGGGTCATTAGGCTTCACAGGCAAGCACCTTAAACACTAAGCTGTCTCCACAACCCTCAGCCTTTTAAAAAATTCAATTCTTTGATTAAAATTAGAAATGAACTGAAGAGTTTGGAGTTCAAGGACTTCCCTGGGCCTCTAATACCCCTTTACAGGCAGGACCTATATCTGCTAGGGTAAAGAAGTCCATATCAGGAAGCTAGAGATAGGCAATTAATAATATTATGTGCATTTTCAGTCGTACACCTGATATGAATGCCTGCTTACTTGATATGCTATTTTCTTTTTTTAAAATATATTTTATTTATTTTTTATTTATTTATTTATTTATTTATTTATTTATTTATTTAAGAGAGAGAAACAACCAGAGAGAAGAGAGAGAGAAAATGGGTGTGCCAGGGCCTCCAGCCACTGCAAACGAACTCCAGATGCATGCGCCACCTTGTGAATCTGGCTTACATGGGTCCTGGAGAACTGAACCGGAATCCTTTGGCTTTGCAGGCGAATGCCTTAACCACTAAGCCATCTCTCCAGCCCCGATATGCTGTTTTCTATGGTTTTTTCTAACATGGACTTCAATAGGGAGAAATCCTAAATCTAATGCATATGTGCTGGCTTGAATCGGATGAGTTCTGAATGCTTGGTCCCTGCCTGATGGCAGTCTGGGAGGTGGAGCTGTGCTAGAGGAGGAGTGCTCTTGCAGGTGAGCTCAGGGGTGTTACTGACAGCTCCCCCTTGCCAGAGTTTGGCTCACTCTCCTGCTGCTGTTTTTCCACCTGCTGTGGCAGAGGTGATGTCCAGCCTCTGGTCATACTATGCCTTCTCCTATCATCATGAAGCTTCCCCTTTTGACTGGAAACCAAAATAATAACAACTTCCCTGCTATCAGCTGTGTTTAGTCAGGTGTTTTGTTCCAGGAATAAGTGTTTTGTTCCAGGAATGAGTTCAAGGCCACCCTGAGACTACATAGTGAATTCCAGGTCAGCCTGGACCAGAGTGAGACCCTACCTTGAATATGTATATGAATTCTTATTATTTGACTAGTTTTTGAAAGGAATATCCCAAAACAAAGTTGTTCATCTTTTGTATGAACCTTTTAATTACTCCTCTTATTAGCAGCACTGGCAAATAAAAACAGAACTATGGGCTGGAGAGATGGCTTAGAGGTTAAGGCACTTGCCTGCAGAGTCTAACAACCTGGGTTTGATTCCTCAGTAACCACTTAAGGCTAGATCCACAAAATGATACACTCGTTTAGAGTTCATTTGTGGTGGCTAGAGGCCCTGGCTCACCCATTCATATTCTCTCTCTCTCTCAATTTCTGTCTTCTTGCAAATAAATAAATAAATAATTTTTTTTTAAAAAATGAAATACTTGGTAGATAGTAAGTGGAAGTCTTAAGCATATGACAAGCTCAGTGGAGATGGTTAAACAATGTTAAATAAATATAAGTAAGTTGGTGTTTTTCATGCCTCAGGGAAATAATTATTTGTTACTAGAAGCCTCAAAACCAGTAAGGTAAGGCCACTTAATGATTTTGTATTCCTGGGCATAAATGAGATCTACAGATCCACGTCTGACACAAAGCCACCTTTTTGCCTTCTTTTCCTAAATTGGAGAAAGGATTTTTAAGTTCGGCACTTCAGAGCCACTGGTTTACTGTTGCCTCCTTGTGGTTATGTGAGACATTACAGAAGATGCTAGTACAGATGGAAAATGAATTCCCTTCCCTGGAGAATGAAGGACAGGACCCTTCTCTCCCTACATGAACACCCTTGCCTTTCCCCATCTGCATGCCTTCACTGTGAACTGCCTGCACTGTGAATTACCTTCTCAGCCGACTGTCAGCCAAATACTTACTGGACAAACTAGTGGATGGAAACTGATATCTATTGAGCATAGACATGAATTACAATGATATATGCATAAAATAGATTCGCTAAAGATAAACCCCACCACTAATCTTTGGCATTTCTATCTTCTTATAATCTTTAGCCCCCCCTTCTAATATCTTGAAATTCCACGTGTGTATGAAGTTAATGTCGCGTAGGTGAATCAGTGAATGCACACATACTTAGCAGAAATTATTTGTGGATAAATGGTCATTAGTGCTCAGTGACTGCTGAAAGTGAGGCTTGTCTGCCTCTGTTCACCCTGCACTGACGATCAAGAGTAAAGGCTGAGAGTCATGCATCACTCGAGGAACCTTTGTAATTCATTTCCCATCCTTTGCTTTCACACTTAATGTAGTGTGCAGTCAGCAGGGTTTTTGGCTGAGCCTGGTGGTTCACACTGAGGACGTTAATGCAGGAGGATTGCCATGAATTTGAGGCCAGCTGGGGCTAAATAGTGAGTTTTAGGCCAGCCTGAGCTATAGAGTGGGACCTTGTCTCAAAACACCAAAAAGAAAAAAGTCTTTTAATCTATCTTCACGTGTAATTTCTGGTGGTGTGATGTGACTCTTCTGGATCATGACGCCCAGGGCATTTTGTCACAGGACATCTATTACTTGTAAAAAACTTAAAAATGCTGTGTCCTTCCTCGCAGAAGTTATTATTATTATTTTTTTTTTTGCAAAGACAGGAAAAGAGCTTAATTGATCCAGCTGTTGAAGTGACTTCTCTACAAATCACTTTGTAGCTGTGCTTGTAGCTGGCAGAGAAGTGAGAGTAAAGTGGAGACATTTGTTATTCTCGGCAAAGCCAGCGCAGAAGGAAAGTTCCTTCAAGCCTCGCTGTCCTTGCTGTAGAACGTCTGCTGTCTTGGTGCCCCTGGAAGTGTACCAGTTCTCTCATATGCCTCTATTTTCAGGCTGGAAAAATAATTGATCACCAGCTTCTTAAATTGAGGGTCATATAGCTGATGCGGATGCTGTAAAACATTGGCAAAAATTTTCAGAGAGCACAATCAAAAATCAATTCATGGCCTGGCGTGGTGGTGCATGCCTTTAATCCCAGCACTTGGGAGGCAGAGGTAGGAGGATAACCATGAGTTCAAGGCCACCCTGAGAATACAGAGTGAATTCCAGGTCAGCCTGGGCTAGAGTGAGCCCTTACCTCGAAAAACAAAAAAACAAACAAACAAAAAATCAATTCATGGGGTGAAGGAAATGATTCTATGGATCAAAGTGTTGGCCCCACAACTGAAGTACTTGAGTTTGAACCCCCGGGCCCCATATGAGAGCTGAAAGCGGTGGTGGACATCTGAACGGCGTGCAGCTTTGCTGTCCATGGCACAGCGGGCATCAACATCTGAACGGTGTGGAGCCTCACTGTCCATGACAAGGCGCGTGTCAACATCTGAACGGTGTGGAGCCTCACTGTCCATGGCACGGCGTGTGTCAACATCTGAACGGCCTGGACCCTCTCTGGCCATAGCAAGGCGGGCATCAACATCTGAATGGCGTGGAGCCTCGCTGTCCATGGCACAGCGAACATCAACATCTGAGTGGCGTGGAGCTTCGCTGGCCATAGCAAGGCGGGCATCAACATCTCAACGGCGTGGAGCCTTGCTGTCCATGGCACAGCACACATCAACATCTGAGTGGCGTGGAGCTTCGCTGTCCATGGCACGGCGGGCATCAACATCTCAACGGCGTGGAGCCTTGCTGTCCATGGCACGGCGAGCATCAACATGTAAATGCAGCTGTTGGTTTCCTTCAGGAGACTTCTGTATTTTTTCATCTGAATCATATGTGTTTTTTGGATTTATATCTATATACTGAGTTTTATTAGGCTGCCAATTAATTGGTGTTCGGATCACTAATTTCATGCTTTGGGCAAACGACCCACACAAGTGCATATGGGTATACACCCCTTCCACACACAAACATGCATTTAAAAACAACTTCAAGCCGGGCGTGGTGGTGCACGCCTTTAATACCTGCACTCGGGAGGCAGAGGTAGGAGGATCGCCGAGAGTTCGAGGCCACCCTGAGACTACATAGTGAATTCCAGGTCAGCCTGGACCAGAGTGAGACCCTACCTGGAAAAACAAAAACAAAAGTAAACAACAATAATTTTTAAAAAACTTCAAAGCCCTTTCTAAAATTGTTATGTATTTTTCAGTTCCTACCAGCAAAGTAGGAGATTCTGGGTGCTTCATACCTTCAGCATTTCTTATTGTTGGTCTCTGAATTTTAGAAATTCTAATAAATGTGTTTTGATATTTCTCTAGTGACTAAACATGCGGAAAAACATTTTAATGTGTAGATTTATCACTCAGATAACTTCTGAGTGGCATGCTTGTTCAGCACTCTGTCCATTTTAATTTGGTTGTCTAGTATTGAGATACAAGAAGTATGTAAATATTTTGGATATGAGCCGCTCATCCTATAAATGTTTCAGATGGTCAGAAACATATATTATTCTGAGGAGAGAGAGTTAAAATGCATGAAACAAAAACCGCGTTGGGATCTGTAGTGGTGTAAATGTGTGGCCCCATAGACTCAGGCTTGAGTGGTGAGTCTCCAGTGGGCGGAGCCCTACTTGGGAAGAAGTACGCCACTGGGGGCAGATCTTGGGAGTGCAGACTGAAGGTATGTTTGGGGGTGGATCTGAGGTCCAGTCCTAAGGTGTGTGGAGAGCAGTTGGAGCTCTGGTTGTGGGCAGGGCTGGTTCTTTTGGTGGCGTCTCTCTGCTATGAATCCCTGCACAGGATCCAGCTTCTCCCACCACTGATGGTGTTTCCCTGGAGTTTGTAATCCTTAAATAAACCCTTCCCTCCTATAAGCTGCATTTGGTCCAGCATTTGTCCAGCAACATGAAGCTGACTGCCGCCGAAGTCAAGTAGACAAACACACAATTATAATTGGTCATTTACATCTGTACACATATGTGAATACACTCGCATGTATGTGTGCTTAATGTGTGATATCTGGACTACACATATGTAGATACACACCTATGTGTTTATGGCACAAATAATAACATACTTACATGCTTTTGAATATTTGTGAGTTTTCTATACTTAAATAAACTTGTCTCAGTGAGTACATTTATTTGTCACACGTGAAGACTAACGCTTATAATAAATACACACCAAACTATAGATGTGAAGTTCTACAACGTAATTCCCCAAAGCCTATATATATTTTTAAAAGAAATAAAATGATAGTCTATTCCATGACTTAATCATGCTCTCAAACTTCTGAGAGAGTTGGAGGAGAAAATTTGTGAAGTGATTTCTTTGAAAAGAACCATGTTGATACTGGCTTTATTGATGAAAAGTTGATATTGAAGAATAAGGCATATGTGTACGTCTCCAATTTTGCTCCTCAGACAGGTTAGCTACTGAGTAACCAGCATCAGTCCGGAAGGAAGCCAGCAGAGAGCAAAGAGGAACATTTCCTTTTTACCTGTACTAGGTCTCGGGTAGTAAGAGCTCCTGACCTAAATCCGATCTTCAGGCAAGCACCTCTTCTCCTCAAAGTCTTTCAGAAAACACACTTGTTGGGAACCAGAGAACTAGTAGTGCCTCCCACTCACCAGCGCTAGATATAAAATGCACACACATCACTTGTACACACATATGTGTGTACATTCATGTCTCCATTATTTTATTCTACACACAGAGAATGTCTAATGTATGTGTGATATTGTTCTGGGTGTTCATAACACATGTATGAACAGAACAGCCAGAAGTGTCTATTGCAGGAAGATTAGATAAAACTAAAAACCAAGCTAAAAAGAATAAATCACGTGTCATTCTCTGTACAGCGATTCTATTAAATAAAAAGGGAACATTAAAGTTGATTAGTGATGTCAACATGAGGGATCCCTGGCTGTGTTTGTGTTGGGTTGGCAGGGCAGGTGAGTAAAGTTTGAGTGCACTTAGAGAAATGGGAGGCAGCCCAGGAGACTTGGCACAGGTGAGTCCAGATCCTTACCAGTTGCATGCGTGTTACCTTGTGGAAATGGCAAAAAAGGGTAGTGGGGCATGAACTCAGACAATAGGCTAATTAAGTTTTTGTCATTCTCCATCTTGCCATGTCTCTGGTTAGGACACAAAGCAACATGGGAAAGTGGACAGTAATTCTGAGCAGGATCAGTGTGACTTGACTGACATGTGACAGGTCTGCTCTGGGTCCTGTCCTTGGAGTGCATTGAAAAGGGGATGAAATTTACTTCCTTACCTTGAATAAAAGTATGCTTTTTCATTTGTCCACACCCCTTCTGTTACTTTCATGCCACTTCCTTTGCTCACGTTTCTTTCCTTCTTATTTTATTATCTCCCCATCATAGGGCACTCTGGTTCTTTATACTATCGTTTCCATCTCAGGTACAGTTTGGGGGCAAATTCATCATTAGGTGATGAAAGACATCAGTCTCTGGCACACATTGCAATATCAAATGGGAAGTAAAATAGACCTATTTTTTTGAGGTAAAGTCTCACTCTAGCTCAGGCTGACCTGGAACTTATTCTGTAGTCCCAGGCTGGCCTTGAACTCACAGTGCTGGGATTAAAGCTGTGTGCCACCGTGCCTGGCAAAACACATCTTTTAAAATAGAGATTAAAATGCATAAAATGGTATAGTCTTACTTAGTTTTATTTTTTGTATGGAAGAAATTTTTAAGGGCAGTATCTTAATCTGCTGCAAATGAACTTTTTAAAATCAAGACAATCAGCATTGTCTAATCTTTTTTGATGTATGAAGGCACAGTCGCCATGATCTGGCACATGGTACCTGGAACAAAAGAGTGTCATTTTCATTGACTGGACTGTGTGAAAAATAACCAGGTCTAACTTCAAAGAATGGATGCAAACTTTGGTAGTCATGTTTCAGATGTGCAGTGTGAAGGGAGCAGAGGACGTACACAGCTCTTCCAGTTCTCTTGTCAGTCCCCGGACTTCATGCTGGGCGGTGCTGGTGGACAGGACACTGGAGTCCTTGTCTACCTTACCAGCACAGCCTTGGCATATTATGCTGTCAACAATGTAGAGAGCCTTGTAAATCCCAGGGAGAGGGACTGGATTCTTCTGTTAATTTTTTAAATGAAAATGGATAAATCCATTTACTTAAGCATTTAAGGGGGCTGGAGAAATGGCCTAGCGGTTAAATGCTTGCCTGTGAAGCCTAAGGACCCCAGTTTGAGGCTCGATTCTCCAGCACCCATGTAAGCCAGATGCACAAGGGGGTGCATGCATCTGGAGTTCCTTTGCAGTGGCTGGAGGCAGGCTCTGACACACCCATTCTCTCTCTCTGCCTGCCTATTTCTGTATCTCTCCCTCTCAAATAAATAAATAAAAATAATTGCCGGGCGTGGTGGCACACGCCTTTAATCCCAGCACTGGGGGGCAGAGGTAGAAGGATCGCCGAGAGTTCTAGGCCACCCTGAGACTACATAGTTAATTCCAGGTCAGCCTGGACCAGAGTGAGACCCTACCTCACAAAACCAAAATAAATAAATAAATAAATAAAATAAAAAAACATTTAAGGATGTATTAGAGGGAGAGTGTAATTGACATTCACTGACCATTGTTCATGTTATAATATCTTAATGCTCAAATGAGGAATAAGGTTTGTTCTGCAACCATCACTATAGCTAGTCCTTATTTGACAGACTGACATGATGCATGTTAGGAGTCATATGCAGAGTAGCTAATCTCAGGTCATATAAAAACAGATGAGGACTGGAGAGATGGCTTAGCAGTTAAGGCACTTGCCTGAAAAGCCTAGGGACCCAGGTTTGATTCTTCAGGTCCCACATAAGCCAGATGCACAAGAGGGTGCATGTGTCTGGAATTTGTTTGCAGTGGCTTGAGGCCCTGGTGCATCCTGTAGCAGACAGCTTCAGGTTTGCTGAGATGAACTTCTGGACCAGGTACAGTTATGGGGGAAGGGATATTATTTATTGAAGCTTACAGATCCAGGGGAAGTTCCATAATGGCAGAAGAAGCTGGCCTGCCTTCACAGGGCCAAGCAGAGAGAAAAGCCAACCAGCCACACAGCACACAGAGCAAAGCTACAGCCAAACACCACAGCACACTTCAGGAACTCCCGCTAGGCACACTTTGCATATCTTTACAATGGAATCTCAAAACCACCATCACACCTTAATACCCAGTGACATTGCCTCTAGCAAGGTGGCTGAGGATGCAAACTATAGACTAATAAAACGCTGAATATATTGGGGCCATATATTCAAACTACCACACACCCATTCTCACTCTTTCTCTCTTTCTCTCTCTGTCTCTAATAAATAAATAAGTCTTAAAAAATTAGCCGGGCATGGTGGCACACGCCTTTAATCCCAGCACTTGGGAGGCAGAGGTAGGAGGATCACAGAGAGTTCGAGGCCACCCTGAGAATACAGAGTTAATTCCAGGTCAGCCTGGACCAGAGTGAGACCCTACCTCAAAAAACCAAAAATAATAATAATAATAATAATAATAATAAATAAAAATAAATTAAAAAAACATATGAGGACTGGAGAGATTGCTTAGCAATTAAGGCGCTTGCCTGCAAGTCTAGGGGCCTATGTTTGACTCTCCAGATCCCACATAAGGCAGATGCTCAAGGTAATGCATGTGCAAGGTCACACATGTACACAAAGTGGTGCACGTGGCTGGAGTCTGATGATGATGGCTATAAGCTCTCTCTCATTAAAAGGCCAGTTTGATGTCGGCGTGGTGGCGCATGCCTTTAATCCTAGCACTCAGGAGGCAGAGGTAGGAGGATTGCCATGAGTTCAAGGCCACCCTGAGACTACATAGTGACTTCCAGGTCAGCCTGAGCTAGAGTGAGACCCTACCTCAAAAACCTAAAAAAAAAAAAAAAAGGCCAGTTTGTTGGGCTCCCCCGACAAAAAGAACACATGAAATTGAAAATTCAAAATAAGATAAAACAGAATGGTGAGTCTTGAATAATTTCTTTCTTTCTTTCTATTTTTTTTTGTTTTTTCAAGGTAGGGTCTCACTCTGGCCCAGGCTGACCTGGAATTAACTAAGTAGTCTCAGGATGGCCCTGAACTCACGGCAATCTTCCTACCTCTGCCTCCCAAGTGCTGGGATTAAAGGTGTGCACCACAATGCCCGGCTTGAAGAATTTCTTAATATTTTGTAATAAAAATGACTTCAGCAGCATTTCATGCTTTGGGAAACATGGGGGCACTGCTGTACGCTGTGCTGTCCTGGAGGATGGAAGCCTCCTTAATTTCCATCCTGCCCTCTCCCCAAATATATGTGCACAGTCATCCACTCATGAGTCTGGAGGCCACCTTGCTGGATACCAAACCCCATGCTCACATCCCCTATATAACACGGTGTGGCATTCGCATGTCACCTACATGTCATCCCTAAGTAACTTATCTAACCCCATGTAACTGCTGGGTGAATACTTGTTCGGCTATAGTGTTTAGGCAACAATGACAAGGAAAGAAAAGTTGGACATGTTCAGTACAGACATGATTTGTCGAGGTGTTAGTGCTTTTCTATCTGGACTTGGTTGAGTTCACACAGACAGAAACGACCAGCTGGATTTCCCATGCTTATGCTTATGCATTTCTGTGGGACAAAGGAAAACTCACCAGCTACTGTGGCAATTCCAAATGAGGAAGCCCGAATTCCAGGAAATGGAGCTCTCTTTGGAAAGAAGGTGTTTTTGTTTTGTTTTGTTTTGCTTTGCTTTGCTTTGTTCTGTTCTGTTGTTGTTTCGTGGTAGTGTTTCTCTGTAGCCCAGATTGACCTGGAATTCACTATGTAGTCTCAGGGTGGCCTTGAACTCACAGCGATCCTCCTACTTCTGCCTCCTGAGTGCTAGGATTAAAGGCGTGCACCACCGTGCCCAGCTAGAAAGAAGGTTTTAAAAGGGATGACTAATGAGTTATTTTATAAAACTGATCTTAATAGTTTCATTGTGTAGCTCAGGCTGGACATTCTTCTTTTACCATCTGAGTGCTGGGGTTGCAGACTCACTACCACACGTGGCTTAAAATGAAATCTTTGGGTGGTCCCTAATCCAATATGCTTGATTATGATTGTGTGTGTGTCTGTGTGTGTGTGCGTGTGTGCATGCTGGGAATAGAACCCTGGGCGCTTTGCATTGCTATGCAAGTTTTCTATTTACTACCACTAAGGTACATTCTCCCAACCCAATGTTCTGTTTTGGCTTGTGCAGATGTATATGATGTGCGTGCACACTTATGCAGATACATATTGTGTGGGTGCATTTGTGTGTATGTGAATGTATGTATATATGTATATATGTAGGTATGTATGTATGTACGTATGTATAGTTCAGAGGTTGTTGGCATCAGGTATCTTCCTCAATCACTCTCCATCTTAATTTTTGAAATCTCACTTAACTTGAAGCCAGTTTTTGATTTGTCTAGACAAGCCAGCCGGGAAGCCTCAGGGATTTGGCTGGTTCTGCCCCCTCAGCAACGGGATTACTGGCATGTGCCCTACACTCCGCTTTTACATGAATGCTGGGGGTCTGCCCACATGTGCGTCATGGACTTCAGAACTGTGGCTTGTGATTCCAGCCTGTGCCATTTCTTACAGAACCTCTGCCAAAGCAGCGCACCAGCTTTTTACCAGCTAATAGCTTTATTTCTCATTCATTTTCGAAACACAAGCCTGTGTAGTATAAGTTGTCAAAACCTGCTTTTAAGAAGATATCATAGCAATTGAATTTTGCACTCAGAAAGTTCAATTCATGGGCTGGAGTGCTGGCTTTGACTGCAAAGTCTAAGGACCCAGGTTCGATTCCCCAGTACCCACATAAGCCAGGTGCACAAGGTGGCTCATGCAACTGGAGTACCTTTGCAGTGGCTAGAGGCCCTGGTGCTCCCATTCTCTCTCTCTCTCATAAGTAAATAAAATAAATTTTAAAAAAGGAACGTTCAGCCGGGCGTGGTGGTGCATGCCTTTAATCCCAGCACTCGGGAGGTAGAAGTAGGAGGATTGCCATGAGTTTGAGGCCACCCTGAGACTACGTAGTGAATTCCAGGTCAACCTGAACTAGAGTGAGACCCTACCTCGAAAAACAAAAACAAAAAGGAAAGTTCAAATTCATGTCATGCTTTTTCTTACATTTTTACATTAAAAGCATAATTACTGGTAATTGTGTATTTTCAATTGAAATTTGCCACAAATAGAATGATCACAGAAAGTTTTTTTCCTTCTCTTTCTAAATTTAGGAAGTTCTTCTATTTGCTTGATCATGTCGCATACCTGGCACAGTGTTGGCTACAACGTACTAATGCCAGTGCATGAGCCCCTGGCATGTGGATGGCATCTGGCCCATGGAAGGTCATGGCTTCGCTGTGAAGAACACTGTGTCCTTCTAAGTACTTAAAATCCTCAGAATCCAGGGGACATTCTAAACATTTCCAGAACAAAGTATGGAGTCCAAGGGTACAACTAGTTCTTTAGGGTGAGGACTACAGAGATGTTCTTGAATTTGAAATAAAAGGTGCATTACGTTAGTTTGAATGCTTGGTCCCCAGTACATTCAGGTGTTTTTACATAAAGCTTGTCTCCAGATCCTGGCTGGAGGAGGTAGCCCTGGGGATTTGATCTCTGCCTTAGGTCTCTGCTGGTTTTTTTTTAAGTTTTTTATTTTATTTATTTATTAGAGACAGAGAAAGGGAGAGAGAGAGAGAGCGCAAGCGAGAGAGAATGGGTGTGCCAGAGCCGCTAGTCACTGCAAACAAACTCCAGACGCATATGCCACCACGTGCATCTGGCTTACATGGGTACTGGGGAATCAAGCCTCGAACTGGGGTCCTTAGGTTTCACAGGCAAGCACTTAACTGATAAGCCATCTCTCCAGTGCCCCCCTTTTTCTTATTTTTATAAAAAATATATATTTATTTGAGAGAAAGAGGCAGATAGTTAGATAGAGAGAGAATGGATGCACCAGGGCTCCAGCCACTGTAAACAAACTCCAGATGCATGCACCACCTTGTGCTTCTGGCCTATGTGGGTACTGGGAAATTGAATCTGTGTCCTTTGGCTTTGCAGGCAAGTGCCTTGACTGCTAAGCCATCTCTCCAGCGTCTGTCTGTGCTGTTTTTGTCTGGCTCCCTGTTTGTGCTGGCTTGTGGTGCTGGCTGCCTGGTGGGGTCTCTCTCTGTTTGGATTTATGAATGGAAGCCAGCTTCGTCCACCATTGAGGAACTTTCCATGAATGTGTAAGCTTGAAATAAACCCTTTCCTCCCATAGAAGGTGCCTGGTTTGGATGTTCATCCAAGCAACGTGGAGCTGGCTACTGTAAAAGGGAACGCAATACCTCATTTCCAACTTATTCTCATTTGTATAGTCAGGCTGCCAATGGATGAGAGCAATGTAGCCTTCAGCATGTGTGCAAATACACTCCATTAATTAGAGGTGGCAAAAACAACACACAGCAAGGCAAAGCCCCACATGGACTCAGGGAATGGTCAAGCTACCTGGACTTGTGTCCAGTCTAGGATGAAAAGAGTACCTGTGATTCACATGTAACAAACAGAAATAAATAATAGTGTTGGATGACAGTCTCACATTAAAAACAAATCAACAACAGCAAAAATCCATCAGTTTGAAGGTTCTCTATAGACTCTCTTTGTGGTGAGGGGAATGCTGTCAGGGAAATACAGTTGAAGACACTCGAGTGGCAGCTGTTTGTAGACTCCGAATTCTTACCAGTTAACACTAAATAAATCTTACGAAGGCTTACCACTGGCTCAGTGGACTTTCATCTGCCCAGGTCCAGCTTTTGTGTGAATTGCGTTTGTTCAGTCCAATCCAGCAAGAAGAGCGATTCAGTCGACGCATCAAAGAATCCTGTTACAGAACAGGTGACAAGGGTCTCCCATGACACCTTCATTCCTGGTACATGAAACAAGGATGTCCTGGTCTGAGCCCACCACACTCTTAACAAGATTACTACATGTGCCAGGATGTGTAAATCTCTGACTTTTTTATTTGTCATTTGGTAGCCAGGCTCATCACAGCAAAGAAAATAATCCTTTCAAGAATGGAGTCACAGCATACCAATCTTACTCCTAACTCTGAAACATCTTCCTATTTTGACCAGAGGAAAATCATAATTGAAGTCTTTTGCTCAACCTCTAAAACTGTGATGATAGAGGTTCTTCATCATCCCTGCATTTTAGGCATTTTAACCACCTCTTTTCTGTTTCTTGAATATTCTAGACATTTGCTTATCTTAACACCTGTGCTCCAGCTGTTACATCTTCCTGAAGACTTCAACACCTACATGTTCCCTTGACTAAACTGCCTTACTTACTTTACATGTCACTATCTCAATGAGCTGAAACCTTGCCTGCAACTAACCCACCGGGAGCACTTATAGGATGTTCAAATTCATAAACTCTTTGCAAAATAACTTACTAACTTTTAACATACTTTGTGATTTTTTTAACCTATTTACTATGATTATTTTTCATTGTCTATCTCTCCTCTCTGGTCTCTGAACTCCTGCTTCAAGGGCAAAGATCTTTGACTGCTTTGGTGACAAGCTGGCGTGCCCTATCATGATTACTCAGTAAGAAAAGTGGGGGTGACATTGCAAAGGAGAAATCTAACCATTTCAATCTGATCGTCGAACTTAGCCAGAGAACCATCGTAAGTTTTGCAGTTTTCCTGTCCGTTGACCCAAGTAGCTCCATCTTCAGATTGAAAGAAGCAATTCTTTTTCCCTTGGTTCCAGCCTTGGGGGCATAACTTTACACTTTCTAAGCATGTCTTAGTTCTAAAGACTCTTCTAATTTCAACTAAAAGTAATATAGTAGAGAAAAACAAAGATGGTATAAGAGAAAAAAGTCTGAATTTCTTACGTATTTTTGAAATGTACTGATAAAACACATTTTATTGACATTCAGTATTAGCGATTTAGCTTTAGATATCAAACCAGAGTAATATTTGATGTTGAGTGACAGCCAGCACTGGAATTCAGGAGCAGAGCCAGAAAGAAACTGGTAACGGAGACTGAAAAATCCACGTATAACTGAAAGCAGGAATAACGTTTCCAGAAATTCAGTATTCTCTGGCTGTTTGCCCCTCTCCATTTTAATACTCATGGAATTTATTCATCACAAGTAAAGGACTTCTTTGTCATCGCATCAAGGAGCTGGCTCCTTGTCACTGTCTTCAGACAAGTGCGACGCCACGGTCTCCAAAGACAGCATTTCCTCAGGAGTTGAAACTGTTTTCTTTGTGACTTTGTTCATCAGCAAAGAAACACCAGACGGAGAAAATTGTGAAATTTCACTAGGTTTCTACATCTTTTCATTCCTTAACTCACTGTACTAGTAATGTTACGTGTTGAGGAATAACCATGAGACTAACAATGTGTAAGGCGTCTTTTGCCCACAACTGAAAAAAAAAAAAAAGTGACTGACTCACAGTAAAGTCAATGAATGGGAGGCTACTGAAAAGAAAGACTAAAGTGGTAATATGGTTTCTATGTACATAAAACCTCACATAAAAAGCCAAATTGAAAAAAGAAAACATGTCACTGAAATTATTTGAAAAAAATCAAGTCGAAAGTTACCCTAAAATATTAATTCAAATCAACAAGTAATAAGCCAAAGCACCCAGGTTCAATTCCCCAGGACCCATGTAAGCAAGATGCACAAGGTGACATGTGTCTAGAGTTTGTTTGCAGCAGCAGAAGGCCCTGGTGCGCCCATTCTCTCCCCCCTCCCTTGTTCTCTCTCTCAAATAAATAAAATAAAAAGTAAAAAAAAAATAATTAAAAAGGATTTTAGCCCCCAAACTGTTAATGTTGAGACATTTATTCATCAGATAGATTGGTGGTTTAATAAAAAGAACTGGCTGGAAGAAGGCATGGATTTGGCGGATGGGGCATGGGGTGACAAGACAGGGTGATGGGAGGGATTTTGACCAAAACACATTATAAGTACATATAAAACTTGTTAGTAAAGGAAGAATCAATCACAGAGCAAGGTGTCCAATGGGAGATGTGACCAGGTTCTAAGTCTAGTTGTGGTAACTGAGGAACAGCACCAGGGTGAGGATGTGCAAAGACCTGTTCAAGGACTGGGCCCAAAGTGCTCTGAGAAATGGAGCAAGCAAGAGAAATAAATACAGCGTTGGCAGGAAGCACATGATGGGAGTGTGGACGGCATGAAGAGATGGGGTTTAGGAAGAAGTGGTAAAGAATGTGGATGGTCAAATCAGATGGAGACTGTCAGATTAGCAATACTTGGTAAACTGAAAGCAGAAGTAGAAACCGGATCAGAGTAGACTTAATAGAAACAAGGAAGGGGTTGTGGTGGGGCTCTGAAGTGCAGCTTGGCGAGAGCAAGGCACCAGGCTCAACTCTTCACAACCAATATCCTCACAGAAAATGATCCCACACCAAGCAAAACCCTAGCCATTTGGGATAGGGCTACAGCCCTTTGTGGCATAGCATGTGCTTTTCAAGGATGAGGCCCTGAAAAGAAGGGAGGAGGGGAGGAAGGAAGAAAGGAGGGAAAGAAGGGAAGGATGAATATAGAAAATAGGCAGCAAAGAAAACATTTTGATATGATTCCATATGAAGTAGAGTAGTTAAAGGAAGACTGGGGTTTCATTTAACACTGGAGCTAGATAGATGTGATTATGTATATGGCTGATGTAGATGTGATCATGTATGATGTGATCATGTGTGATGTGATCATGTGTGATGACTGATGTAGATGCGATCATGTGTGATGGCTGATGTAGATGTGATCATGTATGATGTGATCATGTGTGATGGCTGATGTAGATGCGATCATGTGCGATGGCTGATGTAGATGTGATCATGTGTGATGGCTGATGTAGATGTGATCATGTATGATGTGATCATGTGTGATGGCTGATGTAGATGCGATCATGTGCGATGGCTGATGTAGATGCGATCATGTGCGATGGCTGATGTAGATGCGATCATGTGTGATGGCTGATGTAGATTCGATCATGTGCGATGGCTGATGTAGATGTGATCATGTGCAATGGCTGATGTAGATGTGATCATGTGCGATAGCTGATGTAGATGTGATCATGTATGATGTGATCATGTGTGATGTGATCATGTATGATGGCTGATGTAGATGCGATCATGTGTGATGGCTGATGTAGATGCGATCATGTGCGATGGCTGATGTAGATGTGATCATGTGTGATGTGATCATGTGCGATGGCTGATGGGATGGCTGATGTAGATGTGATCATGTGTGATGTGATCATGTGTGATGGCTGATGTAGATGTGATCATGTGTGATGGCTGATGTAGATGTGATCATGTGTGATGTGATCATGTGCGATGGCTGATGTAGATGTGATCATGTGGGATGGCTGATGTAGATGTGATCATGTGTGATGTGATCATGTGTGATGGCTGATGTAGATGTGATCATGTATGATGTGATCATGTGTGATGGCTGATGTAGATGCGATCATGTGTGATGGCTGATGTAGATGCGATCATGTGCGATGGCTGATGTAGATGTGATCATGTGTGATGGCTGATGTAGATGTGATCATGTGCGATGGCTGATGTAGATGCCATCATGTGCGATGGCTGATGTAGATGTGATCATGTGTGATGGCTGATGTAGATGTGATCATGTGCGATGGCTGATGTAGATGTGATCATGTATGATGTGATCATGTGTGATGGCTGATGTAGATGCGATCATGTGTGATGGCTGATGTAGATGCGATCATGTGCGATGGCTGATGTAGATGTGATCATGTGCGATGGCTGATGTAGATGTGATCACGTATGATGTGATCATGTGCGATGGCTGATGTAGATGTGATCATGTATGATGTGATCATGTGCGATGGCTGATGTAGATGCGATCATGTGCGATGGCTGATGTAGATGAGATCATGTGTGATGGCTGATGTAGATGTGATCATGTATGATGTGATCATGTATATGGATGATGTAGATGTGATCATGTGTGATGGCTGATGTAAATGTGATCATGTGTGATGTGATCATGTGCGATGGCTGATGTAGATGTGATCATGTATGATGTGATCATGTGCGATGGCTGATGTAGATGAGATCATGTGTGATGGCTGATGTAGATGTGATCATGTATGATGTGATCATGTATATGGATGATGTAGATGTGATCATGTTTGATGGCTGATGTAAATGTGATCATGTGTGATGTGATCATGTGCGATGGCTGATGTAGATGTGATCATGTGGGATGGCTGATGTAGATGTGATCATGTATGATGTGATCATGTGCGATGGCTGATGTAGATGTGATCATGTGTGATGTGATCATGTGCGATGGCTGATGTAGATGTGATCATGTGTGATGTGATCATGTGTGATGGCTGATGTAGATGTGATCATGTGTGATGTGATCATGTGCGATGGCTGATGTAGATGTGATCATGTATGATGTGATCATGTGCGATGGCTGATGTAGATGTGATCATGTATATGGCTGACGTAGATGTGATCATGTGTGATGTGATCATGTGTGATGGCTGATGTAGATGTGATCATATATGACTGCTGATAAAGATGTTTTGGATGAGCATAAAAATGGCTGATGTGTGTGAGAAGATGGTTTGTTGTGGGGTAATAGTATTGATGACAATTTGTTAGGAGCTAGGGGGCAACAGGAACATTCCATTGTCAGTACCAGGACCCCACTCGTTAGAGTGAGTGCAGAGATGGACTATGTAGAAGTTTTCTATAATAGTTTTTATTAGAATAAGTTGGCATCCAGATGAAAAACACTCACTTATGGTAGTGAGGTAATCTGCTCTATAAATGCCTTATTTACCTGCCTGTCCCCACTCTGCATTTGACCTTCATCATCATTCCAATTTTTGTTATTCTCTAACATGTATGTTCTGTTTTTTTCTTCTTTTTCTGGTTTTTTGAGGTAGGATCTCACTGTAGCCCAGGCTGACCTGGAATTCACTATGTAGTCTCAGGGTGACTTGGAACTCATGATGATCCTCCTACCTCTGCCTCCTGAGTGCTGGGATTAAAGGCATGCACCACCACACCTGGCTAACATGTATGTTCTAACATACTCTTTGACAAATGCCTAAGTGACTTTAAGAGCTGCACACATACTTTTTCTTGTCTCTTTAGAATATTTACTTTACTACCATAGGGTGGCTTATTCCACTTTGAATTGCACATACTTCTGGATAGCCACAAATCTACCTTTTAGAACCATTTGCTTATATGCTTGTGTGGTGGTTTGAATGCATGTCCCTCGCAGACTCAGGTATTTTACTTTACTTTACTTTACTTTACTTTACTTTACTTTACTTTACTTTACTTTACTTTACTTTACTTTACTTTATTTTTTTTTATTTTATTTTATTTTATTTTATTTTATTTTATTTTATTTTATTGTTTTGCAAGGTAGGATCTCATTCTGGTTCAGGCTGACCTGGAATTAACCATGTAGTCTCAGGGTGGCCTTGAACTCTTGGCGATCCTCCTACCTCTGCCTCCTGAGTGCTGGGATTCAAGGCATGTGTCACCACGCCTGGCTTTCAGGTATTTTTTGATTAAGGTAAAGTTTCCTGCTTAAGTCTCCAGCACCCTGCTGAAAGAGGTGTCCCTCAGAGAGGATCTTGGAGTCCAGCGCTAAACTGCGTTTGGGGGTGGATCTTCATTCCAGCCCAAAGGTGTGCGTGTGGAGGTGCTGGCTGGGTGGTGGTTTCCCTCTGCGTGGATCTATGAAAATGAGCTAGCTTCTTCCGCCATTGATGGAACGTTCCCTGGATCTGTAAAACTGAAAGAAGCAGGTTTCTCCCATAAGCTGTGTCTGGTTGGACGTTCCTCTCAGCAATGTGGAGCTGACTGCACCATGCTCCAGTAATTAAACCCTTTTCCGCCCAACAACTCTCATCTTTCTCTCCTGAATCACCAGCAGGTGGAACTCTGAGCTCTACAGGCACTGAGTCGTTTTTTTAAGAGCAATGTGAAGCTCTCTGGCTTGGAGAATTCCCTTTTCCAAGTGTTCAAAACCAGGGAAAGACAAGTTAGGCACTGGTGCCATACAATAATAAATCAATATATTTTTCTTTTATTGGCGATAGTTCACTTACATTTATGGGGAAATAGTACAATCTCCCAAAGAATAAAAATGAGGCCTCCACAAACCAAAATCCAGGTGATTAATACCATTTTCTTTGCCACTGTATATACAGGAAAAACACACACACACACACACACCATTATCTTCTAGAGACAAACACATGACAATCTCAAATAAGGTTAACCCTCTCTGTAACTTCTGTGTCCTCCTTCGCATAGCCAGTAGTTAATCTGTTAGGGACATGAAAAAGGGCAGTTTCTGAGATCTCACCTTTCAGCAGCCGCCCCCAGAAATGCTTTGGGCCCACTTTTCTGTGTCATTTCCAAGAGCTATGTAATCCATCTTTTGCTCTGCTTCCTGAACTTAAAAACAAACAAACAAACAAACAAACAAACAAACAAACAAGGTTCCCCTGAGGTTTTTTTTTTTTGTTGTTGTTGTTTGTTTTAATGAAAAACTGTGTTTTCTGAGCAGGAAAAATCCAGCGGAGATGAGGTGTATCTTTATTTATTTATTTTTCAATTTTAAGCTTTTGTTTGGTGCCCATGTGGAAGATGCACCCCAGCACCCCGGCTCATCCCGCCCTCCCAGGCTGAGGGGGGTTTGCATGGGATGAGCTGGGAACCGTCACCTGCCTGTCTCGCCCCCCACTTACGGAGCCGCCTGTGCCACGACGGCCAATCTTTGTCTCACTTTTCACATCAGCCTGGTCTTCCTTCACCTCCAACTGTCCAGGAGAGGGCGCTTCCAACATCGCTGTCCTGGACGTCAACGGAGAACTCGCAATTAGATGTGCTGACTGCAAACCCTGGCGCCGCGCGCTGGGCTTTCCCCAAGGGCCAGCGCATCGACCGCGCACCCCGGGTTTGGTGTCAACAGTTCCCGCAGCGCCCAGCTCAACGGCGCGCAGCCCCGGGAGCTCCGGATTGGCTGGAGACCACCGATTGGCACCTCCTGGAGCCAATCGGAAGCCCCACCCTCCCTTTCCAGCTCCTTCCTAAAACAACAATAACAACAACAAAAAAAAAACCCTTAAGGCTGACACAGGTGTGTAACGTCTGCCCAGTCCATCGTCTGCGCTGCACGGTACAGTCTAAGGGCTCGCTGGTTGATCATTCTCCCCGTTTTGTTTTTAATGATTTTCTGTTTGTTTATCAACTTTTATTTATTTATTAATTTGATTTGAGAGAGAGAGCGAGGCACAGACAGACAGAGAGAGATTGACATACAGAGAGAATGGGCGCGCCAGGGCCTCCAGCCACTGCCAAGGAACTCCAGAGGCATGTGCCACCTTGTGCATCTGGCTTACGTGGGTCCTTTTTTTTTTTTTTTTTTTTTAAATTTTTATTGATTTTTAATCTTACATACCAAAAAAAACCCCACCTGATATTTCCCTCCCCTCCCCCATTCCACTTTAGAACTCCAGTCTCCATCATATCCCCTCCCTTTCTCCATTAGTCTCTCTCCTAATTTGATGACATCATCTTTCTCTTCTATTTTGAGGGTCTTGCAAAGGTATTGCTAGGCTCTGCAAGATCATGGATATCGAGGCCAATTTCTGTCTGGGCAGCTGCATAGTAAGAGGTCATATCCTTCCTTTGGCTCTTCCATTCTATCCGCCCCCTCTTCCGCAATGGTCCCTGAGCCACTGGAGGATGTGACAGAGGTGTTTCAGTGCTAGGCACTCCTCCATCCCTTCTTCTCAGCACTCTGTTGCCTTTTGTGTCGTCCCAGTGGTCATCACCATCTGAAAAGAGAAGCTTCTCTAGCCAGAAGTGAGAATAGCATTAATATGTGGACATGAACATTTAGTGTAGTGTCCCCAGGGCAGCTTTGGGAATAATATATACATTTAGTCAGACATGAGCAGGCTTATACCCCCAAGGCTCATGACCTCACCTACCATAGACTTTTACTTAGGTTTTTTCATGTATTCCCACCCCAGAGAGGGCCTTCAGTCCAATTATGGAGCAGTTGGTTACCCCAAGAGTAGACACGCCACTATTGCACCAGTTCAGTCATTGGGCCTGTCTGGCCAAGCTTGAATATTCAGCATCCACTTTTTCACTGTTGATGGCTTCTGTCTCCCATACGCTGCGTGCAGTGCAGCTTTTTCCAGCTTTCAGTTGGCTGGTCTACAGGGAGAAGGTTTTCTGCTCAGTACCAGCTTGCTTTCTCAGTGTCCTTGCCTCTCAGGCATGAGATGTCTTCAGCAATAGGGTCTTACTATCTATTTCTCTAGGGAAACCAAGGGCTTTGGCAAAAGCCTTAATGTTTTGGAGGCTACCGGGACCTCCTTCTGTTTGTTTTTTAAACAACTTCTGGGGTCGGAGAGATGGCTTAGCAGTTAAGGCACTTGCCTGCAAAGCCTAAGGACCCATGTTCAATACCCCAGTACTCACGTAAGCCAGAATAAATAAATAAATAAATAAATAAATAAATAAATAAATAAATAAATAAATAAAGCTTCTAAGTTCACTTGCATACTGCCTAGTGAAATTTGACAAAGTAAGCCCATTGGTATTTATGTTTTCGAGGTAACTGAACAAAGGCACATTTGTGTATACGTATGTCAGGCAGTATTCATTCTCCAAAGTCACACATAATGGTAAAAATTGTGCAAAATGGAATCATGCCTAGTGATTTTAATCATATGAATTATAAGCTTTTCTTGGCCTTTCATTTCCACCCCCAACCCCCAAACTGGAAACTTACTACCTAATGTAAATATATGCAGGAAATGAAAAACAGGTGCAACTAGTATTTTAAATACAGAGTAAATTGCCATTAAATCATTAGAAACATTGGAAATTCAGTGTTTTGAATGTGGTACCTTGTGAAAAGGCTATGAGACAATGAAGCTCTGAGTGAAAGTCTATAGAACCCCGAAACTGAAGGGGAACTGCAATAGGAAGCAAATTTCAGACAGAAAAGATGATTGCCTCAAGGTCAGGAGCAGGCACAAGGGCAGCCCCTGTCTGTGATTTGTTCACCTACCCAGGAGGCTGCAGAAAGGCAGAAAGATCCAAGGTTTTTAAAAAAATATTTTTATTGTTATTTTAGAAAGAGTGAGAAACGAGAGGGAGAGAGAGAGAGAGAGAGAGAGAGAGAGAATGATACGCCAGGGCCCCAGCCACTACTATCGAACTCCAGATGTTTGAGCCACCTGGTAGGTATGTGCCACCTTGAGCTTGCCTCACCTCTGTGCATCTGGTTTACGTGGGGTCAGGTAACCAGTGGAGGATTGGATAATGGCAAGGAGAATGAAGAGGTAAGCGGCCCACCTCCTCCTCTATATGCAGCCTGGTAGAGGCTTTTAAGATTTTATTTCTATTTATTTATTTATTTGAGACAGAGAGAGGGAAAGAGAGGGGGCAGAGTGAGAATGGGTGTGCCAGGGCCTGTAGCCACTGCAAACGAACTCCAGACCCATGTACCCCCTTGTGCATCTGGCTTACATGGGACCTGGAGAATCGAACCAGGGTCTTTAGGCTTCGCAGGCATGTGCCTTAACCGCTAAGCCATCTCTCCAGGTCCGGTAGAGGTTTTTAAATTAGATTTTAAGTTTAGATGCATTACTTTATCTATATAGGATGCTAGGCTGGACTGGTCATAGTATGTTGCTCACATGAGACTTCGTGTTGCTGACAAGGATCATTAAAAGCCATGACTGGGGCTGGACAGGAGGCTCAGCAGTTGAGGCACTTGACTGCAAAGCCAGATGCACAGTGGTGCATGCATATGGAGTTCTTGTGCAATGGCTGGAGGCCCTAGACCACCCATTCTCTCTGTGTGTCTATCTCCTTTCTCTGCTTGCAAATAAAAATAAATAAATAATAAATAAATTTTTAAAGCCATGACATTGAATTCAAATTATTCAGCTGTGGAGAAATCTCAGTCTTTTTTTTTTTTCTTTTCTTGTTTGTCACTTTTTTTCTTGAGACAGGGTCTCAACATGTGGTCCAGGCTGGTCTTGAACTCATGATCCTTCTGTATTAGTCTCCCAAGTACCGAGATCAGGACTGTATGCCATCCCTCCTGGCTATGAACTATGTTTCTTTAAAATCTCCAGATCCATCTGTTTCCCCTTCCACTGGTTCCTGAATGCATTCTCCCCATCTCCAGAAATGCGGCTGACAGCTATGGGTCAGTGCTTCTTCCTTACCATGAACTTTGTGTTGCCATTTTGATATGGGATAGAGCTTGGAGTGGAGTTCGAATTCCCACACCAGGGCCTCTCAAGTCTTAAATTCTTGTCCACATTAGTAAAGAATTGAGAACCATGGACTATCCCCTACAGGGGTGAAGAGACTGGAAAATCTTCCTGACCTGTGGGGAAAGGGCTCCTGTGACTCAGGTCCGTGGATAGGACTGAGACATCCAACTACAACAGGCCTCATCACCAGGCTCAGGTATGCCCGGAGGATCCTGATTGGCTGATGCACACCCAGGAGGATGACTCAGGAAGAGCCAGTCCACCAAAAGATGGTGTGACTGAGCAAGAATTGAGAGGCTGCTATTTTGCTTAAGAGTGGATCAGACTCAAGCCCTAGTCCCTCAGGGCCAAGTGGCACTTATGTTCCTTGGGGCCAGTCCCTAGCTCACTACCTAGTAGAGAAAGCTATCTTGTTCCTAATCAGTACCAATTTCCTGTTGCACCAGAAGAAAGAGAAGTGGACCATAACAAACAGATTCATCTTACAAATAACTATTTAAAATAAAACATTCAGCTGGGCGTGGTGGCGCATGCCTTTAATCCCAGCACTTGGGAGGCAGAGGTAGGAGGATCGCCATGAGTTCAAGGCCACCCTGAGACTACATAGTTAATTCCAGGTCAGCCTGGGCCAGAGTGAGACCCTACCTCAAAAAACAAAAAAAAATAAAATAAAATAAAATAAAATAAAATAAAATAAAATAAAATAAAATAAAATAGAATAAAATAAAACATTCTCAGCCGGGCGTGGTGCACGCCTTGAATCCCAGCACTCGGGAGGCAGAGGTAGGAGGATCGCCATCAGTTTGAGGTGTCCCTGAGAATACATAGCGAATTCCAGGTCAGCTTGAACCACAGTGAGATCCTACCTCGAAAAAAAACAACAACAAAAAATAATAATAACAATAAAATAAATAAAATAAAAAATAAAAACATTCTCTAAAATCTAATAGAGCTGGATGTTTCTAAGCTCATTAACTATTTCATAAGCAAAATTTCCCAATTACTCAGAATGTACCACTTGCTTTAAAGCTTCAAGTCACTCCCTGTATATGCCATGATCATTTCCATCTTGCTCATGTTTTTGTAGTATTGGATTTTGAGATGAGTTACATTAGAATGGGCATTTAAATACTTTAGGAAAAACTATAATTAATAGCTATGTCTTGTGAGATTTAGAATCCAATTCCCTTGAGGTGCAGTACCCAAATATATGGGCTAGAATCATCTCACAGGGCCCAGAGGAGCTAGTGACAAGGGTGTGAACATGATCACATCAGTGCAGGACTGTGGCCTGTCAACACGCCCTTAGTTGGTCTTTTATCCGAGTAGTGCTACACAGAGTTGGAGGGGCTGCAGTTTTTCCCGCCCTATCTGCACTTTCTTTGCGAAATAAGCAATGGTGGAGACTGTTACTACCGCCCCAAGTGTGCTGCTATATAATACACAGGCTTCCTTCCGCGTTTTTTCCTGTGGATTATACTGTGGGGCTTCTTTTTCCAGCAAACTCATTTTGCAGAAACCTAGGAAGTTGTGTTCTTTACCACTCTGTTTGGATCTCAACTGTTACCTAAAGCCCCATGTGTCGACAGCTTGGACCCCTGGGGAAAGGGGGGTGCTACTGGAAGGTAGCGAAATCGGTAAGAAGTGGGGTATTTTGGGAGGCTTTGGGGGTGTGCCCTTGAAGAGGACGGTGGGATTCCAGTCCTTTCCTCTCTCTTTCTGTTTCTTGGTTATGAAGTGAGTGGTTTTGCTTCATCACACAATCTCACCATGATGAGTTGCCTCACCACAGGCCCCAAACCATGGTGTCAACCAGTGATGGACTAGAACCTTCAAATTGACCAAAAAAAAATGAACAGGCTTTTGAACTGGCCTGACAGACACGGAGGTTTAGAACTCCAAACCCTGAGAACTCAAAACTTATGGTTCCAAGTCTTAGAGGCTAGCTGTTCAAGTTGGGGGCTCGCTGCATTGCATTCCTGAAATTCAGCAGCTAGTAACTCCCTGACTCTGTACAGGAGCTAGCAAATGACAACAAATGCTAGGAAGGCTGCAGGAGGCAGGCAGTGGATTTATAGCTATGGTCTCAGGGGTTGGGCCCTCCAGTGGCTACTGTTAAAGCTCTGACACCTAGGGTGTTCGGACCCTTGGCCTTTAAAGCTATGCAACATCTTGGATGTCTTCCCGTGACCAGGGCTGCAGCTTATTATCTCTGGTTCTCACAGCCTCTGTCTGTCCTTCACCTCTGCTCATTGCTGTCTCTTCTCTCCAGTCCTCTCAGGAGCTCTTCACTTCACTCATTCTTTCTCCTCTCTCTTTCTCTCTCTCTCTAGTAAATAGGTAAATATATATGGTGAGCTGAACAAACCTGCTTATGGAGCTAGGCAGGGAGAGGCTTACCATTCACAGAAGTCCTTCATGCAAATAAAGGATTGTGTTTGCATCCATTACAAGCTTTCATTGTACCATCCGTCAGAGGCCGTTGGGAGAAATGACTGCTAGATGTTACCAAGGTTTGTGATGGTGCAAAGGTCAGTATAAGCTGCTGGCAATCATCACGGGTGGACTTGTGCTTTCTGGAGCCACAGTTTGCTCCAGCAACAAGCACTTGCACTTGCCTTTGAGTTTTCTCGAGGTGGCCAAGGCGTATTCAAAGGAGCCGAGCTGTCATGAAGCCGTCTGGTGGCTGCCAGAGAAGGGTCTCCGTTTGGCTGCAGTCCTCCCCCAGGAGCCCCTTCCCTCGGGTGAACATGGTTATCCATGTTGTTGAGGCGGCACCTTCAATGATTGACATATAACAATTTAACACCTCGGGGGACCACCTTGCAGAACACACATGAGCCGAGACAATGAACGATCCATGATTAATGGGCTGAAGACATCTTGCTGAAGACGGGAGCTTAATTGCACATGACCCCTGCCCTCTACTGAAACCTAATCTCATGGGAGTACTTGGTCCTAGGTTTAGGAGACCCGGGGTCACTGGTCCCATTGTTTGTCTGTTGTTATTATTGGTGTTTCTCTCCCCAGTGTGTTTGGTGTATTGTTCCAACATTAAATACATTTATTACCTCACTTTTTCAGCAGCACTTGTCTCTTTAATTGGCATATTTGAAAGGCATCATTAGACAGAGCTTGTTGGGGCCCCCAGAGCCAGGCATTCTTCCTTGAAACTCTGGCAACATTGAAACTAACCCTCTCCTCCCATTGAGGAAATTTTAAAATACAAATTTGTTTTTACTTCTCTAAAAAATACCCTGCCATGGGATTATGTACAGTGTGGCTATATTGAGCTACTTAAAAATACAAGATTCTCAGTTGTATTTGGGTTTCAGAAAGTTACTTGAAGTTCCCAGAAAATAAACGCGTGCCTGGATTCAACATTCTACACAGATAGTTGACTGATTAGAAATTTCATAGCCATGGAGAGCTAGAATGTTACAGGTTGATTGCCAAATCATCTCAGGTTAATTTTAGTCCCTAAATAGTCATTTATTGTCCATCTCTGTGTTAGACCTAAAATTCTAGCTTCTATAACCCAAAGGCTATGAATGTCATCAGATGACATCAGGGTCCTACAGCAGACTGTAGTTTTGTTGTAACTCACATGCCTAATATTTCCACCAATGTATTTTTAAAAAATTTTAGGTAGGGTCTCCCTCTAGTCCAGGCTGACCTGGAATTCACTTTGTATTGTCAGGGTGGCCTTGAACTCAGTGTTGGAGGCCCTGGTGTGCCCATTCTCACTCTCACTCTCTCTCTCTCTCTTGGTCTCTCTCTGCCTTTTTCTCTCTCTTAAATAAATAAATAAATAAAATATTTTTTAAAAGAGTGCTACTTCCACTGTGAGTCTGATAACCTGGGCCAGGGTGATGCAGACACACACTGAAGACACTCAAAAGGCACCAAAGCAGAAATCTAGAAGCTGCTGAGAATTTAACACTAAAGTAGAATTAAAGCACACCCACCAAGGCTCAGGGAAGTTTGTGGAAAAGGGGGCAGAAAGAGTGTAAGAGCCACAGGCTGGGAGGGAATATCCAGAGATATCACCCTCCCCACAATGACTGACTGCTGTCCTCACAACTCATCACCTACAACTCCATGGTGAATACCAGCAATCCCACTACGGAGGGCCCTCAGTGGGGGGGGGAGGGAGGAAATGATGGTACCAACATATGATGTGTCCATACAAAATGTCTACTGAATAAAAAAATAAATTTCATATAAAAATAAAATATAAAAAAACTTATTTTTTTTTAATCAAATGACAACAAATGCTGGGAAGGCTGTGGGGCTTACCCACTGTTGGTGGGAATTTCCCAAAAAAGATGAAAATAGATCTCCCAGCTGATTCTTTGCTCCTTTGCATATACCCTAAAAGCGCCACCCTTTGCTGCAGAGACACTTTTCAGCCATGTTTGTCACTGCTCTGTTCACAACAGCTAGGAACTGGAGTCAGCCCAGGTGCCCATCAGCTGTTGAATGGATAGTGACGATGTGGTCCCTATACACAACAAAATTCTACCCAGTGGTAAGGAAAAATAAAACAATGAAATTTGCAGGAAAATGGATGGAGTTGGACCTCCTGTGTGGAGGTCCCACAGGCTCAGAAAGACAAACGCCACATGTTCACTCTCACATGCTGTCCCTAAATTGGATCAACAGGAGTGAGTTTAAACTGTAGTTTGCACTCAGAACATGCGTTCAGAACTTGAGTGAGACCAGGAGAAAGAGGGTACAGGGAGGGACGAGAGGAGGGGATACATGACAGGCTAGGTTGGGGGGGGTCTTTCAGGGGTAGAGAGGGTGGGGAGGGGCATCATACAAAACATAAGACAACATGAATGAAAGCCATAGAAGCCTTCCTTTTAGACAGCAATCTACGAGATATAATCACCAATAAGCAGAGAGAGCAGAGTCTGTCTGGACAGAAACACCTTGGAGAAGATGGATCAAACATAATGCTAAAACCACAGGCTCTGTCTGGTAAATCGCAGCCACAGAATTGGGTTACGGCCCCTCCCACAGCAAACTGTTGGTGACAGTAAACCCATGATATCCCCCAAACAATGCAGGCCATTGCCAAAGCACCTGCTCATCTGCCCGAGCTAAAAAGGTAAGACTCTATTGCCGTGGTAACAGGATATTGAATCATTGAATTGAGATGGAAGCCAGCTTCCTCCTGGCTTGACCTCACTCATGGCACGGGAAAGTGCTATGGGAGCTGCTGGGAGACAATGGTTACCAAGAGCGTAAAAAAACAGGGGACTCAGCAAGCTACAAAACCGAGCAACCGCGCCAGGACTGTACAGCTGTGCAGCAGCGGCACACAGCCTGAGAGGGCAACCAGCTGCCCTAGGATCGGACCTGAGACCCGCTCGGGGAGAGAGCTCATACCTGGTAGTGCACCGACAGGAACCTTAGACTTCAAAGGAAAGCTCCCACTGCTCTCTGAATGAAGAGTGAGAACACACACCAAAAGGTCTCTCAAATAACTACTACGGATGTCCTCTTTAATCCAAGCGGCTCTCGCTCTCTCCATTGGAGAATCTGCTGTTTTTTACAGATAGCAGAGAAAACTGGGGAGATCCAAGATCCAGCAACACAACAAGAAAAAATAGCTGACTGCTTACCACAAGAATTCCCACATCTAGTCGGGTGGGCGTGGTGGTGCACGCCTTTAATCCCAGCACTCGGGAGGCAGAGGTAAGAGAATCTGGTGAGTTCAAGGCCACCCTGAGACTACACAGTGAATTCCAGGTTAGCCTGGATTAGAGTGAGACACTACCTCAAAAAAAAAAAAATTAAATAAAAACAAAAAAGAATTCCCACATCTAACATATCACACTGCAGAGAAGCAGCAACAGTGCTGCTCCCACTTGCCCCTAGCCCCACACCCTGCGCCAGGGAGATGGAAACAGACAACAGGGACAATCCAACCCGTCGAAGCAGAAAACTCAACACTGAATCCGACCCACAGCCCTGCTGTGACGTCGAGGAGGAGGGCATGGACAGACTGTAAGAGCCACAGGAGGGGTAGGAATATCCCGAGGCACAGCACCCCGCATAGAATGGGGCCCTCACCACAGGGCGCACCAACCACCCCACTGGCGAGGGTCCTCAGGCAAAGGGGACTAGGGGTACAGTATGGGGTGAGGGGACTTGGACTTTATCCTTTTATAAAATAAAACGTTAAAAAGTCTATTTTAAAAACTTTTTATTGACAACCTCCCTCCGTAGAGACAAAATTTACCTTGATATAATCGCTTCCTTTGTCCCTTGCCTCTGTACCTCTCTAGTATTGTTTTAATTAAATTGAAATTACTTTTCTGAAAAAATGTATGTATGTATGTATGTATGTATGTATGTATGTATGTATATATGTATGTGTGCATGCGTGTTTGAATGGGTGAGCCAAGGTCTCTTGTCTCTGCAAACAAAATGAACAAGCTTTATGTGGGTAGCCGGGATAATGAACTGAGGCTGGCAGCTTTGTTTGTTTGTTTTTTTGGTTTTTCGAGGTAGGGTCTCACTCTGGTCCAGGCTGACCTGGAATTAACTATGTAGTCTCAGGGTAGCCTCGAACTCTCATCGATCCTCCTACCTCTGCCTCCCCAGTGCTAGGACTAAAGGCGTGCGCCACCACGCCCCGCTAGGCTGGCAGCTTTGTAAGCAAGTGCCTTTAAATACAGAGCCATCTCGCCAGCCCTTAAACTAATTTTTATGCTACTGATACTTCTAATGTCAGACTTTGCTTTCTCATTATTTTCTGTTCTTCAATAGTTTAAATTTTTTCTTCTATTTGATTTTGCATATATCTAGTTTATTTGTACCTGGGATTTTTGGTAGCTTTTGTTGAGGGTTCTAACATAGTCAAGCAGTTAATGTTTAAATGAATTTTATTTTATTATTTATTTATTTATTTTAATGAGACATAGAGAAAGAGAGAGAGAGAATTGGCATGCTAGGGCCTCAGCCCCTGCAATTGAACTCCAAATGCTTGTGCCACCTAGTGGGCATGTGGGACCCTGCGAGCTTGTGACATTGTGCATCTGGCTAGCGTGGGATCTGGAGAGAACTCGAACATGGGTCCTTAGGCTTTGCAGGCAAGTACCTTAAATATATTCTCTCTTATAATCAGAAGCAATTCCTGTCCACTTTATATTACTTGTATGTGGCAATCCCAAAAAGAATTTCAAAGAAAGATCAGCAGAATGCATCCACAAACAGGTCCTGTTCTCTGTACTTGTGTAACTTAAAAACAAACAAGAACAACAATATTAATATTGGGGGCTGGAGAGCTGGCTTAGTGATTAAGGTGCTTGCCTGTGAAACATAAGGAGGCAGGTTCAATTCCTCAGTGCCCACATAAGCCAGATACACAAGGTGGCCCATGCATCTGGAGTTCATTTGCCAAGGCTAGAGGCCCTGGTGTTCTCTATCTATCTATCTATCTATCTATCTATCTATCTATCTATCAACCTATCTACCTACCTACCTATCATCTATCTATCTATATAATCTGCCTCTCTCTCTCAAATAAATATGTAAATAACTTTTTTTTTATAAAAAAGAACACTAACATTGAATCAAACTGATCATATGAAACTGGATCAAATGGAAACTCCCTTCTCATCCTCATTTATAGATCAGCAAAGCATCTCATGGGTTTTGGGCCAATCTGTGATGAACAGCAAGGCTGGTCCCAGGTTTCTTGCAAACCTGTACACAGAGCCCTCACACACAGATCTTTGCCTGAAGTGTGCAAATTCCAGCGTGAGTCCTGGACTCCGGATCCGGATTTTGCTGTTGTTATTTAAGGCATTGATGTGGGCCAAAAGCTACCATTATGTTAACCTGAAGCCACACGGCAGAGAAAAAGCCTGGTTCTTCTCTTAACACTCATTGGGAGTCCTCACTGTACGTGTTCAGTTCTGGCTAAGCCAGTCCTTCTTGGAAACCTTGACCATGACACACAGAGAGAACATCTCTGCATCAGAGGCTGTTGGAAAACTACATCACAGCCATTAGTTTCTTGCTGGAAGGTCAATTCTACACTATATTGTACCATGTGGTGTGAATGATTTGGGCAGCCTGGCATGATGCTTCTATCATCCTGACAATTACATTAACTACTGTATGTAGTTGGAAAATATGTAGAAATGGTGAAAAAGGAAGAAGAAATAAGAGGAAGGAAGGTATTTCCTCTTTCAACCTGTGTCTGAAGCCACAAATGGGCTGTACCTCACTGGCAGATCTATGGAGACTAGAACAGTAAGTTTATGGAAGGAAGTTCCAGTTGGCAAGCTTCTGTTCTCAAACAGAAGCTTAAAGCCACGCTTCTTGATCCTCATCTGACTGTTCGCCTTTTTGAAAGGACACTTTGTCGAGTCGGCTTTGCAGTCATCAATGTCTGAGGAGATTGTTTATGCAAATCTAAAATTCCAGGACTCGGATAGGAAAGAAAACATCCAGGAACTTGACATATGTGGGCCAAAAGGTAAGATTCTGAGCTGTGGGTGTACTGTTAGGTGGTGAGAGAGGTCCTGTCTCCAGCCCTTAGAATCTAGTGATTTACTTATCATTCTATCTGGATTGTCTTTCATGTGGACCAAAAGTGCTGAAATGATTATGAGGTCTTCTGCACGGGTCAGTGAGAGGAGCACTCTTCCTCTTTTACATATATATTTACCTTTTTATATCATCCTCGAGGTGTGTGAGGCAAGGATAATGTTTTGAGATAATGGGGTTGCATAAAGTGTTTCTTTTGCATAATGAGGCCATGGAATAAGAACTATATATTATCTGGGAAAGTTATGGGCCTATATGCTTTTATTTTTAAAAATTAAAACGGAAACATGTTTGCATATATACTGAGTGAGTGAGTGTATGCGGGGAGAGAGCGAGAGACAGAGACAGGAGAGAGATTATAAAGCACTACCTTTGACCACTGCTTCCCAATTCACCTCTCATTGCCTTTCACCCTACTCTGCCTCTTTCCCCATGGTTTCATGAATCAGACTGGTCTGGTCTCATCCACTGTTCTTCTCTGCAAGTATGTCTGTCTTTCACTGTTTCACTATCCTAGAGCTTTCATAATGTTGAACAGTGTTCTAAGTACTTTCTTTATTAAAGATGCATTTATTAGAGAGAGAGAGAGAGAGAGAGAGAGAGAATAGGAGAGATGTTCTGCCTTTTCTGTCAAAGGGTTAAAAAGAGAAACTCAAGCCTGGAGAGGATAGGATCAGCGGTTAAAGGTGCTTGCTGGTAATTCAATTCCCCAGCAACCATGTAAAGCCAGGGACACAAAGTGACACATGTATCTGGAGTTGTTTACAGTAGCAGGAGGCCCTGGCGAATCCATGCCTTCTCTCTCTTTAATAAATAGAACTATAGATAGGTAGACTGACAGACTGATAGATAAAAGATTTGGATGGTTTCATCTAAAAAGAAACTCAATTATAGAAAGATGTCATTCTGTGGAAAATCCCCCTTTCTGAGCCAGCTGTCCAGAGACCAAAAGGCAACAACCCTGAAACCAAGCTCCTATGTCTGCATTTGGTTAAAGGTCCCTAAATATTCCATGCTTTAGCTTTTCCCTAGAAACTGTGTCATTTTGATATTTTAGCCAATTGTGTGACATTGTGAGGCCAAACTCAAGAGTAATGCCCAGGACCCTGCCTATGTTGGGGAATAAAAACCTCCGCAGACTTTAAAAAAATGCATTTATTTTCTTATGAGAGAGAGAGAGAGGTGGGGGAGGGAGAGAAGAAGGGAGAATGCACACAGCAGAGTCTATAAAAACAAAAGAAATGAAAAAAGGAAAAGAAACAAAATTACCAACCCATCATTTTCTTCAGGCCCTCTCCTGGATACATCCTCATTTGTTTTGCTAGCCAGTGGAAGCCACCTTCTTTCTTGCTCAGGGGTCCCTTTCTGTTCCCCCTTTCTTGTCTCACTCAATATACTTTACTTTTTTTTTTTTTTTGATGCTGACCTGGAATTCAGTATGTAGTCTCTGTGTGGCCTTGAACTCACGGAAATCCTCCTATCACTGCCTCCCAAGTGCTGGGATTACAGGCGTGCGCCACCACGCACGGCTTCAATTTACTTTTCTAAGTTGCCTCATTCAGCTTTTGCATTCCAGTGTTCCAATGCATGACTTACTTCCATATCTCCTTGTGATTTTTTCCTAGTCACCTCAAGACTAGAAAATAGAGCCAGTTCTACTTTTCCACATGCAAATTTCATTTCATTTTTTGTCTTTTTACAATCTCAAACATCATTTCTTGCAAAGACCATCTCTCTTTAAATCTTCTGAATCTATACTGCTTTTGAAATAAAAAGTTCCCCTAACTTGGGACCTTTGTGCTAGATGATCATATTGCCTGTCCTGTGCTGCATGTTATTTATGCTGATCTGCATGCAGCTGACTTGCTCCAGAGATCTGAGCATAACCTCCTAAAGATAACCTGCTCCAAACTTCTGTTTGCCTATTTGTCTATGTCCTGTCTCTTTCTATCATTATTTTGCTCTCAGTCTTTATTTCTCTCTTCCTTCCTTCTTTCTTTTGGTTTCTTTCTCTTCCTTCCTATTGGATCTATCATCTAAGTATCATCTATCTATTATCTATGCATCAATCTATCCATCCTCTATCTACCTATCTATCCATCTATTTATCTATCATCTATCTATGATTTATCATCTCCTCCCTGTCAAGATAAAATACTTCCATGAAAACGGAGACTTTCATGTCTAACCATTTCTGTTCCATTAGCACCCACAATCATGTCTAGGAGACAGAAGGCATGTATTAGATAACTTAAATAATTTATATCATTTAAATGTATCATATTTATATATAATTTATAATATTATTTATATAATATTTTAAATATCTATACATAAATGAGAAAATAACTCACAGAAGTGATAGCACCTAAATTTGTAATTCTTGATTGTTGTACTTCTTTCACTAATAATAGTTTTTCAGAATATTAAGAAATTGTTTCACATTTTATTTGTAATTACATTTCCTGACATTATTGCACCATTAAAAGTGAGATGTAAGATATATTTCAGAAGCACAGTAAAATTAACACATCACCCTTGAGTTGTACTGTCTTATACCTGTCCTTTCCCATATACACACATGATGATAATTTAATTCATATAATGATTTAATAACTCACAATATAAATTTTATAATTTTTTATGGGAATTATCTATTCTGTGAATCACAACTCAAAAAAATAAATGGAAGCATTCAATAACTATGCATATATATATATATATATGCATATATATTGTTGTTGTTTGTTTTTGGTTTTTCGAAGTAGGGTCTCCCACTAGCTCAGGCTGATCTGAAATTCACTATGTAGTCTCAGGGTGGCCTTGAACTCTCAGTGATCCTCTTACCTCTGCCTCCCAAATGCTTGGATTAAAGGTGTGTTCCACCACGCCCTGCTCAACAATAACAATATTTTAATAACAATCATTCAGAAGATTGAACAATTCAAATGTGAAACAGCGTAGAGGTGGACTAAGATGGAGGACTGACAAGAGCACAGACACTGGACATAGAGACAGGCCACCTCACCACTATGCAGATTCAAGATTATATGATGATACATTGACAGCTGAAACTCTTGTTTGACAAGCCTCAGCCATACAGCTTGATCTCTCCCTTCACTTCCGACTACTCACTTTCCCAAAATTTATTCAGAGATGCCCTCTACCTAGATTGCCCTATTTTCTTCCCTCTCCTCTCATTCATAAACTTCATCTTTGTTTTTGTTTATAATGTTGAACAGACTTTTATCAGTCTAGAAATTAACGTCCTTGCCTATGAGAACCACTGCACATGCAAAAGAACTTACTGAACATTTCTCACTGCCTTTTGTATCATTGGCTTTATGTCATTGGGAGAAAAAATTATGACACTTTATGAAAAAAATGCATGATGTAACACGCAATGCTGTGAAAGAGCTCAAAATAAAACCAACGCTTTGGCCAATGTTTCCTACCTGCCTTTAGAAAAAAAAGTTTCTAGCAAATTACTTTCCATTAGAAGATACATATGAGGAAGGAAATAATGGGAGAATGAATCAAAAATGAGTAAAATTAAGGTTTATGCTGCTTCTAGAGCTCTTTGCGATTGTTTTTCTTTCCACAGCACCTCCCGCTCCTTCCCATTTCTGGAATAAAACAGTGTTGGCTCTGAGCTTCCTATGCCTTCTGCTGCTCATTGGACTGGGAGTCTTAGGAGGCGTGTGTATGTATCAGCCCTGTTTTGATGGAAAACGAAAACCTTTAGAATGTTTGTTCTTTTTTGTTTTGTTTTGTTTTTTGTTTTTCGAGGTAGAGTTTCACTCTGGTCCAGGCTGACCTGGAATTAGCTATGTAGTCTCGGGGTGGCCTTGAACTCATGGCAATCCCGAGTGCTGGGATTAAAGGCATGCGCCACCACGGCCGGCTGAATGTTTGTTCTTTGAAACAATGTTTTGTAATAATATGGCCACATAGGGCCTTATCATGGACCAGTAGACTACACGGTCCCTTCTCTTCATTCCTGTAGAGTAACTTCTTCCTACTACTTAAATACCTTGTTAAAAAATCCTGCCAAATGTGATAGATCTGTTGAGGATCCACAGGTTTTTTTTTTTTTTGTTTTTAAATCATCTCTTCTCTTTTTTAAAATCCGGAGTTCATGCAACTTTGCAGACACAAATGGAAGAATTGAATAGACTGCAGAATTCTGAGGAAGAGCTGCAGAGAAACATGTCTGTACAGCTGATGTACAACAGTGAGCGCTCTGTGGAGATCACTAAGCTGTCCGCCTCGCTGCAGAGGCTAGCCACCAGCTTGTGTCAAAAGCTGTGTGCAAAAGAGCCAGGTAACCTGGACTGCTCAGAACTAAAGCTGCTCACTGACAATGCACCAAGTCTTAGAGTCCTTTAAGAAGTGGTTGAGTGGGTCAGTGATATATTTCCATGTTGTTAGAAGAAAAGTAGAAAAGAAAGAACTATAGGAGGCCAAATTACAAGGGTCCGACAGACGCATGATAAAGCACTAGAAGGCTTCTAGTTCCTCGGTGATGTAACTCATCACTGTTATTCCGGGCACCATGCAGAAGGGAAGCTAAGTACAAGGATGCCTTGCACCATTTCTGTCCATGATTAATGACTAAAGGCCGCAGAAAAGAAACAGTTATCAGGGCTGCCCATGGAATTGGGGGGAATCAGTTTTTATGGTACCTTCAAATGGTCTCATAATTTTTGTCTCTGAAATGTGTTCTTTATGCCCTGAGAAGCCGTTCAGTCGTTTACAAGTCACAGACATGGAGACGCACCCAATGGGGAAGGTAGGGCTGATTTAGAAATGTGAGACTGATTCTCACTAGACAGAGTATTTGCTGAGATTAATTTTTTACGGCCACAAACGAGCACAGACAACTTACAAAGGGAGATTACACACGTCTCCTCATGATGGACAATACACTCGAATCCAAGGGCTTGATTTCTTTTCCTTCTTTGCCCTAAAAAGAAGAAACACAGTGAATTTGCTCACTGTCAAGTGAAGAATGAAGCTGCGTCACATAAACCATGTAAAATGACGTTCTCCTTCCAGAGCACAAATGTAAACCTTGCCCGAAGAGTTCAATATGGTACAAGGAGAGCTGCTATTTCCACTTGCATGGTTACCATATGTGGAAAAACAGTGAAATGCTATGCTCTGCTCAGAATGCAAGTCTACTGAAGATTAAGGACAGGAGCACATTGGTAATGTACCTGTCTCTCTATGACAAAGGAAATAATTTGTTTTTGCATCTTGAAATGAGGAGGAAGGGAGTATTTTGAGGAAGACTTGTGTTGATCCACTCGTGGCTTGGGCTCATTTTAATTGCAGTGGGAGGTGACTGAGACTGTGAACAGGTCTTTCGGGGAATCACAGCAAAGGTAAAGTCATAAAGCCTTAGCCTAGGACCTTAGCATCACTAGAATCTTGGGAGCCGATGAGTCTGTGAGCACACCCAGGCTGGAAGTATGCAATCAAATTTCAAATGTGCTTTCTGAACATTTATCTAAAACTAGGACACAAAGTTCCATACATATTGCATAGAATATTCTTTGTTTCTATTACACTGTATTTTTTAAATTATTTTTTATTATTTTATTTATTTTTGGAGAGAGACACAGAGAGAGACAGACAGAGAGAGGGAGACAGATAGAGATGGGCGCTCCAGCAATCTCTCAGCTGCTGCAAATGAAATTCAGATGCGGGCGCCCCCTTGTGGTCCAGTGAGGCATTGCGCCCTTGCATCACTTTGCATTGGCTAAACGTGGGACCTGGAGATTGGAACCGGGTTCTTAGGCTTAGCAGGCAGGCGCCTTAACCTCTAAGCCATCTCTCCAGCCCTACACTGTATTTTTAAAAATATATTTTCTTTTATTTATTTGACAGCAAGAAAGAGAGGCAAGGAGAGAGAATAGACACACCAGGGCTTCAAGCCACTGCAAATGAAATCCAGACGCATGTGCCACCTTGTGCATCTTGCCTATATGGGCATGGGGAATCAAACCTGGATATTTAGGCTTCCTAAGCAAGCACCTTACCTGCTAAGCCATCTTTTTAGCCCTCACACTGTTTTTAACTTATTAAAAAAAAAAAAAAAGCCAAGCTAAACTGGCTAGCATAATATATCCATTTATTTATTTTTTCAGGTCTAAATAACTTCTCTATGTCTTGTTATTTGTCACTTTTCATCTCTCACATAGTAGTTATTTCTCTCTTTATTATTATTGTTAGTATTGCTTTGTTTTCTTGGGACAAATCCCACTCTGTAGCCTAGGCTGGCTTCAAACTCACTCTCTAGCCCAAGCTGGCATTGAACTCACAACAATCCTCCTGCCTCAGTACCGTGAGTCTAGAATTATAGGTGTGAACCACCATGTCTGACTTGTAATCATTTATTTATTTATTTTGCATTAGTGTCAGCCTGTTTATTCTTTTTTTATATATAAAGGCAACTTATTCAATTAAAACATGGTAATAGCAGTAGAGAACTGTTTTTTCCCAAAGAAGATTCTAACAATGGTGCCACAGAAATAGCCAAAATAATCATATGAAAGAACTCAGTGTTATTGTACATGTACATTGTACATGAGGAAGGAAACACAGAAATGTCACATCATGCTCACTGTGAGAATTACAGCTGAAACAAAGACAAGTGTTAAACATAGGTCCTAGTAACTCAGTAATTCCAGTCTAAATATCTGTCATTAGCATTGGGAAATTCAGTCATTAATATTTTAAAGACTTAGTCTCATCCTTTCTCTATTCATCATCTGGCATTGTCATTTTAAATTGTTTTAAATTAATTAATTAATTTATTTTAGAGAGACAGAGAGAAAGAAAGAATTGCTGTTCCAGAGCCTCAGACACTGCAATTGAACTCCAGACACTTGCACCACCTAGTGGGCATGTGCGACCTTGCACCTTTGTGTGTTTGGCTTACATGGGATCTGGAGAGTCGAACTTGGGTGCTTAGGCTTCGCAGGCAAGCTCCTTAACTGTGAAGCCATTGAAGCCACCTTTCCAGCCCATCACTTTGGTTTTTTCTTTTTTTTTTTTGGACAGAGACAGAGAGAGAGGAAAGAGGAAGACAGATAGAGATGGGTGTGCCAGTAATCTCTAAGCTGTTGTGAATGAAATCCAGATGCGTGCGCCCCCTTGTGGTCAAGTGTGGCATTGTGCACTTGCATCACTGCATCTGGCTAAACATGGGACCTGGAGATTGGAACGGCTGGATATTGGAACCCATGTTCTTAGGCTTAGGAGGCAGGTGCCTTAACTGCTAAGCCAATTCTCCAGCTCCACTTTGGTTTTTAAAACTATTCTGTCTTACAGTTATTGCCTCATGTTGTTTTTCTTTTTTAAGTTACAGACATACTCGGTATGGATACGTCATGTGTTGGTACCATCCTTTCCCTTGTCCCTGCCGCCATTCCACTGGGGGCCCTCCTCAGTGGGGTTGCTGGTGTTCTCCATGGGGTGTGGGGTGTGGATGATGCATTGTGAAAGCAGCAGTCAGATATTGTGTGGGTGGTGGGGGCAATCCCTCTGGGGATGACATTCCCAACCTGTGGCTCTCACAATCTTCCCACCTCCTTTTCTGCAAAATTTATTTTTAAGCCAAAGCTATAGTTTCTAAAATATCTCAGCTTCTGTACTATAAGAAAATTTCTGTAGAACCTGAAATTGATCCATTTCCTCTGTCCCATCAGATTGTTCTCAAATTAGCTACTCACAGTTATTTATTAAAAACAAAACAAAACATTAAACTCTGGGATAAAATAAAGCCACGTGTTCTTTTGGCTACAAAATTCTGGCTAGTTCCAGATTCTATTCTGTTACCACTCTGATTTTTTTTTTTTTTTTTTTGCTCTCTTTTTTGGTTAAATCTGGTTTGTAGTCATTAACCACTTCCTTTGCCCAGACTGTAGCCCCTGCTCACGTATTTACACATGGAAGCTTATGAACTTTTCATTGACCCTAAGTTAAGTGCATGCAGCAAATTGCTACAATCTTGTTACAGTGGTGGAGTTGGGGAGGTCTCAGAGAGAGCAGGTGGAGTCCACAGCCCCATGTCTCCTCCAAGTTCTTGTTTATCATTAGGCAGAGAGGTTTGGATCTGGGCGGGTTTTATTATAGGGCAAAAGTATATACTCCAGAAGGAATATGGGCTTCTCAAGAGAAAGTCGTATAGCTGACATTTCATAGGTTGTCTTATGAGAAAAGTTTAGTGGAAAGGGGATTTTAAGGGAAGGAATTATTCACGAGTTGGCTAGGAGTATTTGAGGAATTCCAGGACTGGGCTGGGATAGACCAACAATAAAGTTTACTCCCTTTTATATTCTACTGTGAGAGTTGGTGTGTATTGGGGTGTCAGATACCTGAGAGTTCCAGGTCTAGACTGGTGATGTCCTCATAAAGAAGCAAAAGACAGTTAGCAATTACCTGGACCAGCTTGGGCAAGCAGGTGATGTTCTGTCGCCACACAGTGCAGCAGGTACATCAGCCTCTAGCCACTGTGATGTTTGTCTTTTTCCCTTCGTTTTTCTTTTATCTAGCTGACGTCACTTATTAGACAGAAACTGATGTTGCGAAAATACTGAAATCTTACAATTTCTTATAAATGCCATTGAAAAAGTAGCAATGCTACATCAGAAATTAATTCCAAACAATCTAGAAGTTATATTGTGAGGTAATGCATAGAAATACAGACAATTAATTTAACAGAAAATCTCTATTTCCTGTAGGAATTTATAAAATCCAACAATTTATATGGCTACTGGCTGGGTTTATCTCCCAGACATAGTTACAAAGACTATATGATCATAGATGAAAACATTTTCTCCTCTGAATGGTAAGTTACTGTTTTTATAGACTTTTTATGCTTGGATTTGAATAGAAATGTTTTCCTCAGGAGCATTGTAGATGGCAGTTAAGACCACGCTCAACTGGGATTGTGTTCCTGAACATAAGTGCTCTGCCAGTGTCTTTGATGTGTGTAATCACGAGAAGAGAAGAGCTGCTGCAAATATCTTGTCCTTATTCGATAAATCACTAGCTAACTTGCAGCCACTAAATTATGGAGATTTTTTATTAATGAAGTTTTATTTTTAAAAAATTATGGAAACTGGGCTGGAGAGATAGCTTAGTGATTAACATGCTTGCCTGCAGAGCCTAATGACTCGGGTTTGATTTCCCAGTGTCCACATAAAGCCAGATGCACAAAATCATGCATGCATCTGGAGTTCATTTGCAGTGACTAGAGGCCGTGGCATTCCCATTTTTTCTCTCTCTTTCGCTCTTTCTCCTCACAAATAAATAAATAAAAATTGTGGAAATCTAGGCATTTAATACTATGCTAAATTCTACCATTCAAAGATGGGTGGTAGATGATTTATCTCTAAAATTATTTAACACATTGTATGTGTCAGCTGATTAGATAATCCTAGTGATAAGTGAATATAATATGATAAATACTTCAGTCAGAATATACTGAATAACAAAAATTGAATTTTAGCTTTAGGATTTTTCTTGTAACTAATATTTAAAGTAGAAATTTAAAAAATATTTTCTTTTTATTTATTTGAGAGAGAGAGAGAGATACAGAAATAGGCAGGTAGAGAGACAGAGAGAGAATGGAGAATGGGTATGCCAGGGCCTCCAGCCACTGCAAAACAAACTCCAGATGTGTGCATCCCCTTGTGCATCTGGCTTATGTGGGTCCTGAGGAGTCGAACCTGGGTCCTTTGGCTTTGCAGGCAAGCACCTTAACTGCTAAGCCATCTCTCCAGCCCTGAAATAGAAATTGTTGAGTGAATTTAAATTTGAAGACCAACTGAAAGGGCATTTCAGTATAATGATCAACATGAAGGTCAGTACGTATTTCATACAGAGTATAAATACATATATAACATATGCATCTGTAGTTTTTCTGAGTGTGTTTCAAATATGCAACTTGCTAATTCCCTTTTTTTTTTTCTCTCACAGGTTTAAAGGAAAGACCGGTGACTTAAGTAGGATGTATTGTGGATATGTCGATGGAAGTTATGTTTCTTATGCTTACTGCTCTCAAAAAAAAAGTGTCATGTGTCTAAAGACAGCCAATGAAGTGAAGGTCACAAATGTGCTGATGAGTGACAGTCCAGAGGGGAGCATGTAGCTGTTGTCGTTTGCCTCAGCTGAGGACTTGCCATTAAGCAGAACTCAAGCAACGTCTATCTTCTGGCCCACAAATGTACAGATAATACTATGACTGACTTTCTTCCTCTCCTGACACTTATGTCTCCAGACTTCTATTCATCTTCTGAGGATAAGAAAACCCAGTCATAACCTCTCACCTACATCCCAGTGCAGACACTATTCAAATATATTTTGGTGAATATAGGAATCCAAAGCTAATTTTTTCTGGCCGTTTCCAGAATAATCTAGGCAAATTTCAGCCTTAGTAAATCAGAGAAAATTGAGTCTAGCAAAAAATCGTACAACACGAACCATTTTGACTTATTCCACGAATGCAGGTTTGTTAGTATTTTGCAAAAAAAAAGATGAGAAATATGCATTACTTCAATATATGGAAAAGCATTTGGTAAGATTTAATAATCAAAATAAATCTGTTTACAAAACTAGAAGTAGAGTTTTCAAATATGTAAAGAGTTTAGATATAAAGAGCAAATAAATTAAAAAAAACTTAAATTCATAGATGGCCAACTGAAAGGCAGCAGTGGGAGGCTAAAGGGGATGAAAAGGGAACCCCTGTAGGAATTAAATGGCAAACACTGTTGGAGGCACTTCTGGCTACAAAGCCAAGCCTGGAGGTTGAGTGAAGCATCAGAGGCAGGTTGTTGGACGGTGGAGGCCCTAGAGGCAAAGGGCAGTCCTGGGCCCAGACAGGCAAACTGGCTGAAAGAGGATGGCAGGTCTAAATGGTTGAATGGACAGACAGACAGATGGCCATTCAAGCAGGGCACTTCAACAACGAGGCCTACCTAAGGATAGAGCTCCTGGGGCAGTCTGGGGTTGGCCTCTTCCTGTTGCTCCTTTGATACATACGCTGTGTGCAGTGTGGTCGGATGGCATGTGGGGGTGAGCCATCATCACAACAATGCCAAGTGTGCACTTGATGGTGAGGACAATGCACCTTTTCTTCAATTACATTGATGTAAGATTTGGGGGTTCAGGAAGGGTCTCCAAAAACCAATTTTGGGTCCTTATCCTATTTTTAACAAAGAATTGATAAAAATGGACTCAAGAAGGATAAATTACTAATTACAGAGTTTATTTAGGGAGAAATCATAAACCGTGAGTTTTATATTTTTTATTTTTATATTTTTAATATTTTGTATTTATTTGTGTGTGAGAGAGAGAAAGAGGCAGATAGAGATAGTGGGCACACTAGGGCCTCCAGTCACAGCAAAATGAACTCCAGATGCATGTGCCACCTTGTGCTTCTGGCTTATGTGTATACTGGGGAATTGAACCTGCTCCTTGGGCTTTGCAGGCAAGTGCCTTAACTGCTAAGCCATCTTTCCAGCCCCTCATGGGGTTTATTTAAGGAAAAACTGGGGTCTAGAAAAGGGCTGGAGTTGGGTGTAGTGGCGCATGCCTTTAATCCCAGCACTTGGGAAGCAGAGGTAATGGGAGGTAAAGGTAGGAGGATTGCCATGAATTCAAGGCCACCCGGAGACTAATTCCAGGTCAGCCTGAGCTAGAGTGAAACCTTATCTTGAAACCCCCCCCTCCAAGAAAAAGGGGTTGTAGCAGAGTCATAAGCAGTGAAAGTAGGGTCTAGGAGCTTACATGCCAAGATTTAGAACAAACGCACTCACGTTGAAGGCACAGCATCCTTTCTGAGTCTCCCCATGGAAGAAAGTTAAGAGAGTGGTTAGAGAGATGGCTCAGTGGTTAAGGCATTTGCCTGCAAAGCCAAAGGATCCAGGTTTGACTCTCTAGGACCCATGTAAGCCAGATGCACAAGGGGGCACATACATCTGGAGTTCAGTTGCAGTGGCTGGAGGCTCTGGCGAGCCCATTCTCTCCCCTAATCTCTCAACCTCTTTCTCTCAAATACATAAATTAAATATTTTTTTTAAAAAAAAGAAAGTTAAGAGAGTAAGTGGTGATGGTTTAAGGAAGAATAGGAGAGAGAAAGTGCCAAAGCAGAGGCTAGAAAATTCAGATGAGAAATGGGTAGTAAAGAGAGTTGCACCATGGATACCCCAGGTTTAGAGAAATCACACAGGTAGTAGGCCTAGAATTTAGAGGAAGTACCCATGTAGTAGGCATAGGGTGTAAAGGAAGTATAGACATGGTAGACTCGGAGATTGGAGAAGAATCATACAAGTAATTAAAATGAGAAGTTACCCCAAAGTATAAAGCAGATAGAAAGCAAGCAGCAAACTACCCAGGCCAAGAAACACTGCTCTCCCTGACCCAGCCAGGCCACGCAGAAGAGAGCCAGACTCACTCATGTCCAGACAGAGCTAGCAGGGCAGAGAGAGCAGGGGTCAACACAGACATGCCTTTATAGTCCACTGAAAATGGATCTTCCGTCAGATTCAGGTAGGTAGGGAAGAGCTGATGGGTTTGCAGATTTAAGGGGTCTGTTGTAGTCAGGTTTGCATTGCTGGCAGAAATCACCCGATCAAGAGCAACTTGGGGAAAAAAAGGGTTTATTTTGGCTTACAGACTTGAGGGGAATCTCCATAATGGCAGGGGAAAACGATGGCATGAGCAGAGAATGGACATCACCTCTTTGCCAACATGAGGTGGACAACAGCAGCCAGAGAGTGTGCCAAACACTGGCAAGGGGAAGCCCTGGCCATAAGCCCGCCCCTAACAATACACCGCCTCCAGGAGGCTTTAATTTCCAATTGCCATCAGCTGCGGAGACTAGCATTCAGAACACCTAAGCTTATGGGGGACACCGGAACCACCACAGGGGCTGACCCAAAGGCCAGCCCACGGAGGCAGTGTGCTACACTGGAGACAGCAGGGGGCGCTGTGGTCTTTGGGGGTGAACCTGGATCAGATACAAGTTCCATCCTGCAAGGCCCGTGGCATCTTCTGGTTCTTTCTTTGGGCTCTTGTCCTTAGCGGAAATTGCCCAGAAGGAGCTAGCTTCCTCCTGTTTCCTTCACTGTGCTCCCAGTGTACGCTGATACATTTATAATGCTGTTTGAAAGTCTGTGCCTCATGGGTAGTGGTAGATGTAATGAGTTCTTTACATATCCCCCAGGTACAGAGTTTGTGTCTGAACTCAAAATGAAGCCAAATTCTATAAAATGGAGTATCTCAGGGTAAGGTATTTGCAGAAAAGAACACTATTTACAAAATAACAGTAACTTAGAGCTGGGTACAGTTTGATTTTATATCCTGAACAAAAATTTACTAGGAAGTCATTTAAGGGGGAAAAAAAGGAAGCTTTATTTAAAGGCAAAGCTGTTTGTAAACCAGGTAGTTGCAGCCATCAGTAAAAAGGAAAGTCTTTCTGGAGGAACACATTCAAAGGCTGGCTTACATAAAGGAAGATCCTGGTTGGGCATGGTGGTGCACGCCTTTAATTCTAGCACTCGGGAGGCAGACGTAAGAGGACTGCTGTGAGTATGAAGCCACCCTGAGACAACATAGTGAATTCCAGGTCAGCCTGGGACAGAGTGAGACCCTACCTTGATTAAAAAAAAAAAAAAAGTTCCTGCCTGGATTCTTATTTCAGTCGGCTATTATAGGAGTTGCCTTCTTGTTGCTGGGACAAAACATCAGACCAGAAGGAGCTTATGAAAGGCTTACAGTTGGAAGGGGAAACTTCATGATGGCAGGAAAAGCATGCCACAAGCAGGAAGCTAACTCACATGGTCACATAGCAGCGGAGAAGAAGCTGCAAGATTGAGCTGTCTAGCATTGGAAAACTACAGGTCCCAGACATAGGAAAGGTCTGGCCTTTCCTTATCTCTCCCCTCAGGGGTCCTTCCACACCTTTCTGAGAAGATGGCCCTTTTCCAGAAACCCTGACCCCAGACAACTGATGTCAGGACTACACTGGTAAACCAACCACCCATCCATGGGGCTATAAAATAACCCAACCTGAGTCTTCAGCTAGGTTTCCCAGTCCCCCTCTTGCCTCCCAGCTATGTCTTCCTTCTTTCTCTTAAGCTCTCCTCCTCTTAAAGCTCTAAGCTATGATAATCCCTTTCTGAATTTTATCTTCTGGTCCATGGATTTTCTTCTTTGAACTCATAAGATAAGGATCTGGAGATAGCCCTGTCGGTGTGTGGCTGTATCATATTGGTGCACAGGTGAGGAACTCCAAAACTTCTGCATCATAGTGACATATCTTCTCCGACAAGGCTCTGCCTCTCAGAGGCTCCACAGGCTGAGAATTGAGCATGAGGCTTACTCATAAGCATGTGAAATGATGGGGAATGTTTTACCACCTCAGCAAAGCAAGTGAGTGATGCAAGCTTGCAGGAAGTGCTCAGTCCTGATTGGTGGATTCCAGGTCACAGTTCACTGGTCAGGTAGGGTAGTGGTACTTCTGGCAGGCTTTTCGTCTTGGCAGTTGACACAGGGGTAGGCCTGGACAAAACCACAATTATTCACGGAGTATGTGTGACTCCACAGTGAGCAACTAAAATCCATTTTGAATGTAGGCCTAATTATCCACTTGAACTCTTACTTTGAGATCCACATTCTCTAAACATTCACTGTATTATTGTTTTATCTGTCTTTCCCCTTCCTTCCCTCCTTCCTTCCTTCCTTCCCTCCTTCCTTCCTTCTTTCCTCCTTTCTTCCTTCTTTTCTTCCTTCCTTTCTCTTCTGTCATTATATTTCTTCCAGAAATTTTGGCTGGAGAGGGTTGGGGGGAGTACAGGATGAATACCAGAAACTGCCATTCCCAGGAACAATCCAAGTCTCACAACCCAAGCTAAGCTGACAAAATGTTGATGTGTGTGACACACAAAAGGCACTTGTGTCCTCAGGAACTCTGGCTCCCCTTATGCCCTGCAGAGGCTGCTGTAGGTGGTGAGGTGGCAGCAGGGCAAAGGGGACATGCTATGAGTGATAGGACCTTAGCAAAATCCAGAGACCATGTGAGATGAAGCAAACTTTCTTCGTGAGTGTGCATAAAATTCCAAGTGTTCATGAGATAGGAGTTCAAAGATACAAGAAACCAGGGGGGTGGGACAACACACATAGCCTCCTATTGAAACAAAATAACCAACAGATATCCTTAACCTATGAGTAGATTCTTTGTTTGAAACTAGAGGGCTGAGAGAAGAAGCTGCATTTCTCAGGCAGATAAGGAGCAACCCAAATGCGAGGGCATCAAGTGCAGAGTTTGCGGTGTTTCACGAATAATTTTATCTTTGTGGGGGTGTCAGTGGTAGGAATGTTCTAGGGACAAGTGAAAGAGTAAAGTTGCTCTTTTCATCTGTGACTGTCTGACCTGTGACTCAGTCCTTATGACTATCATAGAAATGGTGATCTGCATTTGAAAACTTGTGTTTAAATAAATTTTGTTTGTATGTCCTATTAAATATTTCCACTGAACCATATCCTTTTGTTCTAGAATTCCTCTTTGTTATTTGGATGTAGACTATGTGGTGTGTAGGTTTGCACGTGGGGTGTGTGTGTGTGTACATATATATGTGCACGCATGCAGAGCCCAGAAGAGGGTGTTCAGTGTTTTCCTTCCTAACATTTCCTTCTTATTTCCCTGAGACGGTCTCTTGCTGAACCTGGAGCTTGCCCGATTTTCCTTGGACTGGCTGATTAACAAGGTCCAGAGATTCTGCTGTCTCATCGTCTGCCCACCTCAGAGCTGGGATTACACGTGTGGGGACCTCATGCCTGCCCAGCAAGCACTTTTACCCATTAAACCATTGCTGTCCCTGTTCTAGAATCCCTCTGGGTACATACGTAGCATATGGATGAAGTCATAGTGTGAATCTTTAAAGAATAATAAACTACTAGATGGTATTATGAAGTGATTCTTTCAAAGAACTGTTAAACTGTATTCTGAGACGCAGCTGGCTTTCAGTTTGAATCCTATATATTTTCAAGCAAATTCTACATCCCTGCTTTTTTCCAGATCTAGAAAAATCAGTATCACAGATTAAGGTATAATTTTTAGACTGTACATAGCAATTAAATGAGAAAGTTAAAGTTCTGTAGTTTGTAAACATTCTGAAAGCAATTGTTTTGCTCCAGAAAAATGTAAAGTCTAGATTCACAGTGTTGATCCCTGTAGTATGAAGGAACACTGGCAGCCTATTATCCAGGAAAACTCTAAAAGAGTGATTGTTCTGACAGCATGTCTTCAATTTTCTTTTCTGAAGAAAATAGAATATCAACATTAAGAGAATAAATTTTCTGTTACTCTCATAATTTCTGGATTACCAAATCAATAGCCTGATTAGTACTAGTTTAAATATATTATAAAAATGTTAATACTCAATGTTGGTACTATTTCCTGCAGATTATTGAACGTATACTTTCACAGGGGCTGGGCAAGGAATGGAGAATGAATCTTAGCTGTTGTCAGTGGTTGAAAAATACTGTGTAAAGTGCTGACATATTTCCAAATCAGCTGATACAGCCCAGTTTCCAAGGCTTTTTACTTTGGGGTCCCCCAAACCTCCACATGATTCAGCAACCTTCACAGCAGGGTTTCCTGGAACTAGTTCCCATTCTGTGCTCTGTATCCGGCTGGGTGATAGGCTATAAGAATCACTGTAGTGTGTGCATGAATATGTAAGAATAAAGCACAAGTGAGTTCTGCTTGAGAGAGAACAGACTTGAGTGAGATGATGCTACACTAACATAAGAGATCCGCAGAGCAATATCTCTGCAAATCCCCTGAGAAAATTTTCAGACCTGAGTAACAAGAATGACAGATCAGGGACATCAGACCATGTGGTGTTTTGAATATAAATGTCTGTGCACCATAGCCTCGGGGATTTTTGATTGAAGTTAAGCTTCCTAGTTAAGTCTCTAATAGCCTGCTAGAGGAGGTGTCACTGGGGCGGGGGCCAATTCAGAGTGAGTTTCTCTCTGCTTTGGATGGATCTATGGAAGTGAGCCAGATTCTTGTACCCTTATAGAACTTCCCTGAAATCTGTTAGCCTGAAATCAGCACTTTCTTCCCAAAAGCTGCTTCTGGTTGGGTGCTTGTGTCAGCAACGAGAAAGGGACTGCAACAGCCCATGAGGTAGAGAATGTTCTGGGGAACAGGTTAAACACACTGTCACTTTTAACTGCCTTGGGCTCAGTACTGTAGCTCCTTCCTTTCTGGTGGAGATTCGCTGTAATACGTCCTTCTTGGTGAAGTTAAAGCAATCAGGTTAATCCAAGTCATCAATCTTCACCTGTGGAGCTGTCTTTTCACAAACCCAAGAAATTTCAGCACTACAGCGAGAAATGTAAATATTTCCTCTTTGAAAATATGCACATCCTTGGGATCCATTCATTTGGGCTCGCTCCTTATCACTAAATCTGAAAAGCAAGTGATTTAAAATTAATTATAAATATTATGTCTGATATTGAATTAGCGTTCAGTATTTTCAGTCACTCTTACACACAGAATTATGAGTATTTGGAGATTTCTGCCTTCATAAAGTATTAAAACTCCTAAAGCTAGCACCTGAGTTTGAGGTAAGTAATCATCATCATCATCATCATCATCATCATCATCTTGGGCTGGAGTGATGCCTTAGTGGTTAAGGTTTCTGCTTGTGAATCCAAAGGACCCAGGTTTGATTCACCAGGACTCACATGGGCTAGATGCACAAGGTGGTACATGCATCTGGAATTCATTTACAGTGGCTGACAGCTCTGGTACACCCATATTCATTCTCTCTCTCTCAAATAAATAAAATAAATAAAAACTTAAAAAAATAAACTTAAAGAAGATCAGTTAGCTTCTGGGCTAGAATTTGTATTTGCATCTTCTCCACTAACCTGGACTCCCACTAGTGGAATTCATCCAATGCAGATTAAATCAGAAATGTTAGAATATTTTTACTTTGGAATTTTAATAAGGAAAGCAGATAAAACAAAATCATACTCCATAAAAGTTATTACCTTGTACTATGCAAAAATATAATTTTCTGTGCTTTCGTATATATTTGGGGATTTGTGGGAAACAAGATAGATAGAAGGGGGAGCAGGGCATGATGGTACACACCTTTAATCCCAGCAGTAGGAAGGCAGAGGTAGGTGAATTGCTGTTAGAATACATAGTGAATTCCAGGTCAGCCTGAGCTAGAGTGAGACCCTCGCTTGAAACAAACAAACAAACAAACAAACACAAGATAGAAGGAAGAGAGGAAAACAATGATAACATTTTTGTGATTCTGAAAATACCCCCCACTTTCTCTACCAAAAACTGGTGGTAACCCTTAAATAATGTCTGTAGAATATTATGTGTGTTCCACCTACATCTATGAGAGCAATGCATTAGATGGACATACTGTTTTCTCCATCAGAGAGAGCTAAGCCTGCTAACTCTTTGTGCGTACGCTTGGTCAGAGCAGATTGATTCAGGAGCCAGAGAAAAAGCTTTCAGTATGTCAGGGAGGAATCATACACCCGACATGAGCGTGACCGGGGTCAGTATCTGCTGACTCTCACCTGCTGTGGGGAGCAGCTCCTTCATACTTCCCTATGTGGTAGTGGAAGGACCAAGGGTGGCTGCGACCCACTTAGCAGAAGGGAAACTTACATTGCAAAATGAAAAGGGAACTGCATTGTGTGGTGTTATGGTTAATAGTCTTGGTGAGCAATTTTCTACTCAACTCTGTGTGCTCGGTTACTCCAGTTACAAAGGGAACTGTCCTTTGTGTGTGTTTGTGTTAATCTGCATGAACTCTGCTCCTATGTTTAGTGTAAAAAATAGACTAATCGATGCAATATGGCTAGTAATGGCGATCAGAGACTGGAAATCAACAAGTGGGTAGTAAGAGTCCTGTAACACCTTGAGAAGTGGATGAAAATTAAATCTCTAGGAAGAAAAGGACAGACATAGATCAGATATTCAGAGAAGGTGGCGGGTCCCAGTTGAATCACAAGTTTAACCAAATTTGAGTGATTAGCATTCAGTTTAAGGAAACCTTGACAACATGCATTAAAGAGTCAGAAGTGAATCAAGTACTTGCTGGAGGAAAGAACTGGGGGAGACTTGTGCACCCATAAAGAAGCCAATAATATTAAATTTCATCTACTCTAAGAATTATATGTAATTAAAATATGAATATAATATGTCATTTAAATGTAGTTTGGCATTTGCAATATTTTTCTGGTTTTATAATCTTTAAAAGAATTTTGCAAAAGTATGTGTTTCATTATATTTTATAAAAAAATTTCTAATTTACTCCACTGAATTTTTGCATAGAGATACCAGCCTCTAACCTCTGTACCTGCCCAGCTGGCTCTGGCTGCCTCCCTGAGCCCAGCTGGACTTCTGGAACACAGGAAGTGCAGTCTCTTCCCTCTGTGTCTTGAGTCAGGGACAGAAGATGAGGAACAATGTTGCAAGACACATTTTTTAAAAAAAATTTTTATTATTTTTTTGGAGAGAGACAGAGAGAGAGAGAGGGAGAGGAAGACAGAGATGGGCACGCCAGCAGTGGCAAGACACATTTTTACATTAAATTCTACTCTTTTCATAATTTCCCCAAGTGTTATGTCATCTATGTGCATTTTTACTATCACCATCAAAACTTTGAAGTGGTAGGTTTAGCTGAAACCTTTGCTGTGTGACCTAATCAGTAAGTCTTTATCATGAAACTAACTGGGGAGCTAACCAGTAGGTTTTCTACTAGAAAATGACTAACAACTATTTAATAAAATAAGTGTGTTAATACGGGTCATAAGGACTGGAAAAAATAGCTGAGTAGTCCGTAAAGTGTTTGGTCTTGATTTTGAAATTGTCGCTTTTAAGCAGAATGACCTTAAGCAAGTCATTGAATCTGTGACAATATTTGTATCTGTGTAGTGGCGATATAGTCCCTTCAAGGGTTTCTATTTATATGGTACTCAGAGCACACTAAATATTATAGGTAGGTGGTGCTAAATAAATAAATTTGCTGAGTGTGCTGACGCACGCCTTTAATCTCACCACTTGGCAGGCAGATATAGGAGGATCATGTGAATTCAAGGCCAGCCTGAGATGACAGTGAGTTCCAGGTCAGCTTGAGCTATAGTAAGACTCTGCCTTAAAAAAAAACTTAATTAAGAGGAAGTTCAGTGTTTTGCTGTGACTGTGTCACACGGAGGGAGGGAGGGGTTTCCCCCTTCACCATGTTTGCTATTAAAGTTCTCTTCTTTGTGTCTAGGCCTTTTCTCTTATATTTAATCTTTTTCTTTTTTTAGGATTCTATGGAAAGCTTGGTCTTCCACCCCAATAATTAGAGACTTACATGGATGGGGACGGCGTGGAACCATCCTCCCAGAGCCAGCTTGGATGGGATGGGTTCCTTGATAATCCCAGCCAAAAGAAAGTGAGGCTGGATGATGGCTGTGACTGCAGGAAAGCCTGAGGGAGGGAGAAGGCAGAGGACATGACAATGAACCGTCCACCGGTTGGCAGCGATAGAACATTCACTAAATTCATTTCGTGGCTGGAGATGTAGCTCAGCGGCAGAGCACTTGCCGGTCATGTGCAAATCTCTGGATTCACTCGCTAGACCTATCATTTATTAATTCTCACCCCAAATCCACTGATTTTTCTTTCATTTGAGTCAGAACTATTACATATTTACTTCTGGTTGCAAGGTTAATTTCTTTAACCGGGGAAGGGTGTCCCCACATTCATACCTTTTCTTTCAAGCTGTCAATCTTCACCAGGGTGGAGTTCTGGTCTGCACAATCCTTTCTACTGTTATTCCAGGTTTTCTCTTCATCCGTTGTGAAATAATAACAACTGTGTTGGTACCATTGCCAGGTCTTAGGACAAGGATTACATTTATGGTCTGAAAAGGAAATTGCATTCAAAAGTACAAACTCTTAAACCCGGCATGGTGGCGCATGTCTTTAATCCCAGCACTTGGGAGGCAGAGGTAGGAGGATTGCGGAGAGTTTGGGCGCACACTTTTCATACTGAGTTCCAGGTCAGCTTGAGGTAGCGTGAGATCCTGCCTCAAAATACAAAACGAAAAAGAAAAAAAGTGCAAACTCTTTCTGGAAGCATGACTACAGAAGGTTTTGGAAATGAACTCATTTACATGGACAGCAGCATCTGAGTATGACCATCATCAAAACACATTGGTTTAAGGCCCTTTGAAGAAAATGAGCCACTCCAGTTAATGGCTTGGGCAACGGTTATTCTCTTTACGGAAAACCCAGGACACCTAAAGTGAGAGGATGATGAATCCAGATGGGTTGTATTCTACCACGATCCCCAGATTCACCTCTGTGCTTCCAAAGGAATTAAATAATGTTTGATTTCCCTCATCTTCAGTGTGACATCATCAAGGGGTCAGTGCATGACATTCCTCTCTCACAGTGTGCTCCGTGGCAACTTTAAATCAAGGCGACAGGTACACTGTGACCCTCGAGCCACTCAAGGCAAATTACCTGACATGTGAGTCAGCAGGTCTTTGCAGAGTTTGGTGGTCATTTGTTCCTGCCTCTGCAGCAGGTCATTTATCCGAGCTTCGAGGAGTTCCTCTTCCTTTTCCGTGGGAATCTTCCTGCACTCGCTCACTTGCTTGGACACGTTATCTTGCTTCTGGTGGAAGATTTTCTGAAGCCGGCTCATGTTCTCGAATCTGCAGTAATTTCACTGGACATCTGCAAAACTACAAGACAAGGGCTGGAGAGATGGCTTAGTGGTTAAGGTTTCTGCTTGTGAATCCAAAGGACCCAGGTTTGATTCACCAGGACTCACATGGGCTAGATGCACAAGGTGGTACATGCATCTGGAATTCATTTACAGTGGCTGACATCTCTGGTACACCCATATTCATTCTCTCTCTCTCAAATAAATAAAATAAATAAAAACTTAAAAAAATAAACTTAAAGAAGATCAGTTAGCTTCTGGGCTAGAATTTGTATTTGCATCTTCTCCACTAACCTGGACTCCCACTAGCGGAATTCATCCAATGCAGATTAAATCAGAAATGTTAGAATATTTTTACTTTGGAATTTTAATAAGGAAAGCAGATAAAACAAAATCATACTCCATAAAAGTTATTACCTTGTACTATGCAAAAATATAATTTTCTGTGCTTTCGTATATATTTGGGGATTTGAGGGAAACAAGATAGATAGAAGGGGGAGCAGGGCATGATGGTACACACCTTTAATCCCAGCAGTAGGAAGGCAGAGGTAGGTAGATTGCTGTTAGACTACATAGTGAATTCCAGGTCAGCCTGAGCTAGAGTGAGACCCTCGCTTGAAACCAACCAACCAACCAACCAACCAACCAAACAAACAAACAAACAAACACAAGATAGAAGGAAGAGAGGAAAACAATGATAACATTTTTGTGATTCTGAAAATAACCCCTACTTTCTCTACCAAAAACAGGTGGTAACCCTTAAATAATGTCCATAGAATATTATGTGTGTTCCACCTACATCTGTGAGAGCAATGCATTAGATGGACATACTGTTTTCTCCATCAGAGCTAAGCCTTTTTGTGTGTACGCTTGGTCAGAGCAGATTGATTCAGGAGCCAGAGAAAAAGCTTTCAGTATGTCAGGGAGGAATCATACACCCGACATGAGCGTGACCGGGGTCAGTATCTGCTGACTCTCACCTGCTGTGGGGAGCAGCTCCTTCATACTTCCCTATGTGGTAGTGGAAGGACCAAGGGTGGCTGCGACCCACTTAGCAGAAGGGAAACTTACATTGCAAAATGAAAAGGGAACTGCATTGTGTGGTGTTATGGTTAATAGTCTTGGTGAGCAATTTTCTACTCAACTCTGTGTGCTCGGTTACTCCAGTTACAAAGGGGAACTGTCCTTTGTGTGTGTTTGTGTTAATCTGCATGAACTCTGCTCCTATGTTTAGTGTAAAAATAGACTAATCGATGCAATATGGCTAGTAATGGCGATCAGAGACTGGAAATCAACAAGTGGGTAGTAAGAGTCCTGTAACACCTTGAGAAGTGGATGAAAATTAAATCTCTCTAGGAAGAAAAGGACAGACATAGATCAGATATTCAGAGAAGGTGGCGGGTCCCAGTTGAATCACAAGTTTAACCAAATTTGAGTGATTAGCATTCAGTTTAAGGAAACCTTGACAACATGCATTAAAGAGTCAGAAGTGAATCAAGTACTTGCTGGAGGAAAGAACTGGGGGAGACTTGTGCACCCATAAAGAAGCCAATAATATTAAATTTCATCTACTCTAAGAATTATATGTAATTAAAATATGAATATAATATGTCATTTAAATGTAGTTTGGCATTTGCAATATTTTTCTGGTTTTATAATCTTTAAAAGAATTTTGCAAAAGTATGTGTTTCATTATATTTTATAAAAAAATTTCTAATTTACTCCACTGAATTTTTGCATAGAGATACCAGCCTCTAACCTCTGTACCTGCCCAGCTGGCTCTGGCTGCCTCCCTGAGCCCAGCTGGACTTCTGGAACACAGGAAGTGCAGTCTCTTCCCTTCTGTGTCTTCAGTCAGGGACAGAAGATGAGGAACAATGTTGCAAGACACATTTTTTAAAAAAAATTTTTATTATTTTTTTGGAGAGAGACAGAGAGAGAGAGAGGAAGACAGAGATGGGCACGCCAGCAGTGGCAAGACACATTTTTACATTAAATTCTACTCTTTTCATAATTTCCCCAAGTGTTATGTCATCTATGTGCATTTTTACTATCACCATCAAAACTTTGAAGTGGTAGGTTTAGCTGAAACCTTTGCTGTGTGACCTAATCAGTAAGTCTTTATCATGAAACTAACTGGGGAGCTAACCAGTAGGTTTTCTACTAGAAAATGACTAACAACTATTTAATAAAATAAGTGTGTTAATACGGGTCATAAGGACTGGAAAAAATAGCTGAGTAGTCCGTAAAGTGTTTGGTCTTGATTTTGAAATTGTCGCTTTTAAGCAGAATGACCTTAAGCAAGTCATTGAATCTGTGACAATATTTGTATCTGTGTAGTGGCGATATAGTCCCTTCAAGGGTTTCTTTTTATATGGTACTCAGAGCACACTAAATATTATAGGTAGGTGGTGCTAAATAAATAAATTTGCTGAGTGTGCTGACGCACGCCTTTAATCTCAGCACTTGGCAGGCAAATATAGGAGGATCATGTGAATTCAAGGCCAGCCTGAGATGCCAGAGTGAGTTCCAGATTAGCTTGAGCTATAGTAAGACTCTGCCTTGAAAAAAAACTTAATTAAGAAGAAGTTCAGTGTTTTGCTGTGACTGTGTCACACGGAGGGAGGGAGGGGTTTCCCCATTCACCATGTTTGCTATTAAAGTTCTCTTCTTTGTGTCTAGGCCTTTTCTCTTATATTTAATCTTTTTCTTTTTTTAGGATTCTATGGAAAGCTTGGTCTTCCACCCCAATAATTAGAGACTTACATGGATGGGGACGGCGTGGAACCATCCTCCCAGAGCCAGCTTGGATGAGATGGGTTCCTTGATAATCCCAGCCAAAAGAAAGTGAGGCTGGATGATGGCTGTGACTGCAGGAAAGCCTGAGGAGGGAGAAGGCAGAGGACATGACAATGAACCGTCCACCGGTTGGCAGCGATAGAACATTCACTAAATTCATTTCGTGGCTGGAGATGTAGCTCAGCGGCAGAGCACTTGCCGGTCATGTGCAAATCTCTGGATTCACTCGCTAGACCTATCATTTATTAATTCTCACCCCAAATCCACTGATTTTTCTTTCATTTGAGTCAGAACTATTACATATTTACTTCTGGTTGCAAGGTTAATTTCTTTAACCGGGGAAGGGTGTCCCCGCATTCATACCTTTTCTTTCAAGCTGTCAATCTTCACCAGGGTGGAGTTCTGGTCTGCACAATCCTTTCTACTGTTATTCCAGGTTTTCTCTTCATCCGTTGTGAAATAATAACAACTGTGTTGGTACCATTGCCAGGTCTTAGGACAAGGATTACATTTATGGTCTGAAAAGGAAATTGCATTCAAAAGTACAAACTCTTAAACCGGGCATGGTGGCACATGTCTTTAATCCCAGCACTTGGGAGGCAGAGGTAGGAGGATTGCGGAGAGTTTGGGCGCACACTTTTCATACTGAGTTCCAGGTCAGCTTGAGGTAGCGTGAGATCCTGCCTCAAAATACAAAACGAAAAAGAAAAAAAGTGCAAACTCTTTCTGGAAGCATGACTACAGAAGGTTTTGGAAATGAACTCATTTACATGGACAGCAGCATCTGAGTATGACCATCATCAAAACACATTGGTTTAAGGCCCTTTGAAGAAAATGAGCCACTCCAGTTAATGGCTTGGGCAACGGTTATTCTCTTTACGGAAAACCCAGGACACCTAAAGTGAGAGGATGATGAATCCAGATGGGTTGTATTCTACCACGATCCCCAGATTCACCTCTGTGCTTCCAAAGGAATTAAATAATGTTTGATTTCCCCTCATCTTCAGTGTGACATCATCAAGGGGTCAGTGCATGACATTCCTCTCTCACAGTGTGCTCCCGTGGCAACTTTAAATCAAGGCGACAGGTACACTGTGACCTACGAGCCACTCCAAGGCAAATTACCTGACATGTGAGTCAGCAGGTCTTTGCAGAGTTTGGTGGTCATTTGTTCCTGCCTCTGCAGCAGGTCATTTATCCGAGCTTCGAGGAGTTCCTCTTCCTTTTCCGTGGGAATCTTCCTGCACTCGCTCACTTGCTTGGACACGTTATCTTGCTTCTGGTGGAAGATTTTCTGAAGCCGGCTCATGTTCTCCGAATCTGCAGTAATTTCACTGGACATCTGCAAAACTACAAGACAAGGGCTGGAGAGATGGCTTAGTGGTTAAGGCCCCTGCCTGCTAAGCCTAAGGACGCTGGTTCCAATGTCCAGCGGTTCCAATCTCCAGGTCCCATGTTTAGCCAGATGCAAAGCGACGCAAGGGCGCAATGCCACACTTGACCACAAGGGGGCGCACACATCTGGATTTCGTTCACAGCAGCTGAGACTGCTGGCACGCCCATCTCTATCTGTCTCCCTCTCCCTCTCCCTCTCTGTCTATCTCTCTCTCTCTCTCTCTCTAAAAATAAAATGAAAAATAATTTAAAAATTAAAAAAAAACTACAAGACAAAACAGGAGGCAAGCTTATCTACCTGTCCATTTTCAGGTTCAAGGGCCATCTCAAGTGTGGGGGCATGTGTTTGTCTATTATGTATTTGAGATAGAGTCTAGCTATGCATCCCAGGCTATTTTTTGGACTATTTGAATCTGGGGTCCACAAATCTTCATTGACTTTTTGTGTATGACTCTATATATGGTGTGTGTGCAGTGTGTATGGGTGTCAGTATGTATGTGGGTATGTATGTGGGTGCGGATATGTGTGGAAGCCCGAGGTTGATGTTGGCCAACTTCTTCAATCATTTTCTACATTTTTTGTCTTGAAACAGTGCCCATGGTTGAATCTGTAGCTCACCAATTCAGCTAGCCAGCAAGCCCCACAGATTCTCCTGTCTCTGTGCTCCCAGTACTGAAATTACATGTGTGCGTCACCAAATTAAGCCTTTATGTGTGTGCTAGGATCTGAACTTGGGTCCTAATACTTACACAGCAAGAGCTTAACTGACTGAGCCATTTCCCTGGATCCAATTTTTCATCCATATCGAGCACTTCCAGTGAGTCATTTGCATAATAAATTTAAGAACCGTTGCACCTAAACACTGCATTTTTGAAAAAAAATTATGCTAATTTCATGACGGACCAATGAATTTGTATCACTGCACTTGTATTTGATTTTACATATCAACTAAATTTTCATGACAGCAAGCAACTGAATAGCTATTGTCTTTACTCAAACATCATTTTCTTCCTCTCAAAAGAAAACAAGGTACATCATTAGGCTGTATTTATATGTCCAATAGGCCTTGTCCAAGTTCTAATTATATATAAGATCTTTCTTTCAAAAACAAAATTAAGGGCTGGAGAAATGGCTTAGTGGTTAAGGTGTTTGTCTGTGAAGCCTAAGGAACCTGGTTCGATTCCCCAGGACCCATGTAAGTCAGATGCACAAGGGGGTGCATGCATCTGGAGTTCATTTGCAATGGCCGGAGGCCCTGGGGCACCCATTCTCTCTTTCTCTTGGTCCCTTCCTCTCTGTCTGTCAAATAAATAAATAAAATATTAAGAAAATAATAAAGTGGATGAGAGATGTGATAGTTGACCATGATTGTCAACCTAATTGGATTTACAATAACTTAGGAAAATCCCCTTTGGTAGGTCTGTGAGGTGTTTCAGGAGAGGTTTAACTGAGGTGAGAAGCCCCATGCTGAGTGTGGGCAGCACATCCCATGGGCAGGGGTCCTGGGCTGAATGAAAAGGAGGAAAGAAATGGAGCCCCAGCGCTCCTCTCTGTTTCCTGACTGTGGACACCATGTGACGATCTGGCACAAACCCCTGCTGGAACGTCTTTCTTCCTACCATGAGGGACTGTGTACTTTCTTGCACCATGGGCTAAAGTGCATGCAGGCTTCATTCCTGAAGCAGGTTTTTTTTTTTTTTTTGTATAAACAACTTCTATACTTACAGACAGTAAACCATGATATTTCCCTCCCCTCCACCCATTCCCCTTCAGAACTCCACTCTCCATCATATCCCCTCCCTCTCTCCATTAAGCAGCTCTTGTCAGCTTTCTTTTTTTTATAGCAATGAGAAAAGGCAATGAATAAATTTCCTCCAAAGAAATGAACTGTTTTCACTGCAAGTCTCTTTGAGAGTGAGTGCTGGATCAAAACATTACTCTTTTAAAAAATATTTTATTTTTATTTATTTATTTGAGAGAGAGAGAATTGGCATGCCAGGGCCTCCAGCTGCTGCAAAAGAACTCCAGATGCATGTGACCCCTTGTGTATCTGGCTTATGTGGGAATCAAACCTGGGTCCTTTGGCTTTGCAGGCAAGCGCCTTAACCGCTAAGCCATCTCTCCAGCTCCAAATCACTACTCTTTATATCATGCACTTAACATTCTTTAAAATATGTATTCTGAGCTGGAGAGATGGCTTAGCCATTTAAGTGCTTGCCTGTGAAACCTAAGGACACTTGTTAGACTCTCCGGATCCCACATTAGCCAGACAGGTGAGGCAAGCTCAAGGTTGTACATGCCCATGAGGCAGTGCAAGTGTCTGGAGTTCGATTTCAGTGGCTGAGACCCTGGTGCGCCCATTCTCTCTTTCTCTCTCTCTGTCGCTCACTCTTGCTGTCTCTAACATTTTAAAAAAATGTATTCCCAGGTAATCTTTCCACTTATCATTAGTCCAGGATGCTCTGTCCTTTCCACTCCCCACTGCCCAGTGACGAGTGACCAACAAGAGAATATTATTGTCTTAGCCACGGCTCTGGGGAGTCTCTGCTGTACTAGAAGTGGTTCTGTTCTATGTCATGGGTGTGACATAACTCCTCTCTTCCTTGGGTGTGTGTTTTTCTCATTCATAAAAGTGAGGTTGTTGCTGCTATGTAAGCAATTTCTCTTCATCAGAAAGGTCAACGATGAGCGGATTAAGCTAGCCTCCGTGTAAGTCCTCAAAGTCAATGAAACATTGTGTCCTTTCACAGATACATCTCTCATGATCCCCTGTTTCTCACAACTGGAATAACAAATGCGTGTGTGTGTGTGTGTGTGTGTGTGTGTAGAAAAAAACACCCATTTATTCTAGCTATTAACTAGAAAAGTAAGAGTCATCTTCGTGGTGACATCTAATTCATCCAAAGACAACATTGACCTTGGGCCTGAGTTCCGTGATCGTGAAGTCTGTCCTTTGCCAGTTAGTTTGCTTGAAAGTCTGGTGAAGGGGAGCAACATGTGGAACATAAGTTATTGCACGGTCTATAATTTTTTTTCTGGAATCTGCTTGCTCTACATATGTTTCCTAATCACCTCCCCAGTGTAACACAGACATACTCACACATGATCCCTAGGGTCACCAGCCCAGTCAGCAGCAAGAGGCAGAGCAGCAGCATGCCGAGGGCAGCCCGACGCCATTTGCGGGTAGGAACCAGGCGTCCTGGAAAGCCAACACAGACAGGCTGAGCTGCTGTGTGCGGTTGTGTTCCAGGTTTTCAGCTTCTCCCACTCAGGAAGCTTCCAGGTACTCAAACTTCAAAACAGCACTCATGAAAATGACTCATATGAAATTCATTCAGAACCCTGTCTGTGTAGTCCTCCATCGCTGACCTTCCCTGGAGGACGGAGTTCCTTCTAATATTTAGGTTTTTGTTTGTTATACATTGGCACCCACCTTTGTTCTTCCAGTTTACTGACTCCATGGCTGATGTGAGGCACCCGTGTCTCTCACAAGAGGCTAACATGATGAGAGAGCCCGGGTTTCTAAGACACAAATCTCTAAAGGGTACACAGTTCTACCTGCCTTACAGAAGTAGATTGTATCTGTAAACGTGCATTTACCTCATAAAGTAACTTTATTTATATTACTGCATCATAAATAATTAACAGCAGAATAGACCAGAAAGCCCTACACATCACACATAAGCATTTTCTCTTTGTTAAAAATGCAAACGGGGCTGGAGAGATGGCTTAGAAGTTAAGGCGCCTTCCTCCTAAGCCTAAGAACGCTGGTTCCAATCTCCAGGTCCCACGTTTAGCCAGATGCAAAGTGCCGCAATGCCGCGCATGACCACAAGGGGGCGCACGCATCTGGATTTCGTTCACAGCAGCTGAGAGGCTGCTGGTGCACCCATCTCTATCTGTCTTCCTCTCCCTCTCTCTCTATCTCTCTGTCTCTCTCCAAAAAAAAAAAAAAAAAATGAACGTTTGTCATGCAAATATTTGTCACCTTGATTGGTCTTTTCCTTGCTTCACGTCCTGCTGGCATCTAGTTAAATGTTCTTGATAGATTTGACCTTCCAGGCAGAATTTCAATAAGCACACCTCTCCTTTCCTCCAAGATTAGAATCAGAATGACAGAACACACTAAAAATGTGTCATCATTTCTATTAAACACATGGAAGCTATTATCATCTTTTATTATCTCTGTCCTTCTCTCTGTCTCTGCCTCTCTCTCTCTCATACACACACACACACACACACACACACACACACACACACACACCAAATATAAAGCAGTTGGAAGGAGTTCATATGATTCAGGACAACTCTCTGATTCAAGACAATCTCTTGAAGTGAAGAGAGATACTCATAGACATTAAATTGATGCATGGCCAGACACTGGCATTCTTCCTTCCTTTCCATCATATACTAAATATCTAAACTTAACTGAAAAAAACTTAGTGCTTTCATCTGTGTAATGGAGAAAACACTCATGTTACTTCATTTACTTTGCAATTAAATTTTAATAAAAGTATGGGATTATGCAGGTATTGTTATTGATAAATGTTATAAATTATTCTTGGGATTTCAACTACCTTAAATTAATATTTATTTGATATATACAATGTACATCTTATATTAATATATCTATGAAACACATACTTATATAGATGAAGAAAAGCTAGCAATTTTGACCTACCCATCCTCAGATTTTCCCCTTCAGTTGCTTACACCATATATATATATAAAGTTTCCTTCACTTTATTTTAGAATCCTTTCTGGCTTTGAAAAGATTCCTCTGGTATTTCTAACAAGGCATCTGTAAAAAGGATATTTATAATATAAATCTTTCCATCCCCAAACCCAGCCTGTGGCTTGTCTAATAAAATATCCGCTAGTTACAGAGATTCTTGCCACACAGTGCTATCACGCCATTTGCAGAGGTCTTGAAAGCCCGATTTTCTCCTCTGCCACTAATCTATCCCATTTGCACATTCCGCCACACGCTACTCTTTAGCCATCGGTATTAAAGTTGGCATCTCAATGCTTGTAATAACCCTGACATGTCTAAGGTTACAGCTTGCTTTGTCTGAACTCCTACCTGTTTTCCTTAGGTTATTTCCATTCCGGTTATTTCTTGCTCCCGCGGGGTCCTGAAATGTGAGTGTTGCATAGGTCACTTGGTCAGACATTGTCAGAAAACACACAACTATAAATTAGGCAATTAATGTTGCAATATCTTCAGGTCGGGACTGGGCATTCTTTTCAAGTCTGGGAGCTTTTACATAGACACGCAGCTGACTCAAGACACTGTCCACTGCTCCTTTGAAAGGACAGAATGACAAAGGTTCTCTGTAGTGAAGGTGAGAGAACTCACGTGATTCCCTTGGAAGTTAGAATGTTACTAATTGCAGACTATAACTTCATTGTTCCTTGCTAAGAAGTCAAGAAGGGCTGATTGGAGGCCAGTGGGTTCAGAGATACTACGTTGTTAACTGATGATGGAGGAAGGGAGCGAAGACGCTGAGTTCTGGGCCAGATTCCCCTAGAGCACTTCTTTGCTGCCAATAGGCTTGATTTTTTTTTTTTTCTCCTCAGTGAGATCCGTGTAAGACTTGATTCACTGAGTTATAAGATAATAGATTTGTGCTGTTTAAGTTACTTAATTGTATTTATTTGGCACAGCTTAATTATAGAAAACTAATGCAGAACCCAAGAAAATACTGTGGTGTTTTTCTGTTCCCATGGATAGAACCCAGGACTTTGGGTTTGCTAGGCAAGAGCCCTACCTCTGAGACGTGTCTCCGGCCATTCCAAGGAAATTTTCCTTTGGGAAAAGGCAGAAAGAGATTAAAAAACCACATGGGGGTGGGCTGGAGAGGTTGCTTACTGATTAAGGAACTTGCCTGTAATGCCTGAGGACTCAGGTTCAATTCCCCAATACCCATATAAGCCAGATGTACACAAGGTGGTGCATGTTTCTCTTCATTTGCAGTGGCTGGAGGTCCTGGTGCACCCATTCTCCCTCCTTCCCTCCCTCCCCCCTCTCTCTCTCTCTGCCTCTCTCTCTCTCTCTCTCTGTGTTTGTATCTCTCAAATAAATAAAATTTATTTTTTTTTAAAAAAAGCACACTGGGATGGGATTGTGATTTAGTATTTTACCAAGTTTTGCAAAGACTGAGTTTTTGCTCATTTCTGTGACTCTTTCACATATTCTAAAATTCTCTGACAGAGTGTGTAATGTCTCAGTAACTGACATGGAATGATGCTTGTGTATGACAATGCTGAGGACCACACCAGGTCCCTGACTGTCTCCCAGGGAGATGGCAAACCTCTATCTGGATTTTACATTCTATCTCATCTACCTACTCATAGTTTGAATTTATAATGTTATACTCTTTCTTTCTGGTATCATCGAATTTTCCTTTTTTCCCCATTCACCTTGTCCTACAAATACAATTCAAATCTTGCATTTTGTTTTATTTATTTATTTTATTTATTATTATTATTATTATTATTTGCTTTTGCCAGGTAGGGTCTCACTCTGGTCCAGGCTGACCTGGAATTAACTATGTAGTCTCAGGGTGGCCTCAAACTCTCGGCGATCCTCCTTCCTCTGCCAGTGCTGGGATTAAGGCATGCACCACCACCCGGCTGTTTTCTTGTTTTTCTGGTCCAGTCCAGGACCTGGAATTCACTATGTAGTCTCAGGGTGGCCTTCAAACTCATGGTAATCCTTCTACCTCTGCCTCCCGAGTGCTGGGATTAAAGGCGTGCACCACCACTTAACATTTTTATGACAAACCATAGCATCCCTGTGTACACCCTCACACTCTCATTCTAATCCTGTACTGTACTTGACCAGGAAATGACTATGCCTAGTTTCTCGTCCTGGTGTTCCTGATCCATTTTGCTACTAAATGTCTAAAAGTTCTTCCATTAAAACCACAATTAGCAGGGTCTGATGGCGAATACCTTTAATCCCAGCACTCGGGAGGCAGAGGTAGTGAGACTACATAGTGAATTCCAGGTCAGCCTGGGCCAGAGTGAGAATCTACCTCAAACAAACAAACAAAATCACAATTAGCGTCTGTGTAAACATAGCCAGTGAGAAAGTCTTGATATTATTTTCACTGATCCTGTATATTATGTCAAATGATCCTGCATTTGACATAATTATAATTACCTTCTCCAAAATATTTTATTTCCCAGTTCAGCTGTCTCTTAGTTTCCCTTTAATTTCACTCACTCTCAATTTCCCATTGGATCCACTGATCCTTAAAGGGATCTCAACATTTTGGTCCCAGAATTCAGTTTTGGGACCTCTTTGTCTGTCACACTCACTCCTAGGTGATTTCATTCAGATAGGTAACTTGATGGGACAGCCACACATGGACTGTGTCCAAAGGCCTAATCACCAAGTCTCTAATTGCTCTCCAGGGGGCCACAAACCAGCAGGATTCGTAACACACTTACTTAGGTATGATAGGATCATATCCAGCCTAACACACAGAAGAACGAGTGAGCCTTCCCAGTGTGATTCCCCATCTCGGTCAATGAGTGCTTAGTTCTGAGTGGTCTTCAGCCAAAACCTTGGAATCACCTTTGACTTCTCTAAGATTAACTAAGCTAATTAGAAAATACTATTCACCACAGAAAATGATAGAATGCAGATGCTAAATATAGAAGGTGATTTAGAATACATTAAAAGGAATGCTGGCCCTATGTGACCAGAAGTTCTCTTCACATTCTGTCCTTCAACAATCATTCCATTCCTGCTTGTCCAGTCTGTATCAGCAAAAACTGCTGGAGAGCAGCCTCAATTTGCTAGGGCCAGGAGGATGCCCACGGTGGGAATCCTGAATTATTTATGAAAAAAAAAGAATAAGACAAAGAAAAGATGAAAACCTGAATCCTCAAAGATGCAAAGAATAACAAACAGAGAACAAAATGGCCACACGGAGGAGCCAGAGGATGAACAGAGGATGAACAGAGGAAGCGATTTATTTGGATCCCATATTTCCCAATTGGAAATAAGAGGATATCCTGATTTTTCAAAGGGCGACTAAGGCATACTGACTGATTCCCTTCCTGAATCAATTACATGCCATTTGACCTTTGGCAAGCTATACTCTGACCACCATGCCACTCTCATTGTCTTTCTCTTTTGGGGACACATTCTATGTAGCCAGATAGACCTCAAATTCACTATTGCCCTGATTCAGTCAGTCTGACTATCTCCTATGGTGGGACTATAGATGTGTACTACCATGCTTAGTTATTTTTCTTATTAGTAAATTTTGCTAAATGTAATATCTACCACAAGGGTAATAGAAAAGTAATTTATGTAGATAAAAAACTATAAAAGATGATGACATCAAATTAAAAGAGAGACTACTGGAGAGAGGAAAGGAATATGATGGAGATTGGAGTTCTAAAGAGATATGAGAGAAGGGGAGGGAAGTAGCATTCATTTTTTGTATGTAAGTATAGAAGTTGTCAATAAAGAAAGAAGGGAATAAAATAAAATAAAATAATGAGATAAAAAAACTATAGAAACAGCTCTTACTCTATTATAGCAGAAGTTTGACATCTCTGCCATGTACATTTCAAGGTGATTTAACAAAAAAAGGACAGCCCTTGATATCTCAATATGCTGTGACGTGAACTTTCAGATTGAATATGCTTGGCAACTAACTCTCTCAATCACACTGCACTTATTTCAATAATCCCCATGTCTTTTATTCAGATATTTGCTCGGTCTGAATATCATTTTTGCTTCTTTCTAGTCTTCTTTAAAATTATTTTTATTTTATTTTATTTATTTTTGGAGAGAGACAGAGACAGACAGAGATGGAGAGGGAGACAGATAGAGATGGGCGCGCCAGCAGTCTCTCAGCTGCTGTGAACGAAATCCAGATGCATGCGTCCCCCTGTTTCCAAGTGCGGCATTGCACCCTTGTGTCACTTTGCATCTGGCTAAACGTGGCACTTGGGAGATTGGAACCGGGTTCTTAGGCTTAGCAGGCAGGCGCCTTAACCGCTAAGCCATCTCTCCAGCCCACTTCTTTCTACTCTTATTGAATCTTTACCCTTTCTTAGAATCATTCTATACCCTATCTGATTACTATTTAACCCTTTTACACAGAAAGATTTTATGTGCATATACCTGATAACTACAAAGGACTGGATACAGCTTAACATGTTTGTCCTTTATTTTCTCTATTATTTATAACAAAAGCTTATACCTTAATTTCCTGATACTTATTGTATAATTCAGTAATTTTTAATCAGCTCATTTCACTTTAATTCCACATATTTAAGATTTTTTGTAAATGAAAAAGGAAATGTTAACTATATATTTTTTCACAACAGGAAATCCTATTGTTTTCCAAAGATAATCAGCATTTATTATGTGTACAGAAAGCTAGTAAGTCAAAGGGCAGCCAGCACTTTTAATGCAGAGGGCTGAGAGAGAGAAATCACTGACAGGACCCAAAGCTTTAGCTCCAAAGTGGCCTGCATGAAAAAGTCTGAAGCCCAGAGTGGTGGTGCACTCCTTTAATTCCAGCATTCGGAGGATTACCGCGGGTTTGAGGCCACCCTGAGACTACACAGTGAATTCTAGGTCAGCCTGGGTTAGAATGAGACCCTACCTCGAAAAACCAAAAACCAAAACCAAAAACAAAAACAAACCTCAAAAAGCAAAACAATAAAAAATCAAACAACCCGCTCCAAAAACGGGGCAGAAAATTGAATAGGGAGTTCTCAGAGGAAGAAATACAAATGGCTGACACAAGCTTAAGAAAATGCCCAACATCCCTAATCATTAGGGAAATGCAAATTAAAACAACTATGAGATTCCACCTTATTCCAGTAAGGATGAAAATTATTAAAAACTCAAATGCAGGCTGGAGAGATGGCCTAGTGGTTCAGGTGCTTGCCTGTGGAGCCTAAGGACCCGTGTTCAATTCCCCAGTACGCATGTAAGCACATGGTGGCACCTGCACCTGGAGTTCATTTGTGGTGGCTAGAGGCCCTGGCATGTAAAAAAAAAATAAGTACTCAAAAGACAACAAATGTTGGTGAGGATGTGGGGAAAAATAAAGGAGCCCTCATCCACTGCTGGTGGGAGTGTAAACTTGTACAACCACTATGGAAATCAACATGGAGATTCCTGGACAGGATGAACATAGAGCTGCCAACAGACCCAGTTATTCCCTTACGGGGCATCTATCCCAAATGCTCCATGTCTCACTACAGAGTTATTTGCTCAACCATGTTTACAGATGCACAATTCATAATAGCTAAGAACTGGAATCAACCCAGATGCCCATCATTGGATGAAAGGATAACAAAGTTGTGTTACATTTACACGATGGAATTCTACTCAGCAGTAAGAAAAAATGATACAGTGAAATTTATAGAAAATGGACAGACTTGGAACTGATCATATTCAGCGAGCTCACACAACCACAGAAAGACAAATGCCACATGGTCTCACTCATCTGCAGCTCCTAACCTGCGCCAGCTTGAGTTGCTGACATACCTGATAGGTAACTCTTGGTGGGTGACCAGTAGCTTTCTGATTGGCTAAGAGATCTGCTCAGTGTAAAGGACCCATATCAGGGATTGGGAACCAGATCAGAATCCTATGGAGACAAAGAGTATGCTCTCCAGCGTCAAGCTCCCACTAGTCTTTGGCTAGAAGAGGGGCTACATACGTCAAATTCTCCCTAAATTAATAATGCTTATCCCATTTAAACTATGCTGACCTCACTCTCCTTTGGAGACTCTATTCTTTTTCAAAAGGTAGCGAGACCAGAGGAGATAAACCACCCCTCCCACTTCAGCCAAGCCACAGCTGAAACCACAGAGGAAATGGAGAGACGAGCAAGAGTGCTGCTTCCAAGAGATCCAGAGGCTCCTAAGAGCTTGTCACTGAAATAGACTTAAAATGCATCCACCATGGCTCAGGGAATTTTGTGGAAGAGTGGACCAAAAGATTGTGAGAGCCACAGGTTGTACTGCATGCCCAGAGACATTCCCTCTCCCCCACACAAAATGACTGCTGCTCCCACAACACATAGCCCACAACCCCATGGGGAATACCTGCAGCCCCACTGAGGAGGGTCCCCAGTGGAATAGGGGCAGAGATGAAGGAAAAGAGGGAACCAACACATGATATATCATTACAAAATGTTAATTTTTTAAAAAGAGAAAAAAAAAAAGTCTGATCACCAACTCCAAAATGAGCCCTCCTTTTCTTTTTACAAATCAGAGACATTGCAATAAAACACAAAGGGTCAATGTCATTGTCTCATCTGGGTGGTAATTGTTTACCAGTCACTATTTTAAAGCAATAGAATACCTACATTATTCTGGGGATAAATAATGGGATTTTACCTCTATGACTAAAGGTAGAGCTGAGTGCTAGCATGCTTATATGGCACACATGAGGCCCTGAGTTTGATTTCCAATATTATTTTAAGAGAGAGAGAAGAAAGGGGGAAAAAATAAGTAGGAACCAGTAAGTAATGGGGTGTCAATAGATGCTTCCAACATGAAAATGAAGATGAGTTTCATGACATTTCATGACTGCTCCATGAGGATCCAGACCATGGCTTTCTCTAAAAATACTAACAGCAATCTCAAGGTCAGGAGGACAAGTAATAATTTAGTATTACTTAAATAGTCTATGTAAAAGATGGCTCAGTGATTAAAGGCACTTGCTTATAAAGCTGGCCAGTCTGGGTTCAATTCCCCAGTACTCATGTAAAACCAGATGTACAAAGTGGCACGTGCATCTGGAGGACATTTGCAGTAGCTGGAGACCCTAGAATGTCCATATACTTTCTCTCTCTCTGTCCCCTCCCTCCCTCCTCACATGTAAATCAAAAGGAATTAAAAAGAAAAAAAAGATGATTCGTGTAAATGTGCTTCTTACTCTCTAAACTATTAAATGGATGAAAATATTTAGTCCAAGTTTTCTTCCAAATTTAGAATTCAAACTCATCAAGATATTTAGAATGACTTTTTTTTTTTTGCTACAATTTCCTGAATGAAGAAAGGAGAAGGAGGTAAACGTGCAAGTAGAAAACAAGAGATGTTAATGTAGGACTTTGGAGGTGGTTAAGGAATAGCTAACAAGCCTCTGAGTTTTGTAAAAAGAAGGAAAACAGTCACCATCCTTGCAATATACGCATCAGCAAGCTCGATGTGGCTGCTCTGCAATCGGCTGCCAAATTTGGTAAGACAAGATGAGAACCTGAAAGCCCACTTCATAGCGTTCAGTATGTGATCAACCAATTAGATTGTGACCAAAAGAGATTGTGGGAAGCTTTCTTCTCCACATAGCTCTTTTTCCTAAGTATTAATGCACTTGAAATTAAACAATGCCATTAAAATGCAGGCATTATTTTTATTCCAAAAAAAATCTTTATCTAAGAGAGTTAGATCAAGTCACGAGCTCTATATTATTTTACTTTATTTTGGTTGTTTTTCTTCAATGTATATGTCAAAGCAATGAGTCCGGTCTAATATGGAGTCTTCAATTTTTTAAAAAAGGGGGTTTATATAAGATACAAGAATTGGAATGAATTCTAGATCCTAATGAGGAATGGTCCCTTCCAACATCAGATGATAGAACGTCTAATTTGGCCCATGCTCAGTCAAGTGATATTAGATTTGTTCCTCACAATGTGGTAGACTATATATCTATTGGTGTTTTATATAAGAGTTTTTAAAAATTAGAAATCACTTCATTTAAGCAATATATTTTCAGTGTTCCTAGGGTTAAGATGAAGAGTGAACTTTTGTTCTTTGACAGGATACACACATTGGAACATCCCTTCACTCAGAGTTGAAGATAAGGAAACAGGAAACAACACTCTATCTACTTCTTTACCACAAGTTGTGTTATTATTATTGTTGTGTTTTTATGGTAAGTCCGTGTATCTCTGAACAGCCATGAAAGGGTTTCCTGGAAAACAAAACCAAACCAAACAAAAACTGTGTCCCACCACGCATGGATTTTACTCCACCAGGATGGGGAGCATCTAGGGCTGGCAGATTCTAAAGCTGTTAGAGTGGACAGTGGGCTTCACCGACATTGAACTCTGAGCTCCCTTGCAGTTCACGGGAAGCCATGCAGGATGAAGATGGATATATCACCTTGAACATTAAACCTCAGAAACCAGTCCTCACCTCAGGTAAGAAGGTTCACAGAGAAATGAGGAAGTAAACTAGAGATATTAGTGAGACAGGTCAGCCTCTCTCTCTCTCTCTCTCTCTCTCTAATTGCATGCATAGCTTTATTTGTTTTCCTGGATATTCTTTATTGGAAGCTTGTAGATGTAGCTGGAATAGAGACAGCAAAGATACAAGTCATTATATAAGACCTTTAGAACATAAATGCTGGAGGCACAGAGAATAGGGGGATACAGAGACCAGGGGGATACAGAGAAGGAGAGTTTGAAAATTAGCTTCTGAATGGGAGTCAAAAGATATGAGTTGCTTAGTTGTTCTGTATGAGAGCAATTTGTTTATACAGATGTGCTAACAACAACAACAAAAAAAAAACAGGGCAGTTAAGGCGCATGCCTGTGAAGCCTAAGGACCCCGGTTCAATTCTCCAGGTCCCACATAAGCCAGATGCACAAGGTGGCGCATGCATCGGGAGTTTGTTTGCAGTGGCTAGAGGTCCTGGTGCGCCCATTCTCACTCTTTCTCTCTCTCTCCTTCTCTGAGTCTCTAATAAATAAATAAATTAATTAATTAAAAAATCTATATTAAAAAAACAGCAAATGAATGAGGCCTCAATAGCCTCACAATTTGGAATGGACAGAGAAATTCCACGGAAATGGACACAGATATGTGGCGTGGGTGTGACCAGTACCTATTGTCCATGGTTACCAAGGACTCACGACGAGATCTGCCACCCATGTGCTCAGGATACTTGGAGAATCTTGAGAAAAGATAAGGAAAATGTCTCTTTATTGTGTGCCTACAGCTGACCCTGCTTCCTCTTCTTGGTGGCGAGCAATGGCTTTGGTTCTTCTGGTCTTGTCCATAGGGATGGTTGTTGGACTGGTGGCTCTGGGGATTATGTGTAAGTATTGGAAACGAGGAAGGTGCTGCCCAAGAGAGCTGGGGCATCCGACTGAGCGCTGTCGTTTTGTTTTTTCTTTTCTATTTGACACTACTCCAGTGGTGCTACACACAGCTGCCAGTATGTTCTCAATAAAAGATAGCTCAGTACACAAGAAGTTCTCTGATTATAGCACTTCTAACTTTTACACTAATTCAAGTTATTTTCAGAATTTATTACTAGCTTTTCAGGCCTTCCTCGCTATGAATCCTAACTGTCCTCTGAAGGCCCCCCCTCCCTGCAAGTACTTGCATACCCAGCCAGCGACAGACTTCCTAATTTCATAAATAATTCTGGGTCTCCCTCTGAACTTTTACCCCTTCTAGTCTATGTAAAATGTTGTCCTTCCCGTTTGTGTTTACTGGAATGTTGTTATTCTGTTCCTGTAACTCTAATAATTGCAAATTTGTTCCCATGAATCTGATTGTAAGGCTCTACTAGGTTACTGTAGCATATGTGGTTATTGCTTTTTATTATAATGAGATATCATTCAGAAGCTTTGGTGCATCGTATTGCACTTACATGAATACCATAGTATTTTAAGCATACCAAGAAATCCAAAAGACAGTCTTAGATGAATTATTAATTTGGCATGACATGAAGAACAGAACAATTCTCCGAGGTTACTCATCTCTGGGAAGTCTGCTTAGAAACCTGTATTCACAGAAACACAAACGCTGCTTTGAGAGTGCTAATTCCTGACCTCTCTCTGTGATCATCTCCTTCAACTAATTCCCTGCAGCTCTGAGGTGGTCTGCACATGTTCATTTTGTTCTCCATATTCCCCTTCTCCATTGTCAGCATTCACTGACTTTATGTATGCCTAGTTGATATCGGCAGTTCTATGGAAATGAAAGTTCATTGAACGATCCTTGTATCACCATGATCACCCTGATTTCAGAGAGTAATTGATCTGATTTCTGCATCTAGCTGTCACACAGCAACATTACCTGCTGGCGGAGAAGGAAAATCTCTCAGGAACTCTGCAGCAGTTAGCAAAGAAGGTGTGCCAAGATCTGATACGAGAGTTAGAAGTACAGACGAAGAGTGGGTCTGGTGAGTGGCTGAGGAAGCCTCTTCCCCAAATCCCGCAGGCCTTCTGTGATGACTCCCCAGGGAGTCTTGAGAGTGGCAGGACAGAGTGGATGTGAGGAAAACGTATGTGGGGAAACACATTGAATGCAGACATCTTCACTCTTGGTGTCTCCTTCAGAGCACAAGTGTAGTCCCTGTGCTGCAAAGTGGAGATACTATGGGGACAGCTGCTACGGCTTCTTCAGGCACAACCTGACGTGGGAGGAGAGTAAGCGGTACTGCTCTGAGCAGAATGCAACCCTTGTGAAGACTGCCAGCCAGAGCGTTATGGTGAGGGCAGACTTACGTCAAATAGTTGGGAATTATAAAGAGAAAATTCTCAAGTGGAATGCTTTGACTCTTCTTTCTTAATGTCTTCCGGTTTGGGCTGGTCTAAGAAACTTATGAAACTCAATTAAAAAAAAAATACATTACTTAAATAATCAGCCAGTCGTATTCTACAGAATCACTGTAGTTGGTCAATAAAATTGGTTCTTACTTGTACTTCCTGAAGAGCTAATGTGCACAAGTGGGTCAGACAGAAATCATCCCAGGATGTTTGTTCCAACTTGTGACACCATTTTCTTCCTCTTTCCGGAAGCTCAGACTCATAGAGAAAATAAATTTTAAAAAATAAGTAAGTTACCTAAATAAATAAATTCACTTTTATTTCCACTCGTGCAAGATAGGGGAATGCTCTGACATGGCAACTCCATTATAAAGAAATCAGTTGGAAGGCTAGAGAGATGGCTTAGCAATTAAGGTGCTGGCCTGCAAAGCCAAAGGACTCAGGTTTGATTCCCCAGGACCCACATAAAGCCAGATGCACAAGATGGTACATGTATCTGGAGTTCGTCTGCAGTGGCTAGAGGCCTAGGTGTGCCCATTCTCTCTCTCTCTCTCTCTGTCTGTCGCTCTGAAATAAATAATAAAAAAAGAGATGCTGTTTGCTGTCACAAAAATATAAAAAAATAAATAAATTATGGGTTTTATTTTTAAAAAGAGAAGTGATGTAATTTTTTGAGGAATAGAGAAAAGTTGGATTTCAGTTGGGTTTGTCTATCAGATCCTATAGTGAAACAGATTGTGTGGACATATTTTAAGGAAAAGATCAGGTATTACCACAGAGGATGATGGCCGGCTCATACTTCAAGAAAGTATGTCCTGTGGAATGCCAAGCTGAGTGTCACATGTCTGCCCACAGGTTCCAGCCATCTCTTGCTGTCTGAGAATGGATTCTTATCTGCTAGTCTGGGGGGGGGGATGGGAGCTTAATGAACATTTGGTCTCCTTGGAATCTTGCTCTCCAGAAGTTGATGGCCCATGGAGCAATAAGTCAATAGGTGCTAGATTGTTTTCCAGCATCTGAACCTTAAACAAATCCCCAACTTTCTGAGAAGCCAACAGTCAGAGAAACAAGCAATGAACAAAAGGAATCAGAGTGGTGATACCTGTCTGTAATTCCAGTGGAGGCAGGGGAATCACGTATTTGAGGCCAGCCGGGGCTACATGGCAAGAGTTGGTCTAAAAGGAAATAAAGCAATGTAGGAAGAAGGTAAATCAGGAAAGGTAGATATAGGTTATTTATTAAGTTCTTTGAGTTGGATATCATATAGTTTTCCTTTGCCTATCAACTAAAACACATTAAATATTTCTATGTATAGGGTAATAAATGAAATGCAAGAGCTTAATTTTTAGGGATTATAAAGTTCACTCACAATGTTCCAGTCGTTGTTTGCCGCTCACCCCATTTGATGACATTTGGAGGAGGGTTTGAAACTTGAATCTTTAATCAATGGAAAATAGAAGTGTGCGTTATAAGCACTTAGGAAGACTAGAATATCAGCTATTTTGTACAATGTTTCCTGTATCCTATAAGCTTACTCTTTTCAAAACCAACTTGGTAAAATTCTAAATGTCAACGGAATCTATTAATATCAGTGTACACATCTCTTTCATCTTGTTTGCACAAGGTTTTATATGTTGCCATGTTATCATTCTTGCAAAGTGTTTTGGTGGCTTTTTGACCATTGTATCAATTTATGTTTGTAATAGGACTACATCAAAGACAGGACTATCTCAATTCGTTGGATTGGATTATCCCGCAAGAATCCTAATAAAGTTTGGATGTGGGAAGATGGCTCAGTTCTTCTCATGAATGTGTAAGTCACTGGACACACAGAATAGAAGATGGCATATTAGAAACTTCCAATCTGAGTCTTGTTTTGTGTTGAATAGAAATTACCTGAAAGTTGAGCCGTTCTCTGTGCCCTACTTTGAGTTTTATTAGCGGCAGCTGAGTCACGTAATACTCTCCTGCCACCGAGCATGGACAGTGAGACCATCATATCTTCTCCTGTCTCCCTCTTCTTTATCTAGGCCATGATTCACTCTTATTCCTAATATTTTTCTCATTTATCTCTATTGCTATATCTAACTTTACCTTTGGAGAATTGTGTGTGTGTGTGTGTGTGTGTGTGTGTAACTTGATCTGATTCTCTTCATGTTTTGAAAATAACATTATCATCTTCTTTTTTTTTTAATTTTAATTTTCGGTTTTGCGAGGTAGGGTCTCACTTTAGCCCAAGCTGACCTGGAATTCACTATGTAGTCTCAGGGTAGCCTTGAATTCACAGGGATCCTCTTCCATCTTCATTATTTTATGGCTAAATTTATTACCTTTACTCATTTTTCAGTAATTTTTTTTGCCCTAGGCTGCACTGTAAACACAAGGCCATTCTAACGTTCTAATGCTCATGTCTGGCGTGTCCAGTCTTCTAAAGACATTCCAGACAAATGGCCCAATCACATTAACAACTGAGCTAATCAACATGGCTTTCTAGCCACTAATTTCAATACCTTTGGTGCATCTTGCATGAAAGTGCACTCTCTTTAGGATTTATAACACAATCTTTTTTAAAATTTATTTTTATTTTTTATTTATTAGAGACGGGGGGGGGGTTGGAATGGGTGCACCAGGGCCTCTAGCCATTGCAAACGAACTCCAGATACATGATCCAACACGTGCATCTGGCTTATGTGGGGCCTGGAGAATCGAACCAGGGTCCTTAGGCTTCACACGCATGCGCCTTAATCGTTAAGCCATCTCTCCAGCTCCTAGAATTTATAACACAATCCATCTTATCACTGTGTGAGCAATGATCTGAGTTACTTGACAAACAGCTATTAAGTATTTACTTTGTTAAGCTCCCAGGACGCCACAATATAAGCCACCTCCAAGACCTTGTTTATTTATCTCTACCACGTGCTCCCTTGTTCACAGCACTTCAGGCAAACAGGCATTCTCTCTGCATTTTCCTCAAACCAAACCTTCCCCTCCCAGGATGCCCTGCCTCCACAGCTCAGTGATGGGCCTCACGGGTCAAGGCCGGTTAGATAGCTTCTTCTGTGAGGTCATTGCACTCAGAGTAAACGATCTGCATTCAGCACCCATCCGTTTCTTCATAATTATTGCTATTCTCTGACACTTTCTGACCGATTTATTTGTGGAACTCTTACCAGTATCTCCTTGCTGTGGTGTGAGTTCTAAAGCAGAAGAGACCTTGTCTTTCTCTGTCCTCAGTACATCAAAAATTTGGACATATGTTGGGGTCCCATAGATATTTGGCCAGCTTACCTAATAGCATAAGTTCTCAAATTCTGAAATATTTACTCGGCTTATTTTGCCTTCAGCTTTTCCTCATCTTGTACAGCTGCTGGCCCTATAAAAAAAATCCCACCTTCTCTCTTCCTTCAATACCGAACCAAAGAGCAATCTTGTAGAGGAAGCCCTTGGCTGGTGTGTCCGAGCCTTCCCTCTCTCTTCCTCTGGACTCCTGCTCTCTTTAGTGTGGTACATGGCTATTGTGCTTTTCACATCCCCAAGCAGATGAGAAGTTTCCCAACGATGAGAATAGGGTTTATTTTTTCCCCATAGTCTCTACTTTGTGCAGAAAACACTGCACACATACTGGAGGGTTGTTTCTTTATCCACCTTTCTGAGGAATGCCCTGTATCCTTTTCACTTGCAGGCTCGACCTTTCCGACGACAGAAGAGAAAATATGAATTGTGCCTATTTCCATAATGGGAAAATCCTCCCAGCCTCCTGTGAGGACAGACATTTTTTAATGTGTGAGAAGAAGGCTGGCTTGGCAAAGGTGGACCAGCTGCTTTAGTGCACAAAAGATGGGCAGGATGCCAGACGAGTATTTGATTGTGCAATAAAAGGTCTGGATGAAAGAATTATCTAGCTCTGATATTGCTTTCCGTGTTTTTCTATTATCTCTACTCCTGATGCTGTGTGCCTGTCTCTTCTCTGTGCATCCAGAAGCCCTAATGTGAGCCGATCACTTATCTCCCATTAATCTTTCTTTCTTTGTGTCTTTCATTCTTAATTCTGCTAACATGCTATGATTTACCACATCTTTAGACATACACATATTATGTTAATTAAACCCAAGTGAGGGTGTGACTGACAGAGTGCAAAATATCCAAGTTAGAAAGGCAGAGTGAAGCAGGAGAAATGATATAAAATTAGAACAATTTAGATGTATGGTTACTTAACTCAAGTATAGTCATTCTATAATTTGTCTAACTTCCATTTTTGTCACATCTAAATTAGATGATATTAGGAAGATGAATTAAAAACAAAATTATGGTATATATTATGTATGAAAATTACAGAAGAAAAAGGAGAAATCATAAAATAGAATGATATTTTCCATCATATATTTCTCACTTAAACTTCAGTTTCAGTTTACCTATAAGGAAATATTTTATGTGGGGCTGGAGAGATGGCTTAGCGGTTAAGGCACTTGCCTGAGAATCCTAAGGACCCCAGTTCGATTCTCCAGGTCCCACATAAGCCAGATGCACAAGGAGGAGCAGGCCTCTGGAGTTTGCTTGCAGTGGCTAGAGGCCCTGTCAAGCCTGTTTTCACTTCCCTCTCTTTCTCTCTCTCTGTCTCTAATAAATAAAAATAAAATCTTGAAAAAAAAAGAAAATGTTTTATGTAACAAGAAGAAAACTTCAGGGGAATAACTGTATCAGGAACTCCTTGAAAACAGACCTACCTTGGGAGCTAAGAAGATGGCTTGACTCCTAAAAATACTTGCTTGCAAACAGGTCAGCCAGGGTTCAATTCCCTCCCAACCCATCCACATAAGCCAGACACAAAAAGCGGCACAAGCATCAGAGGCAAGAGGCCCTGGAGACTCCGTGGCCCACTACACACACACACACATAAATATAAACAAATTTAACAAAGAAAACAGACCCGCACCAGGCACAGGGCCTCGCTCAAAGGAAACAGAAAAGCACGTGCTTTTCCTTTTCAGAGAGAGTTCCCTTTCGCAAGTTCACCTTTCGTCAGCCTCAGGAGCAGTGTTTTCTGCAGGAAAAAAGGAAAATGAAGTTTGCAAGAAATCACACAGTTTTTTTTTTTTTTTTTTTTTAATGTATAAATGTTTCTAACAAGGTTGAGCATCCAGGAGACAGAGGGAGAACAAGCAGAAGGGCGTATCTGGTCCTTATCCGCTCCTTTCTTCTCTGGTCTATGTTTGGGGCCTGCTGAGTGACTCAGGAAGTATTCTGAGCGCCTGGGAGAGAATCCCTTAACAGGATAAGAAGCAGACCTTGCATTTCTTTCCCACAGCTTCCTGTGCGAGCAGTTTGGGAACATCTCTGCTGAGCCCAGTGTTATAACAAGGCAGTCAGACACCCAAGCTGACATGCTGGACGGAGGGCTGAGGGGCCTCAGCAGCCTGTGGCTTTAACAAGCACCACGTCATTCTTAGGCAAGTGGTCTCTAGTACTTTCTTCCAATAGACATCGCTTTAGAACCCCCTCTCGGTGGGTTGGGTAAAGATTCAGCCTCGTTAGCAGTTTCCTCGTCTATGCAATCAGTCTGCTGCCCTGCCCAGAAGGTAGCCATGAAGTTGACTTGACATTATAGAATGTTTTAGAGCATCAAGCACGAGATGAACGCTCAGCTAACACATATTACGCTTACAGCCCTGGACGCAGATACCCAAGCATGCTTCAGTGTTTATCCTGTTTTACACCGTCAGTGAACAAGTAGATTTAGGGGGTTGCAGAAAAATAATGGAAGTCCTTCAGAGTTGCTTGATTTCAAATGACTTTGGATGTGGAGAGTTTTTTTTCTTTCTCTTCCTTTGGAGCTGGGGATCCAACACAGGGCTCTGTGTATCTTGTATGTAGCTGTTTATTTACAGCAAGCAAATGAAATGAATGATTGAGAAAAACCATTCAAACACTAACCCTATCTCTGTACTTGAATACTTCGTCTCTTCAAAGTATAAAAATACATTTGTATTTATTACCATGACACACAGAAATTTAGAAGAATTATATTTTAATATGCAGATAAATGTAGATACAAGGTAAAACCCACCAAACTTTACCAACAGATTTATTTATTTATTTTTTCATTTATTCATTTGAGAGGAAGAGAGAGAATGGCCACCCCAGAGCCTCCAGCACCTGCAAACAAACTCCAGATGTCTGAGCCACCTTGTGCATCTGGCTTATGTGGGACCTGGAGAATTGAACCTGGATCCTTAGGCTTCACAGACAAGTGCCTTAGCCACTAAGCCAGCTCTCCAGCCCCAGAGACTTTTTTGGTGCTCATGTCTAAAGCATCTTGTACGTAAAGTTGGAATAGCAGCTTCTGTGATTTCACAACTCAAGTGTGAAACTGTAAACTGAACTTCAGTACGATTTCACTGCTTTACACCTAAACTCACAGTCAACTCACACTATACTAATAGCATTGCCTGTTTCAAAGCTCTGTTGTGAGAAAAGAATTCATGTTGCAAACCCTTGAGAATAGTATTTTGGATGCACTACATTGTAAATAGGAAGTATAATTAAAAACATCAAAATCAGCCGGGTGTGGTGGCGCATGCCTTTAATCCCGGCACTCGGGAGGTAGAGGTAGGAGGATTGCTGTGAGTTCGAGGCCACCCTGAGACTACATAGTGAATTCCAGGTCAGCCTGGGCTAGAGCGAGACCCTACCTCGAAAAAAAACAAACAAACAAACAAACAAACAAACAAACAAAATCAAAATCACTACATATAGCATATGAACTTTTTCTTAGGGGAACTAAAGATGCTGCCAAAAGAATTCATCAAGAGAATATACTGTTTGGAGAACATTAGACCTATCTGAGCCTGAGTTCTAGTGCTGGTGAAATTTGAAGAGCAAGGGTGAGTGAGGGCGAGCGAGGGGAGCGAGGGTGAGCGAGGGCGAGCGAGGGCGAGCGTGTTGAGCGGCTGTTCCTGACACTGACCTGCAAGTGTATTTGCTATCATGGTTTCTCCTGAACAGAGAACTGAGCAAGTGTCAAAAGCATCCACGTGGTTAAGTCATGCTAGTTCTGAGAAAGAAGCTCAGGACACTGTGGCACTGGGACTTGACGTGGAGTGTTCGGAGAATGTGCCAGACGTCTTTCCTTTGTCCCCTGTGATCCTCTCAGCCCCTCCTTGGACCTTGGGTGGCTGAACACAACGGAGCACGTGGCGGGAGCAGCCAGCCGTGATCAGAGGGAGCGGGAGGTTCTCCTGGCGGCCTCCCTGCAATGCCTTGCATTGGTGACTAGTGCTTGTTCCACACCTCAGGCCGTGGTTTCCGTGAGGCAGGCAGTGCCAGGCAACACCCACTGCTTAGACCTCCAGGCAGAGGGGAGAGGGCAGGTTCCAAACCTTCTATTCTTTTTAGTGAGTTCCCCTGTCTTGCCTCTTAAGAGGCCCGTTGTTTGCTTCTGGCTGCTTGACTGTTACTAAGAGCAATGATTGATCCTGTGAGATGCTGAAACCAGGATAGGACACTGCAATTTGACAGATTACTGGAGTATAAATCACCGAGATAGGACCATTGGCCATAAGGATAAGTGGTCAAAAGAAAATGATAAGGGATCAAATTTCTCAATGTCAGTGCTATAGTCACAGGATGTGCTGGAAATGGCCATCTGTTTACTAAATAATTCATACCTCCCTTCTAGAGGGCAGTTAACAACTGGAAGTTTGCTGTTTAGGCAAAAATGTCTCTCTCTTTTTCTTTATTAAGTAGAAATTTTGTATGGACACATCACGCATTGATACCATCATTTCCCTCCTCTGTCCCCACTCCACTGAGGGCCCTCCTTACTGGGATTGCTGGTATTCACCATGGAGTTGTGGCGTAAGAGTTGTGAGGGCAGCAGTCAGTCACTGGGTTGGGGGAGGGGAGAGGCAAGGCCTCTGGACATTTTCAAGCCCAGCTTTTAAATACAAGTATGGAAATGCCACTGACAGATGTGCTTGTAATTCTTTTTTTTTTTTGATTTTATTTATTTATTTATTTATTTATTTATTTATTTATTTATTTATTTGAAAAAGAGGCAGAGAAAGAAAGAGAGAGAATGGGTGCACCAGGGCCTCCAGCCACTGCAAACAAACTCCAGATGCATGTGCCACCTTGTGCATCTGGCTTATGTGGGTCCTAGGAAATCGAGCCTTGAACCGGGGTCCTTAGGCTTCACAGGTAAGCCTTTAACTGTTAAGCCATCTCTCCAGCCCAGTGGTTGTAATTCTTAATGCTTCTAAACTATGGCTTCCAAGAAGCAAGTGAGGGTTTGTCTCCTTCTCCGCTTTCCCTTTCCAATGGGTAGATGTAGACAGAGGTTCCAAGGCTTCACAAGGTGGAAGAAAGCCATGTGAGATGAATCTCGGCACCCAGGATTACTGGGAATAAAATGCTAGGCGAGTGAGACAGAAATGCCCATGGTGTTAATCAACACCTTGGAGTTTATCTATCTTAGCAGTTAGTATTACCCTAATCAACATGCGAAGTGATTTACTAGTGAGATCTGGGATAGTTTGAGTGGCTAGTCCCCAGTCTATTCAGGGTTTCCTTAAAGTTTGTAATTTAGATCTGCAAGCCACCTGGGTGGAGGAGGCATCACTGGGCAGATCTTAGAGTCAGCCCTAAGGTGTGGTGGTGGATATGGAATTTCAGTGTAAAGATATGCAAAGTGTCTGAGTTCCGCCTGAAGTTCCTAAGTGTGCTGGGTGGCGTGGCTTTTGGGTTTTGGTTTGTGGTTTTTCTCTCTGCTCGGACCTGTGAGAATAGGCCAACTCCTTCTGCCATTATGGAACTTCCCCTGGATCTGTAAGTTTCAATAAATATCCCTTCCTCCATAACTGTGCCTGGTCTGGACGTTCATCTCAGCAAACCTGAAGCTGTCTGCTACAAGAGCCCATCCCAGCTTTCATGTTTAAAGATCCAGTGACCTGCACACCAGTCTACTGGGTTGTACTGACTGCCTTGGAGTCTTCGTGACCCAAGCCGTGTTGTGCTTCATGTCCGGGGCCAAGGAGAAGCTCGTTCTGACCTCTCCACTACTGTCCTCTTTGACACCTGGGACACCTAGTCTGCTCATTTCCTCCTTTGCTGAGTTCTGTTTCAGTCTAAACTTCAAAACTTCCACTTTCTGGATGTATCTGTCCAGCTGCCACCAAATGTATGTGACTACTCCTGTGAAAATGCAGTCGATTTCAGTTCCTGTCCCAACCTTCTCATAAGCACACGAGGAGTCAGACCCGTGCGTGGACTGCTTTGCCCATCCAAGCACCTTCACCATGCACGAGGAAGAAATTTATACTTCTCTTCAATGGGATAATCCGGAATCGGACACGTCTCAGAAATGTCCCTCTTCTTCCAAATGTCCAGGTAACCGGTGCTGATTATTCCGTGGGAGACTAGGGTTTCTTTTGTTTCCTACACTGTAAGTTCAAGAGGTCTCTTCTCACATGAGACCATCTACGTAGAGTATTATAATTGGCTGGATATACTCAGTGACATGAAGCAGTGAGTAAAGGTAGAAAATGGAAAGAGCAATGGGCTTAATAAATATGTGGTTCTCTTTTCTGAAAAGACAAGACCTGGATTTGGAAGATAATGAAGATGAATCATATAACTAATAATTTTAGTTCTTGCATAAGATTCTCAGCATAATATCTAACAAATAAATAAATAAAATAGGGCTGGAGAGATGAGTTAGCGGTTAAGCGCTTGCCTGTGAAGCCTAAGGACCCTGGTTTGAGGCTCAATTCCCTAGGATCCACGTAAGCCAGATCACAAGGTGACGCATGCATCTGGAGTTCGTTTGCAGTGGCTAGGGGCCCTGATGTGCCCATTCTTTCTCTCTCTATCTGCTTCTTTCACTTTCTCTCTCTCTCTCTCATATAAATAAATAAATAAATAAATAAATAAATAAATAAATAATATTTTTAAAAAAATAAATAAATGAGGTTGGAAACCTAGAAAAAAACCTCAGTGTCCTAAAGCTATCTGCAGTGGTGTTCAGCTTCGGTTTAAATCTCTTGCCTCTTTCTTAAGGATAATCAAGGGTCTCATGCTAATTGTCTTTCAAAACTCCATAGTGCTATGTCCTCATCCCAAATCGCTAATTTAATGCCAGTTTCAAGCCTTTTTTGTCACAGAAAGTTCCACACAGAGGACCCAGGGATTAGGACAAAGACATCATGGGCATTATCCACCTATCAGAATATCTACAGATACATATTTTTCTCTGATGATTGTTAAGAATATGATAAGCCACATCATTTGTTTTTCCTTCCTAAAGATTTGGGGAAATTGGCTGGAAAATTTTATTTCTCATCCAAATCGTTTACGCAGGCTTAAGTATAGTTTACTGAATCATGGTTAAGGGACGTTGATAAGAGATGAGAGGTGTCTGGTCCCAAGAGTTCACTGTGGCTCCCTGGCTGGTGATCATATATAAGGATCAGAAAAGTATACGTTTAACTCATGAATTAATTAAATCTATTTAATATTTTCCAAATCAGATGCATCCCAGTTTAAAAGTTTCTTTTGAAAGAGTTTCAAGAAGGTTATTTTTTTTTCTATTGTGCAAAATTTACAAGCTTCAGATCTCCACAGTTCTTCAGCAGAAGTGTTCAGTGTCAATTCCATCTCTCACTCAATCTCATCTCCTCCCGCTGCCTCCACGCGCTTTCTCTGACTCACTGTCCTTTTCCAGGTTCAGGAAGGTGGTGTCTTGTCATGGTCATTTCCTGGGTTTTCTGCATGGGGTTATTAGCAACGTCCATTTTCTTGGGCATCAAATGTAAGTACCAAACTATATCTTTAAAATAATTGACCTACATTTATAGTCATGAACTACATATAGTCGTATATGTATTTTATATAAAAACTTAATAATGGGAGCCAGGTGTGGTGGTGCATGCCTTTAATACCAACTTTCTTTATGTGTCAATTGTTTTTTTTAAATATATTTTTATTTCTTTCTTTATTTGAGAGAGAAAGAGACAGAGAGAGGGAGAGAATGGGCATGCCAGGGCCTCCAGCCACTGCAAATGAACTCCAGATGCATGCATCCCCTTGTGCATCTGGCTTATGTGGGTCCTGGAGAGTCAAACCTGGATCATTTGACTTTGCAGGGAAAGGCCTTAACTGCTAAGCCATCTCTCCAGCCTTTCAGTTGGTTTAGCAAACAATATTTTTGAAAAAATCATCTTTTTTATGTGTATTTCTGTTCATTTATATTTCATTTATACATCCTATAACAATGTATAGGATTATAGCATCCTGTAACAATTTTATTTGGAAGTTTTAGAAGTATTTTATTACATTTTCCCAGGTAATCACATTGTTCATCTTTGTTCCTCAGTTGTTGCAAATTAATTCACATTAAAACTCCAAAGGAGGTCTCATTTCCCCTTCTCCCGTTTTATTAATGTTTCATGTAGTAGAAGTTATTCAGATAACAATGAGAAATGACTTCTAAAATGCTAACCTATAGGAAGTTCATTTTCATCAAAATTTTAAAATTTGTATTGCAAATTCCTTAAAGGAAGATGATTATATTTCAATGTCTAAATGTGTTGGGTCATTTATAGGATAAATCGAAGGACGTGATTTTCCTACTCCACACTCTGGTTAGGGCCAAACTTTTGCTGCAAAAGGGAAACCAAGCAAGCCTGCTGGCAGAGTGGATTTCTAGAACCATCAGTGGAGAAACAGAACATTAACATACGCTTTCTCTGGCCCGTTCATGGCTGCTTGGATGCCTAGTGTTTTAAACTTCTCAGTAGCAGTGTTGGGGAATAAAACAAACCAGAACAGGTCCACATGAAATAAAATGTTTTCTTGTATGTGATACTGGGCCAGTAAATGGGATATGGGTACAGGGATAATGCCAAACTTATTTGTTTCAACCAACATTTCTTTCTCACATTGCTTTTTATCGTTTGTAAGTTATACTCTTTTCCTTTTGTGATGATAATCTCCATTAGTCATACAGACAAAGTGTGTCATAGTCTCCCTTGAGACAAAGTTAACTAAATCTTAAATGACCAATCTTAATATTCACTTCATTTGAAATTTTTTACAAGACAGAGAATAAGAGAGAGAGAGAGAAAGAAAGAGAAATGACACTCCAGGGCCTCCAGCCACTGCAATCAAACTCCAGATGTGTGTACCACCTGGTATGCATGTGCGACCTTGCACGTGTCACCTTGTGCATCTGACTTACATGAGATCTGGGGAGTTAAACATGGGTCCATAGGCTTCGCAGACAAGTGCCGTAGCTGCTAAGCCATCTCTCCAACCCTCATTTGAACGTTTTAACAATCCAGTACCTGGCGTGACACCCTAAAGGGAGCTACTATGAACAAGCTCATCTTGTGATCAGCTTACACATTTTTAGTTTTGATTTCCTATCTCTTCTTCATAAATATAGAATGGAAACCACTTTTCGGTTATTTCTTTTTTTTTTTTTCCAGATGTTTCTAAAGGATCTGATCTTTATTACTTAACATTTAGCTGACCTTATAGAATATTTGTAACTAATTGAAATTTACTAATTGATTTCATTTTCTCTTCCTATGTAATATTCCACTTAATAACTATGACCAGAAATATTAATATGTCATAAATTTATCTTAAGCCAAGTATGTCTCTCAACTAATCACTTCTTTACAGATAATGCAGGTGCAGAGCCCTCCCATTGAATGAATATGATCAACAAGCTTAGATGATAAAGTTAATATGTAAAAATCAATTACACTTTTGTGTATCAGCAATGATTGCATGGCCATCAAATTTATGGATATAGTACCATTTATCTTTGTTCAAAAAAGAATGCTTCAGTACATACATCAAAATAGGTACAAAATTTATATGCTAAAAACTGTAAAGTGCTGATAAAAGAAATGAAAGAGGGCTGGAGAGATTGCTTAGTGGTTAAGGCGCTTGCCTGTGAAGCTTAAGGATGGAGGTTCGATTTTGCAGCACCCATATAAGCCAGATGCACAGGGTGGCACATATGTCTGGAGTTTGTTTGCAGTGGCTAGAGGCCCTGGCATGCCCATTCTCTCTCTCTTTTTCTTCTCTTCTTTCTCTCTGACCTGGAATTCACTATGTAGTTTCAGGTTGGCCTTCGATCCTCCCACCTCTGCTTTCGGAATTCTCAAATAAATAAAAAATAAATAATTTTTTTTTTTATTGGTTTTTTGATAAAACCAAGTTATAAAAGTGGTGACATTCTTTTTAAAGACTCTGGACCAGGCTGATTGTCCTGAGAGGTTGGTATACAGGACTTTAATTCTGTAATTTCAGCATTTCTATATTGTCTGAAGTTTTTCCACTGAGAGCATGCTGATTTTTAGTTGAAACAATTTGATTATTTAGAACCTGGGATCAAAATTTAAAACTGTAGGTTATTGCAACTTTAGGAAGTTCAACTTTTCTATTTCATTGAGTTTTTAAAAAATACTTTATTATTTTCATATTATTTGAAAGAGGTAGATAGAGAATGGGTGCATCAGGGCCTTTAGCCACTGCAAACATACTCCACACCCATGCACCACCTTGTGCATCCAAGTGGGTCCTGGGAATTGAACCTAGTTCCTTGGGCTTTGGAGGCAAGTGCCTTAACCACTAAGCAATCTCTCCAGTCCTCACTGAGGTTTTTTGTTTGATTGATTTTTTTTAATATATATATATATATATATATTTTATTTATATTATTTTGATTTTACATTCATAGTAAAGGATCCATTGTCCTCCTCCCTGTACTCCCACTTTCAAAGGGACCCTTGTCAATGGGGAATGTGGGTCAAGCATTGTGAGGTTGGTTAAGAGTTCTGGGGGGTTGGCCCCAGTCTCTGTGCATAATGCCCCAACTATGGCTCTAACAATCTTTCCGCCCCCTCTTCCGCAAGTTTCCCTGAGCCACATTGGGGTCATTTTAGTTCTGCTTCAGTGATGCGGTTTCGGGAGCCTCTGTGTCTCTGGATATCTGGCTTAGTTGGAGTTGGATGTTCTCTGTGTTTATCTCCTTCGGCCTTTTGCTGGTGTCATGATCGCCATGGAAGAGGGTCAGAAAATATTTTTTTAAAAAGAAATTTAAGTTCTAAATATGTTCATGGATAGAAAGCCTTAACATAGGAATGGGGTCAAATTTCCCTAAATTGCTTCACTAGTTATCATAAATCCTTTCAAGATGATTGATATTTCCTTAAATATAGTTAAGGTTACTGCAAAATTCACGTGGGAAGTCTAAAGAACTAGAAGTAGTTGAAAATAAATAAAGCAGGAAGCAATTTACCTAATCTCAAGACATCATTTCGACTGAGACCACATATCTAGAGGACAGACAGACAGGTACAGCACTAATATATAACAGACGACTAAAAATAGATCGATACCAATATATCCATCTGGTTTTTGACATGGGTACAAAATGGACTCAAGTGGGAAAGTCACTTGTTCAATCAATAAACACTGCTGAACAAATTGGACATTGTAGTAGTTTATATTTATGTCCCCAGGAGACTCAAATGTTTCCTTAAAATTTGTAACTTGGATTTTCAGCCACCTGGCTGGAAGGGGTGTCACTGTGGGAGGTGCCTGGGGTCCAGCCATAGGGTGTGACTGCGAGCAGGGCAGATCTGTTTCCAGCGGGAAGGCATTCAGAGTGCTTGAGCTCCGCGGGCCCCTTTGCTTTGCTGTTAGAGTACAGCCTGAGCTGCTGGTATTTTGTTTTCCTCTCTGAGTGGATCTATGAAAGGAAGCCAGCTTCTCCTTTCATTATGGAACTTCCCCTGGATCTGCAAGCTTCAAATAAACCCGTCCTCCTATAAACTGTGTCTGGTTTGGAGGTTCATTCCAAGCAGTGTGGACCTCATTCCCACAGACACTCTTTGTCTTTTGGCCAAAAGAAGAAGAAAAAAAAGAAGAAGAAGAGAGGGAGGATGGGGGAGGAAGAAGAGGGGAGGTGGAGGAGGGAGAAGGAGGAGGAAGAAGAAGAAGGAGGAAAAGAGAAAAAGAGCAGAAAAATCTATCTAATTCCTTATATACCTTATAAAAGAATGAAAAATTAATAATGGACTACACTCTTAATTATAAAGCATAACACTATAAAGGTTTGAGAAAATGTAGAGAAAGCCAACCAGGCATGGTGGCACACACTGGTAATTCTAACACTCTAGAGACCCAGGCTACTTAGTGAGAACATGGCAAATAAATAAATATTTTAGGGGCTGGAGAGATGGCTTAGCTGTTAAGGCATTTGCCTGCAAAGCCAAAGGATCCCAGTTCGATTCTCCAGTACCCATGTAAGCCAGATGCACAAGGGGGCACATGCATCTGGAGTTCCTTTGCAGGGCTGGAGGCCCTGGCACGCCCATTCTCTCTACCTCTCTCTCTCTCCCTCTTTCTCTCTCTCAAATAAATAAATAAAATATATTTTAAAAAATAAATAAATATTTTAAAATGTATGATACTTTTTTAACTGTAGGAAAAAATTTATTCCTAAACAGCAGGCAGATTGCTTGATTTGACATTAAAAGAAAGATTACTAAAAGGAGAAAATGCTAAGATGCCCCTTCCTCAAGATAAAAAGCCACTATTACAGGATAACGATTCATAACAGATGAAGAAAATGCTCACAAACCACAGTAATGTACTTGAATCTAGAAGATACAAAAGTATGCAAGATTCAATAATAAAAAACAAAGTATCATATCAAAAAATAGGCTGGAGAGATGGCTCAGCAATTAGGGCATTTGCCTGCAAACCTGAACAACCTGAGTTTGATTCCCCAGTACTCACATAAAGCCAGATGCACAAAGTGGCACATGCATCTGGCATTCATTCGCAGTGGCTGGAGGCCCCTGGCATGCCCATTCTCTCTCTCTTTTTCCCTTTCTTTCTCTGTCTCTCCTTATAAATAAAATAAGTGGGAAAATAAAAATCCAAAAATGATATTAAAAGACATTTATCCAAAGAAAATGTTAAGTAAGCATGCACTGTAGATGTTTATCATCATTAGCCATTAAGAGAAAACAAGTTAAAATCCTGAGCAATCATTACATACCTATCAGAAAGCTAAAAATAAACTGATGACAGCATCAAATTTTGTCTGTTGGTCTTGATCCAAGAGGAAAACTATCCTGGTGGATGCACAGCCGCGGGTATGCTCACTTCCCCTTTACTGTTCTAAGTGTTCTGAGACAGAGTCTCATGTGGTCCAGATCCACCTCAAACCAGGTATGAGGATGACCTTGAACTCCTGATGCTCTGGCTTGCATTGCCTGAGTGCTTGAGTTATGGACACGAACCCCCATGTCCACTTCCCTCAAGGCTCCTCTGGTGAGAGACAATTCTGATAGCATCTTGCTCCAATATTTTATTAAGTTGTACTCCTGTGACAAATTAGATTTATACTGCCTGCCATTTGGGTTCTGCCCAACTCCTTTAACGTCAGCCCTGTTATGTGATGCTGTGGGCACACTTACATACTGCAAAGGGAGATTTTCCATGAAGGAAGATATTATATATAATTTCCAATTTCCCTGTTTATCTTTGTCTGGATTTGTGGTAGATTTTTTTTTTTTTTTTTTTTTTTTTGGTTTTTCAAGGTAAGGTCTCACTCTAACCCAGGCTGACCTGGAATTCACTATGAAGTCTCAGGGTGGCCTTGAACTCATGGCGATCCTTGTACCTCTGCCTCCCGAGTGCTGGGATTAAAGGCGTGCGCCACAACATCTGGCAAATTTTTTTTACTTAGATACATTTTTAAAATTTCTTTTAAATAAGAGTTTTACATGCAAGAACATTCTTTCATGTGTATATTTTTGTATTTTAATACATTTGACATTTAATTCATTGTGAATATACAGTATTCAACATTTTCCCCAGTTGTCTACATGGCTGTCTTGTATGTCATCTATTGAGTAGCTTCCCCTGTGCTCTTGTAGTGGTTAGTTTAAGTCCTAACTGTACATTTCTAGTAATCTGCTCGGATTTGTTTCCACTTTAATTGTACTCTTTTATTTTTCATATATATATTATATACTAAACAAATAGCCCAATCATTATCTATTATATGTTTCATTTATTTTACTATCTACCACATATTATATGTGTGTATATGTCTGTGTGTGTGTGTCAATTCATTTGCTTAGTCATATGTCACTATGCTATAGCCTTAATTAATTGAGGTTTATAATTGATTCCAGGACTATGGAGGTGTCTCAAAAGTTAAAAGCTCTTGCCTGCAAAAGCCACCAGCTCGGGTTCGATTAGCCAGTGCTCACATAAAGCCAGGTTCACAAAGTGATGCACGTGTCCTAGAGTTTGTCTGTAGCAGCAACAGTCCCTGGAACACTCATATTCTTTTTCTCCACCCCTCATTCTTCTCTCTCAAATAAATAAATAAAAATATTTACAATTTATTCCATTACCTGATACATTCAGACCACTTTTTGCTTTACTTTTCATATAATTTTGTCTAGCGTAACTCAATTATTTTCATTATATTCTGAAGTATCTACTCGTTCCTATTTTATTAATAAACTTCTTACTATGATTTTTGTGGTTCTCTGTGTGTGTTCTCTTAAGATGTTATCTTATCATATTTGGATCTTATAGAATTCCTTGAAATTAGAACATAATGTTTTTAATTAACTATGGAAATTTTTTATCCAAAAAGATCTTGTAATAGTGGTTTCATCCAACTGTCTCTTTTTGGCTTTGGGGCTTATTAAACAGGTGTTAACTAAATACCAGAGGGAGGAAAGATTTGTCTTGGCTACAGTTTTAGAAGTTTCTGTCCACCATGGTGAGTTGAACGTGGTAGAACGGAAAGGCTCACGTCATGGTGATCACAAAGCACAGGGAAGACTCTCGCCCCCTGCTTTACCCAACCGTGTGGAAGGTGTTTTCCACACTCGGGGTATGCCTTCCACCTCTCGAGAAACACCCTCAGAGATGAGAAATGCTCAGAACCATGAAACTGGGCTCTTCCTAATGTACTTAAAAATAATGCGTATACTTAAGTGGTATCACCACATAGATTTTAATGCATGCCTCCATGCAATGAACCCTCTCCACAGTCTAGCTAGTGAACCTACTTCATGAAGAGGCTTCCTGTCTTCATTTTTTAAAAAACATATTTTATTTATTTGAGAGAGAGAGAAAGATAGAGAATGAGTATGCCAGGGTCTCTAGCTACTGCAAATGAACTCCAGATGTGTGCGCCCCTTGTGCATCTGGCTAATGTGGGTCCTGGAAAATCGAACTGGGATCCTTTGGCTTTGCCAGCAAACGCCTTAACTGCTAAGCCATGTCTCCAGCCCCATCTTCATTTTTTAACTTGAATTTTATCTTGAGGCATTTGTGGCTTTGTCAACAGCTGTATGAATCAGTAAGACTTTCCAGACACCCTTTGCTCTGCTTCCACCTAAGAGGAGCACCTTGCAAAATGACAGCTCAGTGACACAAGCAAGATAGCAACATTGACGTCTTCAACCCACACGGTTGCTCCATGCCCGTGTGTGTCAACAGTCTTGCCCTTTTGTGGCATAGACCCATTCCTCTCCTGTCCTCAGAGCTCCTTAGCGCTAACCTATGTGCTGGCTCCATAATTTCACCATTGTGATGAGGTTATGCAATGGGATGTCACAACATATGACTTTCTGTAATTGGTTTGATTTCACTCACACTATGTACTTTCCTGGACATTCATCTGGATTGCTGTATCAGTCAACAGCTCTTTCATTGTGCAGTAGATCTCTTTGTTTTGTCTCCTTTGCTTCCCCATTCACCCACCAGAAAACATACATCTGCATGTGGTTTTCTTCTTTAGCACTTAAAAACAAAACTGTTAATATGCTGTGTACAACTTTTAGTGAACACAGGTTTTCATTTTTCTTATTTTTCAGTTATGTATTTATTTGTGTGTGTGTCTGTGTGTGGGTCACAGCTTCTTGCCAAGCACATCTGCTAGTATATGAATGCTGGGCAACTGAAACTGGACCAGCAGGCTTTGGGTTCAGAGGCCTTTAACCCCTGAGCCATCTCCCTAGCCTGGTTTTCATTTGTCTAAGTGCCCGGAAGTACATGGCTGTGTTATATAACAAGGTATCAGGTTTAGGGTTTTAAGAAACTGCTACTTCATTTTCCGGAGTGTCTGTGTCATTCTACGTTTCCACCAAGGATTATTAGTGATTCTGCTTCTCTGTCCCCTGAGCATATGACTTTGTCATCAGCTTACTTTTAGCTTTCTGATAAGTGTGTAGTGATATCTCAGATTTTAGCTTGCTTTCTCTTAATGGCTAATGATGTTGAACATCTTTTTTCATATTTACTTGACATTTTCTTTGAATAAATGTCTTTTCGTGCCATTCTTCAATATTATACTTTTTAAACTGTTGAGTTTTTATAGTTTTAGATCTGCTAGATCCAAGTATATTATTGTGGTTTTCAAGCCCTTTCTTCATCTTTTATGTATTTTTATATATTAAATAGTGCCTTTTTATGTTGCTTGTCCATTGTGCAGAAAGCTCTGGGTTAGAGTCCCCACACTGCATACCCAGAACTCAGGAGACAGAGGATCAGGAGTTCAAAATCATCCTTAGCTACATAGTGAGTCTGAAGCCAGCTTGAGCCACAGGAGACCCTGTAGTGGAAAAAAAATTTATTTGTACTTTTTTTTGGGGGGGGGTTTACAAAGTAGGGTCTCGCTCTAGCCCAGACTGACCTGGATTTATACCTCTGCTCCCAAGTGCTGGGATTAAAGGCGTGTGCCACCATGCCTGGCTCATGGGTACTTTTCTCTGGCTTATGTTGTGAGATTACTTTGCAGTGCCTGTCGGCATTTGATGAGGAAGAGTGTGTTTTGGCAGTGTTCCAGGTATACACTCTTGCACGGAAGCACCAAGAAAGACTCGAGCAACAGGACAGAGCTTTGCTAAACTTCACCCAGTGGCAGAGAAACCACAATCTCCAGATGAAATACTGCCAGACCTTGCTGCAAACGGCTCTCGGTTCAGGTAATTGATACAGAATCAGTGTTCTTTGTGTGGCTTTTTTTTCTTTTTTTGAGAGAGAGAGAGACACAGAAAGAGAGAGAGAGACAGAGAGAGGGAGAGGAAGACAGAGATGGGCGCGCCAACAGTCTCTCAGCTGCTGTGAACGAAATCCAGATGCGTGCGCCCTCTTGTGGTCAAGTGCGACATTGCGCCCTTGCGTCACTTTGCATCTGGCTAAACGTGGGACCTGGAGATTGGAACTGCTGGAGATTGGAACCAATGTTCTTAGGCTTAGGAGGCAGGCGCCTTAACCGCTAAGCCTTCTCTCCAGCCCCCTCTTTTTTTTTGAAAAGAGGTCTTGTCATATAATCTAGGTCAACCTGGAATTCAGCCTCAAACACACAGTGATCCTCTTGCCTCAGTCTTGCCAGTTGTGAGCTACCACACTCAGCCTTACTTTCCTAGATTTTGTGCGTGCATATTATTAAATGTTAGTCAAGTCCCCATAGAACACCTGACCAACTACAAATAAATAAGAAGAAATACTATTTTAGGTTTAAAAAGCTTACAGGGGATATAAAAGTTAAAACTGGAGTAAATATAAAATTTTTAAAAGGGGGTTAATCCTACATGTTAAAATAGCATTATAATAAATATCCTCATTGTAAGGTCCTGGTAGAGGATGTCATTTAAGTACTGTACAGAGTCTTTGCTAAGACTGAGATTTTATCAAACAAATTCTTGTAGACTCCCTGTGTGCTCAGCAGTGTTTTTACCTATAACCAGTTATTTCCAGCATGAGCCAGGCCACCTCTGAGCCACCCTTGAATACAACAGCCGTGTTCCTGCAAATACAATGTGTTCCCCAGTCCTCCATTCACTGTCATCAACGCTAAGTGCTGGCTCTTTACCACATTCAGGGGGCTGTCTAGAATGGATTCCACGCAAGGGCCACTGGCGAGCCTGAGAGAGTCAATATAGTCTTCTTTTTTTTTATTTGAGAGAGAGACAGAGAGAGAATGGGTGCACCAGGGCCTCTCTGCCGCTGTGAATGAACTCCAGACGTGTGCACCCCCTTTGCACATGTGCAACATTGCACTTCTAACGTGGGACCTGGAGAATCGAGCGAGCGTTCTTAGGCTTTGCAGGCAGGTGCTTTCACCGCTAAGCCATCTCTCCAGCCCAGTGTCTTATTCTTTAAAATATATTAATTGAAGGTCAACTTTCAGTTATAGCAAAGTCCTCATTGAAGTATATTGTTTGTTTTTTTGTTCTTCAATTTTTCTCACCTACATGTTTTCAAATCACTCCTTAGGGTCCATTAGTTGATCTGTCCATTCTACATGAAATATTTTCTTAATTAAAATCTCAGAATTAAAGCTTCAGCTTGAGACTTCCTGCTCAGTCCGTGTAATGGCTCAGCACATTTGCAGCAACTTGGGGCAGTAAGATGAGCAGACATGAAACAGTGAGTCAACGAATAAAAAATGCAAACAATATATGTTCAAAGAAAAGAAAGACTCAATTTTTACTAGAGGAAAAAAAGACTTGGGTAAAAATATCTCCATATTAACTTTAACTAAAACCAATTATCGGAGAGCTGTTTCAGGTGGAGGTGGAGCTTGAAGCTGGTAAAGTCTGTATGTTGGGCACCATTTAGGTATTTTCTTGAGAACTAAGCTAGCAATATTGATGATGACAGTAAGTGATGAAGCTGGTTACCATGCATTTGAATATTGGGCTGGAAAATGTTGGGCACCATTTAGGTATTTTCTTGAGAAGATGTGGTGCTAAGCTCATGCAATATTGATGATCAAGAAAATGTTGACATTTTACAGACAGTAAGTGCAACCCATGTCCACACAACTGGATTCAGAATGGGAAGAGATGTTACCATGCATTTGAATATTGGAACACGTGGAAAATCAGTAAAGAAGATTGTTTGAAGGAAGGCTCTGGCCTCCTACAGATAGACAGCAGAGAAGAAATGGTGAGCATCATTTTATAATCTCATATCAGTATTAAAATACCAAGTTAATATTAAAGTACCTATTCTTATAAGACAGAAATCCTTAACTTTCAATAACACTTATACATCCATACATCCATACATGCAAACACAGACACACACACACATATTTTTTTTTTTTTTTTTTTTTTGAGGTAAGGTCTTGCTCTAGCTCAGACTGACCTGGAATTCACCCTGTGGTTTCAGGGAGGCCTTGAATTCTTGGCAATCCTCCTACCTCTGCCTCTGGAGTGCTGGGATTAAAGGCGTGTGCCACCATGCCTGGCAGCACTAGTATATTTTTTAAACTAAATAATTAAAAGACACAAAGTATAGGTTAGCAGGATTTATTCTCCTATTGATGGGAAAGTGAGGCTGGTTTTCCAGCAGCTGAAGAGAATAGGTTAGTTCTATGTCCTTGGTTAATAAAAGCAGAGGGTAGCAGGCTAATTCAGTCCAGCACACACATGCATTGCAATTGTGTAAGATTTTAAATGTGTCATAACAGTCTTATAATTCACAAAAAAAACCCCAGAAGTATGAAATCTGAAGTCATATTCTGGGAGTTTGTGGTACATGCTTATAAACCTAGGATTTAGGGGGCTGAGACAGGAGGATATTAAGTTTGAGGCCAGCTTGGCCTCAAACAAACAACACAATAAAACAAACAAGGGCTGGAGACATGGCTCAGTGGTTAAGGCACTTGCCTGCGAAGCCTAAGACCTCGAGTTCAAATCTCCAGGTCTCATGTAAGCCAGACAGACAGTGGCACTAGTGTGCAATGTCACACATGTGCCACATGCATCTGGAGTTTGTTCACAGCAGACTGAAGGTCACACCCATTCTCTGTCTCTCAAAAATAAAAATAATTGGGACTTGAGGGATGGCTTAGTGGTTAGGAATTTGCCTGCAAAGCCAACGGACCCAGGTTTGATTCCCCAGGACCCACATTAGCCAGATATACAAGGTGGTGCATGGTCTGGAGTTTGTTTGCAGTGGCTGGAGGCCCTGGTGCACCATTCCTTATCTTTCTCTCCCCCTCTCTTTCTCTCTGTCAAATAAATAAATAAATAAAAATAAAAATAAATTTGAAAAACCCCAAATCAAACAGTGGCTAAAGCACCTGTAATTCCAGACCTGTGGGGAGCAGAGACTGGAGACTCTGGTGCATAAGGAAAGCAACAGCTAGCTTTGGGGAGCATGATGAAGTGGGTGGGGTGCCCAAAGTTCTCCTCTGGCCTCCATGCACATGCACACTAAAACTGCACACCACATACACACACACACACACACACACACACACACACACACACACACACATCCAATGCCTACTGTGTTTACTACTTAATTGACGCTCACTTCCACATGAGTGACAGGGAGATTCTGTTAAGTATAACCAGTAAGCCAGTAAGAGTTGAATTAAATTGTTATAGCTGTTCACACAATTACTTTTTATAAAAATATGATGACTAAATAAGGTTAGTTTCCCCACATTGAAGCATACTGTGAACGAATGGACCTTGTGGTGTAGATTCCAAGGATGTTTCCACGTCTGATGATGAAGGGTCAGTTTTGTTTTAACACATACTATTTGCCAGACTCTGAATCTGATATCACTGTTTCAATTACAGGTGCCCATTTTTTCCATAGCCTTCCACCACCTTGACAACTCAACAAATGGGCCTACAGTATTGTGGTAGACAGCCTCAAATCATGGGGATGAACTTCCACACCAGACACAGTTATGGAAGCAGGAGTTTATTTGAAGCTACAGTATGTGGTAGACAGCCTCAAATCATGGGGATGAACTCACACCAGACACAGCACCAGACACAGTTATGGAAGCAGGAGTTTATTTGAAGCTACAGTATGTGGTAGACAGCCTCACATCACGGGGAAGAACTTCCACACCAGACACAGTTATGGAAGCAGGAGTTTATTTGAAGCTACAGTATGTGGTAGACAGCCTCACATTTCACAGTATGTGGTAGACAGCCTCACATCATGGGGATGAACTTCCACACCAGACACAGTTATGGAAGCAGGAGTTTATTTGAAGCTACAGTATGTGGTAGACAGCCTCACATCACGGGGAAGAACTTCCACACCAGACACAGTTATGGAAGCAGGAGTTTATTTGAAGCTACAGTATGTGGTAGACAGCCTCACATCACGGGGAAGAACTTCCACACCAGACACAGTTATGGAAGCAGGAGTTTATTTGAAGCTACAGTATTGTGGTAGACAGCCTCACATCACGGGGAAGAACTTCCACACCAGACACAGTTATGGAAGCAGGAGTTTATTTGAAGCTACAGTATTGTGGTAGACAGCCTCACATCACGGGGAAGAACTTCCACACCAGACACAGTTATGGAAGCAGGAGTTTATTTGAAGTTTATGTTGAAAGCTGGAAGCAGGAGTTTATTTGAAGCTACAGTATGTGGTAGACAGCCTCACATCACGGGGAAGAACTTCCACACCAGACACAGTTATGGAAGCAGGAGTTTATTTGAAGCTACAGTATGTGGTAGACAGAACTTCCACACCAGACACTTATGGAAGCAGGAGTTTATTTGAAGGGACAGTATGTGGAATCACGGGGAAGAACTCCCACACCAGACACAGTTATGGAAGCAGGAGTTTATTTGAAGCTACAGTATGTGGTAGACAGCCTCACATCACGGGGATGAACTTCCACACCAGACACAGTTATGGAAGCAGGAGTTTATTTGAAGCTACAGTATGTGGTAGACAGCCTCACATCAGTATGTGGGGATGAAGAACTTCCACACCAGACACAGTTATGGAAGCAGGAGTTTATTTGAAGCTACAGTATGTGGTAGACAGCCTCACATCACGGGGAAGAACTTCCACACCAGACACAGTTATGGAAGCAGGAGTTTATTTGAAGAACTCCACACCAGTTTATTTGTGTATGTGGTAGACAGCCTCACATCACGGGGAAGAACTTCCACACCAGACACAGTTATGGAAGCAGGAGTTTATTTGAAGCTACAGTATGTGGTAGACAGCCTCACATCACGGGGAAGAACTTCCACACCAGACACAGTTATGGAAGCAGGAGTTTATTTGCTACAGTATTTTGTAGACAGCCTCACATCATGGGAAGAACTTCCACACCAGACACAGTTATGGAAGCAGGAGTTTAGTATGTGGTAGGCAGCCTCACATCATGGGGGAAGAACTTCCACACCAGACACAGTTATGGAAGCAGGAGTTTATTTGAAGCTACAGTATGTGGTAGACAGCCTCACATCATGGGGGGGAAGAACTTCCACACCAGACACAGTTATGGAAGCAGGAGTTTATTTGAAGCTACAGTATGTGGTAGACAGCCTCACATCACGGGGAAGAACTTCCACACCAGACACAGTTATGGAAGCAGGAGTTTATTTGAAGCTACAGTATGTGGTAGACAGCCTCAAATCATGGGGAAGAACTTCCACACCAGACACAGTTATGGAAGCAGGAGTTTATTTGAAGCTACAGTATGTGGTAGACAGCCTCACATCACGGGGAAGAACTTCCACACCAGACACAGTTATGGAAGCAGGAGTTTATTTGAAGCTACAGTATGTGGTAGACAGCCTCACATCACGGGAAGAACTTCCACACCAGACACAGTTATGGAAGCAGGAGTTTATTTGAAGCTACAGTATGTGGTAGACAGCCTCACATCACGGGGAAGAACTTCCACACCAGACACAGTTATGGAAGCAGGAGTTTATTTGAAGCTACAGTATGTGGTAGACAGCCTCACATCACGGGGAAGAACTTCCACACCAGACACAGTTATGGAAGCAGGAGTTTATTTGAAGCTACAGTATGTGGTAGACAGCCTCACATCATGGGGAAGAACTTCCACACCAGACACAGTTATGGAAGCAGGAGTTTATTTGAAGCTACAGTATGTGTGACAGTCACATCATGGGGAAGAACTTCCACACAGACACAGCCTCACAGTTTATTTGAAGGAAGAACAGCCCACATCATGGGGAAGAACTTCCACACAGACACAGTTATGGAAGCAGGAGTTTATTTGAAGCTACAGTATGTGGTAGACAGCCTCACATCATGGGGAAGAACTTCCACACCAGACACAGTTATGGAAGCAGGAGTTTATTTGAAGCTACAGTATGTGGTAGACAGCCTCACATCACGGGGATGAACTTCCACACCAGACACAGTTATGGAAGCAGGAGTTTATTTGAAGCTACAGTATGTGGTAGACAGCCTCACATCATGGGGAAGAACTTCCACACCAGACACAGTTATGGAAGCAGGAGTTTATTTGAAGCTACAGTATGTGGTAGACAGCCTCACATCACGGGGAAGAACTTCCACACCAGACACAGTTATGGAAGCAGGAGTTTATTTGAAGCTACAGTATGTGGTAGACAGCCTCACATCACGGGGATGAACTTCCACACCAGACACAGTTATGGAAGCAGGAGTTTATTTGAAGCTACAGTATGTGGTAGACAGCCTCACATCACGGGGAAGAACTTCCACACCAGACACAGTTATGGAAGCAGGAGTTTATTTGAAGCTACAGTATGTGGTAGACAGCCTCACATCATGGGGAAGAACTTCCACACCAGACACAGTTATGGAAGCAGGAGTTTATTTGAAGCTACAGTATGTGGTAGACAGCCTCACATCACAGGGGAAGAACTTCCACACCAGACACAGTTATGGAAGCAGGAGTTTATTTGAAGCTACAGTATGTGGTAGACAGCCTCACATCATGGGGAAGAACTTCCACACCAGACACAGTTATGGAAGCAGGAGTTTATTTGAAGCTACAGTATGTGGTAGACAGCCTCACATCATGGGGAAGAACTTCCACACCAGACACAGTTATGGAAGCAGGAGTTTATTTGAAGCTACAGTATGTGGTAGACAGCCTCACATCACGGGGAAGAAGTACACACCAGACACAGTTATGGAAGCAGGAGTTTATTTGAAGCTACAGTATGTGGTAGACAGCCTCACATCACGGGGAAGAACTTCCACACCAGACACAGTTATGGAAGCAGGAGTTTATTTGAAGCTACAGTATGTGGTAGACAGCCTCACATCACGGGGAAGAACTTCCACACCAGACACAGTTATGGAAGCAGGAGTTTATTTGAAGCTACAGGAGTATGTGGTAGACAGCCTCACATCACGGGGAAGAACTTCCACACCAGACACAGTTATGGAAGCAGGAGTTTATTTGAAGCTACAGTATGTGGTAGACAGCCTCACATCATGGGGGAAGAACTTCCACACCAGACACAGTTATGGAAGCAGGAGTTTATTTGAAGCTACAGTATGTGGTAGACAGCCTCACATCATGGGGAAGAACTTCCACACCAGACACAGTTATGGAAGCAGGAGTTTATTTGAAGCTACAGTATGTGGTAGACAGCCTCACATCACGGGAAGAACTTCCACACCAGACACAGTTATGGAAGCAGGAGTTTATTTGAAGCTACAGTATGTGGTAGACAGCCTCACATCACAGGGAAGAACTTCCACACCAGACACAGTTATGGAAGCAGGAGTTTATTTGAAGCTACAGTATGTGGTAGACAGCCTCACATCACGGGGAAGAACTTCCACACCAGACACAGTTATGGAAGCAGGAGTTTATTTGAAGCTACAGTATGTACAGTATGTGGTAGGACAGCCTCACATCACGGGGAAGAACTTCCACACCAGACACAGTTATGGAAGCAGGAGTTTATTTGAAGCTACAGTATGTGGTAGACAGCCTCACATCACACCAGACACAGTTATGGGGGAAGAACTTCCACACCAGACACAGTTATGGAAGCAGGAGTTTATTTGAAGCTACAGTATGTGGTAGACAGCCTCACATCATGGGGAAGAACTTCCACACCAGACACAGTTATGGGCAAGAACAGTATGTGGTAGGCAGCCTCACATCACGGGGAAGAACTTCCACACCAGACACAGTTATGGAAGCAGGAGTTTATTTGAAGCTACAGTATGTGGTAGACAGCCTCACATCACGGGGAAGAACTTCCACACCAGACACAGTTATGGAAGCAGGAGTTTAGTTTTGAAGCTACAGTGAAGCTACAGTATGTGGTAGACAGCCTCACATCACGGGGAAGAACTTCCACACCAGACACAGTTATGGAAGCAGGAGTTTATTTGAAGCTACAGTATGTGGTAGACAGCCTCACATCACGGGGAAGAACTTCCACACCAGACACAGTTATGGAAGCAGGAGTTTATTTGAAGCTACAGTATGTGGTAGACAGCCTCACATCATGGGGAAGAACTCCCACACCAGACACAGTTATGGAAGCAAGAGTTTATTTGAAGCTACAGTATGTGGAAGAAGCCTCACATCATGGGGAAGAACTTCCACACCAGACACAGTTATGGAAGCAGGAGTTTATTTGAAGCTACAGTATGTGGTAGGCAGCCTCACATCACGGGGAAGAACTTCCACACCAGACACAGTTATGGAAGCAGGAGTTTATTTGAAGCTACAGTATGTGGTAGACAGCCTCAAATCATGGGGATGAACTTCCACACCAGACACAGTTATGGAAGCAAGAGTTTATTTGAAGCTGCAGTATGTGGTAGGCAGCCTCACATCACGGGGAAGAACTTCCACACCAGACACAGTTATGGAAGCAGGAGTTTATTTGAAGCTACAGTATGTGGTAGACAGCCTCACATCACGGGGAAGAACTTCCACACCAGACACAGTTATGGAAGCAGGAGTTTATTTGAAGCTACAGTATGTGGTAGACAGCCTCACATCACGGGGATGAACTTCCACACCAGACACAGTTATGGAAGCAGGAGTTTATTTGAAGCTGCAGTATGTGGTAGACAGCCTCCCATCACGGGGAAGAACTTCCACACCAGACACAGTTATGGAAGCAGGAGTTTATTTGAAGCTACAGTATTGTGGTAGACAGCCTCCCATCACGGGGAAGAACTTCCACACCAGACACAGTTATGGAAGCAGGAGTTTATTTGAAGCTACAGTATGTGGTAGACAGCCTCCCATCACGGGGAGGAACTTCCACACCAGACACAGTTATGGAAGCAGGAGTTTATTTGAAGCTACAGTATGTGGTAGACAGCCTCACATCACGGGGAAGAACTTCCACACCAGACACAGTTATGGAAGCAGGAGTTTATTTGAAGCTACAGTATGTGGTAGTCAGCCTCACATCATGGGGAAGAACTTCCACACCAGACACAGTTATGGAAGCAGGAGTTTATTTGAAGCTACAGTATGTGGTAGACAGCCTCACATCACGGGGAAGAACTTCCACACCAGACACAGTTATGGAAGCAGGAGTTTATTTGAAGCTACAGTATGTGGTAGGCAGCCTCACATCATGGGGATGAACTTCCACACCAGACACAGTTATGGAAGCAGGAGTTTATTTGAAGCTACAGTATGTGGTAGACAGCCTCCCATCACGGGGAGGAACTTCCACACCAGACACAGTTATGGAAGCAGGAGTTTATTTGAAGCTACAGTATGTGGTAGACAGCCTCACATCACGGGGAAGAACTTCCACACCAGACACAGTTATGGAAGCAGGAGTTTATTTGAAGCTACAGTTTGTGGTAGACAGCCTCACATCATGGGGAAGAACTTCCACACCAGACACAGTTATGGAAGCAGGAGTTTATTTGAAGCTACAGTATGTGGTAGACAGCCTCCCATCACGGGGATGAACTTCCACACCAGACACAGTTATGGAAGCAGGAGTTTATTTGAAGCTACAGTATGTGGTAGACAGACATCCTCACATCACGCTACAGTATGTGGGATGAACTTCCACACCAGACACAGTTATGGAAGCAGGAGTTTATTTGAAGCTACAGTATGTGGTAGACAGCCTCACATCATGGGGAAGAACTTCCACACCAGACACAGTTATGGAAGCAGGAGTTTATTTGAAGCTACAGTATGTGGTAGACAGCCTCACATCACGGGGAAGAACTTCCACACCAGACACAGTTATGGAAGCAGGAGTTTATTTGAAGCTACAGTATGTGGTAGACAGCCTCACATCATGGGGATGAACTTCCACACCAGACACAGTTATGGAAGCAGGAGTTTATTTGAAGCTACAGTATGTGGTAGACAGCCTCACATCATGGGGAAGAACTTCCACACCAGACACAGTTATGGAAGCAGGAGTTTATTTGAAGCTACAGTATGTGGTAGACAGCCTCACATCATGGGGAAGAACTTCCACACCAGACACAGTTATGGAAGCAGGAGTTTATTTGAAGCTACAGTATGTGGTAGACAGCCTCACATCACGGGGAAGAACTTCCACACCAGACACAGTTATGGAAGCAGGAGTTTATTTGAAGCTACAGTATGTGGTAGACAGCCTCACATCACGGGGAAGAACTTCCACACCAGACACAGTTATGGAAGCAGGAGTTTATTTGAAGCTACAGTATGTGGTAGACAGCCTCACATCATGGGGATGAACTTCCACACCAGACACAGTTATGGAAGCAGGAGTTTATTTGAAGCTACAGTATGTGGTAGACAGCCTCCCATCACGGGGAAGAACTTCCACACCAGACACAGTTATGGAAGCAGGAGTTTATTTGAAGCTACAGTATGTGGTAGACAGCCTCACATCACGGGGAAGAACTTCCACACCAGACACAGTTATGGAAGCAGGAGTTTATTTGAAGCTACAGTATGTGGTAGACAGCCTCACATCACGGGGAAGAACTTCCACACCAGACACAGTTATGGAAGCAGGAGTTTATTTGAAGCTACAGTATGTGGTAGGCAGCCTCACGTCATGGGGATGAACTTCCACACCAGACACAGTTATGGAAGCAGGAGTTTATTTGAAGCTACAGTATGTGGTAGACAGCCTCACATCACGGGGAAGAACTTCCACACCAGACACAGTTATGGAAGCAGGAGTTTATTTGAAGCTACAGTATGTGGTAGACAGCCTCCCATCACGGGGAAGAACTTCCACACCAGACACAGTTATGGAAGCAGGAGTTTATTTGAAGCTACAGTATGTGGTAGGCAGCCTCACGTCATGGGGAAGAACTTCCACACCAGACACAGTTATGGAAGCAGGAGTTTATTTGAAGCTACAGTATGTGGTAGACAGCCTCACATCACGGGAAGAACTTCCACACCAGACACAGTTATGGAAGCAGGAGTTTATTTGAAGCTACAGTATGTGGTAGGCCTCCCATCAGGCAGCCTCACGTCAGTTATGGGGATGAACTTAGACAGCCCACACCAGACACAGTTATGGAAGCAGGAGTTTATTTGAAGCTACAGTATGTGGTAGGCAGCCTCACATCATGGGGAAGAACTTCCACACCAGACACAGTTATGGAAGCAGGAGTTTATTTGAAGCTAACAGGTCCAGAGCACACTCCATAATGGCAAAAGAAGCTGGCCCACTTTCACAGGTCTAAGCAGAGAGAAAATCTCCAAGGCACACCAGCACCACAAACAAGCCCACTTCAGGGACACCAGGCAGAACTAAGGCACTTTGCACATCTTTAGACTGGAATTCCAAATCCACCCCCTCACCTCAGGGCTGCACCCTAGGATCCACCCACAGGCAGCTGGAAATCCAAGCAGCTTTGATAAAACTGAAAATGTTGGGGGACATCCATTCAAGCTACCACAAGCATATATCCCCACTTCATTTTAATAGCCTCTCATTGTCTTCAGCACTCAACTTTCTAGTAATTTCTGACAAGGTCAAATATCAGATTTTTTTATCTCACAGTTATTTGCTTTTCTCAGTTTATATAGTTTGTGTCTTGTTTCTTGTAGGATTTTATCTTCTACAGCTTCCGGAAGCTCAAGGAGAGTCATTCATACTGGGTGGGGATGTCTGAGGATGAACACGGTGGACAGGGGCTTTGGCAAAATGGCTCCTCTCTTCTCTCTGAACTGTAAGTCTCTGAGGAAGAGGCTGCAAGAAAAACTAGGAGCCTCGAGAAATTTAAAAATTCATTTCATTTGGTACCTTGTATTTCTTCCAGAAGGCATTGTGTTATGGTAAGCTTATAGACTCTTGATTAGAATTAAATTTAATGCAATAAAGAGTCACTGGGCTGGAGGGATGGCTTAGTGATTAAGTAGTTTGCCTGGAGTTCGGTTCTTCAGGACCCACAAAAACCAGATGTACAAGGAGGCACATGCATCTGGAGTTTGTTTACAATTGCTGGAGGCCCTGACATGCCCATTCTCTCTCTTTCTGTTTGCAGAGGCTGGAAGCCGTGGAGTACCCCCCCCCTCTCTGTCTGCCTCTTTTTCTCTGTCAAATAAATAAATAAAAATAAAATATATATATAAAAAGCATGGCCCGAACCATCTCTCGGGACCTAACCTCACCTTTGCTGCCTTGCTTTTCCAGGCCACCAAGAGAAAGACCCCAATCAACTAGTGGAGTCTGTAGATACATAAAAAACAATGTGTTTTCGCTGGATAACTGCAGCACTTGGAAATATTTTATCTGTGAGAAGAATGCATTCACATGCTGTTCCTGAAAGAAGTTTCTTAAAACCATCCCTTTTACACTAGTATTTGAATCAAGCCACTGGAAAACCTTCTGGAAAAGCTGAGAGCAAGAAAAAAGAAGAAGAACGGCTGGGGAGGCGGCTTAGTGGTTACGGTGCTTGCCTGCAAAGCTAAAGGACCTAGGTTTGATTCCCCAGGACCCACGTAGTCCAGATGCACAAGGGGGCTCATGTTTCTGGAGTTCATTTGCCGTGGCTGGAGGCTGTGGCTCTTTCTCTCTCTCAAATAAATAAAATATATTTAAAAAAAAAAAAAAAGAAGAAGGGGACCAATGTGTGGGCTATGAACTCAAGCTTGTCTTTGTATTTACGCTTGCAAATAGTCTTCAAAGGTTTTCAGATTTCAGTTGACATTGTTTAATTCTTCAGGGGTAAAACTGATGGAGAATGAGATGACCTAGCGCACCGAGAACAAACCGAAGAAAATTATTTCCTGCTTGTTTGAAGTGCAAAGGGACAGCAACTGCCACATGAAAATCTCTCTGTCATTGTGGGGGTTAGGACAGTTATCACACTGACTGAGGCAAGGTCCCATGATATATACATATACATATATATCACATTAACAATAATATAATATATCTTATATATTCAATAAACAACTTTGTCTTAGTAAACTTATTGTCAAATTTGTGTGTGTTTTCACCAGGAGAAAGATGTGGACTTCCAAACCAGAGCGTTACCAGTTAACTGACTTAGGGTCGTTTTGCTCTACTCAGATAGAAATTCTGATTACATAGGAGAAACTTTCCTATCATAAGGGATGTTCCATGCCTCTGAGGCACAAAGCCCAGGCTTGGGCTCACAGAAGTGGATGTAGGGCTTGCACTTCTAAGACCAGAGAGTAGGGGCCTATTGCTCTGAGCCCATTCACCCTGGAGACATAATGCTCTGAGCTTTTATCACCATGGCCCCAGCACTTGCCAGCTGATAGAATCGTGGCCTCCAGCTGCAGTGAGCAACAGCAGCAGGCAGCAACAAGCAACTGATGGTGGTGTGGTAGCTCTGGAATCATTCTGGAATGATGAAACGCTCAGCTGAACAGCGACCAGTGTCATCAGTCTCTGGCCTAGAATGCGGAGCCCTTAGCCATAGACTATTGCTAGTGTTAAGCTCTGGAGACTAGGGTGTGTGAAACCCTTAGCTCCTAGATAGCTGAGCCAGTTTCTCTTTTCTGCCTGTCTTGGGCCTTGGTTCTCTGCCTCCTCTCACGTGCTTCATCCTGGTCACTCTCTGGGGTCCTTCAGGCGCTCCTTGTGGACCACAGCTGCTGCTGCCTCTGCGGCTGTTTCCCCACCTTCTCTTCATGTTGCGCTCTTTACTGACCATAAACATCAGACCTGGGGAAGAAAAGAGCATTCAGGAAAAGCCTTTTCTTAGGCTTGATGCTGTAACATCAGGAGTATCACAAGAGGGTGTCTCCTGGCTCCTTGTAAAGGTGAGCAGAACAGCTTGCTTAGTAGCTGGAAAGGGAGTGTGGCCAAGGAGCAGACTTACGCAAAAGAAGGATTGCTGTTCACACGTCACAGTCCTTCTGGGGGGTGAGCAGGGGAAGTGCGCCCTCTGGCCCGGACTGAGAATAGCTGCGGAATAGGCAGGATCAGCTCCAGACTGGTTTTGCTTCAGTGTGAGGGCTTCTTTCTACAGCCAGGTTGGGCGGACTGGAGGCGTCCCAGCTGGAGCACATCCTCAGGTGTGGCTGGAGGGGTCCTGGGCAGCTGCTGGGTTGTTCTCAGAGTGACTGGAAAGTGCCCATCAGCTGAGCTGCCCCGAGGGCAGAATGGCCTGTTGTCAGTAGAAGGGCCTCTTGGCTGACGTTTTTTTTTTTTTTTTTCCCAAAATATTTTATTTTTTATTTATTTAGTAGAGAGGAGAGAGAGAGAATGGGCACACCACGGCCTCTAGCCACTGCAAACGAACTCCAGATGTCTGTGCATCTGGCTAACGTGGGATCTGGAGAATCGAACCTGAATCCTTATTAGGCTTTGTAGGCAAGCACCTTAACTGCTAAGCCATCCTCCAGCCCTTAGCTGACAGTTCTAATCATTCACAGAAAACAGTGAAAGTGTGTTTATAATGAAGATAGTACAACCCCAATTCATAATTAACTATTCCCATGGTACTTAATAAAATTTGATGGGCTGGAGAAATGGCTTAGTGGTTAAGGCACTTGCCTGCCAACCCAAAGGACCCAGAAGTTCAGTTCTCCAGGACCCCTGTAAGCCAGATGCACAAGGTGGTGCATGCATCTGGAGTTTGTATGCAGCGGCTGAAGGTCCTGGCGAGCCCATTCTCTCCCTCTTGCTCTCCCTTTCCCTCTCTCTACCTCTTTTTCTCTCTCTCTCTCAAATAAATAAAATAAAATATATTTTTAATGACACTTGACAGTGTTTAACTCTGCTCCTGAGAGGTAAGTTGCATTATTGGAACTGTCTCAAGTGGACAGAGCTTCTTGTCTTTTCCGAAGAGCGGCATTCTATTGGAGAAGTACACGGTTGGAGGAGTGGTCAGGACTCTCGTATCAAATGTCCTCCAGCACCGCTCTGAGCTTCCCTCCCTCTACTCACAAGCCAAGTAGCTTGAGGGCTGCGCTGCTAGTAGCTCAGCGCTTTTCACCTGCAAATAGTGCCTTATTGCAAAATGTTTCAATGATTTACTTCAAAATAGTGTTGGGAAAGTCAATCATAAAAACATGTGAGCTGTTGGAATTGATGTCCTACACAGAGGCAAACACAGGATCACTTGCCGGCTCTGTTACCTGGGGCAAATGACCAATCGTCTCTAGGCATTGACTGTCTGTGTGTATTCCAGGCAAAAAATGATTCCTTTCCCTGGTCACATACAGGAATAGTAAGAAGATAAAATGTGTATGTAAGTTGCTAGAAAAATCTCTGGAGACAATATCCGTTCTAAATTTAATGAATCTTCCTCAATGAAACCTGCTGACTATGCATTTGCAAGGTCTTCAGGCTGCTTACATCACAGACTGCTTGTTCTAAGACAGTCACTGTGAAAGTATGTCATCTACAGGAAAGGGAAATTCGCTAATCGTTATTGGATTCCTTTTCTACCACATACCACCCCTAGAACATTTTTCCACCTAGTAGGCTCTCAGAAAATATTTGCTGAATTCAATTTCATCCTACTTAATCTTTCATTCTGACAAGAAGTAGCTGAGAGACAGTTGATTATTCCTGTTTACTTTATATGAAAAGGCACAACTTGGGCAGAGGTAGGAGAGTCATTGTGAGTTCAAGGCCACCCTGAGACTACATAGTGATTTCCAGGTCAGCCTGGATTAGAGTGAAACCTTACCTCAAAAAACAAAACCAAAAAAAAAAAAAAAAGGCACATCTTAAATAAATAAGATAAAAATAAAACCTGATTGAGGCAGCAAAAATTATTATTATTATTTTTTTGGTTTTGCAAGGTAGGATCTCACTCTGGTTCAGGCTGACCTGGAATTAACTATGTAGTCTCAGGGTGGCCTTGAACTCACTGCGATCCTCCTACCTCTGCCTCCCGAGTGCTGGGATTAAAGGCGTGCGCCACCACGCCTGGCTTAGCAAAAATTATATAAATGAAAGTATACATCTTCTAATTGAAATGTCCTTTATAGTGGATAAGGCCTTGTAAGAAAGATAAAATCATGCCCTTGTTTTCCTTTTCTGCATATACCTATGGAATAATGTTTAAAAGGTGGAATGAGAAGAAAGAAATGAAGAAAGAATGAGAGAAAGAAAGAAAGAAAGATAGTTCGTCAGATTTCTGTTGATCCCGGGAATGAAGAATAGCCCAGAAGACAGTAGACATGTGTGCTGTGTTTGGTTTTCCACATCTGGCAACTAAATATAATAGCCTGGGCTAAAGGAGAAATAATGGCCATTTTTCAGGCCTAGAGACTGTTTGTCTTGAAGATTCGTCAAAGGATTGTCCACCAGCTATGTTTAGAGAAAGGAAGGGAACATTTACAACTCTTCTTAGAAAAGCACAATGAAACAAAAGGCAGACATCCTCCGTTGCTGTGATAGCCAGGGTAGATGCTGTGTTTACCAGTTCGTTTGTCTGCAGTAGATGACACAACCCCCCCCCCCCCACACACACAGATGTCACGGCTGGGAGGAAAGAGGGCTCCTTGCTGGCTGCTCCTGGTCCTGGATACTCAGACCTGAGATGTGATGTGTGCTTTCTTTCCTAATCCCATCAGTAATACATGGGGTATCTTTGACTTCTGAGTAAACTTAAAAAGAGAATGAAAAAAAAATTCTCTTCACAGGGACAGGCTTTGTTGTGTGTATTGTACATTAGATGAACAAAACAACAACAACCTATTGGAATAATAATACTGATCCAATAGCAATAGGTGTTGTTAAGAGTCTGGAAATCTATTCAACCAATGAAACTTGTGCACCTTAAGTCAGAGAGTGCTGTTTTTATGTCTTTTTAAAAAAATATATTTAGCCAGGTGTGGTGGCGCACGCCTTTAATCCCAGCACTCGGGAGGCAGAGGTAGGAGGATCGCAGTGAGTTCAAGGCCACCCTGAGACTACATAGTTAATTCCAGGTCAGCCTGGGCCAGAGTGAGACCCTACCTCGAAAAATATATATATAGTTTTTGTTTATTTATTTATTTGACTGAGAGAAAGAGAGAGAGAGAGAATGGGCGCTCCAGGGCCTTTAGCCACTGCAAATGAACTCCAGATGCATGGGCCACCTTGTGCATATGGCTAATGTGGATCCTGGGGAATTGAACCTGGGTCATTTGGTTTTGCAGGTAAAGGCCTTAACCACTAAGCCATTCCTCCAGCCCTGTTTTTATGTCTTTTTTGTTTGTTTGTTTGTTTTTCGAGGTAAGGTCTCACTCCAGCCCAGGCTGTCCTGGAATTCACTATGTGAATGGCGATTCTCCTACCTCTGCCTCCCGAGTGCTGGGATTAAAGGCTTGTGCCACCATGTTCGGGTGGTTTTCTATCTTTTAAAAGCTGTACTGAGGGTTGAGACATAGCTTAGAGGTTAAGGTGCTTGCCTGCAAAGCCTAAGAACTCATGTTTGAATCTCCAGATTCCACGTAGCCAGATGCAACGCTGCAAGGGTGCAATATTGCACATGCGCACAAGAGGGTACGTGCCTGGAGTTCCTTCGCAGTTGCTGAAGGCCCTGGTGCACGCATTCTCTCTCTCCCTCTCTGCCTCTTTCTCTCCCTCTCTCTCTCTCTCTTAGAATAAATAATAATAATAAAGCTGTACTGAGAAGGAGTGAGGCAGCTTGGTTAGGCAGTTATGTAACTGGGCCTTTGAAAGTGGAGACAGGAATGTGGGTCCTTGCAGTCTCCACTTTGCTAGAGATCAGAGGAGCTGGCTTCTCCTTACCTCTTGACTAAAGGAGTTCCCTAGATCTGCCTTACCACAAACAACCTGAGCCTCCCCCCCCCCCGGGAGGGAGGTCCCCTTTCCTAGAATTTAAATCTAATCCTGACATTGTGGTTGGTCAAGTCCAGCCCCCGGAACTTGGCATCGTGCTGGCCTGTTCCTGAGACAGCCCTTAGCCCAGACCAATCAACCCTCACTCAGGCTTACCTGAGCCGGGAGGCAAAGCCCACCACAGTAAGGTTATAAATATGTTTCCCAGGGGAGGGCCAGCTCTCTCATCACTCCTGAACCTCCAGGTTCTGGTGAGCCCCCCCTTCACCCCCTATTCCCACATGGGTTCTCTATCCCCTCCCCCCACCCCCGCCTCCACATGGCAAGAGCTCTTTGTATTTTCTTTCTTTTTAAAAAATATTTTATTTTTTATTTATTTATTAGAGAGAGAGAGAATGAGAATGGGCATGCCATAGCCCATCTAGCCACTGCAAATGAACTCCAGATGCATGTGCCACCTTGTGCATCTGACTTATGTGGATACTTACTTACCTGGGTCCTTAGGCTTCACAGGCGTCTTTTAAGCACTAAGCCATCTCTCTAGCCACTGTATTTTCTTTTCTTTTCTTTTCTTTCCTCTCTACATTTCTTTCAGGCTCACCACATGGGCTCTCAGACCACATGAGTGTATGTATCTTCCATCTCTTGATTTTGTCCTTCCCTAAGTAAATATAGTAATTCAGTAATTATCCTGTTCAGTCTTATTTCATCTAATTCCTTGGTTAAAAGTAGACTCAAGGGCTGGAGAGACGGCTTAGCAGTTAAGGTGTTTGCCTGCAAAACCAAAGGATCCAGGTTCGATTCTCCAGGACCTATATAAGCCAGATGCACAAGCGGGCGCATGCGTCTGGAATTTGCAGTGGCTGGAGGTCCTGGTGTGCCCCTTCTCTCCTTCTCGCTCTTTTTGCCTCTTTCTCTCTCTCAAATAAATAAAAAAATAAAAATAAAATATATTTTAAAAAGTAGACACAAACCTAGGGTTTAGGGTTCAAGGACTTTCCTGAACCCCATTTGAGAACTTGACTCCCATACATTAAGGCTGGCCCTGAGACAACCTGCTGAACTCTTGTACATAGTTTATACTCTGCCTTATTCTCCAACTGAAAACGGCCTCTACCCCTTCCCGCGCTTCCTGCTGTTGCTGAGCTCAGGACCTGTTTCCTGTTGATAAGTGGGGAGAGCAGCTTCTAATATCCTCAGGAAAGCCATAGCTCATTGTTACTCAAGGGAACTTACTCTTCCAGGAAAGGCCATGTTCCTTGTTTGACTTTTCCTGAAATTTCTCTCACTCACACACGCACATGCGCACGCGCGCACACTCCCATACACACACGGTTAGAAAAAAGTGTTGTTCCGCAGAAAGGATTCTTGTGGGATTCCTTTCTGATTCTCAGCTGACAATCGTCAGCACCTTATTTTCAAAGCCATTCTGCGATCATTTCGTATTCTCATGTTTGAAAATGGAGAAAATGTGGTACTGGTCTGTTTTTCTACTCTCTTGCAATGACTATAACGTGTTATATTGTGAGTTTTGTTTGCCAGAAAGGGGGATTAAGGGCAAGGATGAAGAAGAGCACGCTTAAGGAAAGAAAGTGTATCAAGTATCAAATAAATACCTGTTTCCTCTTTATCAAAAAATAATGCTTTCCTTGAAGTCTTGGATTGGAAATGAGGACACGGCTCTCTACATACCTGGACTCTCAAAGCATAAGATGCCAGTTTCCAAAATGTCAACAAGTGCCAAGTCTCTCATTTTCAATTAACTCTACAAAGTCATTGGCTCTCTCATGCTTACTGCAGTTTCTGTCTACAATAAAGAAGTTTAAGAAATTTCTTAACAAAGATTAACCTTCATTTCTTGTTTATGCAGATATTATAGTAGCTACCTTCATTGAACATAGAAACTATTCATCCTTCATCATTGAAATATGTCATAGAAAATAGATGAAAATATTTTCCCAAATGTTGATGTAGATTTACAGTTTCCTAAGGAATGTACTTCTCCAAGATGGCTGTTCATGCATGTTTATACTCCCTCCTATTTCTGTATGAATTACTGGGTCATTTAAAATATTTTCTTGATTTCCCTTACATTTCACATTGTTATCTAGATTAGGAAACTAATTTTGCACATATATTAATCAACAGTAACATCATGGGGAAATTATGTAAATATTTCTACTTTATTTTTAATAAATTCCATGGAGATAAATGATCTAGACATCAAAATGAGATATCTAAAGCCCTCATTATTTTCTTATCACAAATGAATATCTCTTTGCATGACACATTAAGAGAACACAAAAGTCATTCAACATTGAGGAAATTTCCTAGCTAACCAGAAGAAAATTAGAACTTCCCAAGGAAGAATCTGGCAGTAGTGTTAGGTAAGTGACAATCTTATCAAATGACGTCTTTCTTATAAAAGTGAACACAGAAATGTTGTTTCATCACATAATTACTAACCTAAGACCATTTCACCACAAGATTTATTCAGTCTAACAATAAAATGGAGCCATTCTAGTTTGGGGCCATTGGAAAAATATTCTAAAATGCTGACTCTTTCTAGTGTTAAATCTCTAAGACTGATTCACCTCTAACCAATAAAGTCAGTTGTGACAGCATTCTTTAAAAGGATCCAGACAGACACGGTGAGAAGCACGTGTCCAGTCAAGAGTCAGGCTACGCGCACGATACAGCCTCTCCTTCCATGGCCTGTGCAAAACCATGTGCTTTACCATCACGTGGGAGACTCAGCAACCATGCCTTGATGGCATGACTTGGCTTCAAAATATTTCATTTTAAGGAAATATAAAAACAATCCTATTGAAGACAACATGTATCTCAGAGTTACTTTTTGTCAGACAATCCCATCTTCAGTGTTTTCCTAGAGTCCCCACAAATTGCCAAGACATAAGCACTCGAAACAGTGACTGTCACCCATATTGTGAAAAACACCTCTTGCTGAATTTTCCCTCCAAACACAAGTCTGCCTAACATAACACATACTTCACATTTTTGTCATTAAATATTCAGTACCTGGAAGGTATGAGATGCATCCAACAGGATGAAAGAAGACTAAAATCAAACTATTACCTGTGCATGTAAAAATATTTTGGCAGCACATCTACCATCATTGGAACGATACAGAAGATAGCACGGCCCTGCTCCAGGATGACATGCAAATTAGTGAAGCATTCCATATTTTAAAATATATATATTAATTTTTTTGACCTTTACTTTTCCTGGATAATGAGCAGGGACATTAATTCTGATTTGTAATGGAGACAAGAGTTTCTCTTTCTTAAGAGAAATGTTTAGAGGAAACACAGAATTGTTGGAGTCTTACAGGGGAATAAATGTATACATAGATGGTAAGATTGTCATATAAGAGTGTTCTCAGTTGCAAAGCTGGCCGCAGATATATAAGTTTTTAGTGAGAGCCCGGGAATGAAAAAATACTGTAAACAAAAAGAATCTGTCCTGTATTTAGTAGCATAGGATGGAGAACATCTGCTACTTTTTCTTGGTTTATTGGCACAAATGACATGCCCTCTGTGGTGGTTTGATTCAGGTGTTCTGAATGCTAGGTCTCCAGCTAATGGCAATTTGGGAATTAACCCCTCCTGGAGGCAATGTATTGGGGCGGCGGGGGGGGGGGGGTTTATGAGTGTTATAGCCAGTTTCCCCTTGCCAGTGTTTGGCACACTCTCCTGTTGCTATGGTCCACCTGATGTTGGCCAGGGGGTGATGTCCCCCTCTGCTCATGCCATCATTTTCCCCTGCCATATGGGAACTTCCACTCCAGTCTGTAAGCCAAAAAAAAAAAAAAAACCTTTTTGCCCAAAAGCTGCTCTTGGTAAGGTGACTTCTGCCAATAATGTGAACCTGACTGCAACGTCTTTTTGTTGTTGCTATCATTTTAGTTTTTGTTCTTTGAGATAGGGTCTTATGTACCCGTGAACTTTCAATGTAGCTGAGCTGATCTTGAACCCAGATGCTCCTGCCTCCATAGGGCTGGGATTATAGGCATGCACCATCACTCAGAGCTAGCTACTCCTTCATTCCTTGTTTGAGTAAGTTTCTTACTTTCCCGAATGTAGTGAAGGCATGGGAACAGAGATGATAATGATGCTGAGAAGGAAAAAAGCTGAAGATTATCTGTGAGTCAAGAAGACAATTTCCAGCCAGTCGTGGAGGCACACGCCTTTAATCCCAGCACTTGGGAGGCAGAGGCAGGAGGATCACTGTGAGTTTGAAACCAGCCTGAGATTTCATCTAGAGTGAAACCCTATCTCGAAAAACCAAAAAAAAAAAAAAAAAAAAAAAAAAAAAAAAAAAAGCCAGAGACAACGTCCTTGGTTTCTGGGGCTGGTTGGTGGCCCATGAAGAGTTTGTGTGTGACTGATAAATATGTGCTGCTCCAACCAAAGCTCGTAAAAGCATGAACCTGAGTAGGAAACAGGACAGCCCCTCGTCTGAGTGCTTGCCTATCTGTCCTGAATGTACTTCCCGGGTCTCAAGCAGCCTTTCACGGGCCTCACGTGGCCCAAGCCCTTGCTGGCAGGCAGCCTGGATGTCTGGTTCCCTCCTCCTGATGCATCACGGAGTCTGGAGAAGTTGTTCCACGACCACACTTCCCGCCTTCTTCTCACAGGCGCACCGCCGCAGCTCCCTGCAGTCCTTTGAGAACGCTTTCCCGTTGAGGATGGTCACACAGTCCCTGTTCCTCGAGGTGGAAGCATCTATTATAATCTCAAACCTTAAAAAAGACAAAAGAAGCTAATTTGACTATGACTTACTTCTAAACTGACGTATCAACTAATCATAAAGAACGTAAAAAGTCTTCTATGGTCATAAAGCTCATATCCATGTACTGGGAAGCTGGGGTTGCTGAATATCTTCAACCCCTCAATTTCCATCTCACTCTTAGAAATAGCCATTCAGTTCACTTCATTATAAAGTGCAAATGGTTGTGTTGATATACCTTGCTTCTGTACATAAGTGGAAATATTACCTGTTTAAATATGGCTTCAAATGTAATACATTTTGTCACAGAATTCCATATATTCCCCTATCTAACTGGTTCCATCATAAATAAAATGAGTCGGGCATGATAGCCTAAGTCTGTAATCCTCGCCCTTGTGAAGCAGAGGCAGAAGGATCAAGTTCAAGGTCATCCTCAGCAACAAAGTGAGTATGAGTCAGCCTGGGCTCCATGAGGTCATATCTCAAAACAAAAATAAAAACACTTACATAAATAAACACTTACATAAATAAAATAGTGGCTTTTAAGCTTAGCGGTTAAGGCGCCTGCCTGCAAAGCCCAAGAACGCCCCTTCAAATCTCCAGGTCCCACCTTTAGCCAGATGCAAAAGTGATGCAAGGGTGCAATGTTGCACATGCGCACAAGGGGGCACATGCGTGGAGTTCATTCACAGCTCTGAGAGGCTGCTGGCTCGCCCATTCTCTCTCAAATTAAAAAATATATATATATAGTGTTTTTAAAGTTTTTTTTTTCTGGCATTGGGGGCATACGTTGGAAGGGGTTCGCGTACTCAGGGTTGTTTACACATATGTGTGTTCGTGTACGTAGCGGTCAGAGTTTGACGTCAGACATTGTCCTCAATAGCTTCCTACCTTACGTTTTTTTAAACTATTTTATTATTTATTTATTTATTTATTTGAGACAGAGAGATACAGAAATAGGCAGGTAGAGAGAGAGAGAGAGAGAGAATGGTTGCGCCAGGGCCTCCAGCCTCTGCAAACGAACTCCAGATGCGTGCACCCCCTTGTGCATCTGGCTTATGTGGGTCCTGGAGAATTGAGCCTCAAACTGGGGTCCTTGGGCTCCACAGGCAAGCGTTTAACCGCTAAGCCATCTCTCCAGCCCCTACCTTATGTTTTGAGACAAGGTTTTCTCACTGAACCTGGCTCTTACGATTTGGCTAGACTAGCTGGCCAGCCCGCCCAGGGATGCCTTGTCCACACCCCAAGCCCTGGGATTCCAGATCTGGCCTGCCAGCTTTTACATGGGGTTTGGGGATAAACCCACTGAGACAAGCGCGGGCCACATCCTGTCTCTGACTAAGGCCGGGTTGTGTGACCTTGAGCAACTACCACCATTTCCCGGGCTCCGGGGCTCCTGTTTATCTATTAATTCATTCTGGAAAGATCTCTCCTCTTCCTCTCCTTCCCATCCCCTCTCCCCACACTCAGTTTTCTTTCTGTCTTTCTTCCTCCCTTACCTCCACTCTCATTTGAAATCAACCAGGAAACAGGTCCCTGATTCCCCCCCTCCCCACACACACCCAAGGTAGGGTCTCGCTCTAGTCCAGACTGACTTGGAATTCACTATGTAGTCTCAGGGTGGCCTTGAACTCACGGCGATCCTCCTACCTCCTCCGCCTCCTGAGCGCTGGGATTAAAGGCTTGCGCCACCACGCCAGGCTCCCTGATATTTTTTGAGCAGCTGTTGCTCACCAGGTTCTAAAACACTCAAGGACAAAGCCTCCTGGCATCACACTACCCAGTACACAGCAGAAGCTCCGTTTGCTCCCGCTGAACCGAGCTGCTAGACCCCATCACTGACTTGATTAAGCGCCTCTCCCCAGGAAGGTTCGGAAGGCTTACAGTTCCAAGAAGTAAGGTGTTCCGTCTGTCCACAGCCAGGCCTTGCCACTGCTGTTGCGGGAAAGCCCTGTCCAATAAGAGTAGAAAAACTCAGAGTAGCTCTGAGGCATGGCAAAGTCCTGCGGAAGGCACACAAGAAGACCTTTAGCTTTGAGGGGTGTAACGCAGGAGGCGTGCAGGGACGGGTGGGATCAGCAGTGCTTGGGGGGGTGGTCCCTCACACATCAGATTGTTCATCCCGGCGCTCCCTCCCTGCCCCCATCCTGCCAAAACTGAGTTCTCCACCAAGGCCACTCGCTCGGCAGGTGATCCAGCCAGTGGGTCTCCTTGGCTGAGCGCTGGCCCACGCCCTCACAAGCCCCTCTCCCACTGGCCCATCAGCCAAGCCTTAAGGCCTGGTACAGCATTCACTCTCCGTTCCTGTTCTGGTCTCTTTCTGAAAAGGTGCATTTCTGTGTCTTTCTTTCTGCCTCAGCCTTCTATACTGTTTTCTTATATAAATCAATCCCTCCCCCCCTTCTTGTTCCCTTCCCCTGCTGACCCTCCGCAGATTCTCCGCCTCCTTGCTTTTGCCCCTTTTTCTAAGGACTCCTCAACTCTCAAAAGTGTGTGGTCTCAGGCCTCTTCCTCAAACCTCTGTTACAGATGGTGTTTCAGCCCTTCATGGGGGTAATTTCTGACACTGCTATTTAGTGGCTGTTTCCTTTCCTTTCCTTTCCTTTCCTTTCCTTTCCTTTCCTTTCCTTTCCTTTCCTTTCCTTTCCTTTCCTTTTCTTTTCTTTTTTCCCTTTGGATGGCTTCTCTCCTGTCTGTTTTCCCACCCCCCACTGACCCCATCAAGCACACCCATGACAAATCCACTACATCCTGGGGACACTGGTGCTACTCTCCTATCAGCGCCTCAGCTCTGAGCCAGGATCCCCCACAGGTCTGCGATCGCATTGTCCCAAACCCGAGTAGAGTACAAAAACATTTGATTTCACCTGAATGGTTTCTGCTTGGCCCTGGGTCATGTATTTGGAGGAAGCCAGAGTTCGGGGATGCCCACTGGTCCTGACTGTCCAGCTAGCTGAGTTTTTCAGAGCGACTGCCCTCAGACAGCTCAATGATTAGGCTGCACAAGGTCCCACTCACAGGCAATGTCAATACGGGAATCTAGCCCTCTTTCCACCTGCATCCAGCTCTTACATTCCTCAGCGTTCTAACTGCCCACCAGAGTCCAGGATGCTCCCACTATAGTGTGTGGACTCTAAAAGGACAGGGAAGCCATCCACTCATCCCAGAAGCTTCCTCTCACATGGCAACCACTCTCTACAGACTGCCCACTGGCCACTTGCAACAAAACCAGCTCTTTATAAGCTATTAGAAGAAAATTCCTTTCCATAGCTTAAAGAGGTAAGACCCCAGGGTCACATGAAGGCCCCCTCCTCTAAAAAATAATAAATAAATAAATAAATAAATAAATAAATAAATAAATAAATAAATACAGGGATTGGATTTGTACAGTCTGGGGATAAACCAACAGCTTCCTCTGCATTTGAAAGAAATAAAAGTGTCACTTTGAAACTCCAAGCTGCTAAACCTTAAAAACTGGCAAATGACACTCTGAAAAGCCACAAATCCATTTGGTCATTGTGGCTAAGGGGATAGTTTGCTACATTGGCTTATAAATGAGTACTCATATAAATTGCCAATATTCCATTAGCTCAATGTCCTTTCAATGTTTAGTGTACTGAAAGTTGAAGAACAAATATTTCCCGTCTTTGTAGCATGCTTTGGAATGCGTCTGGGGCTGGCCAAGCACCAGCGCATGTCCATATGTGTCTGTGTAGTCAGTCTTTAAAAATGTCTGTGTCAGCCAGCTGTGGTGGCCCACACCTTTAATCCCAGCACTCAGGAGGCAAAGATAAGAGGATGTCATTGTGAGTTCGAGGCCACCCTGAGACTACATAGTGAATTCCAGGTCAGCCTGGGCTAGAGTGAGACCCTACCTCGAAACCACGCCCCCCAATGTGTCCGGTTTTGTTAATGATGTATTCATACTTCTGTTTGTGTAACTTGTTTAGGTTTCATGTGCAAGAGCTACTTAACTTATTCTGATCACCCAGTGTTATTATTTCAAAAATTTTACTGACATACTTTAAAATATTTATTTCTTTGAAAGAGATAGGTAGAGAGAGGATGGGCACACCAGGGCCTCCAGCCACTGCACACAAACTCCAGATGCATGTGCCACCTTGAGCATCTGGCTTACGAGGATCCTAGGGAATCTAACCTGGGTCCTTTGGCTTTACTGGCAAGTGCCTTAAATGGCTAAGCCATCTCTCCAGCCCCTGACATTTCTTAAGATGTTAACTAAATTACAAAATCAATTCTGCATCTTTTAAAAATATTTAATTTATTTATTTGAGACAGAAAGAGGCACAAAGAGAGAAAGAGGGAATGGGCACAACAGGTCCTCTAGTCACTGCAAATGAACTCCAGATGCATGTACCTCTTTGTGCATATGACTTACGTGGGTTCTGGGGAATTGAACCTGGGTCCTTAAGCTTTGCAGCCAAGTGTCTTAACTGCTAAGCCATCTCTCCAGCCCCAATAATTTTAATTTTTTTTTTTTTTTTTTGCTGTTTGTTTTTCAAGGTAAGGTCTTGCTCTACTCCAGCCTGACCTGGAGTTAGTCTCAGGCTGGCCTCAAACTCACAGCGATCCTCCTACCTCAGCCTCCCGAGTGATGGGATTAAAGGCATGTACCACCATGCCTGGTTCAATTCTGCATTTCTTAAACTATATAATAGATTCAATTAAAGGTAAAAGTTTTCTAATGGTTCCAAAAATGTTTATTATTCAGGTATATTAATTAGATGATCTCAAATGTTCATTAGATGTAATTTTATGAGTATACAAATGAAATTTTAAATCCTGGACACTGAATTGTCTACAAAAAGATCAACAAGACATTTACTAACAAATGAATTGTGAAATGGTTCTACGATGATTCTCTGTGATCTTATATTAAAGCAAAATGACTAAATGGTAGCTGAAAAGTTACTAGCTATGCATAACAGTTCGGATTCTCTGTTCTAGCCCTTTTTTGATCACTGCTGTTAATGTGCTTGTGATAACAGTTATAAAAATCTGTCTTTAAAGTGTTTAATCAAGTTAACTAGATTTCACTATCTGTCAAGCTTTCAAGTACTGGGAAACTGAATTTAAGATTAAGGTTTCTGCCTGGCGTGGTGGTGCACACCTTTAATCCCAGCACCTGGGAGGCAGAGGTAGGAGGATCACGGTGAGGTCAAGGCCACCCTCAGTCTACAGAGTGAATTCCAGGTCCACCTGGGCTAGAGTGAGACCCTACCTCGAAAAAAAAAGATCAAAGTTTCTGAATTTTCTATTATAAGGTCATACTTAAATATTATATCTACAAACACTGTAACTCTAAAGATAAGTTAATCTCCTGTTTTGTTCATAGTAATTTTGCCAAATAGTTATTATTGAGTTTATACTTTTGTTTTATAAAAGAAACTATTTTATTTTGGTGATTGGAATCAGTGAGCCCCAAATTCTAACGCTAAAACCTGCTAATTACAAACAATGTCAGTGCCATTTAGACATAAACTATTAGTTTTCTTGACTAAAGTTCACTTATTTTAATAGTTACAGGTAAGACATAAAATTGCTTTATGTAAATCAAGATTAATTGCTATATACTTCTATTTTAAGATTAAGTAAAGAATATCACTTTGTGTGGTTTTTCTTTACCATATTAAATTTATCAATACTAGGGTTATTATTATTTTTTTTAAGCTGTTTTGTTGTGTTTTGTTTTGTTTTGAGGTAGGGTCTCACTCTGGCCCAGGCTAACCTGAAATTCATTATGTAGTCTCAGGCTGGCCTTGAATTCATGGCGATCTGCCTTAACTTGAGGTGTTTTCGTTTTATAAAAATTACACATATACAGGAAGGGAGGGAGAGAGAGACTGATTATTCCAGACCCTTTATCTACTACAAACGAACTCTAGATGCTTGTGCCACTTTTTGCATGTGGCTTTATGTGGGCACTGGGGAATCAAACCCGTGTTGTTAGGCTTTGCAGGCAAGTACCTTAACTGCTGAGCCATCTCTCCAACCCCCTCACATGAGGTTTTGATGGAAATAAATGGGAAGACCTGTGAGCTTAACTTCTTAAAATGTTCTTGCCTTGGGCTTTTCAGGGATCTGTGGGAGAATCCTCCAAATATTGAGAGGCCTTGGGACCTTACCAGCTTTTCCTGGGAGTTTATCTTCAGCATGGTGGAGTTCTCAGCAATGCACAAGTAGTCACAGCCTTGCCAACTTTTACTCTCCTTATAAAATTGGAAGCATTTATCCCCATGCCACTTCCATTTTTCTGGGCAAGGACTGCACCTGTGTTCTGAAAGTTAAAGAAAAACAATGTAGTAAGTGAATGAATTTCTACCCAAGTCTACGATGTGACCTCTCATGAAATCACATAGCATTTGATATCCCAAGAAAGAATTGATTCCCTGTCTCTCAGCTATTCAATTGTACAGGTAATGATTAGTGTGCACCTGTGCCAACCAGCACTACATGCCAGAGATCATATCTAACTGGTCCTCAATATAGAGGAGGAATGAAAACAGGCACTGCTTATACATAATATGGAATCAAGTGTTTGAAACTTCTTTTTCTGTGCAATTCAGAACATAGAATATTCAGTTCATAAAGCATCTACATACACACACACATGTATAATTTGAACATGAAATGCCCCTCATGAGCATGTATTGGGGTGTGGTTGCAAGCTGGTGGACTTTTGGATAATGATTATATCCTGAGGTCTATGACTTGACCTGATGGATTCATTCCTTGATATATTCACAATAGGGGAGGGTAAACTAGGGGTAGGGCAAATTAGAAGAAGAAAAGCACTAAGGGCACGTTTTTGCCCTGACCCATTCCTAAACACTCGTTCATCTGCTTCCAGTATGCTCTGATGTAAGACACTCCACCACGGCCCCTGCCAGGATGCACTGAAGCTTCTGAACTTCCACGCTAAATAATCTTTCTTCTCAAATTGTTTTGTCTGGCATTCTGTCCAAGCAATGACAAACTTACCTGCAACACAGTTCATTCAGGAAGCATTGCATTCAATAAGCAAATACCTGCAATTTTTTTCAAAATCATATCATATAATAAAAAAATAGTATATGCCAGTATGAGATGGGTTTTCTCACTCTAATCAAAAATTAAATTTTAGGGGCTGGAGAGATGGCTTAGTGGTTAAGGTGCCTGCCTGCTAAGCCTAAGAACCCGGTTCCAATCTCCAGGTCCCATGTTTAGCCAGATGCAAAGTGACGCAAGGGCGCAATGCCGCACTAGACCACAAGGGGGTGCACGCATCTGGATTTCGAGAGACTGCTGGTGCGCCCATTCTCTATCTGTCTCCCTCTCCCTCTCTCTCTGTCTGTCTCTCTCTGTGTCTCTCTCCAAAAATAAAAAAAAATTAAAAATTTTTAAAAATTAAAAAAATTAAATTTTAGGACTGGAGAGATGGCTTAGCAGTTAAGGCATTTGCCTACAAAACCAAAGGACCCAGGTTCAATTCCCCAGAGCCCACATAAACCAGATGCTCAAGGTGGTGCGTGCATCTGGAGTCCGTTTGCAGTGGCTAGAGGCCCTGATGCACTTATTCTCTCCCTCTCTCTCTTTCTCCCACTGTCTGCCATTCTCTCTCTCAAGTAAATAAATAAAAATAAAATATTTTTTAAAATTAAATTTTAGGAAAAGCACAGGAACAAGCATGAAGTGGAAATGGTAAGTTTGCATTGTCATAAAATAAAATGGACATGTCATCTAAAGAAGTCAGTGCATAGGTCAAGGGTAAAAGGACTCCATGAGTCTTGACTGCATGTATGAGAACTAGGGCCTGAGAGACATGGATTGAATGTTTGTGTGTGTGTGCCTAGCCTCAGCCTTGGACCTTGAAGCTGAGTCCCCTGTAAGTGTGTGATGGCGTAGGGAATTTAGTCATAACCTTAATGGCTTCTTTATTTCATTTTACTTTGCTTTTTAGGCATTAGAGATTAAATAAGACCTTCTGCATGCTAGCCAAATCCTTTACCACTGGACTCTATATATTTCCATCCCCCCTTTACCCAGTCTATTCTTGAATTGTTCTGTAGCTTGAGCTGACTTTAAACTTGTGTTCCTCCTGTCTCAACCACCGGAGTGGCTAAAATATAAATGTATACCACTATGCCTGGCCCCGTTTCATTCTTTTAAGAACAACTAGCCATCAAACTGCTAATGTATTAAACTTTTAATAGTAAAGTGAAACACAATAGACAACCCTGTAATTGATACACATGTATATATCCCACTATTTTTTTTTCCACAAAGGCACGAAGAACATCACTGGGAAAAGGACAGGAAGGATGGTGCTGGGAAAAGTGGATAAACCTATACAGAAGCATGAGGCTAGACCCCTGTTTCTTACCAGATTAAAAAAAAAAAATTCAAAATGAATCAAAGACTTCAATGTCACACAGAAAGTGAAACTACTAAGGAGAAAACATAAGAAATACTTCAAGACACTGGGAGTATACAAAAAGATTTTTTTTGGATTTGAACTCAAAAGCATAATAGACAAAAATTAAAATAGACAAACGGAATTCTATCAAATAACCGTTCCTTTATAGCAAAGGAAACAATTGAGAAATATAAGACAACCATCAGAATGGGAGAAAATACTTGAAAACTGTTATCTGACAAGGTATTACTATTCTACACACAAGGAACCAAGAAACAATAGCAACAAATCCCCAGGTAATACTTAAAAATTGAATAACTAATAAAATAGATATTTCCAAAAGAAGACATAGAAATGGGTAAAATGTATAAAAACATTCATATTGGGACGTTTACCCCCATCCTGTCTTTTCATGGGCAGGAACTCTGTATTTTCTCCTCTTTCCTTCTTTTAATCTAATAAAGTCTCTCTAAACTTTAAGAAAAAAATTACCTGTCACTAATGATCAAGAAAACAAAACTTGGGCTGGAGAGATGACCCAGCAGTTAAGGCACTTGCCTGTGAAACATAAGGACCCAGGTTCAATTTCCCAGTATCCCAGATCGTCAGCCAGATGGACAATGTGGCACATGCGTCTGGAGTTTGTAGTGGCTAGAGGCCCTGGCATGCCCATTCTCTCTCTCTGTCTCTTTCTCTCTCTCTCAAATGCATAAACAAAATATATTTTAAAAAGAAAACAAAAGTCAATACTACAATGAGGTGTCATCTAATTCTGGTTAGTGAGAAAGGATGAACAAAATTGCTACTAAGGAGGGGTTGCGGAGATGGCTCACTGGTTAAAGGTAACTGCTTGTACAAGCCTGCCAGTCCAGTCTACAGCTGAATGGAACCAAAGGGAGACCTGCCCTTCCATGGTTATAATAGCACAATTCACATAGAACCAACCAAGTTCTCCATGCACAGAAAGACTGATACATAAAATCCATTCCATCTATGTTCTATGTTTTATTGAGCCAAAACATGTAAAGAGCCGGGCATGGTGGCGCACGCCTTTAATCCTAGCACTCGGGAGGCAGAGGTAGGAGGATTGCCATGAATTCGAGGCCACCCTGAGACTACATAGTGAGTTCCAGGTCAGCCTGGGCCAGAGTGAGATTCTACCTCAAAAACAAACAAACAAACAAACAACGCCTGGCTCTTTTCTTATATTTTTGATAATCCTGTGAACATTCTTTTTTTGTTAGGTACCACATTATCAAAAAAGATACTCCAGGCTTCTCTGAAAACAGTAGTCTCTGGTATTTTTTACTTAGCTATATAAATACAAATTTAAAAAAATCTATTGCAAATAAGCCATTTTTAGTTGAAATATAGGAACTAGGGACTGTGCAAATGGCTCAGAGGTTAGAAGTATTTGCCTGCAAAGCCAGATAGCCTGGCTTTGATTCCGAAGTACCTGCGTAAAGCCAGATTGCAAAACAAAAAAAGAAAAAAATGAGTCATATATTCAAGAAATAAGAATGTGGATCATATACATAAACTGATTTTCATTCCATGTGCCCAAAGTTCAGGAAAAGTAAAGGAAAAAAAAAAGTAACAGAAAGAACAGTGTGATAAAAGAATGGTTTCAGATCTTTGGATGGCATGTTTTCATGATTTATAAAACTGGATGCAGGGCTGGAGAGATGGCTTAGCAGTTAAGGCACTTGTCTGCAAAGCCAAAGGACCCAGGTTCGACTCTCCAGGACCCATGTAAGCCAGATGCGCGGGGGGGGGGGGCATGCATCTGGAGTTCATTTGCAGTGGCTGGAGGCCCTGGCACGCCCATTCTCACTCTCTCTCTCTCTCTCTCTCACACACACACACACAAATAAATAAATAAAAATGACAAATATTTAAAGTAAAAAACAACAACAACAACAAAAACACATGCAGCTGATCACGGTGAGTTCAAGGCCAACCTCGGACTATATAGCATATTCCAGGTCAGTCTGGGCTAGAGTGAGATCCTAACTCAAAAAAAGTAAAAAACAAACAAACAAACATGAAAAATAGATGTGGTGGCACATGCCTTTAATCCCAGCACTTGGGAGGCAGAGGTAGGAGGGTCGCCATGAGTTTGAGGCCACCCTGAGACTACATAGTGAATTCCAGGTCAGCTTGGGCTGGAGTGAGACCTGAACCACCCCCACCTCCCTCACTGCCCAAATAAATGCTTGCTTTGCAGTTATGTGGGTGTGACTTCCGCTGCAGACAGAAAATGGTGTCGCTGGGGACCAGGGACTAGGGTTGCTTACCTCCGCTTTTGTTGAAGAGCTCACGACACAGTTTTTCTGCTATCTGCTTGTTTTGGGCTTGCAATGACCCCAGCTGTCGGGAGAGGTTCCGCAAACTTTCTTCCTGCTGGGAGAGGCTGTCTTGCTGTGTTTTTGAGAGATGGTAGAACTGAAAAACTAACCCAGGTGACCAAGTCAGAATGGACAGCTTCTTTATTTCTATATCTATTTCCCACTTATAGGGAAGAAGTGTATTGTGCAACATCTGAGGCTCGGAGATCTCACACTGCAATATTCATGCTCTGGTATATACTCTATCTATCTACCTCTCTCTATATATATACTACATAGATAATTTGTATCACTTTAGGCAAATTCATTTTTCTATGTCTGAAAATGTTGAGACATAAATTCTTAACTTCAGAAGTAAATTCTCAAACTATTTTACTGCTTAACAAATATTTTTATGTAAATCCAAATCTAAAATCAACCTCAGAAACACAAATCTATTCATTATGCTGAATATGAAAAGCACAACATGTTATTGTTCATTCAGTTGTAAAATAGCCAATTATCATTTCCATATTTTAGTAGATGTGCATTTAGGTTAAGTAAGAACAAGTCATTTCCTTAGTGAGACTTAATTAGAAATTTTCAAAATAGATTTGAACTTCAGTTTTCTAAAATTTTGAGAAAGATGGTGATTGCCAAAAAAAAAAAAAAAAAAAAAGTGGGCTGGAGAGATGGCTTAGTGGTTAAGGAGCTTGCCTGCAAAACCAGATATCCCAGGTTTGATTCCCCAAGACCCACATAAGCTAGATAGGCGAGGTGATGCACATGTTGAGTTTGTTTGCAGTGGCTGGAAGCTCTGGCACTCCCATTCCCTCTCTCTCTCAAATAAATAAATACATTAGAAATATTAAAAAGGTATACCAAGGTGAAGTTAAAATGTTGGAGATGCACACAATAAGGGTTTTTTTTTTTAATTTTGGAATTTAAGGTTGTAAAAGTTTTAGTGTTTTCTATAAAATCCGGTTTTGACCTCACATCTGCTTTGCCACGTGGCCTTTGCCTCGTGTCACCTCTTCAGCTGTTCAGGAAGCATGACAACCTGCGCGCTCTAAGCCTGCCCAGGCAGATCTTGCCACTTCCTTCTTTACGGAAGGAACGAACTCACTCCTGCGACTTTAAAATGCAAAGGCTCTTATGCATGTATTCTTACTGGTGTGATTCTTTGAAACATTTTTCTTTGCAAAACCAGTGGAGAGATGGCTTAGCAGTTAAGGTGCATACCTACGAAGCCTAAGGTCCCACGTGAGCCAGATACACATGGTGGCTCATGTGTCTGGAGTTTGAAAAAAAAATCAGTGTACAGTCTCTGCCTTTTAAAAGGATATAGTGATTTAACAGCCCCTTTCCTTTCCTTGGATTGAGGGCGTGGATATGTACAAATTCTTTCTCCTGCCCGACTCCAGTGAGCATGGGAAGAGTGGACACAGGGTGAGTGGACACCACTGGTGCCATACTTCTGGTGTGGGCTGGGAGAGGGATAAAGCAGGCATGTTTTTAAAAATGGTTATCTGAAATACTGACATGTAAACAGGCAAAATCCTTACCTCAAGCAGAATGTTTAATTAAAACTGGCAAATGTTTGTTGCATTCTAAGACCTCTGCTACCAGTAATTTAAATGTGGCCTTTAGGAAAAGGAAAAGTGGCCTGGCGTAGTGGTGCATACTTTTCATCCTGCGCTCAGAAGAGGTAGGGGGATCACTGTGAGTTCAAGGTCACCCGGGAGCAATAATGTCAATTCCAGGTTAGCTTAGTGTACAGTGAGACCCTACCTCAAAAAAAAAAAAAAAAAAAAAAAGAAAAAGAAAAAAAGAAAAGAAAAGAAAAAAAAAAAGAAAGAAAGAAAAAAAAAAAGAAAAAAAGAAAAGAAAAGAAAAGAAAAGAAAAGAAAAGAAAAGAAAAAGGAATAGGTTCTAACAGGTTCTAGAATTCAGGTTAAAACAACATAACTCTGTAACAAGTGTTTCTCTCAAACCATAGAACCGAGATCCTCCCTCAGGGCAGATCACATAACTTACACAGAAGGCCCAGGGCTGCCAGGCCGGCCAGCAGCACCAAGCACAGGGTCAACAGGATGAGGGCCACGGGGCGCCAAGCCGATGAAGGTGTCCTGGGATCTGCAGGAGACAAGCAGAAAGCAAGCTTGGTCGTTTGCTCCTCTTGGATCTAACTGAGCCACGAGCAAGTGGGAGGAGGTGGTTCTGAGCAGGACAAAACTGCGTAGAACAGAGGCAGTGGGGGTTAGACACCCACCCCCTTTCCTCAGAAGCACAGCCACAAGGCCCAGCTAAGCCTCGGGTGTGACAGCCAGGTCCATTTGCAAGCCACACTGCTCTGTCCTCTACTGGAGACCCACTGTGCATTGAGTCACGTTATGCATTTGTATGACATTTAAATGGTTGTTTTCAGAACCTTCCCCTTGTCAAAATTCTGGTTTTAGCCGGGCGTGGCGTCGCACGCCTTTAATCCCAGCACTTGGGAAGTAGAGGCAGCAGGTTGTTCAAGGTCACCCTTAGCTACAGAGAGAGTTGAGACCAGTCTGGGAAACATACGGCCTTGTCTCAAAAAAAAAAAAAAAAAAAACCCAAAATAAAACAACAACAGAAACAAACAAACAAACAAACAAACAAACAAAATAGCCTTACATGGCACCCGTGAATCCAGGAACCACCTTTAACATCATCATTAGGGAAACGTGCAATTGATTTGCCCTAACCCCCGTATGCTTCTTCTAGAAAGCAAATCCAACATCAAGCATGAGAAATGGTCATCGTATTGTGTCTCACTTTGGTGTTTCTTTTGTTTTTTTGTTTTTTTACTTTTTTGATCTTTTCAGGTAGGGTCTCACTCTAGTCCAGGCTGACCTGGAATTCACTATGTAGGCTCAGGGTGGCCTTGAACTCAGGGCAATCCTCCTACCTCTGCCTCCTGAGTGCTGGGATTAAAGGTGTGCGCCACCACACCTGGCTGTAAATCTTATTCTTAATAGCACTTTCCATCATTAATAGCTCATATTCTACTTAAATTGAAATTGAAATCACTTTTCACAGGTTGTTCTTTTTTATGAAATGGAAATTTTATTATGATATCTCCTGACAATGAATTCCAACAGTTCTATTGCTCTTGTAACAAAATCCTACAAAAGTCTTTTTATTTATTTATTTTTTAGGAAAGCCCAACAGACTGGCCTTTTTTTTTAATGCAAGACACAAAGAGAAAGAATTGGATCAAACCCCACACATATCTGTGCCTGTTGTGTGCATGTGTGACCTTGCGTGCTGGCATCACTTTGTGTGTCTGGCTTATGTGGGATCTGGAGAGAGAAACATGGGTCCTGAGGCTTCACAGGCAAGCACCTTAACCACTAAGCCATCTCTCCAGCTCAAGCCAATCTTTTTTGTCCAGGAGGAAGTGCCAACCCCTTGCTCTAATGCTGTACTGTATAGAGCATTACTCAGAGTCATACTCCTGTTTTGTCCTTGCTCGGCCCAGGCTCTTCCCTGTCTCGTTTCTTGTGCCCCCCTCCTCTGCTTTAGCCTTCAGATGAGTCTTGGCAGCTGCTTCCTGCTCCTTTGTTTTCAGTTTAAATGCAGATTCATGATGACGCCCCTGAGCTGAGCTCACCTCTAGCTTATCACTCCCCCGTTAAGGATTTGCATAGAATGAAGGTAGTAGGTGGCGTTTTCCTCATTTTATCTGTTTGGTTTTCTTTATCTCCCCCTCCCCTTTATTGTACTCACATCATTGAAACAATGATCTTATCTGTCTTGTTCATTCATATATTTACAGCATTCAAAATAGGACTTAGGTAGGAGGATTGTGCGAGTTCAAGGCCACCCTGAGACTACATAGTAAACTCCAGGTCAGCTTAAACTAGAGTGAAACCCTATCTCAAAAAAAAAAAAAAAAAAAAAAAAAAATAGGATCTATGCTATAAGGACTGGATAAATATCTGTTTAGATAAAGAGAGAAGGAAATTAAATACTATTATCTAAATCATGTAAGCTTACGGAGGTAAAGAAATCTAGTTAAACTGTACAGGTGAATTTTCAAAAATCTATTGATCTTTTCAGCAACATTTCTGTCAACACAGAATAATATGAGTATAAATCCCAGCGACATCATTTCAGTACATCGACTTGTGTGAGATTACATGTCAAGAACATATATGAGTTCATTTATTCTGATTCCTCCAGATAGCAAACCTGTATGGGTTAGTCTAAGTATTCCTAGAAAAGAAAAGCTTTTTCATTGCATTGACTTTGAGTATTTCACATCAGTAGAAGGACAAGATGGGAGACCGAGAGACCGAATGTAAGTTAAGCTTAACATCTCCAAATCCACAAGGATTTGGGGAGTTCAGTACAGTCCAAGCACATTAATCACGTGGCTGTTTCTAACTTCCAGAGGGACAGATGGATATGTGGACTCGCCATCGTGGTGGCTGTATGTTTCTTACATGTTTTGTTACCATTAAATATTTTATACAGCTGACTTTTGGATTTTCTTTGTCTTACTCTAGTGGCAAATGAGTATCATGTTGGAAAAAGCATTTTTGTCTATTCAGAAACTGTTTTGCTTTTGTATTCTGGAGACTAAATGCCCAACAGGGTAGTCATTACCTTAAAAATCAAGTTTCCATGATGAATGACAATGAACTTGAAAGTCTCATTTTTCCTTTGATGCTGTTTTCCCCTCTGGATGTTTTTCTTCTAGCTGTGAGTCTAATGTTTCTGATTTCTACCTCAAATGTTCCCAGTCATACTAATGTCTCTCTAGGGACCACTCCCACCCTGAAAGGGATTCTCATGAAAATAAACTGCCCGGGGAGGTGCTTGATTTTTGGCTTGACTTTCTTGTGGCTTAATTTTTTTGGAAGAATCCCTCTCTGCTGTCTCTTGAGGCATGTTTAGAAAGAGGTGTGGACAGTCCAAGGAATGATATAAACATCCTTAGGAATAATAAGATATATATAGAAAGAAAACACGTCTTTCCTGTATCCTCTCACTACTACTATACTGTAAAAGGCTCCAGTGCCACGGTCAAGTTTGGAACACAAATTCCTTTGTGATATGAAACTTGTGGCTCATATGTAACTCATCTTGCTCACTTCCCTGTGACACGGATCAAAGACAAATGTAATCATATTTGGTGGCAATGCACTTAAGTTGGTAAAGTACTTGTCCCATAAGCATGAGGACCCAGAGGTCAGATCCCTGGTCCCTTTGTAAAAGCCTGGTATGATGGCGCACGCCTGTACACTGAGTGCTAACAAGGCAGAGACAGGACAATCTCCCACACTCCCTGGCTGGCTAGTCCTTCTTAGTGGGTGAACTCCAGGTTCCATGAGAGACCCTGTATTAATCAAATTAGGTGAAGAGCAGTTGAAGACACCTGATGTCGACCTCTGGCTTTCACATGCACATATATGCACCCCCACATATGTGCAGCACATACACTGTACACTTACCACATTAAAAAAGTGAGATAAGGGCTGGAGGGATGGCTTAGCAGTTAAGGTGCTTGCCTGCAGAGCCAAAGGGCCCAGGTACGATTCCCCAGGACCCATGTAAGCCAGATGCACAAGGTGGTGCATGTGTCTGGAGTTCATTTGCAGTAGCTGGAGGCCCTGGCGTTCCCTCTCTCTCTTTCTCTCGATCCCCTCTCTGTCTACCTCTCTTTCTATCTGCCTCTCTCTCTGTCTCTCAAATAAATAAATTTAAAAAGTTTAAAAAAGTGAAATAAGATAAAATAAAATCAAAATGCCATTAGTGATGACTGCTAAAATCCTGGAGTTTCTGTGATAAATGTCTTAAATAAATTCTATTTTCAAAAGCACCCTTTAGTATAGGGCTTATTGATCCATTTTTGCAGGTGAAGAACAAAAAGGTACAAGAGGCAAAGTTAACCAGCCCTACTCAGGAGCAACAGTCACTGTTAGTGACATGGGCTGTCATAGTTCACTGGAAGCTTTTCAAAGTTATTCAAGCACGTGACAGTAAGCGATGGAGCCTGAAGTGCAGGCCAGGCACGGATTCCAGAGCTGGGCATTTACAAGGAATATCTCACATTAATATCCAACCCCTCCAGCTTCCCCATAAGAAATTCTAGAAAGACCGCAGTGGCTTAGCGCTCAAAGCTTCTCCCAGTGTTATCTGGTGAATGAGCTCAGTTACGACTGTCTAAAAGCACATCGCACTGCTCTACCAACAAGATTGCTGAGTACAAATGCAGTCATAACCTGCTCTTCTTTACAAAAACAAAACAAAACAGAAACAGAAACAAAAACAAAACTCTTTCCCAAGAAGCCTTAAATTTGACCAGCCAGGCCAAATGAACCAATAGGTGCAATAGTGGCATGTCTGTTATGGGGGAAACCAACCGCTCTCTAATTGGACTGGAGGCCCGCTCCATGGCAGGGAATACATGCCTGACACTGAAAACCTACAACAGGGGTAGTTATGAGCCCTAGGGGTGTAATGTCTGCTGGTGTTTGGCTAAATGTATATACTATGCTCACCAAACTACCCAGTAAGCACTTCTCTTAATGTCCATACCCATATATTAATGCTACTCTCACTTTTGGTTAGAGAAGCTTCTCTTTTCAGATGGCAATGACCTTGAGATAACTCAGAAGATACCATGATGCTGAGAAGTGACAGAGGAGTGCTCAGAACTGAAATATCTCTATCACACCTTCCAAGGTTCAGGGTCCATTGTGGAAGAGGTGGCAGAAAGAATGTTAAGAGCCAAAGGAAGAGTAGGACTCCTTACAACGTGCTCCTCCAGACACAAAATGGCCTGGATATCCATGACCTCACAGTGCCTGACACTACCTACACAAGACCATTGTAATAGAAGGAAAAGATGATGACATCAAAATGAAAAGAGAGACTTATTGAGAGATGGAGGGACTATAATGGAGAGTGGAGTTTCAAAGGCAAAAGTAGGGGGAGGGGATATGGAAGTTGTCAATAAAAAAAAGTGTACATTGGGGCATTCATCAGTTCCATACCCTCTCCTTTGAGATAGGGTCTCACTCTAGTCCAGGCTGACCTGGAAGTCACTATATAATCTCGGGGTGGCCTTGAACTCCTGGTGACCCTCTTACCTCTGCCTTCCAAGTACTGGGATTAAAGGTGTGCACCACCACGCCTGGCTTTGCTTCTCCCTTTAAGTCCTTTGTCTCATTTTAACTGGTACATAGAACTAAAACACCTCAGTGGGACCTAAAAGACACTTTCATTGGCCAGGCTTGCCCTTCTCCAAGTCACCTCTCCATACTTAGTGCACACAGTTCTCTGAAAACAGGTAAAACCTCCCTGACTCTAAGTTGGTAAAGTACTTGAAGACCTTGAGTTTGATCCCCAGAACCCACGTTTAAAACAACAACAACAACAAAACCTCCAGATGTGGCAGCGCATGCTTGAAATTGCAGTGCTGGGCAGGCAGAGACAGGTGGACTTGCTGGCAAACCAGTGCATCTTAATTAGACAAGTTCCAGGCCAGCGAGAGACCTTGTTTCCAAATAGATTCGTGGTGCATGAGAATCAGCACGTGAAATTATCCTCTGGCCTCCATGTGCACTGCCCCCATGAACACACATATACATGTAAGTACACACACACACACACACACACACACACACACACACACACGGCACTCAGCTTCTCTGGAATTCCTCTTGTGTGCCTTTCTCTGTAATGTCCCCACATATACATGTATGAACACATACACACACACACACACACACACACACACACATACACGGCACTTGGCTTCTCTGGAATTCCTCTCGTGTGCCTTTCTCTGCAATGTCCCCACATATACATGTATGTACACACACACACACACACACACACACACACACACACACACGGCTTCTCTGGAATTCCTCTTGTGTGCTTTTCTCTGTAGTGTCCCCACATATACATGTATGTACACACACACAGCACACGGCTTCTCAGGAATTCCTCTCATGTGCCTTTCTCTGTAGTGTCCCCACATATACATGTATGTACACACACACACACACACACACACACGGCACACAGCTTCTCTGGAATTCCTCTCATGGGCCTTTCTCTGTAGTGTCCCCACATATACATGTATGTATACACACACACACACACACACACACACACACACACACACACGGCTTCTCTGGAATTCCTCTCGTGTGCCTTTCTCTGTAGCGTCCCCAACTCTCAACACCTTCCCTCCTGATTCCCTATGATACAGAAAATCCTCAAAGCAATGGAATGCAATGTTATCTATCTATCATTATCTCCCTTCCTCCCTCCTTTCCTTCCTTCCTTCCTTCTCTTTCTTTCTTTCTTTCTTTCTTTCTTTCTTTCTTTCTTTCTTTCTTTCTTTCTTCCTCTTTCTTTCTTTCCTCTTTCTTTCTTCGTTCTCCCTTCTCCCGTCCTAGGCACAATGACCAAGCCTCGTTTGTCCCATGCACATACTCTTCCATGCTGTTATACTCAAGGCTGAATTGAGAACACTGTTCACCTTTTTTCCTTCATAATATGAGGCTATACCACATTTGGCTTTGTATTCCCGATACCTTGTCACGTGCTTAATATGACATAAGTTTGTGCGAACTTTGAGTAAAGTTGTTTCCTTTGCTGTTGGCTTTCTGTCTTCTAAACTGTTTTGGTATTATTAACACAAGTGCAATCGCTGTGTGAATAAAATAAAAATCTGAAAAATAAATATGTTGCTTATCTTTATCAGTTCTAAAGAAAAGATAAAAATTGTACTGCCAAAAATTCTGAGTGATTTCTGCTGTTGTCTTTAACAACAATAGTGTATCATTTTCTTATGAAATAAGCTTTTGTAATGACATTCTTCCAATTATTTGTATTCTCATAAGATGCAACCAAGCCAGCACACATATAAGTTATGGGAGCTATTGTGCAGATGCCTGCCTTCACTCCAAGGGTTCCAATTTCTATTTCTTACAAAGAGGCTGCCAGATGTTGTAGCTGGTATTTTATCTTGCCCCACCTCTATCTCCACCCTCCAATCTCAGCAGAAGTTATTTGTACACACTGTTCGTGCTTGTGCAAAGATCTCCATGCCTTCTCCTGTCAAAGGTGAAAAATAAAGTCATACACATTCCTCACAAAATCACAGCCCTAAGAACGGGGAGTCTTTGTAAGATTGGAAGCATGCCAAAGCCTATTACCCACATCCTGCAGCTGCTGGATCTGACACATCTCTTATGAGCATTGAGTTTCGGGTCAAGGAAACTGGAAAGTCCCAATGTCCCCAACGGATCTGTGGCATAATTGAGTGTGGAGAAAAGAGGCCGTATCAGTGGGGCTTAGGTGGACATCTATGACTAGAAAGTGCATATAAGGGCTTAGTGGAGGAAAGTGGGGGAAATGCTAAAGTTTTTGGATAAAGAGAAGAGTGAGAAGGGTGTTCTGATTTTGATCGGTTCGGTGCCTTGTCCATGCAGCAGGAAGTGTGTCAGTGTCAAGATTTACGTTGGTAGGGGGCTGGAGAGATGGCTTAGCGGTTAAACGCTTGCCTGTGGCGCCTAAGGACCCCGGTTCGAGGCTCGATTCTCCAGGACCCACGTAAGCCAGATGCACAAGGGGGTGCATGCATCTGGAGTTTGTTTGCAGTGGCTGGAGGCCCTCTCTCTCTCTCTCTCTCTCTCTCTCTCTCTCTCTCTCTCTCTCTGCCTGCCTAGTTCTGCATCTCTCTCTCTCTCTCAAATAAATAAATAAATAAAATATTTTTAAAAAAAAAAAAAAAAAAAAAAAAAAAAGATTTACGTTGGTAAAAAACAAAACAAACCCAGTAAGGTCCGAAGGGATAGGATGTGTTCAGATGCAGGCACCAAATGAACACTCTCTACTGGAGAGTGACCCAATAGTGTCCAACAGAACTAACCAGCACTTCTCAAGGAATGGGCTGCCAAAAGGACCCTCCCATCTTTAGAGCAACCACTCTCCACTGTCAGTCTTCTTAATACTCCTCAGTAGCGTTACGGGAGGTTTTGTGACATCTGTCTCTTCTTGGTGTGTCTTGTTATGACTGGATGACCATGAAGCGCTTCATGCAATGCTGGGCCTCGCCTCTGGAAACCTGCCTCTGGCCATCGGTGCTTTATCCATAAAGAATCGGAGCCACCGATGACTTAATTCATTCATCTGAGCGCACATAGCCGGTAGGTGGCCGACTTGGTATCAGAAGGTAGAAGCTATCTGTGCTGTGGTGTGAGGTCTGCACTGGAGCCCAAGTCACATTTCTGCTGTGCATGAATTCAGAGGCCAAAGAAGTAAGACACTGCTCAGTGTGTGCGAAGAAAGGAACTAGAAAAAGATTACGACGTAACAGCATGGATACTCGTAGATAAGTAATAATATGGATGCGAAATGTGAAACTAAATCAATTATGTTCTTTTGAAGAAAATATTTATTTAGGGCTGGAGAGATGGCTTAGCAGTTAAGGCACATGTCTGCGAAGCCTAAGGACCCCGGTTGGATGCTCCAGGTCCCACGTAAGCCAGATGCACATGGTGGTGCATGTGTCTGGAGTTCGTTTGCAGTGGCTAGAGGCCCTGGTGTGCCCAATCTCACTCTTTCTCTCTCTCCCCCTCTCTCTATCACAAATAAATAAATAAATAAAAATAAAATATTTTTTAAAAATTAAAAAAATATATTTATTTACTTGCAAGAGAGACAGAGGGGGGGAGACAGAGAGAGAATGGACCAGCAGGGCCTCCAGCCACTGCAAACAAACTGCAGACACTCCAGATGCCACCTTGTGCATCTGGCTTACGTGGGTGCTGCGGAATCAAACCTGGGTCCTTTGGTTTTGCAGACAAGTGCCTTAGCCACTAAGTCATCTCTCCAGCCCTCAAATATGTTCTTAATATGACTCTATCTTCCTGATAATATTCTGAGAGCAAAAGATTAGCTGAGCATCACGATACCCTCTTGTAGTCCCAGCTGCTCAGGAGACTGAGGCAGAAAGGCTGTAAGTTTAAGGCCAGTCTGGACAACACAGCAAGGCCCTGTCGCACAATAGATTAAAAGGAAGGCTAGCTCAGTGTGATAGTGTTTGCCTAACACAAACAAACATGACTTCATCTACAGAACCACCAGGCAGTGGGGTGCTAGGAACTGAATGAATTAAATCTGAAGTCACTACTTCAGTGATCAAATCCACAGAATTCCAGAGCTAAAAGGACATATTAAGAAGCAGTTATGGGGCTGGGGAAATGGCTTAGCGGTTAAGGCATTTGCCTGGGAAGCTTAAGGGCCCCTGTTGATTCCCCAGTACCCACATAAGCCAGATGCACAAGGCTCATGCATCTGGAGTTCATTTGCAGTGGCTGGAGGTTCTGGCACACCCATTCTATCTTTCTGTCTTCCTTTCTCTCTCTCAAATAAATAAAATATATTTTTAAAAAGGAAGCGGTTATGTTAATCACCCATCATTTCACACAGGTTAAAACCAAACCCCTGGGACCGATATGACTCAGCCAAGGTCTCACGGCTTCAACACACAGTTGTTAGAACAAAATAGCAGAGTGAATTGACCCACTTAGAAATCTCCCTCTTAAAGTCAAGTTCAAAATTACCAGAAAGGTGGTTTTTATTAACCTAAACTTCCAAACCATATCCCAGATGACAAAACAAAACAACTACACTGATGGCAAACTGCCTGATTTCATCTTTGTGAAAAGGGTTAGCAAAGAAATGTTGCTGCAATCTATACCAAATTTCTCCTCTCCGTGCTATTCCCACTCAGGAAAAGCCACATGCCCACCCTCCCTCTGACCCACTACGCCATCCGTAAGCTCTCAGATCTTTCACATGCATTGAGTTTGCATTTTCAGATGTTTCTATATGTGCGATGGAGAAGCTGGGGGAAGTGCAGACACACATCACTGTGAACCAGGAAAGATCTCTTCCCTTCCCCTGCTTTGCCGTTTCACTTAGAAAGGCATCTCGTCTCACACAGGGTCAAGGTGACAGGAGACACAAGTACCTGAATGCGTGGACTCCGCCTGCCGCATGGTGGAGGCTCGAGAATACAGGCTCATGGTGGTGTCCCCATCATTGTCCAGCATGTCCCTGGTGCTGCTAAACTTGGCCTGCATCCTGATTCCTGCGGGGCTCACGGGGAGATGTCAGATGGCTTCAGGCTGCCTGTCCATGGTCGGAGCTCAAGCAGCCAGGCCCTGACAGGCATTCCTAAGGCCCTCTCCCTGCAGGCTCAGGGGACGCCTCTGACCAGTTCCTGCCTGGAGGCCCAGCCCCTCCCATGGGCTTGGACTCAGAATGCCAAGTTGGTCAGGCTGAGGGGAAATTCCTTGCTTTTTCTTCTGTCTGGGCGGTACCTGGACAGTTAGGGAGCTGGTGGGCCTTCTCAGACCTCTTGTTTATGTTCCCTCTTCCTTAAAGAGCACTGTGGGTCCTTCTGACTCCAGCAAACGGTTAGCAGACAGGAGGACCCAGCTTCTTACACACCCAGTGTCACACAGACTCTAGGACCTAGCCTCTCCTTGTCTCTAAGGGCAGAGGGCAGAGGCCACATGCAGGTAGTGTCAGCTCAAGCCTTGAGACCATCTAATCAATTCTTTTCTTTCCTTTTACGCGAAAGGAAATTGCAGTCTGTCTAAGTGAAGTGATTTGTCCAGAGTCACAGAGCTGGGCTCAGTGGTGAAGGTGCTTGCCTACAAAGCCACGTTGACAAAGCTTTACACATTCTCTCCTGTTGTCTACTTAGTGGTTTCTCTTACAACATCTGGACTTGATTTGACATTTTAGGGCACTCTTGGGGCATCGCTATTATGAAGAATTACACTTTTTTTTTTCCCCCGAGGTAGGGTCTCACTCTAGCTCAGGCTGACCTGGAATTCACTATGTAGTCTCAGTGTGGCCTCGAACTCTCAGCAATCCTCCTACCTCTGCCTCCTGAGTGCTGGGATTAAAGGTGTGTGCCACCACGCCCGGCTCAGAATTACACATTTTATTGGGAGTCTGGACTTTCAACTCTGTAACTTGGAAAGCCCATGAACAATTTGTACCTAATTTTTTTAAACTAAGAAAGGCCATAAAATTGTTGTAGATGATGCCCCCCCAAAGTCTTTTTGAATCAGAACAGTGAAGTTATCTAGTTTGTGAGGTGTCTGCACTGTAACAACAGAATGCCTGCAACTGGGTATTTATAAATAATGAATATTTATTTCTCATGATTCCAGCAGCAGGGAAGTTCAAGATCAAGGTGCTGGCAGGATCGGTGGTGTGGCAGGGGCTGAATCCTCTGAAGAGGAGGTGTCCTGTGTCCGTTCACACATGGCAGAAGGTGAATGGTCAAGCCAGCTGAAAACATGTGGTCCATGTACAACAGCCACAAAGAATATGTATTACTACACTAGTTTATCCACCAAGCTTTCTAGCCGTTAGACGATGGCTGGGCTAAATCAAACGTGCAAAACTAGTATAGAGGGCTGGAGAGATGGCTTAGCGGTTAAAGCGCCTGCCTCCTAAGCCTAAGAATGCCGGTTCCAATCTCCAGGTCCCACGTTTAGCCAGATGCAAAGTGACGCAAGGGTGCAATGCCGCACTTGACCACAAGGGGGCGCAGGCATCTGGAGTTCATTCAGAGCACCTGGGAGGCTCCTGGCACGCCCATTCTCTGTCTTCCCTCTCTCTCTCTGTCTCTCTCTCAAAGAAAAAACTAGTATAGAAATTGCTTGAGTTGTGCATATAGAGTTTATAAAAGATCTACAAGAAACGATTATGAATTCATATGTGTATCAAGCTAAATGCTATTTATTATCAATTTTTTAAAAGTATTTTATTATTTTATTTATTTTTGGAGAGAGACAGAGAGGGAGAGGGAGACAGATAGAGATGGGCGCGCCAGCAGTCTCTCAGTTGCTGCGAATGAAATCCAGATTGGTTACACTGATTGGTTACACTTTTAAGTTTCTTATCGTCTTATCTTTGAATTATAATATTTTAAAAGAAGAGTGCTTTTCTCTAAGAGTAGCTTTCCTGTAACTTCACACAATACATTCTACTAGTCAGAAATGTGGGGGGGGGGGTGAGGGGACACACTCTCTGGGTTATTTCAATGAAGAAAAAGTTGGAGTGATGGCTTTTTTTTTTTTTTTTTTTTTTTTTTTTTTGAGGTAGCATTTCACTCTGGTCCAGGCTTACCTGGAATTAACTATGTATTCTCAGGGTGGCCTCGAACTCACCATGATCCTCCTACCTCTGCCTCCCGAGTGCTGGGATTAAAGGCGTGTACCACCATGCCTGGCTTTTTGATGACTATCTTAACTACTGTCATATGGGTGAAAATCAATGCTCTTCTTATAATGAAGACTTTTTTCCTCCATTTCTTCATGTAGCAATTCCTAAGTGAATTTACCTTCTACTAATGTCCTATATACTGCTAACAGTTGGGGAGAGAATCATACAAACACAGTATCTACTCCAGTAGCAATTTCTCAGGACAGAAGGAACTTTGGTATGGCCTGACATTAAGTTTCCTGGCAGCCTCAAAGACTAGCTTGTACTCAGTTAATGCTTAGTTAGTGGTAGAATAAAAATTCAAGCTTAGCTTCCCTCACTCCATGTCTAGGGCCCTATTAGCTGGAAAATAGTATTGGCATCCCACTGAAACTGACAAGAGAAAGCACAGTCTCTTTGTGCTATTTCTTAAATGTATTTTCTTTCTCTTTCTTTCTTTCTTTCTTTCTTTCTTTCTTTCTTTCTTTCTTCTTTTTTTGAGAGAGAGAGAAAGAGGCAGAGAGGGAGAATGGGTGTGCCACGGCTTCTAGCCACTGCAAACAAACTCTAGATGCATGCACTCCCTTGTGCATCTGGCTTATGTGGGTCCTGGAGAATCGAACCTGGGTCCTTTGGCTTTGCAGGCAAAATGCCCTAACCACTAAGCCATCTTCTCCAGCCCTCTTTGTGCTATTTCTCAACTAGAATTAAAGTCTAGCAGGTCTCCTAACATTTTCAGCTACTCCAGAATCATTCTTTTCTGTTGTGTTTTATTGATGCTGTTGTTGTCTTATTTTGTCTGTGTGTGTGTGTGTGTGTGTGTGTGTGCGCGCGCGTGCACATGTTTGCTCTTTTTACAGTCTCACCTACTTCTCTCTTCTCCCCCATTCTCCACCCTCGCATTTACAGCTGCTTCTCGCAGATACTGAATGAGGAAACATTACAGACTTGGTTGTAAACCTCGGACTCATGAATCCATGCGCAGTTGTGAAGTGAGTTTTCCTCGGTAGCTGTGTTTCTGATTTGAAACCTGTTAAAATGAAGTACAAGGTGGCCATTAAAACAAACCTTAGAAAAACTGTCTAAGAGTTGAGCACTAATAAGGACAATGATTAACATAGTTCTGAAATACCTGTATTATTAGAAAAGGAACCTTGGATTAGATCGTATTGATTCTTAAGTGGTAATAGAATTGTCATTTTAACAAAGAAGAAAAATGATTCATTTGTTTATCAAGAAATATGACTAGTTGCATAAAATAGAGCATGTCAGTGAGTCACTGGTCCTCCGTGCTGAAGCCTTGACCTAGTGCACTTCACCTTGGGTATCTGTTTCTTCTTGGCCCTGAAGTTGAAAGATTAAGGAAATCCGCTTTAGACGGGACTAGGGCTCAGGCCAGCCCCTCTGATTCAGGCCTTAGGGAGAATTTGGACCAGTACGTCTGCCATTTTTCCCTGATACTCAGATGAGCTTTGGACACAGGACATAACCAGATTAGTCATTGCCACTTAGGAAACCAAGAAGTTTCAACATGTGCACGCACACACCACACACACACACACTCACACACACACACTCACACTCACACAAGCCCCTACATTGCCATGAACATGCATAAGCACATATACAAGTGTCAATCTAAGCTCATCTTGTGATTTTATGAAGAATCCTCTAATTGCATGTTTAAAATTTCAAATTAACCAGATGGGTGGTGCATGTCTTTAATCCCAGCATTTGGGAGGCAGAGATAAGAGGATCACAGTGAGTTTGAGGACATCCTGAGACTACATAGTGAATTCCAGGTCAGCCTGAGCTAGAGTGAGACCCTACCTCAAAAAAAGAAAGAAAGAAGGAAAGAAAGAAAGAAAGAAAGAAAGAAAGAAAGAAAGAAAGAAATGAAGAAATGAGCCAGGCATGGTGTTGCATGCCTTTAATCCAAGCACGTGGGATTAAATTCATCATGAGTTTTAGGCCACCCTGAGACTACATAGTGAATTCCAGATCAGTCTGAACTAGAGCAAGACCCTACCTTGAAAGAAAGAAAGAAAGAAAGAAAGAAAGAAAGAAAGAAAGAAAGAAAGAAAGAAAGAAAGAAAAGGAGAAAAAAGAAAGAAGGAAGGAAGGAAAGAAGGAAGGAAGAAGAAAAATGACACCAAGATTTATCATCCCCATGGAAACAAACCTCTGGGCATGTCTGTGAGGGATTTTCTAGATTAGGCTAATTGAGGTGGGCTGACTCACACTAATATGGACAGCATTATCCCATGGGCTGGGGTTGAAATAACCACATAAGATGAGTTATCACACGTTAGCTATGTTCCAAACACCACAGACTGATCCAGAGAATGAAGTTTGATTCTCTCTGAGAAACTCTCTGAGAAGGAGGATCAAGTGCGAACGTTGAGTGTGCAGATACTTACAGGCTGGAAGAGAAAGCCGAGCCGTCCTCCCACAGCCACGGTCCCCCCATCTGCAGGCGGGAAAGCCCTATCCAAAATGAATTAACACTGCGAGATGACACCTGGCTTTTGATAAAATCCTGTCAACAAAATGGAAAGGAGAAAGAGAGAGAGAAGAGAAAGAGAGGGAAGAGAATGTTATAAACGGATTGAAAATGAACAGAGCTGTTTGGGGAAGAAAGCCTCTGCAGGCTGATAACCTAGGGAGAAGTGGCAGTGCTTGAATGTTGTTAAATGTCTTAAAAGACGTAGTTCATTCTCTACAGTCATCATCACTTAATTTCCCATAAATAATTTGAGGTCAGTGTGGGTTACATAGTGAGTTCCAGGCCAGTAAGTGAGGCTAATATACTTTATCTCAAACAAAACAAAACCAAACAAAACAGAAAACAAAATTTCTCTCTCTCTCTCTCTCTCTCTCTCTGCCTGTCCCAGTAATTGCAAAGAAGAAATCATTTGTGGGGGGAGGGAATTACCATAGTTTATAGTCTATAATTATGGATGTTGTCATTAAAATATATATATATATATATATTTTTTTTTTTTGGTTTTTCGAGGTAGGGTCTCACTCTGGCCCAGGCTGACCTGAAATTAACTATGTAGTCTCAGGGTAGCCTCGAACTCATGGTGATCCTCCTACCTCTGCCTCCCGAGTGCTGGGATTAAAGACATGCGCCACCACGCCCGGCTTAAAAAAATGAATTTTTAAAAAAGAAATCACTTGTAAATGTGTATTATCATTGCTGTTATTTTTTGATTGTAAGGTTTGTGACCAAGACCACACAAACCACTCTGAGGCAAAGGTGGAAGTTTTTATTCGGGCAAAGCATGCGCTGCCAGGGCTGAGTCACCAGAGTGGAGCACAGCCCACCTGAGGTTTCTGTAGTGGGCTTTATAGGGCTCGTTCAGCTGGGGGAGGGTGAGGAAGAATAAAGAACTCATTTGTTAAGTTGAACAGAGAACTTCCTTTAGTGGAGATCATTACATTAGCCATTTAAAATAGCTAGGGGGCTGGAGGGATGGCTTAGTGGTTAAGGTGTTTGCCTGCAAAGCAAAAGACCCAGGTTTGATTCCCCAGGACCCACGTAAGCCTGATGCACAGGGGGGTGTGTGCATCTGGAATTCATTTGCAGTGGCTGGAAGCCCTGGCATGCCCATTCTCTCTCTGTCAAATAAATAAAAATTAAAATATTTTTAAAAAGTAAAATATTTTTTTAAAAAAGGTACCGACACACAACAGAAAACTACAAGGAAGAAAAACTTCCTGTCATCAATGGAACTGGAAGCCATGACAAGTGCAAAGTAGAATAAAATAAAATGAAAAATAAAACAGCTAGGGTGTGACACCAGAACAGTGACCAGGTGACTTACTAGATAAGGGGGCAGGAAACCATGACCTGGGTGGTTTCTTGAAGAATGTGGACAGTCCACTTCCTTTTGCCTCTGTCACCATTCTGCTGTCGTTGGTGAGTCCATCTTGGGAGCCCATCCTGGCCTAACAATAATTATAAGTGGGCCATTTTTCTATCCCTGTCAAGTTTAGACAATGAAGTGCAATCCCACAAAAATTTATAGAAACTTGACTATGATATTTAAACAACCATGCAGTTTGTTTGAAATTATTTACTTTAAAGCAAAATGTAGTTTTTTTAAAAAAATTAATTAATCAAAAAACAAAAGCATGTGTTGGGCATCATTTCACATTCTTACTGCATGTGGATTTTGTAGTTATGGAGAACATTTAAAATGACATTGTCACTACCTGGAATCTCCCTGGATTTTCTTGCTGCATATATTATAGCTGAAGTCTACAGTTACAAATTATTTTTTGTTATTAATTATGAACTTTATAAAAAATGTGTGTTGGTCATATTCCCATCAGATTATACTCTTTAAAAATATTTTATTTTTATTCATTTAATTTGAGAGAGATAATGAAGCAGACAGAGAGAGAAGGAGAATGCCAGGGCCTCCCACCACTGCAAACAAATTCCAGATGCATGTGCCACCTTGTGCATCTAGTTTATGTGGGTCCTGGGGAATAGGACCTAGGTCCTTTGGCTTTGCAGGCAAGTGCCTTAACAGCTAAGCCATCTCTCCAGCTCCCCATCAGATTCTTATTCTTATTTCCCTACCCCCACCTGTATTCTACTGAGGGCCCTCCTCAGTGAGGTTATTGATGGGTTAATGAATGTACCAGTCTCTATAGAGGGGACAATGCTTCAGGATACTCTGTTCCATGGTGTGGCTCTTATGGTCTTTCTGCCCCTCTTCTGCAATGTTCCCTGAGCCTTTGCAGGTGTGTTATATGTCTGCTTTAGTGTTGAGCTCTCTGCAACCTCTGGATTTCTGTTCTGATGAGTTTTGAGTGTCCTCAGTGTCCATCCCCATCTCCCTGGAGCTGGTTGTCAGGCTAGAAGTGAGAGCAGCACTCATGTTTAAATTGCAACTTCCTCTGTGATGTCTCCTGAGCCCTGGCGGATGTAATAGAGGAGGCTTGTCTTGGGGTAGGTCATGAGCTATTACTCACAAATTCTTTTGAGTTCTCTATCTTCAGGAGGCTAGAGCCTAGCTGGGAGCATTGTCTCTTACTTCCATTCCATGAGTCTAGCGACATGCTAAATAGATAGCAGCTGTTCTCATGTACTGTCCAATAAGGGGACAAGGCTGAGAAGAGATTCCTATAAGCAAAAGATAATATTATGACTCTTATGGTATTCACAGTGTACCAATTCATTCTTTTGGTATAAGTACCATTCATCTCATGAATAATAATCAATGAGTTGCCATTAATTCACCTTTCATTTTTAATTCAAACTGTACAGATCTTGTCACAAAATGTGTTCAAATCCCACCATTCATTCAAAATTTTAAAATAAGTTGAATAACCACAAATAAACAGTGTCTTATGTTTATCTTATGTGACAGCCATCTTTTGGGGCTCATCTTCCATTACTTCAAAGTCAGTCTAAAACTCCCTTTCTATACTTTAGCTCCCTAGAATAAATGTTCTCACAACTGTGTTTTGGGCTGCACAGTAATTTCTTGCTGCTTAATTCATTTTATGGAATGAGGTCCATTTAAACCAGAGAAGCATAAGGACAATTGTTTCTAATTTCAAAGAATCTTTTTAGGTATTATTAGCTGCTTGATGAAAGCAGTGAGGAGATGTGAGTCCAGAGATGTAAAACTGAAGAGAAATATTTTCTCTTCATCAAAATCTCCTATGATTCAATCAGAAATAATTGTCACATATTTAAGAATTACCATGAAATCAATGAAATTATATGATTAAATACAGGTAGAGTTTCCAGTAATGTATGTATTAGATCCATCTCTTTTACATATACATATTTTGTTTTGTTTTCAATGTAGGGTATTGCTCTAGCCCAGGCTGACCTGGAATTCACTATATAGTCTCAGGGTGGCCTTGAATTCACAGTGAACCTCTGCCTCCATGTGCTGGGATTAAAGGCATGCACCGCCACACCCAGCCCCCTTTTACACATTTTTAATTTGCTGACATTCTTCACTTGTATTTTTTCTCATATCCTGTTTTCTTATTCTAATTGTATCCCTTTAAATTAAATCAGTTCCTGGAAGAGACAAAGCATTCTTTCTTTTGCATCAACTTGTATAATATCCTTCAGAGGCAGGCACATGGTGGGACCAAACCTGTTGCTAATGTTTTCAAAAAGGCAACTTACTCGTGCTCAGCCATGAGTGTTCATGAAATCACTTTTCTGTGAGTCTGCCAGGGACATGTCCTCTTACGTGATAATGACAAGTGTGCTTGCCTTGAATCCATGCTGCCTAGATCTAAGCACATTGTCTTTGACCCTGCACCCCAGCACCAGGAAATTCCCTTTTGAATTAAGGATCTGTTGAACGCTGAGTTTTGCCCTCGCCATGGTTTTGACAGCATTGGAAGGAGCAACCGTCTGTGTACAGATAACTTTGTGAGTCTGTGGCTCTCGCTACTCCTGGAGGGAAAGTTGTCGTTCTCCACTGGTGTTCTCCCTGAATATGACCTCCAGAATGCTTCATATATAACGATAACCAAAAAAAAAAAAAAAAAAAAAAACCAGAAAAAAGTCATTTTGTTGTGTTTGAAAATTAAAATGCTAAATCCATACTTTATTGAAACCCATGGGGAAATACTCATGGTTAACAGTGAATAAATGACATTATCGCTGATGGAGAGAGAAGATGTCAGATAGACAGAGGACAGACAGAGGAAATGTCAAGGTTTTTGACTGTGGGCAAGTAAGCCTCCTGGTATCCCAATTCTGTGATAAGTGAAATGGGGTTAGTGGCAACGACTCATTGGGTAATGTGCAGATGCAATTGTAGTGTGCATGTCACGTCCTCAAAAGAGCTCCTGACACCTACGTCTGTGACTGTCCTTAATCTTCCTCACCCATACTCACCCAAGACTGTAGCAACCACCAGTAGGACCAAGCACAGTGCTCCCAAAATCACAGCAATGAGCCACCGAGGAGGAGGAAGACATGCAGCGTGAATTCCTGAGGAGTGTAAGGGCCAGACATAAAGTGAACCAAGAGGCAACAGGTGGAGCCCTGTAGTTCAACAGCTCATTAAAATGTGATCAATTCTGGGCTGGAGAGATGGCTTAGGGGTTAAGGCACCTGCCTCCTAAGCCTAAGAACGCTGGTTCCAATCTCCAATGGTTCCAATCTCCAGGTCCCACGTTTAGCCAGATGCAAAGTGATGCAAGGGCGCAATGCCGCATTTGACCACAAGGGGGCGCACACATCTGAATTTTGTTTGCAGCAGCTGAGACTGCTGGCATGCCCATCTCTGTCTGTCTTCCTCTCCCTCTCCCTCTGTCTCTTTCTGTCTCTCTCTCTCTAAAAAAAAGTGATCAATTCTAAAGTAATAGTTAATCATTGGTGGCTCAGATAATGTAGTTTTATAGGGTTAGTCTCCAATTTTCCACACCTTTAAGATATCTCTTCTCCTTTTCCTTGAAATGTAATTTTAGCACACTGCCAAGGTATCTGTCCCTTCCATTTCACTTCTACGTGTGTCTGTCAGTCTTTATTACTCACCAGGCCCCTGAAATACCAGTTGTTCTTAGAGGAAATAGCTCGATGCAGGGAAATAGCATTAACACCAACAAAGCCTTCAGTTTTCATATTTTTGGTGCATAATTTGGACAGATCATTTCTTTTTTTATTTTCCATTTCTCTTTGTAAAATTGGTGAAGTAACACCCCAAGGATTGTTGTTGGAAGTCAACAAGCTAACACGTGCAGAAACATCATTTTTGGGAATTAGAAGCACATTGTAGGTTGCTCGTGTTTTGCTAAAAATATTTTATTTATTTATTTGAGAAGGAGAGAGAGAGAGAAGCAGATAGAAAGAGAGAATGGACACGCCAGGTGCCTCTAGCCACTGCAAACAAACTCCAGATGCATGCACTTCTTTGTGCAGGTCCTGGGGAGCCGAACCAGGGTTCTTAGACTTTGCTGGCAAATGCCTTAACTGCTAAGCCATCTTTCCAGCCCTGTTTTTTTTCTATGTATAAACATAAACACGTGGCTTGCTTCCTTCCTTTTCTTTAGTTTTCTACTTTTTCTAAACAAGTTACCCAAGCAAAAAAAAAAAAAATTGTGTAAGCTATAAGAGGAAAATAATTGCACAATGTGGCTGCAAAAAAAAAAAAAAAAAAAAAAAAGCAGAAGAGAACAGACTCTGTTGTCAAATTTCAGTGAATCTCTGCGTTGAAGATCACAGGAGTGATTTTGTACTAAGAACACCACGTCAAGAAGCAAAGCGGCAAGGAAATTTCAGAGAGCTGTCAGTGGGAGACTCAGCAGACACTCAACACACATTCCCTGAAGAGAGCAAGCTGGTAGTGTCTTTCTCCAAACTTCATTCTTTACTTCTGAGTCCCGCCCTACTAATGGGGCTTTTTTTGTTTGTTTGTTTTGGTTTTTCGAGGTATGGTCTCACTCTGGCTCAGGCTGACCTGGAATTCACTATGTAGTCTCAGGGTGGCCTCGAACTCTCAGTGATCCTCCTACCTCTGCCTCCCGAGTGCTGGGATTAAAGGCGTGTGCCACCACGCCCGGCTCTAATAGAGCATTTTTCATGTCACATGTTTTCCTTGGCTGATATGCCAGGAACCCACTGTTGCTTAAAAAAACAAAATTGAAGCAGGGCTGGAGAGATGGCTTAGCAGTTAAGGCACTTGCCTGTGAAGTCTAAAGACCCAGGTTCGATTCCCCAGAACCCATGTAAGCCAGATGCATAAGGTGGTGCATGCATCTGGAGTTCATTTGCAGGGGCTGGAGGCCCTGGTGCTCCCATTCTCTCTCTTTCTATCTGCCTCTTCCCCTCTCTTTCTCTTTCTCTCCCTCTATCTCAAATAAATTAATGTTTTTAAAAATTGAAGTAAATTCATTACCATAAAAACATACCAGATTTAGGATTTAATTTAAAATCCCATGACTTCTAGCTTCCCTTTGGTTTTAGCTCTAAAGTGTATGTTTTTGCTTTTCTCACCCATATTGCATCTTTTTGTTGTTCTCTTTGTTATCTCCTGTAAGTTGTATAGCCTGCATGTATTGTTCACATGTGCTTCTCTACGCTTCGTAGCCCTCCTCCTCAATGGACTCCTTTCATTCCATGAAACCAGCAGCAGGTCATTCTATTGAACTTCTTTCATCTCTGTATGCCACGGCACATTACAGCCCCTCACCGAGGAAGTGACCATGTCTGTGTAACGGAAATCAGCTTCCCTCAGACTCATAAGTAAATGAGATGACAGCGGTTGGATACTTTCTGGGAAAAGAGGCTTAGCATATGTGCAAATTAGCTGGGGTGACTTCTAGAAATCTTGTACAATATATATTAATGAAAATTCTACAAATCATGAATCTTTCAAATTTTCTCCACTTAAGCCGGGTGTGGTTGTGCACGCCTTTAATCCCAGCACTTGGGAGGCAGAGGTAGGAGAATCACCATGAATTCAAGGCCAGCCTGAGACTACATAGTGAATTCCAGGTCAGCCTGGGCTAGAGCGAGACCCTACCTCAAAAAAAAAAAAAAATCAGTTAATGACAATACTAAAAGCATTTAGATGCTAAAGGCAGAAAGCAAAACAATACCTTTCTCTGTGACCACGGGTCTTCTGGCGATGTCTCGCAAGTTAAAGTTGAGCTGGGTATATCCATCTTCATCCAGCGTTTCTAAATTATAATTAGACATCGTTGTTCTGCAGGAGTTTTTGTAGACAGAGCGCTTGAGGGCTCCTTCCTTTTTTCCTACTAAAGGGACTGCCTGGACAAAAGAGGATGGGCATTTTCAAGTAGTTCAGCTTATGTCGGCCAACTGGGTTCCCAAAAGCAGGAAATGAAAACTCTGTTGTGGTAATTTCCCATTTTTATCTTTAGGTCCTGTTTCTGAAGCTGTGAATTCTTTTTTTTTTAATTTATTTTATTTTATTTATTTATTTATTTATTTATTTATTTATTTATTTATTTATTTATTTATTTGAGACAGAGAGAGAGAGAGAATGGAGCCAGGCGCAGTGGCACACGCCTTTAATCCTAGCGCTTGGGAGGCAGAGGTAGGAGGATCTCCAAGAGTTCAAGGCCACCCTGAGACTACATAGTGAATTCCAGGTCAGCCTGAACTAGAGCGAGACCCTACCTCGAAAAACAAAAACAAAAACAACACAAAAAGAATGAGAATGGGCACACCAGGGCCTCTAGCCACTACAAATGAACTCTAGATGCAGGCGCCACCATGTGCATCTGGCTTACGTGGGACCTGGAGTATTGAACTGGGGTCCTTAGTCTTCACAGGCATGCACCTTAACTGCAAAGCCATTTGCCTAGCTAATTTAAAATCTTTTATTAATTAATTAATTTGAGACAGAGAGAGGGAAAGAGGAAGAGAAAGAGTAAGAATGTGAAGCTGTGACTTCTTAAGAAAACGGAAACGCTGGGCTGTAGTCATTGTTTCAGGCCAACTCTGTGACAAATGAGTAGGTTGGGGTAATATAAGGCCTTCATTGTACTCACAATTGGATTTGGCACAATTAACTGACTTGGTCTATGTAAACTATTAAGCAGATTATAAATTTCTTGAATTCACTCTTCATTTCTTATCACTCTATGTGCACGCATTCCAGTATGCATTCATTCGTAAATACCTATTAAATACTTCCTAGTTGGCAGGAGCTAGAGAGACACAGAAAGCGATATTCATGAAGAAACTCATTGCCTAATGGATGGAACCATAGGTGTGCATTAACAGGCTGCTACAAGGCCGAGAGTGGTGGTGTACACCTTTAATCCCAGCACTCGGGAGGCAGAGGTAGGAGGATCGCCGTGAGTTCGAGGCCACCCTGAATTCCAGGTCAGCCTGGGCTAGAGTGAGACTCTACCTTGAAAAAACAACAACGACAACAAAATCCAATGTTGGGCATGGTGGCACACCCCTGCATTCCTAATCACGAGAGGAGGGGGAGACCAAGGAGCTCTTGGATGCTCTGGCTGCCTAGTGTAGCTGAACCTGTGTTCTCTAGATTCAGCAGGTGAACTTTTCTCAAATAATAAGATGGAAAAGAAATTAAGAAAGACTCCTGATGTTGACCTATAGCTTATACACACACACACACACACACACACCCTTATATACATGTGTGTCCACATGCATACATATCCATGCACACCACACACACAAGAAAAATCACAAAACAGTAAAAATACACAGGATTGGGCTGGAGAGATGACTCAACAGTTAAGGCTCTTGCCCACAAAGCCTAAAGACTTCTGTTCGATTTCCCAGTACCCACATAAAATGGGGTGCACATAAAGTGGGGTGCACATAAAGTGGGGTGCACACAAAGTGGGGTGCACAAAGTGGCACATGCATCTGGAGTTATTTGCAGCAGCTAGAGGTCCTGGCATGAATAAATAAAAATATTTAAAAATAGATAAGATTGGGCTGGAGAGATGGCTTAGCAGTTAAGGCATATGCCTGTGATGCCTAAGGACCCCTGTTCAATTCTCCAGGTCCCATGTAAGCCAGATGCACATGGTTGCACATGCGTCTGGAGTTTGTTTGCAGTGGCTAGAGGTCCTGGTGTGACCATTCCCACCCTCCTTCTCCCTCTCTCTGTCTCAAATAAATAAATAAATAAATTTTAAAAATACATAAGATTGACAAGCTATTGATCAATTAATTACTCTGAGCTAGGTACTATATACATCACACATATTTTCTCCTTCATTGTCAGTCTTCCAAGATTCTTTTAAAAAAACATTTTTATTTATTTGCAAACAGAGAAAGAGAAAGAGAGAAGGGGTATGTCAGGGTTTCCTGCCATTGCAAATATACTCCAGATGCATGCACCACTCTGTGCATCTGCTTTATTATATGGGTAGTGGGGAATTTAACCTGGGTCATCAGGCTTTGCAAGCAAACACTTAAACCTCTACTCCATCTTTCCAGCCCAAACTACTACTACTACTTCCTCCTCCTCTTTTCCTGTTCCTCCTTCTCTTTTCCTCCTCCTCCTTTTTTCTTCAGGTAGGATCTCATTCTAGCTCAGGCTGACCTGGAACTCATTCTGTAGTCTCAGGCTAGCCTTGAACTCACATCAAGCTTCATACCTCTGCCTCCAAAGTGCTGAGATTAAAGACATGCTCAGCTCCTCCAAGATTCAATATGGTGGCTAACAGCATTCCATTCAAACAAAGGGAAAGAGACATAGATATGCAGAAGATATTAATTAAAAGAATAGAGCAAGTCCACTCTGGCTTGAAGACTCATGGTCTGTCCTGCATTATTCTGTGCGTGGACATTGTAAGTAATAATTTATGGCGTGTTTTGGGGCTGAAATATGATGCTGACTTGCTGGGGGTTTTCTCTCTTCCAAATCTTGTGGTGTATGACCAAATCGGGAACTCCCCGGGCTCTGTCTCGGGAAAGGCGACACCCCAAATCACCCCAAGAAACGATCTTGATGCAAATTGCAAGAGGGATTTTTATTCCAGCGCGCTGGGGCCCCCAGTCGTTCACCACGCAGGGAGAAGACTGGGACCCCTAGTGCAGAACTAAGGCAGCTTTTATTGGGTTTAGACAAAGAAGAGAAAAATTCTTAACATGATTGGTTAACAGCTAGTAAGAAGGTACATGTAATAAGCTCATTGGTTATTTGGTTGCTGGGGCATTTTGAATATACTTTCTATATTAGGAGGGCCACAAGTATGTATAAACGTTTGCTGAGTTTCTTATGATTGGCTCATTTTAAGGATTATTTTGAATACTTATCAGTTTGGAGTTTTTCCAGCAACTGCAGAAGTGCTGTGTCAGCTCCTTCTGGAAATAGAAACTCAGGCCTGTGAATATTCTGAAAGTCTGTCATGGCATTACTTTAGTTCTTGCTTTTCTTGCTTACATTCTCTTATTGTCCTACACCTCTATCTATATACTTTTATATTACAATCTTTCCTTTTATGGTGCAAGCAGTTCACAGAAGCCAGATAAGCAGTTAGTTAGCTCATTTTTTATCTCATTAGGCCAGAGTCACGTACCCAAAAAGCCTGTTCTTTTTATTTAGGTTCATGCAGGAAGCAGGCTCTGAACCAGCAAGAAGGGTGATCTTCTACCTATTTGCTGGCAGAGAGCCAATTCTGGAATTTGAAGCATTTATGACTTTTCCTTCCTTTCACCAGGCAGTGGTGTGCCATGAAGCAAACACCCCCTAATCTCCCAGACACTGAGAGAGAGAAAGAATTATTTCCCTGAACAGTGCTAGAAATAAATGGGTCTTAAGAAAACTATCCCATGTAGTAGATTTGCATCACACAGCGCAGAGAAAGGATTTAATAGTGCAAGCTTCTAAAAAAACTGCCATTAAGATTGGAAACACTAGCTTGTGGCTAAATTTCAACTGGATCAAAAAGTAAATTAAGGGCTGGAGAGATGGCTTAGCAGTTAAGGCATTTGCCTGCAATGCCTAAGGACCCATGTTCGACTCTCCAGATCCCATGTAAGGCAGGCACACAAAGGTGAGGCAAGTGCAAGGTCACACATGCCCACTAGGTGGCATAAGCATCTGGAGTTCAATTGTAGTGGCTGAGGCCTTGGTGTACCAATTCTCTCTCTCTCCCTCTCTCTCATTCTCTCTCTTAAAAAAAAAAAAAAAAGTAAAGGGCTGGAGAGATGGCTTAGCGGCTAAGGCACCTGCCTGCTAAACCTAAGAATGCTGGTTCCAGTGTCCAGCGGTTCCAATCTCCAGGTCCCACGTTTAGCCAGTCTCACAGCAGCTGAGAGACTTCTGGCGCGCCCATCTCTGTCTCCCTCTCCCTCTCTGTCTATCTCTCTCTGTCTCTCTCCAAAAATAAATTAAAAAAATATTTAAAAAAAGTAAATTCAGCCAGGTGTGGGATGGTGCATGCCTTTAATCCTAGCACTTGGGAGGCAGAGGCAGGTGGATTTCCATGGATTCGAGGCCATTCTGAGATTATATAGTGAATTCCAGGACAGCCTGGGCTAGAGAGCAAGACCCTAACTCAAAAAAAACCTATATATATAAAATTCAAGCTGGGTGGGGTGGCAAACACCTTTAATTCCAGCACTTGGGAGGCAGAGGTAGGAGGACAGCCATGAGTTTGAGGCCAGCCTGAGACTATACAGTGAATTCCAGTTCGGCCTGGGCTAGAGTGAGACCGTCCAACAAACAAACAAACAAACAAACAAACAAACAAACAAAAGTGAAGTAAAAAGTCAAACCTGGGAACAGAGCCTTCAGCTATGGGAAGTCATGATGGGTCTTTGAAATGTCCTAGTGAAGAGGTTTAGGCAAGTTCCTCCGCATGGATGACTAGACAGTTCTCAATGTCCACAAAGTCAGAATGGAAGGGCACCCAAGAGAGAATGACTAAATGGCTTTCCTCCACAAGGTCTTACTGACCTCTTGAGACATGTTCCCAGTGGTGGAGAAGGAACTGTGGTGTCAGTGGAGGAGCATCTGTAGAAAATGCAGTCCTGGACCAGTTGTTTCATTTAGGGAGGCAGCTAGTAAGTGATCATGTAGATCTGGTCCAGTGCCAAAAGAAAAGCTACCCACGGGTCTTTGAAACAGTTCCTCAGCACGCATCGCATTACGGCCATGGACAGAGTTGGGGTGTCTCTGATGGAACCTCTGAGCCAAGGGACGGGAGCCACACCTATTGGTTCTCGGGGCTAGTATCTCCCAGTGGCTATGGAAGTGTGCAAGATGTGTGCTCTGCAAACTTTGGCCCCAAGCGTTTTCTTCATGTTCTTTCTGATGAAGCAACAGCCCACAGCTTGCTTCTGTGCAACAGAAATGATACTGCCTGGACCGACCGAGCAGAAGCTCGCATGTGAAACAGCATGTCTTGCAAGTGAACAGTGAAGGAACCATGGGCCCCACTGGGAGGAGGCTGTGCTGAACCACACTGGGCTGCACACATCAGACCCAAGGCTCATAGCGAGGCACACGGCATAGTCAAGGATAACGGGCGATCCCCAGCGGAACTTCAGCCGGTTGCTGAAGCCATTTGCTGGGCTCTAGAGTCTGTGGCTGGCTCCCTGGCACACATGGAGGTGAAGCCCTCTCTGACTTGAAGTCGGGACACTTGTGGTCAGTTCAAGCAGATTCATCTCAGTGTGGCTATGGATAACACACTGGCCAAGAAGAGCTCGGCTGGTCGTTCCTAAGAAGTACCCATCATCCTTTTTTTTTTTTTTTTTGGCAGCTCAGCCATCACCCTTTTGCACCACAAACCCACCACCCACACTCAGCTGTGGGCTCAGCTAGCAGCCTCACCCTGGACTGTTTGACTGCCAAGCTTAGTGGCCGACAGGCGGCTGTAGAGACAGCCAGTTTGATTTTCCATCTTTCCTATGTCATCGAAGATAAAGGCTGACCTAAGGGAATGACACCTTGCATTACGGAACAAACTAGTCAGATGTCAGTTAAGAGATGTTCTCTGCTCCCCACTCAGACTACACTAACTGCTGGAGAAGGGGTTGCTGTGCAGCTGTGTGCCAGTGGTTGCTGCTATGCATCACGGTTTTCTTATTTTGAGAAAGTACATAAGTAGGAAAAACTCAGTTTATATAATACCTAAGGCTGAAGCAACTTTGTAATGTCTTCGTGTTTAGAATGGAAGGACTGATGCGTTTGTAGACTGAAGGGTCTCGCCTCAACACTCCCAACGTCCTGAACTAAGTCATTATTGTGCAGAGACTGTCCTGTGTGCATGCCATAGAACGCTTTGCAGGCCCCTGGCCTGGACTCACTAAATGCCAAGTTGTAAATCAAAAGTGTTTCCAGGTATTGTTTAATGTTCCCTGTGGAGCAGAACTGTCCATGGAGAACTGCTCTTATACATGGAAAAAAAAAAAAATGAAAAACTTGGGTTGGAGAGATGGTTCAGCAGTTAGTGTTTGCTTGAGAAGCCTGACTGCCTGGGTTTAATTCCCCAGACTCACAAAAAGCCAGATGCACAAAGTGGCACATGCATCTGGAGTTAGGCCCTGGTGTGACCATTTTCTCACTCTTTCTCTCTTTTTCCTCCCTCCTTCTCTCTCCTGCAAATAAATAAATAAATAAAAGTTAAACAAAATGAAAACATTTTTCAAAAGAATAAGTAAAAAATTTAAGAAAAGGGAGGGAATTACCACGGATTATTGTCTACAATTATGGAAGTTGTCAATAAAAATTAAATTAAACAAACAAATTAAAAAGCAATTTATCATTCTTCATGTTGATAATTCTTTGGTTTGCCGACATGGCTGTAATCTCAATACTTGAGAGGCTGAAGTGAGAGGATTGCAATTTTGAACCATTCTGGGATAAATAATGATATATTTATCCTGGAATATTTGTATTTGTTATTAAATGATTGTACTTCAAAAGTAAATGTGTCAGCCGGGTGTGGCGGCTCACGCCTTTAATCCCAGCACTCCGGAGGCAGAGGTAGGAGGATCGCTGTGAGTTCGAGGCCACCCTGAGACTACAGAGTGAATTCCAGGTCAGCCTGAGCTAGAGCTAGACCCTACCTTGGAAAACCAAAAAATAAAAAAATTAAAAAAAATAAAATAAAATAAAATAAAATAAAATAAAATAAACGTGTCATATCTTACAGCCTAAAATCCATCATTGTTTGTAGCCAATCCCATTGTCTGACTTCGTTCATAACCTTCAAGAGGAAGAGTGAGGGCCTCTGAGTTCAATGTCTAGCACGTGCCTCAATAGTCCCTGCCTCGTGCAAGACATACCGACAAGGACACAAGCAACCATGTTTGTGCGTGCATGTTGTGTGCACGTATGGGGGCACACGTGTGTCTGGGGTCTTCCTCGCTTGCTCTGCACACTATTTACTGAGCAGAGTCTCTCACCGTGCGATCTGAGCCCGTGAAACCAGAGCTCACTGGTTTGGCGAGTCCAGTGGCAGTTTGCAGTGGGCGTCCCCCTCTGTACCTCCGGAGCAATGCACTCCCAGGTGGGCTGCCACGCGTGCACACTCAGCGTGCACGTGGGTGCTGGGGATCTAAACTCAGTCTTTATTCCCTGAGCATCATCTCGCCAGCTCTTGCCCTGTACTCTCAAACCAAGATCCAGAATTAATAGAAGAAAAATGGCAGAACGATGAGGGTCTTGACCACTGTCTCCGTTTTGCTTCAACAGCAGCATCTCTGAGGTTGCTTGTTTTATAAATGGGAATTTAAAGAACATTTTATCTAGAATAAAGCAGTTTTAAGTTAGAAGAAATTGGAAGCAATTCACCTGTCTTTTTTTTGTTTTTGTTTTTGTTTTGGTTTTTCAAGGTAGGGTCTCACTGTAGCTCAGGCTGACCTGGAATTCACTATGTATTCTCAAGGTGGCCTTAAACTCATGGTGATCTTCCTACCTCTGCCTCCCAAGTGCTGGATTAAAGGCGTGCACCACCATACCCGGCTTCACCTGTTTTTTTATGGTTTTGTTGTTTTTGTTTTCTTTTTAAATTTATTTTATTTTATTTTATTTTATTTGAGAGGGGAGACAGGGAGCAAGAGAGAATGGACACACCTGGGTCTCTAGCTACTGCAAACTAACTCCAGATGCATGTGCCCCCTTGTGCATATGGCTTATGTGGGTCCTGGGGAATCAAACCTGGGTCCTTAGGCTTTGCAGGCAAGCACCTTCACCGATAAGCCATCTCTCCAGCCCTTGTTTTTGTTTTCTACATTTCCATAGATATGTACATTTTGGTCAGATGTACCCTGAATTTCCCTCCTTTACTCTTCTCAGTCTCACTGTGTTCCTTCTTCTCATCACTTACCAGTGGCTGTGCCACAGAAGAGTGAGCCCTCAACCTTTAACTGTCAGGAGCTCACCCAAGACCCTCCACGATCTTCATTTTTTTTATTTTAGAGAGAGAATTGGTGTGCCAGGGCCCCAGCTACTGCCATCAAACTCCAGACACGTATGCCACCTAGTGGGCATGTGCAACCCTGCACTTGCCTCATCTTTATGTGTCTGGCTTATGTGGGATCTGGAGAGTCGAACCAGGGTCCTTAGGCTTCGCAGGCAAGCACTTCAGCCGCTAAGCCATCTCTCCAGCCTGACCCTCCATGTCAATAACAGAATGATGACTGGTCCATCATGTGCTGGTCTTCAGCAGGTAACCACAGCTGTGAGTTCACCAGAGTGGTGGTCTTGCCATGCTCAGACAGCAGAGCTCTATGGCATTTTCCCCCATCCTTGAGTTCTTACATCCTTTCTGTCTCAGCTTCTGTGATCTCTCCAAAGCCCTGGAGGGGATGGTGTATATGTCTTGTCTATGGCCAAGCAGTCATCAATTACTTGCTTTCAACACCAGTTATAACTGCATTGACTGCCTCCCACTGCCAAATGAAAAAACAAACAAAAACAATCAAAGCTTTTCTGATTGGGCGGAGAGCAGAACTTTAGGCGTAAAGATAAATACTTGGGAGGCAATTTGACCCAAAATAACTCCACTTAGGAACACAGCAATAGGGGTTATTTCTCCCCAGCCATGGCTGTGGCGGTGCAGGATGGAGTGGACAGGAGAGGGCACCGTGGGCTCACCACAGTGGCGGAGCTGGCATGGTCACCTGGTGTATTTTAAGGAGAGGAAACAGCCGGGCTTGGTGGCGCACGCACTGGGGAGGCAGAGGTAGGAGGAGTGCCATGAGTTTGAGGCCACCCTGAGAATAGTGAAGTGCAGGTCAGCGTGAGCTAGAGCAAGATCCCACCTCGAAAAACCAAAAAATAAAATAAAAATAAAGAGCCGGGTGTGGTGGCGCATGCCTTTAATCCCAGCACTCGGGAGGCAGAGGTAGGAGGATCGCTGAGAGTTCGAGGCCACCCTGAGACTACATAGTTAATTACAGGTCAGCCTGGACCAGAGTGAGACCCTACCTTGCAAAACCAAAAATAAATAAATAAAATAAAATAAAAATAAAAATAAAAATAAAGAGAGGAAAAAATTCGTGACAAGGGAGTTGAATCACAGTTTAGGCCATTATCCCCCTTCTAAATACAGAGCCACAGATGTAGCCTCCAGTGTCTCATTTTTGCTCAGCCTGGCAGTGACTGGGTGACGTCAGCCATGGCACAGTTTCTGAGCTCGCTTCCTCCATGTAAGAGGATGATGGGTCTGAAATTTCCACCCTGATGCTTGTACAGAGGAAACAGAGAAGTGAAGGAAAACTGATCGATGAATGTAGATTTCCTACAGCCAGCTGAGATGGTGTGAGTTAACAAAGACCAAGGAGAAAAACCGGCAGGAATGACCGAGGAGACAGCGCCATCTGCAGCTTGGGTCGAGGAATTTCAGGGCAAATCAGAGAAAGTTTGGTCATTTTATTGGGGACTGAACTTGAAGACTTAGTAGGCAGGACCTAAATCATGAAGAGAAGAGAAGAGGAAAGGAGAGGAGAGGAGAGGAGAGGAGAGGAGAGGAGAGGAGAGGAGAGGAGAGGAGAGGAGAGGAGAAGGGAGGAGAAGAGAAGAGAAGAGAAGAGAAGAGAAGAGAAGAGAAGAGAAGAGAAGAGAAGAGAAGAGAAAGAAGAATAGAATAGAATGAATAGAATAGAAAAACTGGGCCTGGAGAGATGGTTTAGCGGTTAAGCACTTGTCTGTGAAGCCTAAGGACCCTGGTTCCAGGCTCGATTCCCCAGGACCCACAAAAGCCAGATGCAGAAGGTGGCATATGCATCTGGAGTTTGTTTGCAGTGGCTGAAGACCCTGGTGTGCCCATTCTATCTCTATCTATCTGCCTCTTTCTCTGTCTGTCTGTCTGTCACTCTCAAATAAATAAACCAAAAAAAGAAAGAAAATAAATAAAATATTTTTTAAAACGTGCTAACTGGAGAACTTTGTGATTGCCTGCAAAGCCAAAGGGCCCAGGTTCTACTCCCCAGGACCCATGTAAGTCAGATGCACAAGGGGGCGCATGTGTCTGCAGTTCAGTTTGCAGCAGCTGGATGGTCTGGCATGCCCATTCTCTCTCTGTCTGCCTCTTCTCTGTAATAAATAATAAAATAAAAATTTCAAAAGGAAAAAAAGTATTACTAAACAGCTCCTGCTGCTTCTTCTGTGAGGAATAATGGTTGTTAGAAGTTGGCTTGTGTTTTAGCTTCTTGGATTTCTTTGGTAATGTCCATATATGCTTATCTTATTTCTGATTATTTTTCAATTTTTATTTTTATTTTCCTTTTCGAGGTAGGGTCTCACTCTAGCTTAGGCTGACCTGAAATTTACTATGCAGTCTCAGGGTGACCTTGAACTCACAGTGATCCTCCTACCTCTCCCTCCCAAGTGCTGTGATTAAAGGCGTGCACCACCTTAGTGCAGTTTATTTCTGATTTTTTTTTTTTTTTTTTTTTTTTTGGTTTTTCGAGGTAGGGTCTCACTCTAGCCCAGGCTGACCTGGAATTAACTTATTTCTGATTTTTAATGTCTGCTGCTAATTTACAAGTTCCCAGAGGGAAAGTGTTAGAATCAGAATTTCTCCTCTGGCGCTGTCATTTTACAGTTGTAAAGCTCTGTTTCCAGTAAGTGACCCAGCCACATTTCTCAATTTCAAGAGAAACGTTATTTACCTGAAATGGTGCCAATCACATATCTAATTATCATCGCCATCCCCCGCCAAGTGCCTTAAGCCCTAGGCAAGGCAGATGCCTTGCAAGAATCCCCAGGATCCGCTGCGGTAAGAACTCCCTGGTCTGCAAAGGGACATTAGTGGCTTCTGACCTGCCTGGCCAGGGCCTTTCTCAGAATTTCCCTGAATAAAGCCGGTCTCAGCTGTTCAGCCAAGTCTTTCATTTTCTGATTTTTGCCTAAGGGAAATAAACTTGCCTTATTTAGTATCAATGACCAATTCCTGTTCCTGCCCTGTATTTAATGAATGAATAAAATTATTCATGATTAGTATTAATGCACTTCCTTATTTTCTTATTTCCCAGAGACCATGAGTGTCATGAGAACTGTTTTCATGTGATGGTTGGTAGTTTTTTTGTTTGATTTTTAGTTATTATGTCTTTAAAAAAAATTATTTAATTAATTTATTTATTTTATAGAGAGAGGAAGAGGGAGAGAGAGAATGGGCACGCCAGGGCCTCCAGCCACTGCAAACAAACTCCAGATGCATGTGCCACCTTGTGCATCTGGCTTACGTGGGTCCTGGGGAATCGAACCTGTGTCCTATGGCTTTGCAGGCAAACACCTTAACCTCTAAGCTGTCTCTCCAGCCCCTATTTTTGTCTTTTTGCGGTAAGGTCTTATTCTAGCCCAGGCCTATGTGGAACTCTCTTTCTCTCTGTAGCCCAGGCTGGCCTCAAACTCACAGTGATCCTCTTACCTCAGCATCCAGAGTGCTGGGGTTATAGGCGTGAGCCACTGCACCTGGCTGAAGAACATTTTTGGTTGTTTTGTCTTTTGAGGTAGGGGCTCACTCTCTAGCCCAGTCTGAACTGGAATTCACTGTTCAGTCTCAGAGTGGCCTTGAACTCATGGCAATCCACTTACTTCTGTCTCCTGAGTGCTGAAATTAAAGGCATGCCCCACCACACAAGGCAGAACATTTTACTTATTTATTTATTTTTATTAGTTACTTTTTTTTATTGACAACTTCCTTAATTGTAGACAATATCCCATGGTACTTCCCTCCCTCCCTCCCCCACTTTCCCCTTTGAAACTCCACTCTCCATCATGTCCCCTCCCCCTCTCATTCAGCCTCTCTTTTCAGTTCGATGTCATCATCTTTTCCTCCTATTACGATGGTCTTGTGTAGGTAGTGTCAGGCACTGTGAGGTCATGGATATCCAGGCCATTTTGTGTCTGGAGGAGCACGTTGTAAGGAGTCCTACCCTTCCTTTGGCTCTTACATTCTTTCCTCCCCCTCTTCTGCAATGGACCCTGAGCCTTGGAAGGTAGGTTTGAGATGTTTCAGTGCTGAGTACTCCTCTGTCACTTCTTCTCAGCACCATGGTGCCTTCTGAGTCATACCAAGGTCACCACCATCTGAAAAGAGAAGCTTCTCTAACCAAAAGTGAGAGTAGCTTTAATATATGGATATGCACATTAAGAGAAGTGCTTACTGGGCAGTTTAGTGAGCATAGTATATACATTTAGCCAGACACCAGCAGACATTACACCCCTAGGGCTCATGACTACCCCTGTTGTAGGTTTTCAGTATCAGGGATGCATTCCCTCCCATGGAGCGGGCCTCCAGTCCAATTAGACAGGCAGAACACGTTTTATGAATGTTCACTCCTGTCTCTAGTTAGCATTGAACACTTCCTTCTCTCGGGTTCACATCCACCAGTCATTGAGGGAATGAATGAATGACGAAGTGTTCTAAAAATGAGGAGGGACTGGAGAGATAGCTTAGGAGTTAAGGCACTTGCCTGCAAAGCCTAAGGACCCAGGTTTGAGTCCCCAGTACCCACATAAGCTGGATGCACAAAGTGGTGCATGCATCTGTAGTTCATTTGCAGTGACTAGAGGCCCTGGCACACCCATTCTTTATCTCTGTCTGCTTCTTTCTTTCTCTCTCAAATAAATAAGTAAATAAATAAATAACAAAATATGTTAAACATGAGGAAGTTTTCCTCATCTCTATCCCTTTGTTAAGGCTAATAAAAATAACTTGGAAAAGCAAAACCCTTGACACATCACTTTGGCACTTAAGCTGCTGAAGCACAGTCAGCATTTTGGGAGGGCTTTTTGAGTGGGGTGGGCAGGTCTTACACAGTTACCAAGCCTGGCCTGGATCTCACCGGGCAGCTGGCCTTGAATTCACAGCAGTTCTCCTGATTCATTCTCCTGAGAGGAAGTCAAGTAGCTTTGTCAGGCAATTGGGGTGATGGGGCTTCCAAAAGTAAAGGCAGAAATGTCTGCCCTCTGCACTCTCAACTTGCTAGAGACCAAAGTATGATCTGACTCTTTATCTCATCCCTAGATCCCTTTGTCCACAAACAACCTGGGTCCATCCTGGAGGGAGGTTTTCTTTCCCAGGATTTAATCCTGACATTGTGGTTGGTCAAGTTCAGCCCCCAGAACTTGGCGTGGTGGCTGCCTCTTCCTGAGACAGCCCCTAGCCCAGACCAATCAGCCATCGCTCTGGCTCACCTGAGTGGGAAGGTAGCGCCCACCACCATAGTTTATAAATACATTTACCAGGGGAGGGCAGCTTCTCTTGGCAGCTTGTTCATGAACCCCCTGGTTCTGGTGCGTTTCCCCTCATCTGGATCTAGCTCGGTTAGAGAACCCCCTAACTCCTACTCCCCGTATGAGCTCTTCACCCCCTCCTGCTCTTCACATGACAGGACCTCTTTGTACTTTCTTTTCTTTCCTGTCTCTCTTTTTATGGTTTCTCTGGGCCTACCACGTGGGATTTCAGTCCATGTGGGTGTATTCATTTTTCTTCCCTTGGTTCTGCATTGCCCTCAATAAATACAATAACTTAATAATTAATTATCCTTCTCAGTCTTATTTCCTCCAATGCTTTTGTTAGAAGTAGGCATGAACCCAGGATTTGGGGTTAAGGACTCTATTCCTGAACTCCTAACACCCGCTTCACTTGTAAGTGCTGGGATTACAGACATGTGCTTCCACACGTGACTCTAGGCAGGTTTTAAAAATTATGTATTAAAGGCTGGCAAGATTGCTTAGCAGTTAAGGAGTATGCCTGCAAAGCCAAGGGACCCAGGTTCGATTCTCCAGGTCCCACGTAAGCCTGATGCACATGGTGGTCCATGTGTCTGGAGTTCATTTGCAGTGGCTAGAGGCCCTGGCGTGCCCATTCTCACTATCTCTCTCTTTCTCTCTGTCTAATAAATAAATAAATAAAATAAATAATTTTATATTAAACAATTATATATTAAACAATCTTTATGATTTATAAAACATGCTTAATAAGATGGGGAAAACCTGTCTAATAATTGCATATTTTCATTTTCTTTAATAGTTGTAATTAAAGGACTAGGACAGTGCTATGTAACCTTTCTTAACAAACAGCTTAGCAAATTCAGATGACTTGACATTTATGAATATATCATATATTCCTGTCACTGGTAAATAAATGATGTTTTGTTGGCTTTGAATTATTGACTTGTTTATCCTGCAAAAGCTGAATTATAAACGAGCTGCCGGGTATGCTCCCAATAAGTGAGGCAGCTTGAGAAGAGCTGAGGCACGTGATGGTACTGCCCAGAGTGGAACTGTGTTGTCATTCCAAAACCTTCAGATCACCTCAAACTCCAGGTACCAGTCAGAGGATAACACAGCTCTGCATGCCTTACCCCTCCTCCCTCCTCTCTCATCTGCGTTAGGGATCACCCCCAGGAAACTGGTGGTCTACTAAACCAGCATCATACACAGGTTAATGCCCTGCCTGGCATAGGATTGGGGGGCTTAGATGGAGGGTCAGGTTTGCAAGGATTTACAAAGTAGATGCAAAGGAAAGAACTTTTTAACATATTCAGACACAGAGACTTCGTATTTTATTTTCATTTACTTCGTTTGGCTTGTTGAACCAGAGATTGGAGATTCTATTTTTCTTTGCTCATTTGAAACTGATCTGGCTGCCCTGGAACTCACTATGTAATCCAAGTTGGCCTCGGACTCATAGCCATCCTCCTGCTTCAGCCTCCTGAGTACTGGGCTTATATGTGTGCGTCGCTAGCCTGCCTTCAAGATCAGCTATTTCAAATTTACTCATCTTACTTGATAAACTGTTTAACAACAGGTCCAGGAAAGTTTATGCACATTGCTAAATCACATGACAGGTTTTGTGGGTGAAATACTCTACAGTAATCCACCTCTTTGAAATTCTATGTAGTCATAAACCATCTACTCCTAACCTGAGCCTCCTGTTCTTCATGACCCTAATGGAGCTCAGAAAAACATGGGCAATAAAAAATGGAAAAAGTGCTGACTACTCCCTTTGACACCCAAGCAAGAGTGCATCCATAGCACCCTATTCCACTACAACAAGATCCTCAGAAACGTTTACACAGAGTTTAGCCTAAAGTCATACCTTTTTGTTTGTTTGTTTGTTTTGTCAAGGTAGAGTCTCACTCTAGCCCAGGCTGACCTGGAACTCACTCTGTAGTCTCTGGGTGGCCTTGAACTCATGGTGATCCTCCTACCTCTGCCTCCTGAATGCTGGGATTAAAGGTGTGCGCCACCACGCCCAGCCTAAATTAATATCTTTAGTCTAATTTTTCAATATGTCACAAGAGTTTTAGAATCTACTAACCAAACAAGAGCATTTGTAGGGTGTTAGAAAGGGAGAAATAAATGCACAAGTAGAGTATATATAGCTGAAGTCTCTTGAACTCTTAACCAAATTCTAGGCACTATGTAAAGTATTGTACACACACAACCCAATTAAAACCTCACATATCCATGAGGTAGCTAGTAGTGTTATATTCTTCAACGCTCTTGTGTTAACCCAGCATGCTCAGTTCTCATTAAAGAAATGTATGCATTAAAAAAAAAAATCTAAGCTGGGCATGGTGGCACATGCCTTTAATCCCAGCACTCAGGCACAGGGAGAAGGATTGTGGTGAAAAAAATACCCTGAGAGCTGGGTCATGAGTGGAGTGAGACCCTACCTAAAAAAAAAAAAAAAAAAAAATGCCTTTAATCCCAGCACTCAGGCACTTGGGAGGCCGAGGTATGAGGATCACCATGAGTTCAAAGCCACCCTGAGACTACATAGTGAATTCCAGGTCACCTGAGCTAGAGTGAGACCCTACCTCAAAAAAAAAAAAAAAAAAAAAAAAAAAAGCCAGGTGTGGTGGTGCACGCCTTTAATCTTGCACTTGGGAGCAGAGGTAGGAGGATCACCATGAGTTCAAAGCCACCCTTAGACTACATAGTGAATTCCAGGTCAGCCTGGGCTAGAGTGAAACCCTACCCCAGAAAAACAAGCAAACAAAAAAAAAATTCAAAAAAAGTCATCTATTTACATCAGTCATCAGCAAACTTTCCCTGAAAATATCAAGACAGTGTTTTAAATTTTTAAGCCCATATAGTCTGCTGCATATTTATTTATATATTTTAATATTTTGAGAGAAAGAGAAAGGCAAAGAGAGAGAGAAAGAGAATGGGGGGGCACCAGGACCTTCAGCCTGATGCTTATGAACTCCAGATGTGTGTGTCCCCTTGGGGCACGTGTACAACATTGCACACTTGCGTGACTGGCTTATGTGGGATCTGGAGATTTGACCATGAGTTCTTAAGCTTTGCAGACAAGCGCCATAACTGCTAAGCCATCTCTCCAGCCCTGCATATTTATTTTTAATAACCCCCTTTTAAAGTGCTTTATTTATTTTTTGAGAGAGAGTCACTCAGAGAGAATGGGCATGTCAGAAAGCCTCCAGCCACTGCAAACAAACTCCAGACACATGTGCCACTTTGTGCATCTGGCTTACATGGGTCCTAGGGAATCGAACCTAGGTCCTTTGGCTTTACAGGCAATTGCCTTAACCTCTAAGCCATCTCCCCAGCCCTTTAATAATCCTTTTTAAAGATGTAAGCACCAGTCTCAGTTCGCAGGGTATAAGAAACAAGGCTGCACACTCTGTAATTGGAGACCTAATTTAAATTATATCAAGCGTAGGGACATTTTAAGTAGCTGGGATCATGACTCAGAATATGAGATAAGTGAAGGAGAAGAGTCAGTCAGTGCAGGGTAGGGAAACCACCTTGGAACAGAGCTCAGGAATCTGTGTGTTTGAGGGCCCAGTCTGCAGACCACAGCAGGGTGACTCACGGGCGCTGTCAGCAAGGCCAAAGAGGACAGGCCTGTCATCAGCTTCGAGACAGAACTGTGCCAGATGGCCAAGAACTTTATCTTCCTGTCTCAAACTAGAATTTTGTTTTGGGGACGCTGTCAGCTTCATGCTCTTTGTTCAGTTATCAGTCCTGTGGGATGGAATGCTTTCCTTAGACTTTTCTTATAGCCAGGATAGAGCCAGGACGGAGCAGCGAGGACACCAAACTGCAAAGCAACAGTGTTCAAAAGAGTGGACAGGGGCTGGAGAGATGGCTTAGCGGTTAAGGCACCTGCCTGCTAAGCCTAAGAACGCTGGTTCCAATCTCCAGAGGTTCCAATCTCCAGGTCCCACGTTTAGCCAGATGCAAAGTGACGCAAGGGCGCAATGCCACACTTGCCCACAAGGGGACGCATGCATCTGGATTTCATTCACAGCAGCTGAGAGACTGCTGGTGTGCCCATCTCTGTCTCCCTCTCCCTCTCTCTCTGTCTCTCTCTGTGTCTCTCTCCAAAAAATAAATAAAATAATAATAAAAAAAAGAGTGGACAGAAAACTTCCAAGGACGCTTACAAAAGATGGAAATCAAAAAAAGGGAGTCTGTGGATGCCCTCGGTTACCATGGTTAGGATGCGGTCAGGCCACATGCAGGAAGGAAGCCGAGGAGGACGCTGGGAAACTCCCTGAGTTGAGGAAATAGGTTGAGAGTTGGTAGTGAGATCTCACAGGAGAGTAGAAGGGAAGAGAGAGTTGCGGAGAGAAAGGGTCTTGGAAGTCTGCCAGAGGTCCACCGTGAATAACCAGGAGATTGCTTTTCACAGCCGAGCGTGAGGAAAGGATCCGAGGACACAGCGCCCCTCGGTGCTCACACAGAGAGGAGACACTGCCCTGTCCCCACGCTCAAGGGAGGGAGAGGACCAAAGAGAAAGGAGGAAGAGAGAAGAAGAGAGGCAGACAAGAAAGAGAAAGCGAGACAGAAAGGTACAGGTACTGTGCAGTGGTTTATAACAACATAATTTATGTGTATTGAAGTCCTCTGAAAAAAAATGTGTGCATGAGGGATGGAAGGATGAGGGCCCAAAGGGACCTAAATAAATAAAATATTAGAAAACAGTCATAATAGGAGGAGAAGATGATGACATCAAAATAAAAGAGAGACTGATGGAGAGTGGGAGGGGATGTGATGGAGAGTAGAGTTGTGAAGGGGAAAGTGGGGAAGGGGAGAGAATGATCATGGTTTATTGTCTGTAATTATGAAAGTTGTCCATAAAAAAGTTTTTAAAAAGAATAACAAAACATGTGTTTCTAAAAACAGTAGTAGGGGCCAGAGAGATGGCTAAGTGGTTAAAGTGCTTGCTTGCAAAGCCTAATGGTCCAGGTTCCGTTTCCCAATAGTCACGTAAAGCCAGATGCACAAAGTGGTGCATGTATCTGGAGTTCGTTTATAGCAGCTAGAGGCCCTGGTGAACCCATTCTCTCTTGTCCTGTCTCTGCTTGCAAATAAATAAAAAAATTAATTTTTAAATTTTATTTTTTATTATTGACAACTTCCATAATTATAGACAATAACCCATGATAATTCTTTCTCCTCCCCCACTTTCCCCTTCACAACTCCACTCTCAATCGTATCTCCTCCCCCTCTCAATCAGTCTTTTATTTTGATGTCATCATCTTTTCCTCCTATTATGAGGGTCTTGTGTAGGCAGACACTGTGAGGTCATGGATATCCAGGCCATTTTGTGTCTGGATGATTGCATTGTAAGCAGGCCTACCCTGCCTTTGGCTCTTACATTCTTTCTGCACCCTCTTCCACAATGGACCCTGAGCCTTGGAAAGTGTGTTAGAGATGTTTCAGTGCTGAGCACTCCTCTATCACTTCTCAGCATTATGGTATCTTTTTTAAAAAAAAATTTAAAAAACCAGTGGTAGTGAGAGGATTGTAGAAAAATATATTTGAAGAAAAGAAAGGAAAATCTGTCAATTCAATATTCTATCTTCAGTGATAAGACTTGGCACAAATGTTGATGAAACAATGTTTTCAAACATGCAGAAACAGATATAACAGATATATAGATAAGCAGATATATAAAGATATAGATATAGGAAGACCTTTAAGAAAAATGAAGAAAAAGTAGATGTAGTAAAAGAAGGAATGGCAGCAGAAATAACCACATGACATAAGCTACTTTCCTATTATTTAAATATGTTTAAAGCATGAATTATTAAATTTATATCAGCCACCTATGAAAAATCTCTACTTTGCATCATACTTGAGTTAAACATCAAAAGGTGTCAAGCTAAGATCAAGGTCAAAATAAGGACGGTCAGCCGGGCGTGGTGGTGCACGTCTTTAATCCCAGCACTCGGGAAGCAGAGGTAGGAGGATCGCCATGAGTTCGAGGCCACCCTGAGACTACATAGTTAATTCCAGGTCAGCCTGGACCAGAGTGAGACCCTACCTCGCAAAACCAAAAAAAAAAATAAATAAATATAAATAAATAAATAATAATAATAATAATAATAATAATAATAATAAAGGATGGTAACTCTTACTACTTCTGCAGAGTATTGGCTTGAAGATTCTAGCCTGTGCAATCAGACAAGGAAAATAAACAAGAGCCTGTAGGTGGTATGGTGCTCCAGTTACTGCCCCATGGTTGGGACAAAACACCCACGAACATCAGTTTAGGGACGGGCTTATCTCAGCTCACAGCCTGAAGCAAGCACAGCAGCGGGTGCTTGGAGCTGGTGGAAGCAGGTTGTCAGCGCGGAAGGAAGGCAGCTGCTCAGCCCCTTTCTATGTAGTCCAGCAGGACCCCAGCCCATAGGATGGGGTACCTACCGTTACGGTGGTCTTGCCACCTTAATCAAGCCTCACAGACATGCACAGGGGCTAACCTAATCTTCATAATCCTTCCGGAAATTCAGGTTCCGTGTAAAGTATAGCAGATGGTGACGTGTGAAAGCATTTTGACTTGAACTTGCTGTGACTGCCTATATAGACAAGCTTGTGACATATACACTTGCTGAAAAGTTACTAGAAGACTGAAGTGAGCTTTGACAAGTTCGAGGATGATGTACAGGTTAGCACAGAAAACCCACTATATTCCCTTACATATACTAGCAACAAAGACTTATAAATCCAAAGTATAAGTGATAATTTTCATCTACAGTAATTTTGGCAATATAAAATCATGTATAAATATTAATCAAATATTATATAACACAAATATTTTTAACATATGTCAAATGCTTATACAGAGAAAATATAAAATATTTCCCATAGAAATTAAAAAATGCCTGAATAAATACATTTGGTTTAGGAATGAGATAAGCTGGTATTTTGGAGACTTTTAGTTCTCTTGAATTTTATCTATAGAGTCAATGCAACCAAAATCAAAATTCCAACAGGACTTTTGTAGAATTAATAAGCCAATTAAAAAGTTATTATGGGGCTGGAAAGATGGCTTAGTAGTTAAGGCACTTGCCTACAAGGTCAAAGGACCCAGGTTCAATCCCTAGGATCCATGTAAGCCAGATGCACAAGGTGCCACATGTGTTTGGAGTTGTTTGCAGTAGCTAGAGGCTCTGGTGGGCCCATTTTCTCTCTCTCTCTCTCTCTCTCTCTCTCTCAAATAAATAAATTTTTAAAAAGTTATTGTGAAAATGCAATTACATAAATCAGATAAAACAACTTTTAAAAAGAATAAAGTTGAAGGGATGTCAATACCTGACTTCAAGATTTATTATAAAACTATAGTATGCAAGGGCTGGATAGATGACTTAGCAGTTAAGGTGCTTGCCTGTGAAGCCTAAGAACCCAGGTTTTATTCCCCAGTACCCATGTAAGCCAGCTGCACAAGGTGGCACTTGAGTCTGTACTTTGCAGTGGCTAGAGGCCATGGCATAGCCATTTCTCTCTCTCTCTCTCTGGCTCTTTTTTTCTCTCTCAAATAAATCAATATAATATTTTATTTAAAAAAACTACCACATACTTGTGTTGCAAGTTCACTGAGAAAAAATCCTGCTGGAGCTGAGGTCAGCCTGGGCTAGAGTGAGACCCTACCTCGAAGGAAAAGAAGATTCAAAATAAGGTCCTGGCAGAATAAGGAGTACGGAAAGACCCATGGCCACCCTCTGACAGCTGAGTGCTAGTGGAGGGGCAATCACAGCCCAACAAGGGAAAGAGACCCTCAGCAAACGCTGACATCATTCAAAACTCCAGCTTCAGTGTGGAACTGACAAGGAATGACGTCAATGTCAAACCTGAAATGATGAAATATGCCAGAGGGAAAAAGCCTGGGAGAAATAATGCATGGTGTTAAAGTAGGCCATACAGTCTTAGAAACCGTGGCAGGAATGTGAAAATGGACTTCATAAAAATCAGAACTAGCTTCTGCTTTCCTCATTCAAAGAACAAAAAGATCATCTGTGGACTCAGAGAAGTCCCAAGGCTCTCACGAGCGACAGCATCTGCTTCAAACATGTGGAAAGAAAACCACCTAGGTAAAAATTCTACAAGGATGTACACAGTTACTCCTCCACAGAAAATGCATATAGCAAATAAAGACATGACGTACGCTCACCCCATCTGCCGCTGGGGGGCGCGCAAATTAAAGCAGCAGTGACGTGCACACCCATCCTGTCCAGTGAGCACAGGATCACTGTACCCGGACCAGCCAGTGTGTGAACTGATGGTAGGAGCAGTGTGTCTGAAAACCAGGTTAGCAATTTCTAAATAGCTAAATATTTACACTCTGGATTGTTCCCAGACAAAGGCAGTCCTATGGTTTATGCAAAGATGTATGCATGATGCTCATAGTAGCTTTATCCCAAAACAGCAACAACCTCAATGCCCTCATAGGTAAAACAGATGATAAAAAAACAAAACAAAACAAAACAATTTGCAGTCTGTCCGCACAAGGGAGTTGTCAACATTTGAAGAGAAATGATATTTGATAGTTAGTGAAATGGATGTGTATAAATACCAAAACAATAGTACAAAGTGAAATAAGCCGGGGAACAAACATCGTCTACACAATTTGATTCATACAAACTGGCCAAATACAACCTGAAAACAAATTGGTGTCTTTCTGGGGAGGAAGCATTTGGGAGGCAGGGCAGGAGGGATGGATACAGTCACTGTGTTGATTGTGGTGGCATAATTATGTGGAGGAAAACGTCAAATTGGCCACTTCAAATATGTTCAGTTTATTCAATGTCAATTATACAGCAAAGCTGGCAACAAAATGCAAAGAAACCCCTGAGACCCTGGACTGTCTTCCAAGGAAATGCTGACAACGCTGACGGGACAATGTGAAGGAGGCTCAAGGGGAGAGAAGGCTCTGAAAGCAGAGGAGATGTCTGAAGTGCATCTCTTTCCTCTTAGCAGGATTCACATACCTGGCTCAGTTTGTTCTAGAATTAGTTATTAGGGCTGGAGAGATGGCTTAGCAGTTAAGGCACTTGCCTGAAAAGCCAAAGAACCCAAGTTTGATTCCCCAGGACCCAACTAAGCCAGATTCACAAGGTGGTGCATGCATCTGGAGTTTGTTTGCAGGGCTAGAAGCCCTGGTGTGCCCATTCACTCTCTCTCCCCCTCTGTGTCTGCTTCTTTCTCTCCCTTTCTCTCTCAAATAAATAAATAGAATAAAAGAAAAGAAAAAGAAATAGAAAGGCAGACATGGTGGCACACGCCTTTAATCCCAGCACTTGGGAGGCAGAGGTAGGAGGATCACTGAGAGTTCGAGACCACCCTGAGATAACATAGTGAATTCCAGGTCAGCTTGAGCTAGAGTGATTCCCTACCTCAAAAAACCAACCAACCAAACAAACAAACAAACAAAAGAAATAGAATTATTAGTTCTACAATTACGTGCCTTTGGGTTTTGTTTTGTTTTGTTTTGTTTTGTTTGTTTTGTTTTGTTTTGTTTTGGGCTGGGAAGTTGTTTTATTTTGGTTTTGGGCTTTTTTTTTTTTTGGTCTTGCATAGTTTGAATTATACAATAACATTACGGAATCAAGAAGAGGTCCACAAAGGGTGCACAAAATTTAGGGGGAAATTGTAGTTTTTGCTTCTGGGCCACACATCCTGTGATCCTAAGAAATGTGTTTTGAAGGGTTCAAACTTTTACACTGCTCTTGCGCACAGAAAAAGATGAAGAAATAATAACTGATTGAGGAACTGATAAAACGAATGGCTTATGGGTTAGTTCACTGAAGAAATAACAACAAGCAATTACCATCTCCTGATGGACCATAATTGTCCCAAAATGTGTGTGTGTGTGTGTGTGTGTGTGTGTGCGTGTGTGTGCGTGCGCCTGTCTGTCGGAGTCTGGAGATGGATTACATCACAAAGATCCACAAACAGCGGCCCTGAGACGATAGAGAACATGCTTGCAGTGTGCGGCCTTGGCTCTGCTCCTTTCTTCATGTGCACTGCTGCCCATGTCTATTTCGGTATTTCCCCTTTTTTTCCCTCTGCCTGCACTCAGTCAATTTCACCACATCTGTCTTCCATGTTGTTTTAGAAGGCAGCACTGACATACAGGAGTCTGAACAGAGAGTGCTCTGGAGGCCAGAGAGGAGTCACATTTTGCTTAATGGTTAAGGCGCTTGCCTGCAAAGCCTAAAAACCCACATTCAACTCTCCAGATCCCATGTAAGGCAGACGCCCAAAGGTGAGGCAAGCGCAAGGTCACACATGCCCACTTGGTGGCGTTTGGAGTTCAATTGCAGTGGCTGAGGCCCTGGCTCATTCTCTCTCTCTCCCTCCCTCTGTCTCTCTCTCTCTCTCTCTCTCTTGCTCACTCACTCTTTCTAAAATAAAAATAAAAATAAGCCGGGCATGGTGGCTCACCTTTAATCCCAGCACTTGGGAGGCAGAGGTAAGAGGATCGCTGAGAGTTCGAGGCCACCCTGAGACTACATAGTGAGTTCCAGGTCAGCCTGAGCTAGAGTGAGACCCTACCTCGAAAAACCAAAAATTAAAAATAAAATAAAATAAAAATAAAGAAAGACAGTTTGATGTTGATAGGAAGGCTTGAGAAAAATAATAGGTGGGTCGACAGAATCACAGACTTTGATATGTAGGTGTCAGATGCCTGGATACCCAGTCTTAGGTTATGGTTAGCCTCAGGCCCAGTCTACCAAGGTCATTCTGCAGTCAGCTATAGCAGCCAGCAACTCTTAGAGCCAATTGTTTGCGCCCAAGTAAAGAAGAAGAGCTTGAATTCCAGGAAAACGTCAAAGACTTTCTTCTGTTCGTCCAGGCTCTTCAAGTCGACTGCGCTCTCCATAGATTTGCCCTTTTCTGGCATATGCTGAACGCAGCTAAAATGCAGTTTTCAGCGAAAACAACTCCCTGCTGGATGTACGCGCAGGTGCGTGAGCGCTGTATCTGGGACGTACCACCCTGGAGTCTGAATCTGTAGGTGGAGAGAAAAGAAGAAAAGATGTACCGATTCCTTGTGCCAGGCACTCACCTGTCTCAGAGCTACTGAGCAGTAACCATGTGGAAGGAGGTAGAACATGGATGTGATCACCTTAAGGGGCCAGATGCTGCCTGAGGCCTATGGCCTAGTGGGGGCCCAGGCCACCTAACATTATGGCCTTCAGTCCTCTCTAGAGCTTTCCTGACTCCCTCCACCCCAATCTAGTGTCACCAGAGCTGGTCATGTGGTATGGAACTTTCCCTTCTCTGTTGTTCCTCAGAATCAAAGCTTCTCTCTGGCCTTGGAATCCTGCCACGATTTTCCATGGTGTAGCAAACAATACAGACCCTTCCCAATGAACTGCTTCCTTAAGAGAATTCCATCTGAGTGTCTCTCTACCAATACTGACCTCAGAATCTTTCTTTAAAAAAAAAACAAACAAAAAAACTGGCCAGGCGTGGTGGTGCCACACACCTTTAATCCCAGCACTGGGGAGGCAGAGGTAGGAGGATCGCCGTGAGTTTGAGGCCACCCTGAGACTACAGAGTGAATTCCAGGTCAGCCTGAGCTACCTGCAACCCTACCTCGAAAAACCAAAAGAAAACAAAACAAATCTTAGGCTGGGAGATGCGCAGCACTTAAAGGCATTTGCTTGCTAAGCTGCCCGTCCAGATTCAGTTCTCCAGTGCCCGCGTAGCGCCATGAGTACAAAGAGGTATATGTGTTTAGTTCTTTTCAGAGGCAAGAGGCCTTGACATGCCCATTCTCCCCCCCATCCCCACTCTCTCTTTCTCAGAAATAGATAAATAATAGTTTTAAAAGATATTACAGAAGGAAAACTCAAAAAGAAAGTCCGAAAAAGGGAAGGAAGGAAGGCGCTATCTGTAAATTCCCCACACTTCATTCTGGCAAGAACAGAACATTGGTGGAAAGCGGCAGTGACTTCAAAGCAGGTTGAGCAAGAACAGAAAACTTACAAGGCCCGCCAAAAAGAGCAGCAAACTTACAAGTGGGGCTTCAAAGGAGACCCGTCCTCCCAGAGCCATGAGTGGTTGGGTTTCCTCAGAGACAATCCCATCCAGAATGGGAAGCTGGAATGAGAAATTGCTTGCTGGATGAAGTCCTGTGAAAAGTCAGGTTTAGAATCTGAATGTCAGTTATCATTAGATTCACAAAACTAAAAAATTAAGAAGGGGGATGGAGGAATGACTTAGCAGTTAAGGTGTTTGCCTGTGAGGCCAAATGACCCAGGTTCAATTCCCCAGGACCCATGTTAGCCAGATGCACAAAGTGGTGCGTGCATCTGGAGTTCATTTGCAGGGGCTGGAGGCTCTGTCTCTCTCCTTTCTCTTTGCTCAAATAACTAAATTAAAATAAAATATTTTTAAAAATGAAGAAGGATCTTTGGAATTCCTTGATGGTTTCCTGAAACTGTTGACTGAAGCCTAGAATTATGACCCAGCTTGTCAACTGAAGATCAAGTATGTAATTGGTGTTCAGTCAAAATTGAAAAACAGGGCTGGAGAGATGGCTTAGTGGTTAAGACACTTGCCTGCAAAGCCAAAGGACCTTGGTTCCATTCCCCAGGACCCGCATAAGATACACAAGGTGGTACATGCATCTGGAGTTCATTTGCAGTGGCTGGAAGCCCTGGCGTGCCCATTCTCTCTCTCTCTCTCTCTCTCTGTCTCTTTCCCTCTCTTAAATAAATAAATTAAATTTGTTTTAAAATTAAAAATTTTTTTAAAAGATTGAAAACCAGCTATTTTGGATCTCAAACAAATGCTCCTTTCCCCAGAGTCTAAACCAGATTAATTTTCCCATCAACTGATACTCCAGTCCTCCGTCACCCAAACCACTCACCAGATCATCTGTGTTGTCAACTTTCAGCAACTGAGCATCCAAGAGCAAGCAGTTCACTCGGCTCTTTTCCCAATCAAATGGTCCCGAGGAGAACACGTAACAGTTTTCTCCATGCCAGATCCAGTCTTGTGGACAAGGACCTAGGAAGTGTGTAAGCAGTCAATGAGTTCCGAGCGGAAGTGTCTCTGCAATTCTCCATCAGAACTACATCCAGACTCTGCAAACACCCAAATAGCCCCAGAGGCTTTATCATCGGAAGAAAAAGGAAACAGGACATTGAAAGTCTACTAAACTAAATTGACTTCTTATTGAGCATTTCACTACCCCCTCTTGGGAGTGAGAATGTAAGTTTGGATCTGATCCATATTTTAAAGTGATGTTTGGACACGAAGGATGATAGAGTGCTTGCTGAGCCTGCACGAGGCCTGAGTTTGATCCCCAGCACCACTTCAACACAGGACAGGACAGGAACAGGGACAGGAAGGGGGTTATGGTGCACATGCTTATAACCCCAGGACTCTTGAGGTAGAGGCAGGGGTATCAAAAGTTCAAGGTTGTCCTTGGTGCAGCTTCTTTGGTCTATCACCAGTGCCTTATGGGGCAAGCAGACACGTGTTAGCATCTCCTTAGGAAAAGTTAGGCAGTAAACACACCGTTCCCCCCCCCCAACTTCCTCTTCTTCTTCTTCTTCTTCTTCTTCTTCTTCTTCTTCTTCTTCTTCTTCTTCTTCTTCTTCTTCTTCTTCTTCTTCTTCTTCTTCTTTTCTTCCTCCCCCTCCAACAACAACTCTTCCTCCTCCTCCTCCTCCTCCTCCTCCTCCTCCTCCTCCTCCTTCTTCTTTTTTTTGGTCTTTCAAAGTAGGGTCTCACTCTAGCCCAGGCTGACCTGGAATTCACTATGTAGTCTCAGGTTGGCCTTGAACTCACAGAAATCCTCCTACCTCTGCTTCCAGAGTGCTGGGATTAAAGGCATGCGCCACCATGCCCTGCTAACAGTATTATTTTTTGAGACTCTCCTCCAAGCTGCTTGATGGAAGCCAGCATTCACTTGGTTTCTCTATGACTTGGTCATTATCTGCTGTTACCAGGAAACAGAACACATCACCTAATATATGTCAGGAGACATATCACTTACTATGTTTGATTCATTGCCAATCCTGGCATTTCTGGGAGACAATTCTGGATGTCCCTGATATAGATTTTATCCTATACAATTATAGCTGATAAACCCAAAAGCGTTCTACAGCCACATCTGTGACATAAACCACTGGTTGGTATATAAGCATGCCTGCTTACACAAATATTCCCATACTTGATACATAAACCTGTTTTCCTTAAATCTCATCTGAATTTCATTAATTGAAAGCACAATCCCAAAATAAATTAAATATATATTTGACATTGTGGAAAAGTCATTTCTTCTAAAACTTTTGCTTATTTAGGAAATTTAAATTACTCTGTGCCCAGTGAAAGGATTTTGGAACTGTAAAAGCTTTACACAAAATCTTATTAAACAGGCTGGGGAGATGGCTTAGCAGTTAAGGCGTTTGCCTGCAAAGCCAAAGGATCCCAGTTCGACTCTCCAGGACCCACGTAAGCCAGATGCATAAGGGGGTGCACGCATCTGGAGTTCATTTGCAGTGGATGGAGGCCCTGGCACACACATTCTCTCTCTCTGTCTCTGCCTCTTTCTCTCTCTTTCAAATAAATAAATAAATAAAATATATTTAAAAATAATTATAAAATATATTATTAAACTAGGCTCAACAGTTAAGGTGCTTGCTTGCAAAGCCTGATGAAGTGGGTTCAATCCCCCAGTACCCGCATAAAGCAAGATGCACAGAGTGGTGCATGCGCTGGAGTTCCTTTGTTCCTTTGCAATGCCAAGAGCCCTGGTGTGCATCTCTCTCTCTCTCTTTGCAAATAAATAAGACTAGTTTAAAAAAGAAAAAGAATTTTAAAGTATATTATTAAATGATCTTGGTCTCACTGGTTTATTTTTTAACTGCTTAGTCAATAAGTTTATTGATGTTATTAAAACAATCTTCATTGAAAATTGCTTTAGTTTCATTCCTGATCTCTAAGGAAGTTTGTATTCTTTGGAGCCACCCGATCTTCTGGGCAAGAGTCATTTGGGGATGATGTTCCTTTTTCTTTTTTAAAAATATTTATTTTTTTATCTTATTTATTTATTTATTTGACAGAGAGAAAGAGGTGGAGAGAGAGAGAATGGGCACACCAGGACCTTCAGCCGCTGCAAATGAATTCCAGATACATGCACTACCTTGTGCATATGGCTTATGTGGGTCCTGGGGATTTGAACCTGGGTTCTTTGGCTTTGCAGGCAAATGCCTGAACCATGAGGCCATCTCTCCAGCACCCCCTTCTTCTTAACTACTTTCTTTGGCTTCTTCTCATAGACTGGATTCTCTCCTATGGATGGATGCATGTCCACCATGTCTGCAGTGGTTGTTTCTTGCAAGCACCTCGCCATTCTCCAACAGTGAATGCACAGAATCTGCCATGTTCTGAACATGACGCAGGGAACCCTTGATACTGTGAGGGATCAACAAGCCTCCAACCACAGCTCCCTTCAGGACTCCAAAACTTTATTGCTAGTTCAGTTCTAGCAAGACCTGCATCCAAACAGCAGGTGAAGGCACCAGGCTGGCCGTCCGTGCTTTCCACCTGGTGCTCATCTTGAGAACCTCCACTCTGCCTTCATAGATCTCGTCCATGCCAATCCTGGGGAGAAACCTGAGGGACAGCAGCAGGCCAGGACAAGGGGCTGTAGCATAATTTGTTAAGCCACCTTTCACACTGCACTTTGGTAATTCATGTGCATACGTATTATATGCATTTCACATTCTGTTCTACACAGGCAGAAGCAGTCTAATAAACAGATGTCCATTTTAGCTATATGAGCTATAATCCTGCCTTTGGGTGTGTCATACTTGTTCTGGTCTTGAATCACCAAGCAACTTCGATACTTAGTAGCTGGTTTGGCCCTCTTGTCTCCATCTCTTTGAAGCTGCCCTTATTCTTGACAACCTTAGCAAAGCCCATGTTGTGGAATAGAGGTCACACAGACCTGAAGGCCCAGTGGTGCTTTGGTGAGGAAGTGACCTGGTCTCACTATTTTTTCTATATCATATCTGGATAGCTATCCACACTGTTATATATAATCTTTATTCCAAGAAACCACATATCTTAGTTGCACAGCAAGAAGCTAGGGAAATTTGAATTCTTGTGGCATTTAGTTACTAACCCTGAAACTGCATCTTTTTTCATGTTCCTCATTAGAAGGGACAATTGCTGAAAGTGGCTCCGTGTCACACTTCCTATGACAAGAAGCATACACCTGAGTTAAGACTCTATAGAAATACCGCACAATGTGAGTACATGCTGTAATAATAGCACACTTCACAACACAGCCTACTATTTCTGTCTGCCTCCTGGGTTCCAAGTCGCTTTAGACCACTGAGATCAGCTTGATTCTTGACCGTATAAGCTAGCTTTCCAGGCCTCTCATTTTGGTGCAACCTGAAGGATCAACCCAACCCTTCCAAGCTGGCCCACCTCCATTGCTTCTACTTGGAAGATGTAGCACATGCAGAAGGAAGTGTCCAGAACGGAGCTGGTGCAGAAGGAGGGGTTAGGAATTGCAGCAACAAGACCCCTTAGGGGAAAAAAAAAGCCAGTGGTTGAGATGCAACTGGCATGGAAATAGGGATATACCTACCGCAAGAGGTGAAAGTGAGGCGGTTCTTCTACATAAATCTCAAAGCTAAAGTCTTCAAAGGAAATAAGCGACTCTTTAAGGAAGAAAGCATTGTCTATGAAAAGGTACGTGGTGGCCTGAATGTAAATGATCTTCTATCACCTCATGTGTTTGAAATTAAGCATCACACTTGAGCCTTGATAGAAGAGGTGTGTTACTGAAGACAAACCTCCTGTGCGTGGTAGCCCAACCACACTCAGATTACCCCCTCCCCACCACTTCCTCCCTGCTATTGTGGACATGTCACACCTGGCTGTCTGTTCCTGCCATGGTGAGACTGCCTTTTGGAACTGCAAGCCAGAAATTAACCCTTTCCTTCCATAAGCTGCTTGTGGTCTGGTGTTTTGTCACAGCAAAGACAGGATAAGTGCCCCAGGTATGCTCAATTAAAGCCGTTGTTTCCAAGGGTGGACGTAGGATAGAGTAGAGATGACTTTCTGTGTAGAACATTTGAAGGAATGACACATTTATCGATATGACAATTTAGTGCCTAGGGACATTTGCAAAATATACTTATGAGTGACCAGAAGAGCGGCTGCCACTTTTCTCTGCCACCCCTCCCACAGTACCTGACAAGTTTGCCACTTTTTGCAGAGCTTCTTGGAGATTCAGGTTGTGCTGGAGAAGTTCCGTTTGCTTTCGAGATTTCTCATCCAGCTGCTGGGAAAGGGTTTCTATCAGCTCCCTGAGCTCCCTCTGTGACATCTGTGAAGCGTTTTCTGCCTGCTGCTGGGCTAAGATCTGCCCCTGCAGGGCATTCTCCTGCTGAGTAAGGTTCCCTTGGTATTTCTTCAGGAGGTTGGATACCTGAAATACTAAGTCATAACCGAATTAAGACTCCATGTTTGGGGCTGGAGAGATGGCTCAGTGGTTAAAGGTGCTTGCTTGCAAAGCCTGATGGCTGGGTTTTGAGTCCCCAGTACACATGTAATGCCAGATGCACACAGTGGCCCATGCATCTGTAGTTTGTTTACAGTGGCAGGAGGCCCTGGTACACTCATACTCTTATCTGCCTCTTTCTCTGTCTCTCTCTCTCAAATAAATACATAAAAAGTGTTGGTGTTACCTGCCAGCACCAACTGAATTTGTATCCAGGTCCTCAAAGACCAGTATGGAGAAACTGAAGCTGAGACGGAGATGAACCAACGGAGAACCAGAGGACTCAGAGCTGTGCCCACTAAGTGCACAGACACAGCAGTCTGCAGAACTCTAATTAGCACAGCTTAAACAAAACAAAGTAAGGCCAGCACCTGGGAGGCAGAGGTCAGAGGATCGCTGTGAGTTCGAGGCTCCTCTGAGACTACAGAGTGAATTCCAGGTCAGCCTGGGCTAGAGCGAGACCCTACCTAGAAAAAAAAAACCCAAAAATCAACAAAGTGGACAGCAACGTCCTGTCTCAGAAGCAGGAGACGTTCTGGCTGGCTTGAGACTGGCCATGAGTATTAGACTCCCTGACAACAGGAGAGCAGATGCCACTAACTCTGCTCCCCGTATTCCAGGATCAACACAGGTTCTTCCTTCCCAAAACATGGTGTCAGCAGAATCACAGGGTGTTCCGCAAGCAGAATGCTTTTGCCTCCTTAGCTAAAAATGGCTTATAAATATATTTTTTAAAAATAATGTGAGCTGGGCATGGTGGCACATGCCTTTTATCCCAGCACTCAGGAGGCAGAGGTAGAAGGATCACCATGAGTTCAAGGCCACCCTGAGACTACAGAGTGAATTTCAGGTCAGCCTGGGCTAGAGTGAAACCATACCTTGAAAAGCCAAAAAAAAAAATTTTTATAAATAACGTGAGCCGGGTGTGGAGGCACACACCTTGAATCTCAGCACTCGGGAGGCAGAGGTAGGAGGATCACCGTGAGTTTGAGGCCACCTTAAGACTACATAGGTCAGCCTGAGCTAGAGTGAGACCCTACCTCGAAAAACCAAAAAAAAATAAATAAAATAAAAAAAGTCAAGACAAGGAAAGGAAGGATAGTAGGGTTCAGTCCTCAGCATGGGCGAGACGAAAAGAGAGAGAGGTGGGGATGGAACAGCAAGTTAAACGTTTAAGTATAGACAATCTAAAGAAGTCACTTCCTACCATACTTACTCACACACTCTTAGCAGGACTTTTTATTAGTGCTATATTCTATGCGTGTTTAATGCCTGTATAACCCCTCCCAGACTGCTCGGCCACACTTCCTACTTCCGTTCAGGAACTGTGACACTTGTCCTGTCGGAGACAGCCCCCCACTGCATGGTAAATTATTGCATCACAGTATTTATGGCAACATTCTTTTAGGCACAGGACATTTTAGGAAGGGTGAGAAGACCACATGAATGATGTGAGTGCTCAGGGCTGGAGGGCTCTGATCTGGAAATTGATAGTGCAGTCCACGGGAGACCTCTGACTTCAAGGCCAGACTTGAGCCGGAAGTGATCAGTGCCTCAAAGGAAGACTCCTCCAATCCTCCTGATGTCACCACTGAGTGCGACACGTCCCAATTACTAGGGAAGCCCCTCCATGTCCACAGAGTAAAAGTAAAAGCATTTTATCAGGGCTGGAGAGATTGCTTAGCAGTTAAGACTCTAGCCTGCTAGATCTTAACTAGGGACTGAGGTTCGATTCCCCAGGGCCCACGTAAGCCAGATGCACAAGGTGGCACATGCATCTAGAGTTAGTTTGCAGTGGTTAGAGGCTCTGGTGAACCCTTTCTCTCTCTCTTTATTTGCTTCTCTCTTAAATAAATAAATAAATATATAAATAAATAAATAAAATATTTAAAAATATTTTATCAGCTTGGACAGTTAAAAGCAAACCACCCTTCCAAAGCTCTAATAATTTGAGGCCTGGCCACACTAGCTCACACCTACAATGGACCTACTGTGCAGCAGGTCTGATGGATGCTGGACACTGTTTTCTTTATGTTCTGGCCTCCCTAGACCCCATTTCACTTATTTTCTATATATATATATATATTCTGGAGAGATGGCTTAGCAGTTAAGGTGCTTGCCTGTGAAGCCTAAGAATGTTTGTTCAAATCTCCAGGTCCCAGATGCAAAGTGATGCAAGCATGCTGTTGCACGTGCACATAAGGGGGCGCATGCATCTGGAGTTTGTTCACAGTGACTAAAATATCTGGCGTGCTTATTCTCTCTCTCTCTCTCTCTCTCTCTCTGTCCCTCTCTCTCAAAAAATAAAATAAAAAATATTTTAAAATATACATTTTTATATTTCCAAGTATGTGTGTGGTTGAGGGTGGGTAAGTAGCATTCTGGGGTCTCTTGCAAACAAAGGCTTGCCCAGGTCATCAGGCTTTGCAAGCAAGCACCCAGATCATCAGGTTTTGCAAGCAAGCACCTTAGATCACTGAGCCATCTCCCTAGTCCCCTCACCTCTTTTCTTCCTTTCAATATCTTTTATTTCCTAAGTGGCTATATTATAAATTCAAAGTACATTTTGTTCTCTATGTTTTATTTATTAAAGTGGTGATTATTAGCCAGGCGTGGTGGCACATGCCCTTAATCCCAGCACTCAGGAGGCAGAGGTAGGAGGATCACCATGAGTTTGAGGCCACCCGGGGACTACATAGTGAATTCCAGGTCAGCCTGGGCTACAGTGAGACCCTATCTTGAAAACCAAAAATAAAAATAAAAATAAATAAAAAAATAAAGTGGTGATTATTGTTCTAAACATTCAAATAATATTTAATCAACTCTACTAAAACAAAAAAATGAAATAAATTTCTTTCCCTGTTGGGGTTCTCAAATTATCTTGTGGATAAGACATGTCAAGTTATTGTACTTCCAAATTATTCTAGGACTTAAAAATAGGCTCTCTGTATGAAGTTTTGAAAACAAAACCAAAAAGTAATCAAACAAAGTATTCTCATTCCCTAATTTTATCTAATGATGGATAACCACAATAGCCCCGTTTCAATTTCTGCCTCATTCTCAAAACATGTTTACTAAAATGAATCTAAATCAAGACTATTTTTCATCAAAGTGATAAACTATGCTCATAAGCCCTCAGCCCACCCCCACGTCCTACTTCAGTACTTACGCCGTGTCTCCAGCATTATGATGGTCACCGATAAGCCCAGGCAAGTGATCCCCAGTGTCACAGCTACAGGGAACCACCATGGAGAAGAGAGAAAGCGCACACCTGGAGGAAGGGAGAGGAGCAACAGGAGGACAGAAGTCATCAAAGGAGGCTTTATATCCTCTTTGTATATGATGTCCTGTGTTCCCAAGAGTGCATCCTCTCATTGGCTCTTAAACTATTTATTAAACAGATGGAACCTATGGATGGTTACCAAGCATAAACTTGTTAATATTGTCACTTTGACAAATTCTAGAATCACCAGAGACACAATCCTGGGCATGACTGGGAGAGAATTTCAAGATCAGGTTAACTGAGTAAGGAAGACCCACTTGTAGGTTGTGCCATTTTATGGACTTTTAATTTTATTTTTATTTATTCAGCCTCGGACAGAATAAAAAGGAGAAAGCTAAACTGAGTACCAGCACTCACTGCTCTCTGCTTCCTGGTGATGAACTGAATGTGACTACAAGCTTTATGCTCCTGCCACCATGCCGTCTCCACCATGGTGGACTGTATGCCCTGGAACTGGAAGCCAAAATTAACCCTTTCTGTCCTTATGTTGCTTCACAGGTATCTTGCCACAGCAGCAAGGAAAGTATGCACTGGTAAATTTAGGAGCTAGAACCCAATACCAGATATTTGGATCTAAATACCTGTCTTAAAACCTTGTATGCTGTCTTCTCTTTCTACAATGACCCTTTATGGAATTCTCAGTCCACCATAACAAGAGGAAATTCAGCCAGGCGTGGTGGTGCACAGCTTTATTCCCAGCACTCGGGAGGCAGAGGTAGGAGGATTGCCATGATTCTGAGACCACCCTGCGACTACATAGTGAAAATAGGTCTGCCTGGGCTACGGTAAGACCCTACCTCAAAAACAAACAAACACAGAGGTTAATGGTAAGACCCTACTACTGAAGACACCATACGTTGTCGGCTCGGACCATGGAGAGACCTGGTTGGAATCCGGAGGAGAGCCAGTCCCCAGACAATTAGCCCATCTAGTGCTGGAAGGTGCCACATGAGCTGCCGGGGAAAGTGGCCAACATCTGTCTGAACAATTCAAAGTCTAAGTGACTCAGAAGCACACAACCTCTTGTGAGGCTCACACAAGTGCAATCGTGGCACACAGCCATGGTGGGGGGGGTAAGCAATCGCTCTTGCATTGGCTAACAGATCTGCTCTGGGGAAAGAAAATCATATCTGGAACTGGGGAGTAAGTCAATCATATCCAGATAACAATTCTGCTTTCCATTATCAAACTCCCACTAATCTTGGGTCATAAGAGGGTCTATACCCTTTAAATCCTCTCTAAATTAATAATGGTTATCCCATTTAACTGGTGCTGACTTCACTGTCCACTGGAAAATCTGCTTCTCTTTTTCAGATAGGAGCTGGATCTCAATGACCCAGTGCACTCCACCCCAGCCCCAGCTGAAACCACAGAGAAATTGGGGAAATGAGCAAGAGTGCTGCTTTCTTGGTGAACCTGATATCAGCACAAGGGTGAAGGAGACAGACACTGAGGACACTCAACACCTACCAAAGCAGAGATCCAGAGGCTCCTAAGAGCCCATCACTGAAGTAGACTTAAAATGCTCCCAGCATGGCTCAGGGAATTTTGCAGAAGAGGGGCAGAAAGATTGTTAGAGCCACAAGTTGGGACATTTTGCACAGAGACATTGCCTCACCCCATAACTGATGGCTGCCCCCACAATGCATGACCCACAATCCCCATGGGGTTGATCTGCATCCCCAACGAGGAGGGCCTCTTCAGAAAAGGGGCGGGGAGGAGGAGGAAGAGGATGGTACCAACATGTGTTATTTACGTACTAAATATGTCCATATCTAGTAAAATAAATTTTAAAAAACAAACAAAAAAGATGAAATTCATTTACAATGCAGAAAACCTAGCATTTGTACTACAAAGATGTCTGTACACATATATTCATATACAAATGTCTGTTGTCAATCACAAAACTGTAGCCAATCAATTGAAAAATTAAGGAATCTTGTGCATAATTTTATATTGCTCTATGTTTATTCTGCTCATATCACATGTTAGGACCAGAGAAAATTAGGAATGAAATCTTGATGCACACTTGGCTCATGTACTCCAACAATAAATAATCACAAACATCCAGATTCAACAGGAAAAGATCACATACAATTTGGTTTTGGTGTTTGAGTTCTTCAACTTGTGAGAGAAACAAGACACTAATGTTCTCCTCCTTATATAAAGAGAACACTTGAAGCTTCAGTGACCTGATTCAGAGCATGCAAGAGGTGGTTGGGGATTGTACTCAGCTGGAACCTCAGCATACACACAAAGTGTGTGTGCGTGTGCGCGCGTGCGCGCTCACACAAAGAACATGTAAGTGATAAACTGAAACACAGGGCTTTTTGTTGTTGTTGTTTGTCAGATAGAATCTCACTCTGCAGCTGAGGCTGTCCTGGAATCCACTAAGAAGCTCAGGTTGGCCTTGAACCCATGCCTCTGCTGCTGGGATTACAGCCGTGAGCCATCATTCCTAGCGACAGACATAGGTATTTAGTTCAATGAATTCAGTAGACACATTGCTTGGTTTAATATATCACAAAATTTCTAGTGTAAGTGTATAATGATTCAGAAGTCAAATCTGTTCCCAGAGTCCTCAAAATCATTATCAGACTCTAAAGATTACTAGACAGAGAGAAGTACAGTTCACTCACTGACTCAGCACATTTTTGTGGCAGGCTGGTAGAAGACATTTTCTTTTTCTCCGAGGTAGGGTCTCCCTCTAGTCCAGGCTGACCTGGAATTCACTATGTAGTCTCAGGGTGGCCTTGAACTCATGGCGATCCTCCTACCTCTGCCTCCCGAGTGCTGGGATTAAAGGTGTGCACCACCACGCCCAGGGTGTTTGTTTGTTTTTTGAGGTAGGGTCTCTCTCTCTAGACTAGGTTGACCTGGAATTCACTGTGGAGTCTTAGGCTGGCCTCGAACATACAGTGAGCTTCCTACCTCTGCCTCCTGAGTGCTGGGATTAAAGGCGTGCACCACCATGCCCGGCCCCTGAATTTAAAAATAAAAATAAAAATCACATGAGCAACATGTGTGAAAGGAAGCCCTCTTTCTCCTATCTTGGTGGTAAACAGAGATTGTTATTCTAAACCCATTCCTACTTGTGATTTTCACAGCAGGTAACAGATGGAATCAAGATTCTAAAAAGGATTAATTTTACACTTAGGATAAAAGTTAGACCTACTGTATTTATTGCATGAAGCATACATGAATGAAAGAATGAACTAATGACTCTCATGTGTCTCTAGTAAATGCCAGCACTATTTTCACCAAGGTCAAATCCCAAATCACTCCATACTCACTCTTAGGTATCTACTGAAAGATACTCCTGTTGTATTTAAAGAAACAATTACCAGCCAGCTGGGCATGGTGGCACACGCCTTTCATCCCAGCACTTGGGAGGCTGAGGTAGGAGAATTGACATGGGTTCCAGGCCACCGTGAGACTACAGAGTGAACTCCAGGTCAGCCTGGGCTAGAGGGAGACCCTACCTTGAAAAACCAAATAAATAAATACATACATAAAAAGAAACAATGCCAGAAATTTAGTTATGTAATTTTTTGATAATATTTATCCATTTTTCCTTCCTTTATGTTTTGTTCCTTTTTCTCTTAATGGCTATAAAACAAATGGCTATTTGTCTATAATTGTCTCTGGATTGATACTTATCAATGAATTATTGAATGAATTAATGAACACCTAAGCAGTTCAATATTTTATGTTTTTTTTTAGAGAGAGAGAATTGCCATGCCAGGGCCTCAGCCACTGAAATTAAACTCCAGACGCTTGCACCACCTAGTGGGCATGTGTAATCTTGCACTTGCCTCACCTTTGTGTGTCTGGCTAATGTGGGATCTGAAAAGTAGAACATGGGTCCTTAGGCTTCATAGGCAAGCACTTTAACCACTAAGCCATCTCTCTGGTCCTGCTTTTTTCTTTGAGGTAGTCCAGGCTGACCTGGAATTCACTATGTAGTCTCAGGGTGGCCTTGAACTCACAGCAGTCCTCCTACCCCTGCCTCCCAAGTGTTGGCATAAAAGGCATGGGCCACCATGCCCAGCTCAATTTACTATATGTATCAAACATAAATTATAATTTCTCAAAGCAATGATATCTAATGAAATGTACCTTAGGCTAAATCATATTGAGCATCACTTAATTTGATTTAGATAATTCAAAAACTATTTCAGCGTCTTGCAGTGTCTCAAGGGCACAAATGTTGTCGTTATATGCTTTGATGCATTTTCTGAATTCCTTCACGAACTAGATTCTGGATTCTTGAGAGTTTACGGTTCCATTTTGTCTCCACTGCTTACTGGGATAGTTCAATGAAATGGGTGAGGTTTTGAATCCTCCCTACCTGAAGCCTCTCTGTAAAAGGGAGATAACCATATCACCACTCTCAAATGTCAATGTAGCCGGGCATGGTGGTGCACACCTTTAATCCCAGCTCTCCGGAGGCAGAGGTCGGAGGATCGCTGTGAGTTCGAAGCCAGCCTGAGACTCCAAAGTGAATTCCAGGTCAGACTGGGCTAGAGAAAGATCCTACTGCAAAAGACAAAATTGTTGTAAATATTCAGAGACATGACACATTTAAAATGGATAGTGTGGAGAATAGTTATCATCATCATCATCATCGCTTGTTTTGTTCTAAATAAATATTAGTCTAGATTATTGTATTTCCCAGTATTGGATATTTGTTTGTGTTTTTTTCTAACCACATTCTTCAATACATTTACATTTCTTTTTTTGTTGTTGTTGTTTTACTTATCACATGCCTTTTAAAAATGTATTTTATTTATTTATTTGAGAAAGAGAGAGAGAAAATGGGCACACCAGGACCTCTAGCCACAGCAAATGAACTCCAGATGCATGCACCCCCTTGTGCATCTGGCTAATGTGGGTCATGGGGAAATGAATGTGGGTCCTGTGGCTTTGTAGTCAAGTATCTTAACCACTAAGTCATCTCTCCAGCCCCCACATGCCTTTTATTTTATCAAATATCACTTTGCAAGATCAATACTCCGGAAAACACATTAAGTGTGTTTATAACCTTCCACCTTCATTTTGTTTTCTTTATTATACATTCCAAGGCACTGCTTTTCTCAGGTTTCTTGTTTTGTTTTGTTTTTATTTTTTGATTGGTACCAGAATGCTCCATAAATATCCAATAAAAGCATCTCATTTTACTATAATAAAACTTTAAGATATTTGGTTGTTATTAAATTATATACACTAAAAGTACATCAAAATCATTTGTTTACTTTAAATAAAGTTATAATTGTCATTTACTGAATATTTGAGCTAACTCGGATTCCGTCCCAATCCATCCCTGGTACCTTTGGCTTTCTCTGCATTTGACGTCTCCACAGGCTGGTCCTGCATGGCCTTGGTCTTGAGATCATCAGATGTCGTGTCCAAGTTCATGCCAAGAAGGAGAGCGTGAAGCAGTTGAGGACTTGAGCAAACTGCAAGTGTGCGAGCGTCCGATGGAGAGTCTAAAGAGCTGCTCTTATCTGAAACCAGAGTGACTCAGTTGGAGGAGGAAGGGGAGGATTTGCTTCATATTGGGAAGTTGGCTAACACAAATTCTTGGGTTATGTCTATTGCAGGCGGGGAAAGGGGTGATTCCGATGGTGTTACGTGTTGTTTCACTAAGCAGTTTATGAGAGGGGAAACTATTTTCCATCTTCATGAGAAGAAAAGCATTGCAGACATTTATCAAGTAAAGAAATTGAAAATCAAAGGGAGTCATACTAATTTGGAGGAAAAGGGTATGCAGGCACACATTATTTGATTCCATTCTCTACATTTACTAATTGGGTAATTTTACTGAGGAAGGCAGGTTGCCTCTATATGGTGTCACATGCATTTCCCTTTGTGGTTTTCATTGTCTTAATTGGTGCGGTGGCTTGATTCAGGTATCTACTATAAACTTGGGTGTTCAGAATGCTGGGTTCCCAACTGATGGAGATTTGGGAATCAATGCCTCAAGGAGGCAGTGTATTGTTGAGGGTGAGCTTATGGGTTTTATAGCTAGTTTCCCCTTGTCAGTGTTTGGCACACTCTCCTGTTGCTATTGTCCCCCTGATGTTGGCCAGGAAGTGATGTCCACCCTCTGCTCATGCCATCGTTTTCCCTGCCATCATGGAGCTTCCCCCTCAATCCTGTAAGCCAAAATAAACCGTCCCCCTCCCCCCAAATGCTGCTCTTGGTCAGGTGATTTCTGCCAGCAATGTGAACCTGACTGTAACAATTGGCAATAAACTTAGAAGTTTAAGGTGAGTCACGGAGGTCCCTCACTTCTGTCTGTGGATCCATGTGTCCTGGGTGATTTTAGAACTGAGGAGTTACTTCACACAGTCACAGCGCAGCAGTGGGGGAGGGCTCTTTGGAAGTAGACAGAGCTAGCATTACATCTGTCCCTTGATCTGTCACCTTGAGGAAATATATTGAATCTATGCTTTGTCTTTAAGGTGAGAATAAAGCCGGGCATGGTGGCTCACACCTTTAATCCCAGCACTGGGGAGGCAGAGGTAGGAGCATCACCCAGAGTTCAAGGCCACCCTGAGACAACATAGTGAATTCCAGGTCAGCCTGGGCTAGAGTGAGACCCTACCTCGAAAAAAAAAAAAAACAAACAAACAAAAAAAAGAGAATGTCTATGTGATGATATCATACATAGGATCCAAAATGAGATAAGAGAAAATGCTAAGCGTTGTTGTTGGAACATAATTCACAAACAGTAAGTATAACTGCTGTTACTAGAAGTAGCATAGGTGCATTGCTCAACAAAGCTTATGCACTACACTGACTCATGACTGAGTTGAGTCATAAACTCCTCTGTGGATTTCCTGTGTCTAGATGCATGCACAGAGAATCTTCACCTATCCTCTCCTTCACAACACCCTCACCAAAAAAATAAAAATTAAAAAATCATCTCTTTGATACTATATGTGCTTTAAAAAAAATATCCTAATCCAGGGGCTGGAGAGATGGCTTAGCAGTTAAGTGCTTGCCTGTGAAGCCTAAGGACCCCGGTTTGAGGCTCGATTCCCCAGGACTGACGTAAGCCAGATGCACAAGGGGGCGCACGCATCTGGAGTTCCTTTGCAGTGGCTAGAGGCCCTGGTGCGCCCATTCTCTCTCTCTCTCTCTCTCCTTCCCTGCCTGTTTCTGTATCTCTCTCTCAAATAAATAAATAAATAATAAAATATTTTTTAAAAAAGGCATGACTCTCTCTGTCCCTTTCTCTCAAATAAATAAATAATAGTAAAAAAGAAAGAAAAAAATATCCTAATCCATTTTCTAAAGTATTTATGTGCAAAACTATGATGTCTGAAACTTGCTTCAAATAACTCTAGGATAGGGCTGGAGAGATGGCTTAGCGGTTAAGGCATTTGCCTGAAAAGCCAAAGGACCTCAGTTTGAATCCCCAGGACCCATGTAAGCCAGATGCACAAAGTGGCACATGTGTCTGGAGTTTGTTTGCAGTGGCTGAAGGCCCTGGAGCCCCCATTCTCTCTCTCTCCCTTTCTCTGTGTGTGTCTGCCTCTTTCCCTCTCTCCCTCTCTCAAATAAATGAATAAATGAATAAATAAATAAATAAATAAAATTTAAATAACTAGGATAAAAGCAGAAAAAAAGGATGACAAAAGAAGAATGGATAAATAAAGTGTATAGGAACCTAAACAGGAAAGATCACTGGCATTCTGTTTATTCTATTCAATATATTTATTTATTCTATTCAATATATTTATTCAATATATTCTATTGTTTATCTCCTCTCCTCTGAGTTTTCTGCTCTCTCTCATCCTGTGCAGGATATCCAGTGCAAGTTGAGAACAGTTTATCTGCTGTTTAAAGTTTTATTCTCTCACGTAGCTCACAAAATAACCTCAATATGTAGCAAACTCAACCTTATCAAATCAGTCTGTTCTAAGTCAACCTTACTTCACCAGTTTCCTGGACCGGGAGTGTCAGGATCTCAGTCGCCAATGCAACCTCCACATCAGTAGAATCTCAGGAAATTGCCTACTATAATGAATTAATAAATGCTGAAATGAAAACACAAGGAAAAAGACGCTTTATTATTTCCAAAGCGACTCGGTTATTTCAGATGTCACTGACATTACAAACATAAGGTAGAAAACACAGCAGTTGCTATGTTGCCTTCTGGAGCTGCGCTGTGCAGTGTGGAGTTCAGAGCCTGTACAGTTTGCAGCCATCAGCACAGCCGGCCTCCAGTTTGCTTCCACTGTTCCCAGCTGAAACTCTGCACTTACTAGCTCCTAGGATGGCTCATTTTATGTGCTGCCTTACCTGGACTGTCCAGTGCCTAGATGGGTTTTGTTGGGTGAGATTATGTTGAAACATTCCTTTCTGGAGGGAGGGCGGCTGCTTATAAGACACAGGAAGATAATGAAACTTACCAGGAAGATCATAAGAGGACAAGGAGGAGGATAATGGAGCCAACACTATGAATGTAAAATCAGAGTAATATAAATAAAAAATAAATTATAAAACAAAAACAACAACAACAACAAAACCGTGAGATTCACAAGCCCCCTTCCCTAAGTTACGAAAGCAGGTGTGGAGAGAAAGTCTTCCATGCAGCTGCCCACAAGTTAGGCAGAGAGCTCCGAGGATGCAACTTTAGTGAGTTGTCCTCATGTGCTGGGCTGGGCTTTTCCATGCTGCAGCGGCCTCTGTTGTCACCCGTGCTCCTGAACCAAACCAGCAAACGCATGGGTTCATCAAGCCAGACTTGGGTGGAATGATAGCTTTATCTGTCATGGCTAACCCTAAGTAAGGTGAACAGACACTCGCTCACATCAACCAGGAAAGGTCACACGGCAGATTCCGATCGGTAAAGATGGCAATCTATGCTTCTTTGGTAACTGATGAATGCACTTTGACCTTCTCTGTAGTAACGAATTTAACTTGGCTTAGCCTATTAGACTGTCTGGATGGCTGCTGCCATAGATTTGACATTATGGGCAGTGAGATGAAGCCTCAGCCAGTGGAGTCCCTATTATAGCCAAATCCAGCAGATAGCCTCTAACTGACCGTGACAGGGACTTTGGCATGCACAGCATGAAGAAAAGCAGCATGAAGCCAAGAACATTCAGAGTACAAACCACCATTCCACATGAAAACATTTTTTTTTCAATGTCCTGAGCTGCTTATCCCATTTACATCCTAGAACAACAAAAGCATTTTTTAACTTGCGCAAGTATACTCTTTAACACTGCCATCACAGCAGAGACTTAAGTGAGTGAAAGGGTTGACTCACCCAGAAATTGTCACTGGAAAGGGGGAGATTAGGTCCTCCCCAACCCGGGTTTTTATCCCACAGACCATGGGAAATACACATGATCTCTAAAATGCCTAGTGGTTTCCAAAGTAGGGTCTCTCTGCCTTTTTGTTAGTAGGATTTAAAAAAAATATGCTATTGCTTTGTCTTACAGAGCCAATGTCTGCCAACTACCCACTGTATAGGTCTGGACTTTGGTAATATATGGTTGTGAAAATTAAGCCCTTGATAAAGACCTCCTATTGAGTTGAATTCTTGTATTAAAAAATAGTTACCTACCTACATATTTACTAGATTTATGAGATGAAGTGTAAGAAAATAGGCTTTGATTCTGCATAATGCTTCATGATTCATTTAGGGACCTAGAAATATTATGTGAAAATGTACAAATATCACCCAAAAGGCTTTCTGCCCTATATTTTTAAAATACAGAAGTTATGTTTAAGAAGTCCTGGCCCTAGTTCTATAGGGCTTGGCTATTTAATATTTTTATGGAAGAAATGTTTAGTTCTGGAAAAGGTAAATGCTTGTATGTTTTTTTTTTTGTTTGTTTGTTTGTTTGTTTTTTGGTTTTTCGAGGTAGGGTTTCACTCTTGCTCAGGCTGACCTGGAATTAACTATGTAGTCTCAGGGTGGCCTCGAACTCACAGCGATCCTCCTACCTCTGCCTCCCGAGTGCTGGGATTAAAGGCGTGCGCCACCACGCCCGGCTTTGTATGTATTTTTGCAGCCTGGGGTCTCCCTGCTTCATTTCCTCCTTTAATTTAAGTGGTCACATGTATATGTCTTCCCTGCTGTGTTAGGAAATGGGGGCTGGATATCCCAAGAATCAGAGATTATATAAAAATATTGCAACAGACAGCAGATATATTTACCAAATGCTCTTAAATTTTGGTCCAAAATGAATATTTGGAAATAGATTTATTGTAAGTGTTTAATTACAACTTTTTAAAAATCTGAACTAAATTGCTTTTAAGATCCTTTTCTTTGTAAGCATTGTAAATGCTATTTAATTCTGTTATTTTTTTTTCTTACTGCATGTCATGTTGAAATAAAACAAAGTAAAATGAAAAAAAAAAGATGACAATCTATAATGTGGGTGGGCCTCATTCAAAGGTTGAACACCAAGCCAGGCTTGGTGGCGCATGCCTTCAATCCCAGCACTTCAGTCCTAGGCAGAGGAGGATCACCACGAGTTCAAGGCCACCCTGAGATTACCTAGTGAATTCCAGGTCAGCCTGGGCCAGAGTGAAACCCTACCTTGAAAAAAAAAAAAAGTTGAAATCCAAAAGAACATAGGAGACTACTTTCCTCAAGTAAGGAAAGATCCCACAAATGGTCTTTGGGCTGGAACGTTACCATCAGCTCTCCCACGTGTGCATGTGCCGTCTTTGGATTGGTATCGTATCCTTCACCCTCCCAGATCCTCAGTTTGCTGGTCCCCTCTGCATATTTGGTCTCTGTAGCCCCTAGAGTCACACTAGCCAATCCTTTATACATACTCATCCCATTGATTCTCCAGTGAGTTCAGCCTGTTCCTTCTTCCTCCTGTGGAAGTCACTGTTCTATTTTCTATCTCTGCGTCTCACTACTGTAGGTACATTGGGTTAGAGGTCCCTGACATTGACCCTATATCTGAAGTAAACAGTCTACAACAGGGAAAGAGTCAGAGATTTCAGCAATGGTCAGTTATGACCACTGCTTTTGGGACTATGGTCAGACAGCATGGGAAACAAGTGGTGGAAAAAAGCTGTTCAACTTACGGTGGTAGGGAAGGAGAAAGTGAGGAGGGAGAGGAAGAGGAAGAACAATTGCACTCGGGAGGCAGAGGTAGGAGGATCGCCATGAGTTCGAGGCCACCCTGAGACTACAGAGTGAATCCCAGGTCAGCCTTATGCTAGAGTGAGACCCTACCTCAAAAAACAAACAAAACGTTTACCTCCAGTGACTTATTGTCCTCCTTCTAGGCCCCACTTCCTCAAGGTTTCATAACCTCCTCCGAAAATCTCTTCTAGGCCGGCAGCTAATTACGTGAGCCTCTGCGGTGACTTCCGGGTCTACACTGCACTAAACCTCATGTAAGTGGAAGTTCTGGAGTGACAGAATGGAGGCGATCATATGCATGTGATTACATAAGACATAGTGAGTAACAGGTAAAGCCTCACTCCCTTTGCCTGTGTCTGTCATTGCATTTACATTTGAAAAGCATGAGTACAGTCATTCTACAGGCACAAAACAATGCATTCCCGGGCTGGAAAGATGGCTTATTGGTTAAGATTCTTGCCTGTGAAACCTAAGGACCCAGGTTAGTCTCCCAGTGCCCATGTGAGCCACATGCACGAGGTGGCGCATCTGGAAGCACTTTTTTTTTATGCAGTGGGAGGCTCTGGCATCCCCATTTTCTCTGTATCCGACTCTCTCTGTCTCAAATAAATAAATAAAATATTATGAAAAACATAAATGTATATGCAAAATCAAGCCAGGCATGGTGATGCATATCTTTTTTAAAAATTTCTTTATTATTTTATTTATTTTTGAGAGAGACACAGAGAGAGACAGACAGAGAGGGAGAGGGAGACAGATAGAGATGGGCGCGCCAGCAGTCTCTCAGCCTCTGTGAACGAAATCCTGATGCATGCGCCCCCTTGTGGTCAAGTGCAGCATTGCGCCCTTGCGTCACTTTGCATCTGGCTAACTGTGGGACCTGGAATTTGGAACCGGGTTCTTAGGCTTAGCAGGCAGGCGCCTTAACTACTAAGCCATCTCTCCAGCCTGGTGGTGCATATCTTTAATCCCAGCACTTAGCAGGCAGAGGTAGGAGGATTGCCCAGAAGTTTGAGAGCAACCTGAGAATACATAGTGAATTCCAGGTCATCCGGGGCTAGAGTGAGACCCTACCTGGACAAACCAAAAAGATAAAAAATGCATTCTCACTGTCTCCCTGCTTGAGCGACAGCTTGCAAGTGGATCCTCTCCCAATCCATAAGCCTTGGGGAGGAATGCAGCTCAGCAGGTACCTCGATCTTAGCCCGTGTGAGACTCCAAGAACTGGACCCACTATGCTTTGTCCACACTTCAGACTCCAGCGCTGATGCTGATAAGAAGATGCTGTCGTACGTTGTTGCTCACACCGTTTGTATAGCAAACTGTGCAACATGTCAACTTAATACAACCTCTGATGAACTGAATCCTCTGTCTCAATTTAATTTTCTTCACTGTGATCCTTTTACTAAATCCTAACACCTCTGAGTTTGGTACCCAGTCTCTACGCTGTGATCTTAGCTCTGCAAACACAGATACTTTCTGGGGAACCTCCAGGTGGCTCTAGGATGAAAGGGACTTTGAAGATGGTTGTGACCCAGCCCACTGTTTGGCCCTGTATAGTTTGGTGCAGGTACCTCAGAATAGTCATGGCCCTCACAGAACAGAAGGGATTGCATAGTAGGCCATATGACAGCCAAGGTCAAAGGGAGAATCATCAAAGGAATTACAAGTTAGCCATTCTTTGGCTACACTTGTTCCAGTGCTTGTTTAACAATTCCCTGAAGCACAGGTGAATAAAAAAAGTCTGTGATTGTGCACATTCCACTGCAAGTCCCAAGAAACATGGGTGTAGGTAATAATTCACAAACTTAATGGGGCTCTGTGAGGTTGTGTGGGACGGTAATGAGAGAGCGACTCTTGTCCCTACTCCTTGTCATCATGTTCTCTGCCACAGAGACCTTCTTCCACTTTTCTCACCTGAATTCTTTCTTCTCTCATCATGCCCTCCATAAAGGTTATGATCAGAACCATCACAAGGTATCATCACATTCATTAGGATAAAAAAAAAAATGGGTCAGGCATGGTGGCACATACCTTTAATGCCAGCACTTGGGAGGCAGAGGAAGGAGGATCACCAAGAGTTCAAGGCCACCCTGAGAGACTACATGGTGAATTCCAGGTCAGCCTGGGCTAGATTGAAACCCTACTTCAAAAAACAAAAACAAAAACAAAAAAAAGCTTTGGTTCCGTAGGGAATACTCTGGTAAGGAAAAACTGGCAGTAGTAACTGTAAGAAAGAAAAATAGCGAGGCCGTCATTAACAGAAGTCTGTTCTGTTCAAACCTGTTAGGAAGCTGGAAGGCAAAAAAGATTACTGTAATCATGTGGCTGGAAAGTGCAGTGGGGGTAAAAGCCACGTTAATTAGGAAACCTGTTCATTCAGGCGAAGGCTGGCATGACTTAGAGAAGAGGTGGCCAGCGAAGCCATGGGAAAAGGTCAAGAAGTAAAAGCTTAGGAGAGCTCAAGTGTAATCTAGTGATCACCGGTGTGAAATATACATGAATAGCAGCAAAACGAGGGAAAGAATTATTTATTTGTAAGAGTTCAGATCCAAATCAACTTCACTAATGCATCAAATACTTGTTGTTCAGACTCTGATATGCATTTTAGATTGTTATGTAATCTTCTAAGTCACTGAGTTATATGATATTATTACAATGTTTTTATGTAGAAACAGCCAACAGAAAGATAGAATGCCTCGTCTGAGATCACAGCTAATCAGTGGCCGAGCAAGTGACCAATGGCAAACATCTGTGACAGCCCCTCAGCCCTGAGGATGTTCTCTCGCTGACAAGAGAACAAGGGAAAAGCCACCATGTTTCCCATTTGCATGGTGCTTTAGAGGGAAACGCCTGATCAAGGTGCCTCCTTGTCTCCCAGTTTTTAAAGTATTTTATTTATTTATTTATTTGAAAGAGAGAGAAAGAGATCGAGGGAGAGAGAATGGGCACACCAGGGACTCCAGCCATTGAAAATGAACTCCAGACGCATGTGCTACCTTATGCATTTGGCTTATGTGGGTTCTGGGAAATCAAACCCGGGTCCTTAGACTCTGCAGGCTCTGCACTTGCCTTAACCATGAAGCCATCTCTCCAGGTCCCATTTTTTGTTTTCCTTATGAAACAACTGTTAATGCAAACCCTCCCTTCCTCCCTTCCTCGCTCCCTCTTTCTTTCCTTCCTTCCTTCTTTCCTTCCTTCCTTCCTCCCTCATTCCCTCATTCCCTCCCTCCCTGCCTCCCTCCCTTCCTTTTTCTCTCTTTCTCCTTTCCTTTTGCTTTCTTTCTTCCTTTTATTTTTTTAAAAAACAGGCACAACAGGGCCTCTAGCCATGACAAAATAACTCCAGACACAAACTCCACCTTGTGTATCTGCTTTACGTGGGTCCTGGGGAATTGAACCTGGGTCTTTTGGCTTTGCCAGCAAGCACCTTAACCACTAGTCCATCTCTCTAGCCCCCTTTGATTTATTTTTTTTTGAGACAGGATCTCATGTAGCCCAGGCTAGCCTCAGTCACTGTCTAGATGAAGATCACCTTAAACTCCAGATCCTCCTGTCTCCACCTCTCAAGCCTTGGGATTACAGGGATGTTCCACCATGTCTGGCTCATGTGGCTCTAGGGCCCAAACCAGGGGTCTTGCCCATGCTAGACAAACCCTCTCTCCTCAGTTACACCCCCAGGCTTCATTGCCAAATTTTCTGTTGAAATTTGATGAATACGTTGTATCCAAAAACCTTACATTTTTAGAAAAAGAATGTTAGTATCATTTAGTTTTGAAACAGATAGGTTTAAAATTGTCAGCATTTGCCAAACTAGTTTCTCACTATTTGTTTTCCTTAGCTGAGAAAAAAAAAATTCTTCTTTATTTTATTTTATTTTATTTTATTTTATTTTATTTTATTTTATTTTATTTTATTGGATTTTCAGGGGAGGGTCTCACTCTGGCTCAGCCTGACCTAGAATTCACTCTGATGTCTCAGGGGCCCTTGAACTCATGGCTTCCTCCCACCGCTGGCTCCCGAGTGCTGGGGTTAAAGGCTTGCACCACCACGCTTAGCTCATATTCGTCTTTGTTACATCACATTGTCATAGTGATCACATGGTGTGAGGACAGACCCACGCAGGTCTCCATCAACAACTGCTCACATTGTCACAGTGATCACATGGTGTGAGGACAGACTCCACGCAGGTCTCCATCAACAACTGTTCACATTGTCATAGTGATCACATGGTGTGAGGACAGACTCCACGCAGGTCTCCATCAACAACTGTTCACATTGTCATAGTGATCACATGGTGTGAGGACAGGCTCCACGCAGGTCTCCATCAACAACTGTTCACATTGTCACAGTGATCACATGGTGTGAGGACAGACTCCACGCAGGTCTCCATCAACAACTGTTCACATTGTCACAGTGATCACATGGTGTGAGGACAGACTCCACGCAGGTCTCCATCAACAACTGCTCACATTGTCACAGTGATCACATGGTGTGAGGACAGACTCCACGCAGGTCTCCATCAACAACTGCTCACATTGTCATAGTGATCACATGGTGTGAGGACAGACTCCACGCAGGTCTCCATCAACAACTGCTCACATTGTCACAGTGATCACATGGTGTGAAGACAGACTCCATGCAGGTCTCCATCAACAACTGTTCACATTGTCATAGTGATCACATGGTGTGAGGACAGACTCCACGCAGGTCTCCATCAACAACTGTTCACATTGTCACAGTGATCACATGGTGTGAGGACAGACTCCACGCAGGTCTCCATCAACAACTGTTCACATTGTCATAGTGATCACATGGTGTGAGGACAGACTCCACGCAGGTCTCCATCAACAACTGCTCACATTGTCATAGTGATCACATGGTGTGAGGACAGACTCCACGCAGGTCTCCATCAACAACTGCTCACATTGTCACAGTGATCACATGGTGTGAAGACAGACTCCATGCAGGTCTCCATCAACAACTGTTCACATTGTCATAGTGATCACATGGTGTGAGGACAGACTCCACGCAGGTCTCCATCAACAACTGTTCACATTGTCACAGTGATCACATGGTGTGAGGACAGACTCCACGCAGGTCTCCATCAACAACTGTTCACATTGTCACAGTGATCACATGGTGTGAGGACAGACTCCACGCAGGTCTCCATCAACAACTGTTCACATTGTCATAGTGATCACATGGTGTGAGGACAGACTCCACGCAGGTCTCCATCAACAACTGTTCACATTGTCATAGTGATCACATGGTGTGAGGACAGACTCCACGCAGGTCTCCATCAACAACTGTTCACATTGTCACAGTGATCACATGGTGTGAGGACAGATTCCACGCAGGTCTCCATCAACAACTGTTCACATTGTCATAGTGATCACATGGTGTGAGGACAGGCTCCACGCAGGTCTCCATCAACAACTGCTCACATTGTCATAGTGATCACATGGTGTGAGGACAGACTCCACGCAGGTCTCCATCAACAACTGCTCACATTGTCACAGTGATCACATGGTGTGAAGACAGACTCCATGCAGGTCTCCATCAACAACTGTTCACATTGTCATAGTGATCACATGGTGTGAGGACAGACTCCACGCAGGTCTCCATCAACAACTGTTCACATTGTCACAGTGATCACATGGTGTGAGGACAGACTCCACGCAGGTCTCCATCAACAACTGCTCACATTGTCACAGTGATCACATGGTGTGAAGACAGACTCCATGCAGGTCTCCATCAACAACTGTTCACATTGTCACAGTGATCACATGGTGTGAGGACAGACTCCACGCAGGTCTCCATCAACAACTGCTCACATTGTCACAGTGATCACATGGTGTGAGGACAGACTCCACGCAGGTCTCCATCAACAACTGCTCACATTGTCACAGTGATCACATGGTGTGAAGACAGACTCCATGCAGGTCTCCATCAACAACTGTTCACATTGTCATAGTGATCACATGGTGTGAGGACAGACTCCACGCAGGTCTCCATCAACAACTGCTCACATTGTCATAGTGATCACATGGTGTGAGGACAGACTCCACGCAGGTCTCCATCAACAACTGCTCACATTGTCATAGTGATCACATGGTGTGAGGACAGACTCCACGCAGGTCTCCATCAACAACTGTTCACATTGTCACAGTGATCACATGGTGTGAGGACAGACTCCACGCAGGTCTCCATCAACAACTGTTCACATTGTCACAGTGATCACATGGTGTGAGGACAGACTCCACGCAGGTCTCCATCATCAACTGCTCACATTGTCATAGTGATCACATGGTGTGAGGACAGACTCCACGCAGGTCTCCATCAACAACTGTTCACATTGTCACAGTGATCACATGGTGTGAGGACAGACTCCACGCAGGTCTCCATCAACAACTGTTCACATTGTCACAGTGATCACATGGTGTGAGGACAGACTCCACGCAGGTCTCCATCAACAACTGTTCACATTGTCACAGTGATCACATGGTGTGAGGACAGACTCCACGCAGGTCTCCATCAACAACTGTTCACATTGTCACAGTGATCACATGGTGTGAGGACAGACTCCACGCAGGTCTCCATCAACAACTGTTCACATCCACCAGGTCTCCATCAACAACTGTTCACATTGTCACAGTGATCACATGGTGTGAGGACAGACTCCACGCAGGTCTCCATCAACAACTGTTCACATTGTCATAGTGATCACATGGTGTGAGGACAGACTCCACGCAGGTCTCCATCAACAACTGTTCACATTGTCATAGTGATCACATGGTGTGATGACAGACTCCACGCAGGTCTCCATCAACAACTGTTCACATTGTCACAGTGATCACATGGTGTGAGGACAGACTCCACGCAGGTCTCCATCAACAACTGTTCACATTGTCACAGTGATCACATGGTGTGAGGACAGACTCCACGCAGGTCTCCATCAACAACTGTTCACATTGTCACAGTGATCACATGGTGTGAGGACAGACTCCACGCAGGTCTCCATCAACAACTGCTCACATTGTCACAGTGATCACATGGTGTGATGACAGACTCCACGCAGGTCTCCATCAACAACTGTTCACATTGTCACAGTGATCACATGGTGTGAGGACAGACTCCACGCAGGTCTCCATCAACAACTGCTCACATTGTCACAGTGATCACATGGTGTGAGGACAGACTCCACGCAGGTCTCCATCAACAACTGTTCACATTGTCACAGTGATCACATGGTGTGAGGACAGACTCCACGCAGGTCTCCATCAACAACTGTTCACATTGTCACAGTGATCACATGGTGTGAGGACAGACTCCACGCAGGTCTCCATCATCAACTGCTCACATTGTCATAGTGATCACATGGTGTGAGGACAGACTCCACGCAGGTCTCCATCAACAACTGCTCACATTGTCATAGTGATCACATGGTGTGAGGACAGACTCCACGCAGGTCTCCATCAACAACTGTTCACATTGTCACAGTGATCACATGGTGTGAGGACAGACTCCACGCAGGTCTCCATCAACAACTGTTCACATTGTCACAGTGATCACATGGTGTGAGGACAGACTCCACGCAGGTCTCCATCAACAACTGTTCACATTGTCATAGTGATCACATGGTGTGAGGACAGACTCCACGCAGGTCTCCATCAACAACTGTTCACATTGTCACAGTGATCACATGGTGTGAGGACAGACTCCACGCAGGTCTCCATCAACAACTGTTCACATTGTCACAGTGATCACATGGTGTGAGGACAGACTCCACGCAGGTCTCCATCAACAACTGCTCACATTGTCATAGTGATCACATGGTGTGAGGACAGACTCCACGCAGGTCTCCATCAACAACTGCTCACATTGTCATAGTGATCACATGGTGTGAGGACAGACTCCACGCAGGTCTCCATCAACAACTGCTCACATTGTCATAGTGATCACATGGTGTGAGGACAGACTCCATGCAGGTCTCCATCAACAACTGTTCACATTGTCATAGTGATCACATGGTGTGAGGACAGACTCCACGCAGGTCTCCATCAACAACTGCTCACATTGTCATAGTGATCACATGGTGTGAGGACAGACTCCACGCAGGTCTCCATCAACAACTGTTCACATTGTCACAGTGATCATCACATGGTGTGAGGACAGACTCCACGCAGGTCTCCATCAACAACTGTTCACATTGTCATAGTGATCACATGGTGTGAGGACAGACTCCACGCAGGTCTCCATCAACAACTGTTCACATTGTCACAGTGATCACATGGTGTGAGGACAGACTCCACGCAGGTCTCCATCAACAACTGTTCACATTGTCATAGTGATCACATGGTGTGAGGACAGACTCCACGCAGGTCTCCATCAACAACTGCTCACATTGTCATAGTGATCACATGGTGTGAGGACAGACTCCACGCAGGTCTCCATCAACAACTGCTCACATTGTCATAGTGATCACATGGTGTGAGGACAGGCTCCGTGCAGGTCTCCATCAACAATTGCTCACATTGTCACAGTGATCACATGGTGTGAGGACAGACTCCACGCAGGTCTCCATCAACAACTGTTCACATTGTCACAGTGATCACATGGTGTGAGGACAGACTCCACGCAGGTCTCCATCAACATCAACAACTGTTCACATTGTCACAGTGATCACATGGTGTGAGGACAGACTCCACGCAGGTCTCCATCAACAACTGTTCACATTGTCATAGTGATCACATGGTGTGAGGACAGACTCCACGCAGGTCTCCATCAACAACTGCTCACATTGTCATAGTGATCACATGGTGTGAGGACAGACTCCATGCAGGTCTCCATCAACAACTGTTCTCATTGTCACAGTGATCACATGGTGTGAGGACAGACTCCACGCAGGTCTCCATCAACAACTGCTCACATTGTCATAGTGATCACATGGTGTGATGACAGACTCCACGCAGGTCTCCATCAACAACTGTTCACATTGTCACAGTGATCACATGGTGTGAGGACAGACTCCACGCAGGTCTCCATCAACAACTGCTCACATTGTCACAGTGATCACATGGTGTGAGGACAGACTCCACGCAGGTCTCCATCAACAACTGTTCACATTGTCATAGTGATCACATGGTGTGAGGACAGGCTCCACGCAGGTCTCCATCAACAACTGTTCACATTGTCACAGTGATCACATGGTGTGAGGACAGACTCCACGCAGGTCTCCATCAACAACTGTTCACATTGTCACAGTGATCACATGGTGTGAGGACAGACTCCACGCAGGTCTCCATCAACAACTGTTCACATTGTCATAGTGATCACATGGTGTGAGGACAGACTCCACGCAGGTCTCCATCAACAACTGTTCACATTGTCACAGTGATCACATGGTGTGAGGACAGGCTCCACGCAGGTCTCCATCAACAACTGCTCACATTGTCACAGTGATCACATGGTGTGAGGACAGACTCCACGCAGGTCTCCATCAACAACTGTTCACATTGTCATAGTGATCACATGGTGTGAGGACAGGCTCCACGCAGGTCTCCATCAACAACTGTTCACATTGTCATAGTGATCACATGGTGTGAGGACAGACTCCATGCAGGTCTCCATCAACAACTGTTCACATTGTCACAGTGATCACATGGTGTGAGGACAGACTCCACGCAGGTCTCCATCAACAACTGCTCACATTGTCATAGTGATCACATGGTGTGAGGACAGACTCCACGCAGGTCTCCATCAACAACTGCTCACATTGTCACAGTGATCACATGGTGTGAGGACAGGCTCCACGCAGGTCTCCATCAACAACTGTTCACATTGTCACAGTGATCACATGGTGTGAGGACAGACTCCACGCAGGTCTCCATCAACAACTGTTCACATTGTCATAGTGATCACATGGTGTGAGGACAGACTCCATGCAGGTCTCCATCAACAACTGTTCACATTGTCACAGTGATCACATGGTGTGTGAGGACAGACTCCACGCAGGTCTCCATCAACAACTGTTCACATTGTCACAGTGATCACATGGTGTGAGGACAGACTCCACGCAGGTCTCCATCAACAACTGTTCACATTGTCACAGTGATCACATGGTGTGAGGACAGACTCCACGCAGGTTTCCATCAACAACTGTTCACATTGTCATAGTGATCACATGGTGTGAGGACAGACTCCACGCAGGTCTCCATCAACAACTGTTCACATTGTCATAGTGATCACATGGTGTGAGGACAGACTCCATGCAGGTCTCCATCAACAACTGTTCACATTGTCATAGTGATCACATGGTGTGAGGACAGACTCCACGCAGGTCTCCATCAACAACTGCTCACATTGTCACAGTGATCACATGGTGTGAGGACAGACTCCACGCAGGTCTCCATCAACAACTGTTCACATTGTCACAGTGATCACATGGTGTGAGGACAGACTCCACGCAGGTCTCCATCAACAACTGTTCACATTGTCACAGTGATCACATGGTGTGAGGACAGACTCCACGCAGGTCTCCATCAACAACTGTTCACATTGTCATAGTGATCACATGGTGTGAGGACAGACTCCACGCAGGTCTCCATCAACAACTGCTCACATTGTCACAGTGATCACATGGTGTGAGGACAGACTCCACGCAGGTCTCCATCAACAACTGTTCACATTGTCATAGTGATCACATGGTGTGAGGACAGACTCCACGCAGGTCTCCATCAACAACTGTTCACATTGTCATAGTGATCACATGGTGTGAAGACAGACTCCACGCAGGTCTCCTCCATCAACAACTGTTCACATTGTCACAGTGATCACATGGTGTGAGGACAGACTCCACGCAGGTCTCCATCAACAACTGTTCACATTGTCACAGTGATCACATGGTGTGAGGACAGACTCCATGCAGGTCTCCATCAACAACTGTTCACATTGTCACAGTGATCACATGGTGTGAGGACAGACTCCACGCAGGTCTCCATCAACAACTGTTCATTGTCACAGTGATCACATGGTGTGAGGACAGACTCCACGCAGGTCTCCATCAACAACTGTTCACATTGTCACAGTGATCACATGGTGTGAGGACAGACTCCACGCAGGTCTCCATCAACAACTGTTCACATTGTCACAGTGATCACATGGTGTGAGGACAGACTCCATGCAGGTCTCCATCAACAACTGTTCACATTGTCACAGTGATCACATGGTGTGAGGACAGACTCCACGCAGGTCTCCATCAACAACTGTTCACATTGTCACAGTGATCACATGGTGTGAGGACAGACTCCACGCAGGTCTCCATCAACAACTGTTCACATTGTCACAGTGATCACATGGTGTGAGGACAGACTCCACGCAGGTCTCCATCAACAACTGTTCACATTGTCACAGTGATCACATGGTGTGAGGACAGACTCCACGCAGGTCTCCATCAACAACTGTTCACATTGTCACAGTGATCACATGGTGTGAGGACAGACTCCACGCAGGTCTCCATCAACAACTGTTCACATTGTCACAGTGATCACATGGTGTGAGGACAGACTCCACGCAGGTCTCCATCATCAACTGCTCACATTGTCAAAGTGATCACATGGTGTGAGGACAGACTCCACGCAGGTCTCCATCAACAATTGCTCACATTGTCATAGTGATCACATGGTGTGAGGACAGACTCCACGCAGGTCTCCATCAACAATTGCTCACATTGTCATAGTGATCACATGGTGTGAGGACAGACTCCACGCAGGTCTCCATCAACAACTGTTCACATTGTCACAGTGATCACATGGTGTGAGGACAGACTCCACGCAGGTCTCCATCAACAACTGCTCACATTGTCACAATGCTCACATGGTGTGAGGACAGACTCCACGCAGGTCTCCATCAACAACTGTTCACATTGTCACAGTGATCACATGGTGTGAGGACAGACTCCACGCAGGTCTCCATCAACAACTGTTCACATTGTCACAGTGATCACATGGTGTGAGGACAGGCTCCACGCAGGTCTCCATCAACAACTGTTCACATTGTCACAGTGATCACATGGTGTGAGGACAGACTCCACGCAGGTCTCCATCAACAACTGTTCACATTGTCATAGTGATCACATGGTGTGAGGACAGACTCCACGCAGGTCTCCATCAACAACTGTTCACATTGTCACAGTGATCACATGGTGTGAGGACAGACTCCACGCAGGTCTCCATCAACAACTGTTCACATTGTCATAGTGATTACATGGTGTGAGGACAGACTCCACGCAGGTCTCCATCAACAACTGCTCACATTGTCATAGTGATCACATGGTGTGAGGACAGACTCACATGGTGTGAGGACAGACTCCAGGTCTCCATCAACAACTGCTCACATTGTCACAGTGATCACATGGTGTGAGGACAGACTCCACGCAGGTCTCCATCAACAACTGTTCACATTGTCATAGTGATCACATGGTGTGAGGACAGACTCCACGCAGGTCTCCATCAACAACTGTTCACATTGTCATAGTGATCACATGGTGTGAGGACAGACTCCATGCAGGTCTCCATCAACAACTGTTCACATTGTCACAGTGATCACATGGTGTGAGGACAGACTCCACGCAGGTCTCCATCAACAACTGTTCACATTGTCACAGTGATCACATGGTGTGAGGACAGGCTCCACGCAGGTCTCCATCAACAACTGCTCACATTGTCACAGTGATCACATGGTGTGATCACATGGTGTGAGGACAGACAGACTCCACGCAGGTCTCCATCAACAACTGTTCACATTGTCACAGTGATCACATGGTGTGAGGACAGACTCCACGCAGGTCTCCATCAACAACTGTTCACATTGTCACAGTGATCACATGGTGTGAGGACAGACTCCACGCAGGTCTCCATCAACAATTGCTCACATTGTCATAGTGATCACATGGTGTGAGGACAGACTCCACGCAGGTCTCCATCAACAACTGTTCACATTGTCACAGTGATCACATGGTGTGAGGACAGGCTCCACGCAGGTCTCCATCAACAACTGCTCACATTGTCACAGTGATCACATGGTGTGAGGACAGACTCCACGCAGGTCTCCATCAACAACTGTTCACATTGTCATAGTGATCACATGATGGTGTGATGGTGTGAGGACAGACTCCACGCAGGTCTCCATCAACAACTGTTCACATTGTCATAGTGATCACATGGTGTGAGGACAGACTCCATGCAGGTCTCCATCAACAACTGTTCACATTGTCACAGTGATCACATGGTGTGAGGACAGACTCCACGCAGGTCTCCATCAACAACTGTTCACATTGTCACAGTGATCACATGGTGTGAGGACAGAGACTCCACGCAGGACTCCATCAACAACTGTTCACATTGTCACAGTGATCACATGGTGTGAGGACAGACTCCACGCAGGTCTCCATCAACAACTGCTCACATTGTCACAGTGATCACATGGTGTGAGGACAGACTCCACGCAGGTCTCCATCAACAACTGTTCACATTGTCATAGTGATCACATGGTGTGAGGACAGACTCATGCAGGTCTCCATGCAGGTCTCCATCAACAACTGTTCACATTGTCACAGTGATCACATGGTGTGAGGACAGACTCCACGCAGGTCTCCATCAACAACTGTTCACATTGTCATAGTGATCACATGGTGTGAGGACAGACTCCACGCAGGTCTCCATCAACAACTGTTCACATTGTCACAGTGATCACATGGTGTGAGGACAGACTCCACGCAGGTCTCCATCAACAACTGTTCACATTGTCACAGTGATCACATGGTGTGAGGACAGACTCCATGCAGGTCTCCATCAACAACTGTTCACATTGTCACAGTGATCACATGGTGTGAGGACAGACTCCACGCAGGTCTCCATCAACAACTGTTCACATTGTCACAGTGATCACATGGTGTGAGGACAGACTCCACGCAGGTCTCCATCAACAACTGTTCACATTGTCACAGTGATCACATGGTGTGAGGACAGACTCCACGCAGGTCTCCATCAACAACTGTTCACATTGTCACAGTGATCACATGGTGTGAGGACAGACTCCACGCAGGTCTCCATCAACAACTGCTCACATTGTCATAGTGATCACATGGTGTGAAGACAGACTCCACGCAGGTCTCCATCAACAACTGTTCACATTGTCACAGTGATCACATGGTGTGAGGACAGACTCCACGCAGGTCTCCATCAACAACTGTTCACATTGTCATAGTGATCACATGGTGTGAGGACAGACTCCACGCAGGTCTCCATCAACAACTGTTCACATTGTCACAGTGATCACATGGTGTGAGGACAGACTCCACGCAGGTCTCCATCAACAACTGTTCACATTGTCACAGTGATCACATGGTGTGAGGACAGACTCCACGCAGGTCTCCATCAACAACTGCTCACATTGTCACAGTGATCACATGGTGTGAGGACAGACTCCACGCAGGTCTCCATCAACAACTGTTCACATTGTCACAGTGATCACATGGTGTGAGGACAGACTCCACGCAGGTCTCCATCAACAACTGTTCACATTGTCATAGTGATCACATGGTGTGAGGACAGACTCCACGCAGGTCTCCATCAACAACTGTTCACATTGTCATAGTGATCACATGGTGTGAGGACAGACTCCACGCAGGTCTCCATCAACAACTGTTCACATTGTCACAGTGATCACATGGTGTGAGGACAGACTCCACGCAGGTCTCCATCAACAACTGTTCACATTGTCATAGTGATCACATGGTGTGAGGACAGACACTCCATCAACAGGTCTCCATCAACAACTGTTCACATTGTCACAGTGATCACATGGTGTGAGGACAGACTCCACGCAGGTCTCCATCAACAACTGTTCACATTGTCACAGTGATCACATGGTGTGAGGACAGACTCCACGCAGGTCTCCATCAACAACTGTTCACATTGTCACAGTGATCACATGGTGTGAGGACAGACTCCACGCAGGTCTCCATCAACAACTGTTCACATTGTCACAGTGATCACATGGTGTGAGGACAGACTCCACGCAGGTCTCCATCAACAACTGTTCACATTGTCATAGTGATCACATGGTGTGAGGACAGACTCCACGCAGGTCTCCATCAACAACTGTTCACATTGTCATAGTGATCACATGGTGTGAGGACAGACTCCACGCAGGTCTCCATCAACAACTGTTCACATTGTCATAGTGATCACATGGTGTGAGGACAGACTCCACGCAGGTCTCCATCAACAACTGTTCACATTGTCACAGTGATCACATGGTGTGAGGACAGACTCCACGCAGGTCTCCATCAACAACTGTTCACATTGTCATAGTGATCACATGGTGTGAGGACAGACTCAGGTCTCCATCAACAACTGTTCACATTGTCATAGTGATCACATGGTGTGAGGACAGACTCCACGCAGGTCTCCATCAACAACTGTTCACATTGTCACAGTGATCACATGGTGTGAGGACAGACTCCACGCAGGTCTCCATCAACAACTGTTCACATTGTCATAGTGATCACATGGTGTGAGGACAGACTCCACGCAGGTCTCCATCAACAACTGTTCACATTGTCATAGTGATCACATGGTGTGAGGACAGACTCCACGCAGGTCTCCATCAACAACTGTTCACATTGTCACAGTGATCACATGGTGTGAGGACAGACTCCACACGCAGGTCTCCATCAACAACTGTTCATATTGTCACAGTGATCACATGGTGTGAGGACAGACTCCACGCAGGTCTCCATCAACAACTGTTCACATTGTCACAGTGATCACATGGTGTGAGGACAGACTCCACGCAGGTCTCCATCAACAACTGCTCACATTGTCACAGTGATCACATGGTGTGAAGACAGACTCCACGCAGGTCTCCATCAACAACTGTTCACATTGTCACAGTGATCACATGGTGTGAGGACAGACTCCACGCAGGTCTCCATCAACAACTGTTCACATTGTCATAGTGATCACATGGTGTGAGGACAGACTCCACGCAGGTCTCCATCAACAACTGTTCACATTGTCATAGTGATTACATGGTGTGAGGACAGGCTCCACGCAGGTCTCCATCAACAACTGTTCACATTGTCATAGTGATCACATGGTGTGAGGACAGACTCCACGCAGGTCTCCATCAACAACTGTTCACATTGTCACAGTGATCACATGGTGTGAGGACAGACTCCACGCAGGTCTCCATCAACAACTGTTCACATTGTCATAGTGATCACATGGTGTGAGGACAGACTCCACGCAGGTCTCCATCAACAACTGTTCACATTGTCATAGTGATCACATGGTGTGAGGACAGACTCCACGCAGGTCTCCATCAACAACTGTTCACATTGTCATAGTGATCACATGGTGTGAGGACAGACTCCACGCAGGTCTCCATCAACAACTGTTCACATTGTCATAGTGATCACATGGTGTGAGGACAGACTCCACGCAGGTCTCCATCAACAACTGTTCACATTGTCATAGTGATCACATGGTGTGAGGACAGACTCCACGCAGGTCTCCATCAACAACTGTTCACATTGTCATAGTGATCACATGGTGTGAGGACAGATTCCACGCAGGTCTCCATCAACAACTGCTCACATTGTCATAGTGATCACATGGTGTGAGGACAGACTCCACGCAGGTCTCCATCAACAACTGTTCACATTGTCACAGTGATCACATGGTGTGAGGACAGACTCCACGCAGGTCTCCATCAACAACTGTTCACATTGTCACAGTGATCACATGGTGTGAGGACAGACTCCACGCAGGTCTCCATCAACAACTGTTCACATTGTCATAGTGATCACATGGTGTGAGGACAGACTCCACGCAGGTCTCCATCAACAACTGTTCACATTGTCACAGTGATCACATGGTGTGAGGACAGACTCCACGCAGGTCTCCATCAACAACTGTTCACATTGTCATAGTGATCACATGGTGTGAGGACAGACTCCACGCAGGTCTCCATCAACAACTGTTCACATTGTCATAGTGATCACATGGTGTGAGGACAGACTCCACGCAGAGGTCTCCATCAACAACTGTTCACATTGTCATAGTGATCACATGGTGTGAGGACAGACTCCACGCAGGTCTCCATCAACAACTGTTCACATTGTCATAGTGATCACATGGTGTGAGGACAGACTCCACGCAGGTCTCCATCAACAACTGCTCACATTGTCATAGTGATCACATGGTGTGAGGACAGACTGAGGTCTCCATCAACAAGACATTGTCACAGTGATCACATGGTGTGAGGACAGACTCCACGCAGGTCTCCATCAACAACTGTTCACATTGTCATAGTGATCACATGGTGTGAGGACAGACTCCACGCAGGTCTCCATCAACAACTGTTCACATTGTCACAGTGATCACATGGTGTGAGGACAGACTCCATGGTGCAGGTCAGACTCCCAGGTCTCCATCAACAACTGCTCACATTGTCACAGTGATCACATGGTGTGAGGACAGACTCCACGCAGGTCTCCATCAACAACTGTTCACATTGTCATAGTGATCACATGGTGTGAGGACAGACTCCACGCAGGTCTCCATCAACAACTGTTCACATTGTCACAGTGATCACATGGTGTGAGGACAGACTCCACGCAGGTCTCCATCAACAACTGTTCACATTGTCATAGTGATCACATGGTGTGAGGACAGACTCCACGCAGGTCTCCATCAACAACTGTTCTCCATCAACAACTGTTCACATTGTCATAGTGATCACATGGTGTGAGGACAGACTCCACGCAGGTCTCCATCAACAACTGCTCACATTGTCATAGTGATCACATGGTGTGAGGACAGACTCCACGCAGGTCTCCATCAACAACTGTTCACATTGTCATAGTGATCACATGGTGTGAGGACAGACTCCACGCAGGTCTCCATCAACAACTGTTCACATTGTAGTGATCTCATGGTGTGAGGACAGACTCCACGCAGGTCTCCATCAACAACTGCTCACATTGTCATAGTGATCACATGGTGTGAGGACAGACTCCACGCAGGTCTCCATCATCAACTGTTCACATTGTCATAGTGATCACATGGTGTGAGGACAGACTCCACGCAGGTCTCCATCAACAACTGTTCACATTGTCACAGTGATCACATGGTGTGAGGACAGATTCCACGCAGGTCTCCATCAACAACTGTTCACATTGTCACAGTGATCACATGGTGTGAGGACAGACTCCACGCAGTCTCCATCAACAACTGTTCACATTGTCATAGTGATCACATGGTGTGAGGACAGACTCCACGAGGTCTCCATCAACAACTGTTCACATTGTCACAGTGATCACATGGTGTGACAGACTCCACGCAGGTCTCCATCACAACACACACAGTCTCCATCAACACTGTCACATTGTCATAGTGATCACATGGTGTGAGGACAGACTCCACGCAGGTCTCCATCAACAACTGTTCACATTGTCACAGTGATCACATGGTGTGAGGACAGACTCCACGCAGGTCTCCATCAACAACTGTTCACATTGTCACAGTGATCACATGGTGTGAGGACAGACTCCACGCAGGTCTCCATCAACAACTGTTCACATTGTCACAGTGATCACATGGTGTGAGGACAGACTCCACGCAGGTCTCCATCATCAACTGTTCACATTGTCATAGTGATCACATGGTGTGAGGACAGACTCCACGCAGGTCTCCATCAACAACTGTTCACATTGTCATAGTGATCACATGGTGTGAGGACAGACTCCACGCAGGTCTCCATCAACAACTGTTCACATTGTCACAGTGATCACATGGTGTGAGGACAGACTCCACGCAGGTCTCCATCAACAACTGTTCACATTGTCACAGTGATCACATGGTGTGAGGACAGACTCCACGCAGGTCTCCATCATCAACTGTTCACATTGTCATAGTGATCACATGGTGTGAGGACAGGCTCCACGCAGTCTCCATCAACAACTGTTCACATTGTCATAGTGATCACATGGTGTGAGGACAGACTCCACGCAGGTCTCCATCAACAACTGTCACAGTGATCACATGGTGTGAGGACAGACTCAGGTCTCCATTGTCATTGTCAGTGATCACATGGTGTGAGGACAGACTCCACGCAGGTCTCCATCAACAACTGTTCACATTGTCATAGTGATCACATGGTGTGAGGACAGACTCCACGCAGGTCTCCATCAACAACTGTTCACATTGTCACAGTGATCACATGGTGTGAGGACAGACTCCACGCAGGTCTCCATCAACAACTGTTCACATTGTCACAGTGATCACATGGTGTGAGGACAGACTCCACGCAGGTCTCCATCAACAACTGTTCACATTGTCACAGTGATCACATGGTGTGAGGACAGACTCCACGCAGGTCTCCATCAACAACTGTTCACATTGTCACAGTGATCACATGGTGTGAGGACAGACTCCACGCAGGTCTCCATCAACAACTGTTCACATTGTCATAGTGATCACATGGTGTGAGGACAGACTCCACGCAGGTCTCCATCAACAACTGTTCACATTGTCATAGTGATCACATGGTGTGAGGACAGGCTCCACGCAGGTCTCCATCAACAACTGTTCACATTGTTATAGTGATCACATGGTGTGAGGACAGACTCCACGCAGGTCTCCATCAACAACTGTTCACATTGTCATAGTGATCACATGGTGTGAGGACAGACTCCACGCAGGTCTCCATCAACAACTGCTCACATTGTCACAGTGATCACATGGTGTGAGGACAGACTCCACGCAGGTCTCCATCAACAACTGTTCACATTGTCACAGTGATCACATGGTGTGAGGACAGACTCCACGCAGGTCTCCATCAACAACTGCTCACATTGTCACAGTGATCACATGGTGTGAGGACAGACTCCACGCAGGTCTCCATCAACAACTGTTCACATTGTCATAGTGATCACATGGTGTGAGGACAGACTCCACGCAGGTCTCCATCAACAACTGTTCACATTGTCATAGTGATCACTTGGTGTGAGGACAGGCTCCGTGCAGGTCTCCATCAACAACTGCTCATAATAAATAGGCTTCTAGATTTGTTAAGAATCTAAGTGAGCTGGGCGTGTTGGCACACAGCTTTATTCCCAGCACTTGGGAGGACCACTGTGAGGTTGAGGCCACCCTGGGACTACAGAGTGAGTTCCAGGTCAGCCTGGGCTACCTTGAGACCCTGCCTCAGTAAACAAACAAACCAAAAAAAAAATATCTAAATGAGGTTTTATTCAATTCTTGTGTTATAGACACAACACTGGAAATAACCTGGTGATCTTATCAAGTATTTTGCATTACGTGACAGATGGCTGCTTCGGTACAAGTCATTCACGCGGTATGCAGTTCCTACACGTCTGTGTCTTCACAAGAATTTTACATCCCTTCCAGGTATGTGCTTGCTGTTTACCTGACTTTATATATATCACATTGAGGGCCAAGAATGGTTTTGAGGTGGGGGTCTTGCTGCTGACTAGGCTATTCTCAAATTCCTAGATTCTGTCTGTATAAAAAAAAACACAATTTAATTTAAAAAAATCCTGGCGCTGGAGAACTGGCTTAGTGTTTAAGGCACTTGCCTGCAAAGCCTAAGGACCCAGGTTCAGTTCCCCAGGAATCAGGTAAAGCTAGATGCACAAGGTGGTGCATGCATCTGGAGTTCACTTGCAGTGACTAGAGGTCCTGGTGTGCCCATTCTCTCTCTCCTTCTCAAATAAACAAACAAACAAAAAAAACTTTTAAAAATTCCTGATGACTGGGCATGTGGCACATTTCCTTAATCCCAAAACTTGGGAGGCTGAGATAGGAGGATCACCATGAGTTCAAGGCCACCCTGAGAGTACATAGTGAATTCTAGGTTAGTCTGGGCTGAAGTGAAATCCTACCTGGAAAAAACATAAAAAAGAGAGGCGGAGCTGGAGAGATGGCTTAGCAGTTAAGCGCTTGCCTGTGAAGCCTAAGGACCCCAGTTCGAGGCTCTATTTATTCCCCATGACCTATATAAGCCAGATACACAAGGTGGCCCATACATCTGGAGTTTATTTGTAGTGGCTGGAGGCCCTGGTGCACCCACTCTCTCACTCTATCTGTCTCCTCTTTCTCACTCTGTCTGTTGCTCTCAAATAAATAAATAAACAAAAATTCTTTTAAGTGCATGCCCCTGTGCTTGGCTCTTAAGTGGCAAAATCTACTTTCCTGTTTGTTTTTTGTTTTTCTGAGGTAGGATCTCCCTCTAGCCTGGGTTGACCTGGAATTCAATCTGTAGTCCCAGGCTGGCCTCGAACTCATAGCTATCCTCCTACCTCTGCTGCCTCCCAAATGCTGGGCACCACCATGCCCTGCAAGATCTTTTTCTTGATCACTATCATACTGTACCAGGAAAGAAGGAGGGGGGGAAGAAGAGAGAAAGAAAGAGAGAGAGCTTCGAAATTATATTTTCCTGATATTGCTGTGTCTAACTGATTTCAGTGGCAACTGGAGTCAGAGTAGAGAAGGCCTTTGATAGCCTCTGGAAATTCTGGTTTTCAAAGCTGCTTCCTAGTCTAAAGATGTGATGGCTTTACAGCTCATTTGAAATCTCCGTCATGCCCAATAATTGGAATAAATGATGCAGAACTAGTAAGAGTTGATGATCAACACCATAGGGGGAGGGTTTCAAAGAGTAAGTAGGGCATGTTAGTCACGTGGAGAAGAGGTGCAAGGAGATTGGTGGGGATGCTTTCAACTTTCAGCTGTCACCTTGGAGTGCCAAGATGACCCAGAGTGTAAGCTGTTCACTGATCAAGATGAGAGAGCATATCTAACTCATCCAGTGTGCCTTTCGCTTTCCTGAAAGTTGAGGGTCTCCTAACTGACCAGAAAAAACATCTAGTTCAGAGGATGGCTGAGTCCTCCTTGGCTGTCTTGTTTTTGAGGGCAAAGGGAGAAAGAAGGTTAAATATATAGAAAACTTAAATAGCAGGAAGGAGAAAGAGCAGCACCTGTGGAGACGACAATAGAAATAGGGAAAGAGACAGGGAGGAAAGAAAGACTCTAAAATAGAAAGCCAGTCAAGAGAAAGAGGGAGAGAGAGACGTGATTTATTGCAAAGTTTCTCTCCTTGTGCGTTCTAGAACAAGAACTCACACACAGCACAGAGTATGAAGAGGAAGCCCGGGACACATCCAGCATGATCCTGCAAGAGCAGGTGTTCAGCCTGATGGCAGTTCGGTCCCAGGTGGCGGTGGCCTGTGTCCTGGCGTACTTCATCCAGGTGAGTTCAGCTATGAGCAGGTAGGAGGTGGCTTTTCTTTTGTTTCCTCAGCTAGATCAGCTCTCAGAAGACTGGCAGGAGAACGCTAGATTTAGGATCTAGGGGGCGAATACCTTTAGTTCTATAGGTTTGCAGAGTTGCTGTGTGCGACTGCTGGTGACACCCATGGAAAGGGGGACTAGAATGGGGATAATAATGGATATGAGCGGAATAGAGATGGCCCTTGAGAAGTGCCACATATCTATTATTATTATTTTTATTTTAGCATCTTACCACCCATCTTTCAAAAATCCCATGCAAATTATACTAAGGATCTAATGCAGCTAAAGGGAACTGCACACATCAATTCTAACCCTCTTCTAGCAGACTGGGCACCACCGTTCCATGAATAAATTAAAAGATGGAGGAGTTTTTAAATAATAGTTTAGACCCTTTGCTTCACCCCATCAATCAGAAGCCCATGAGTCATCCATTAGCTGAGGAAGGGGTAACTGGACTGAAGGATTTGGGACAACTGCCAAGGACAAGTTCACACAGGCAGGAAATCTAGCAAGACAGGGAGCAAATGAAGAAAACGGAAAACCATATGCAGCATCCCTGCCGGGGAAGATGTGCAGCTGCTCTGTTTAAGATGTTCAAGTCAAGGTTCAAGAGTATCTGAAAATACATTTTTCTTGTGTTTGCTTTTACTTCCTCATTTTTGCCTTTTTCCTTTTCTGCCTTTCAGTTCTTTTCTTCCCTCTTTTTTAAAAAGATTTTTTATTTTTATTTATTTATTTATTTATTAGAGACAGAGAGAGGGGGAGACAAAGAGAGAGAGTGAGAAGGGGCACGTCAGGGCCTCCAGCCACTGCAAACAAACTCCAGACGCATGTGCCACCATGTGCATCTGGCTTACGTGGATACTGGGGAATTGAACCGGGTCCTTAGGCTTCACAGGCAAATGCCTTAACCACTAAGCCATCTCTCCAGCCCTTCTTCCCTCTTTGTAATAGCTTTCCGTCCTTTATTCTTTTTAATTTATTTTTTATTTATTAATTTGAGAGGGAGAGAGAAAGAAAGAGGCAGAGAGAGAGAGAGAGAGAGAGAGAAAATGGGTGCACCAGGGCCTCCAGACACTGCAAACAAACTCCAGAAGATTGTGCCACCATGTGCATCTGCCTTATGTGGATACTGGGGAATCAAACCTAGGTCCTTCATCTTTGCAGGCAAATGCCTCAACCACTAAGCCATCTCTCCAGCCCCTCCCTCCCTTTTCCCTTCTTCTTTTATGTGGTGAGTTGTTGATATATTGAAGGTATGAAATGAGCAGTGGGGATGGAATCCAGCTTTGTGCTGGGCAGAAAGAAGGACAGACACAATACCCCAGAGGACACCAGAGGAAATGTTTAAGGGGCGGCCTGTCATTGACCACACCAGTGACGCTCTCCCGCTACCAAAGTGCAGTGAGAAGCATGCTCGTCCAGGGGCCCCCACCTCAAGTGCCATAGCCAGCCAGCAGGCAAGGGAACCCTAAAGTCATGGACTGACCTTATGACCCTGTCCTCACAGTTCCCACTTTACTTCACGGAGCACAGTCGTGAGCACTGATTGGCAGGTTGCTGCACACAGCAGACAACACTATCTCCCTGTCTGAAACCATTTCCCTTCTTGCAGCTTCCCGGGGCAAGATGCGAGGAGAACTGTGCCAATACTGAACAGTAAGTACCCACGAGTGCAAGCGGGGACAAAGAAAGGACAGACGATTGCAGCCTTGCTCAGCCGAGGGTTCAGATGGCATTCGATGGCTATGACTTCCCTTTATTCTTAAGTGAGCATCCACCCACTATGATAGACATGCCTGTGTCATCCGAAGGACTTAAAATAACCCTGCTGAGAGCACTCTTTTTTTTCCAAAGCCAGTCTTCCCATCACTCGCAGTAGCAATATTAATTTGAACGTGTGTAGTCACAGAAGTTTGCAAACGGCTGTCTGAGCCACGATTTCCAGTGACTCATCAGGCAGATGGGTTCAGCATCTGGTCACTGGTGTATCTATTGGATGGTTTCCAAAGTAGAATCCTTTCCTCAAGTCTGAAAGGCACTCATTTCTGAGGTATGTTAGTGACTGTGGCAGACCACGTTTAGCTATCACTTTGATGCAGCAATCCCTCCCTAAAGCTATCACCATTAAGTCTTCCACAGACACAGAGAACATAGAGTTAAAATGGAAGTCATTCATTTTACTTTGATGAACTATATAAAACTGATAAAGTCAATGTCCAGTCAGGCATGGTGGTGCACACCTTTAATACCAGCACTCTGGAGGCAGAGGTTGGAGGATCACCAGGAGTTCAAGGCCACCTGAGACTACATAGTGAATTCCAGGTCAGCCTGGACTAGAGTGAGACCCTACCTTAAAAAAAAAATAAGTAAATGTCTTGTTTGGAGTAAAGAAAAGTCTGCCCTGAGAAAGGATTCCCCAAAGCCAGCTCTGTTCGATGTGGGAAAATGATGATGTACTGAATTATATGACATGTGTACCTGTCTGTCAACTGCTCTGACATAGCTTACCACAGGACCACAGGAAGGGTGAATCAGAATCCAGTGTATCATTATTTGGTAAAATAATGAATGTGAAAAAGCAAGATGAGACCTTATTCCAGGGAAATAACAAACTGTGTTTTCTACAAAAACCAAAGAGGGAATACAAAAATGGATTTCCATACATTTTAATAGAAAATATTCTTTTTTTTGTTTGTTTGTTTTTGTTTTTAGAGGTAGGGTCTCACTCTGGCCCAGGCTGAACTGGAATTCACTATGTCGTCTCAGGGTAGCCTCGAACTTTATATACAAACTTTAACGTTCATACCCATTTTCAAACTCCCTCTATAAATTTGTGTGCTAAGTTCTCTCTCTCTCTTTTTTTTTAACAGTTTTCATCATAGCTGCTTACAATAGCCATGGAGAGATTTTTGCTATAATCTCTAGTATATTATATAAGTGATTAACAAAATGATTGTTGGGGCTGGGGAGATGCCTTAGTGGTTAAGGCACTTGCCTACAAAGCCTAAGGACCCAGGTTCGATTCCCCAGTACCCATGTAAGCCAGACGCACAAGGTGGCACATGCATGTGGAGTTCGTTTGCAGAGGCCCTGGTGCGCCCATTCTCTCTCTCTTTCTTTCTCCTTCTCTCTCTGTCTGTTGCTCTCAAATAAATAAATTAACACATAATAACAAAAAAGCTTTAAAAACAAAATGATTGTGTTAATACCACCTGTATGAAACTGTTCAAGGCATAGCATTCACAACAAAATCAGCTAGCTACCTTGAACTTTAAACTAGACAAGTCTCGATGCTTTCAGTATATCATAGTATTCTATGTAATTCTTATAAATATTCTTGATTTCAGTACAATAAACTCTATTCTTTCTCCATAGCTGCCTGACCACAGACTGGGCGCATCTCTGGTACATATGGTAAGTCAGGGTTACAAGGATACTGTATTTTTCCAAAGGCATTTTTTGGCATTAATTTTTGAAATTTAATTTATTTATTTCAAGCACCCATTTTCTCTCTCTCAGTAAATAAATAAATAAAAATAAAATTTTAAAGTATGAGATAAACTGGGGGTGGTGGCGTATGTCTTTAATCCCAGCACATGGGAGGCAGAGGTAAGAGGATGGCTGTGAGCTCGAGGCCAGCCTGAGACTCCATAGTGAATTCCAGGTTAGCCTGAGCTAGAGTAAGACTCTACCTTGAAAAAATTTTTATGTATTTTATGTATTTATATAAATAAATGTTATATGAATATTTCATATATATATATATATATATCTCAACACAAGGCAAGACCAGACTTGCAGCCAGCCGGCCACAACGAGGACTGACCTGGGTTTCTTCCTGCAGGTTGCTGGTGGTGATCGGAGTGCTGCTTCTCCTGTGTGGGCTGACCTCCGCATGCTTGCGCTGTTGCCTGAGCCGGCAAGAAAACGGGGAAGAAGGGGGTCCTCCACCCTATGAAGTGACTGTCATAGCCTTTGATCATGACAGTACTCTCCAGAGCACTATCACATGTGAGTACCCCAAACTTAGAGCTGGTGAGGGGTCCAGGGTTAATGGAGAAAAGAGGATGGGGCAAGGTGTCCAGTGAGCAATCAAGACTATGGAAGGTGCTAGGTCAGTTATATGTAACCGGGTGCTCACTGTTGCTGTCTTCTCAAATAAACATGAAGAAAGAGGGCCGGAGAGGTGGCTTACTGGTTAAGGGGCTTACATGCTAAGCCTAAGGACCAAGGTTTGATTCCCCAGGACCCACGTAAGCCAGGTGCACAAGGGGGCACATGCGTCTGGAGTTCATTTGCGGTGGCTGGAGGCCCTGGCGTGTCCATTCTCTCTCTCTTTCTCTCTGCCTCTTTCTCTCTCTCTCTCAAGTAAATAAATAAAAATAAAAATTTTTTTTAAAGAAAATATTTTTTAAAATTTAGAACGAGAGCCAAGGATGGTGGCACACACTTTAATTCCATCCCTCAGGAGGCAGAGGTAGGAGGATCACTGTGAGTTCGAGGCCAGGCTGGGACTACAAAGTGAGTTTCAGATCAGCCTAAGGTAGAGTGAGACCCTACCTAATAGAAAAACCAAAATGAGCTGGGCATCGTGGCACACACCTTTAATGCCAGCATTTGACAGGCAGCGGTAGAATTGCTGTGAGTGTGAGGCTGCCCTGGGATTACGTAATGAATTCCAGGTCAGCTTGGGCTAGAGTAAAACCTTACCTAGAAAAAAAAGAGAAAAAAGAAAAACCAAAATGAACAAGAAGAGGATGAAGAGGAGGGAGGAGGAGAAAGGGGAGGAGGAAGAAAATCCAAAACAAGGGCTGGAGGGATAGCTCAGTGGTTAAAGGTGTTTTCTTAGCCGGGCGTGGTGGTGCATGCCCTTAATCCCAGCACTCGGGAGGCAGAGGTAGGAGGATCGCCATGAGTTCGAGGCCACCCTGAGACTACAGAGTGAATTCCAGGTCAGCCTGAGCTAGAGTGAGACCCTACCTCGAAAAACCAAAAAAAAAAAAAAACCAAAACAACAACAACAACAACAAAACCACTTAAAATCTGAGCATATTTCTCCTTGGGAATAATTTGGACCTTGAGAAAAAAAACTGCATTTTCATCTCCTTTTCCTTCTTCCTTTCCTTCTCCTCCTTCTTGTGTTTTCTGCCTTCTCTGTGCCCTCCGTCTCCATCTCTTTCTCCTTCTTCTTTGTGGTGTTGGGGGAATCAAACCCAGGACCACACACATGCTAGGTGAGAACCCTCCCGCTGAGCTACAACCCCAGCCCCCGCTTTTTTAAACACTATTTATTCATTTATTTATTTATTTATTTATTTATTTATTTATTTATTTATTTTGAGAGAGACACAGAGTGAGACAGAGAGAGAAAGAGAGAGAGAGAGGAAGACAGAGATGGGCGCGCCAGCAGTGTCTCAGCTGCTGAGAACGAAATCCAGATGCGTGCACCCCCTTGTGGTCAAGTGCGGCATTGCACCCTTGCGTCACTTTGCATCTGGCTAAACGTGGGACCTGGAGATTGGAACCGCTGGAGATTGGAACCAGCGTTCTTAGGCTTAGGAGGCAGGCGCCTTGACCCCTAAGCCATCTCTCCAGCCCCCAGCCCCCATTTTAAGACACAGTCTCTGTAAATTACCTAGGCTGGCCTTAAAATCACTCGACATCCCAGGCCTTGACCTGGATCCTCATGCCTCAGCTCCCTCGGTAGTTGACATGCTAGAACAGGCCTGTACTACTCGGCGTGGTTTATATTTTCTATTACCTACACTATTTCATATCTTTAAAGAAATTAGTGGCGTGTGTTCTTCAGATCCTGGTTCACTAAATTTGAGCTTCTTGCTGCTCTTTATATTACAGTCTTTCCTTCCTAAAATTTGGAAGTAAATACAAGGGTGAACACCAGAGGACAGAACACTGTGGTACTTATTTCATCGTGTGTGTGTGTGTGTGTGTGTGTGTGTGTGTAAGCATGTTTGTACGTATGCGTGTACATGTGTGTCTACAGATCCACATGCATGTGTGCCCATGCACGTGGAGGCAAGGCGTCAATGTCTTGTTGCTGGCTGTTTGCTTTATTTACTGAGGTCGGGTTTCTCACTTGAACCCAACGCTCTCCAATTCCGTTAAGCTACTATCCAGCTCAGAAGCCTGGCCAGCTGGCCCTGGGGAGGATCTTCGCGTCTGCTTCCTCCTGAGGGCTGGGAGCGCGGGCAGGTTGCCGTGCCCACTTAGCATTTATGGAGGCGCTGGGCTTAGACCTTTGATTCTCGGGCTGGAGAGATGGCTTAGCGGTTAAGGCGCCTGCCTTCTAAGCCTAAGAACGCTGGTTCCAATGTCCAGCGGTTCCAATCTCCAGGTCCCACGTTTAGCCAGATGCAAAGTGACGCAAGGGCGCAATGCCGCACTTGACCACAAGGGGGCGCACACATCTGGATTTCGTTCACAGCTGCTGAGACACTGCTGCTGCGCCCATCTCTGTCTGTCTCCCTCTCCCTCTCTCTCTGTCTGTCTGTCTCTCTCTCTCTGTGTCTCTCTCCAAAAATAAATATAAATAAATAATAAAAAAGAACTTTGATTCTCATGTTTGCACTGCATGCACTTTACTAACTGAGCCACCCCTCCAGATATTGATATTTATGTTAAAAGGAGAACATTATGATATATTATTGATGAATAACAGACAGACAGAAATAACTATTCCTGAGGGGTTTGTGACGTTGTCAGCTGGTATAAAGGGATCTCAGTGTGCGAGGGGAGCGGGGATGTAACTAAGTTGTGTATGTTTGTCTGGCATGTGTGATTCTCAGTGCAGAAAATCAATCTGGAAAGAGGAAGAGGGGGTGAACTATGCAAACACAACTCCAAATATTTGAAGGCAGTTTCTTCAGACCCAATGTGAAGTTATTTTCTAAATAAGCTTTGAAGGAGTTTCACAAAGTTTGTCACAAGGAATGACAGTGACTTTGAACACTTGTTAAAAATGAAAAGACAGGGCTGGAGAGATGGCTTAGCAGTTAAGGCACTTGCCTGCAAAGCCAACAGACCTTGGTTCGATTCTGCAGGACCCACGGAAGCCAGATACACAAGGTGGTGCATGCATATGGAGTTCATTTGCAGTGACTAGAGGCCCTGGTGTGCCCATTCTCTCCCTCTCTCTATCTGCCTCTTTCTTTCTCTCTCTCTAAAAGAGAGATAAAGAGAGAGAGAGAGGTTAAAAGGACATTAAGTGTGGTGCTGTCATTGGCTGTGAGCATGTCACCACTGGCCGTCAGGCTGATGCTAGCTTTGTTTTGTCCTTCACAGCATTGCAGTCTGTGTTTGGCCCTGCAGCTCGGAGAATCCTAGCCGTGGCTCACTCACACAGCTCCACAGGCCAGCTGCCCTCCTCTCTGGACGCCCTCCCAGGCTATGAGGAAGCCCTAGGCATGAGCCGTTTCACTGTGGCAAGGTGTGGGCAGAAAGCTCCTGACCTACCTTCAGTACCAGAGGAAAAGCAGCTTCCTCCGGCAGAAAAGGGACCCCTTGGACTAGAACCCCCTTGTCCGTGAGGGGTCTCTGATGTTGCTCATCACAGCGGAGGTATCTTCTGAGTCTTTCCCAGGCGAATGGAACATTTTCTTTTGTAACAACCCAGAAGGTTTCGGATGCCATCTGAAACATCGCCCTGTAGGAAGACACTCTCTCACCCTTCCCTCAGCAACTCATATTTTCAGATACCAAATGTCATGGCTGGAATTCTTATTCTTTATCCAATGGGGAAAAATAATAATTCTCCTTTAGCTATGTTGATTACTACTAAAGCAAGAAAGCATCGAGGTGAGTTGAATTCTTCAACTACTACACATATAAAATTGCCTTTCCCCTGTGGTAACTTCAGATGCTTGTGGCTCTGCCAGCTAAGACTGTGGTGAACCTGAGAATGGCCAAGCACAGCCGTTGACCTGGGTGCACTCAGCACACGTACCTTTCCTCCCAGGGACCAATTTTATACTGAGTCACAATGATCATCTTGTCTGTCACCCAATATCCACCTGTGCATGTAGAATGCAGGCTGGGATTGTTATTACAGGTTAAGAGAATAAATACACCACATTATGTAAAAATCAAGTCTTTCACCGTGGTTCTAACCCACTAGAAGTGTGAAAAATTGCATAATTTACTCTTCTCTTCTGTTGCTCTGTCCTGCAAACACATACACTCAGAGCCTCACATCCACAATGACTCACACTAGATTTTCGTGGTATTCTTTATCGCCACCTGGTGAGACATGGTAGAAAGTGCATCCTCTCCTTTAAATCCATCTGCATCTATCTGGCCAGTTCTTGAAGCACTAAGTGCTAACTAAGCCTGAATCCTTCCTCTGGGGACACCGTCCCGCTGAGTCGTGCTAAGCTGTCCAGGTAACATACTGCCTCTCAGTAAACACAGCGGAGGTGCTGTGTCTGGGGACACACTCCTTGTCTTAGAGAAGTTACTGAAATTGTGTGTGTGTGGGGGGGTGGTTTCAGGTAGGGTCTTAGGGTCTCACTCTAGCCCAGGCTGACCTGGAATTCACTATGTAGTCTCAGGCTGGCCTTGAACTGGCAATGATCCTCCTACCTCTGCCTCCTGAGTGCTGGGATTTAAGGCATGCGCCACCACTCCCCAGCAGTTACGGAAATCTTTAGGGAACAATTTTCTCAACTGTAAGTTAGGGGGTCCTGTGCAGATACAAGAAGCCAAATGTGTGTGGCATGACCTTGCTAAAGTACCATGTGCAGGTACCTGCTCTTCTTCCTGATGGCATCTAATTGTTACCTGCCTGCCGCGACTCCACTGGGAATCACACCCTGTTTGTCCTTTTTTTTTTATTTATTTATTTTTGGAAAGAGACACAGAGAGACAGAGAGGGAGAGGGAGACAGATAGAGATGGGCGCGCCAGCAGTCTCTCAGCTGCAGTGAACGAAAGCCAAATGTGTGCGCCCCCTTGTGGTCAAGTGCGGCATTGCGCCCTTGCATCACTTTGCATCTGGCTAAACGTGGGACCTGGAGATTGGAACTGCTGGACATTGGAACCAGCGTTCTTAGGCTTAGGAGGCAGGTGCCTTAACCGCTAAACCATCTCTCCAGCCCGTTTGTCCTTTTGCCAGTACACTATGTGACTGTCAAGTCACAGCCGAAGTGGCTCTGGTTTAACAATAATAATGTGCCGCCTGAGATAAACAACTGAAGGTGAGATTCTTCTTAATATGTTCTGAGACGGATATTTGAGAAAACTAGCTTTTTGTAAGCAACTAGCTCTGGAGTACAGGAGGTGTGCAAACTGGGGGGGGGGGGATCCTTGATTAGCACAGCACCTTACTACATACATTCCTGCAATGCTCACTCCGCCCCGAGGGAAAAGTGTTCTAAGTGAGTGTTATCTGCCAGTGATCTGAATTGCTCCCGAATCATTTAACCACTTGCCTTTGGAAATTGTTGAAATGCATGACTTGTTAATAACACCTAAGGTGGCCCTATTTTACTGCCAAATTCAATTATGCATTCCACAAACAATTCTTGTACTTCTTTTTTTTTCGTTTTTTAAAAATTTATTTATGAGAGAATTGGCATGCTAAGGCCTCCAGCCACTCCAACCAAACTTCAGAATCATGTGCCACCTTGTGCATCTGGCTTAAGTGGGTTCTGAGGAGCTGAACCTGAGTCCTTAGACTTCCCAGGAGAGCACCTTAACTGCCAAGCCATCTCTCCAGCCCTCTCGGACTTCTTTTGAAATAGCATTTTGTTGGACAACCCAGTCTAGTCTCAAACTCACTGTGTAGCCCAGGTTGTTGTCTCTTCTCTTTCATCATTTGAGATAATACAGACTTGGCTGGGCATGGTGGCACACACCTTTAATCCCAGCACTTGAGAGGCAGAGGAAGGAGGATCTCTGTGAGTTTCAGGCCAGCCTGGGACTACAGAGTGACTGGCAGGTCCGCCTGGCTAAAGTGAGACCCTACCTAGAAAAAAAGAAGTGGAAGATAATACAAACTTGATGACATTAATGTATGTATGTGTTTATTTATTTGAGAGAGAGAGAATGAAAATGGGCATGCCAGAGCCTCCAGCCAACTGCAAACAAACTCCAGATGTCTGTGCCACCTTGTGCATCTGGCTTACATGGGCCATGAGGAATTGAACCTGGGTCCTTTGGCTTTGCAGGCAAGCACCTTAACCACTAAGCAATCCCTCCAGTCCCTTGGTAACATTAAGATTTTGATTAGTAGCCAAAGGTCTTAGGTCTCTCTTGTTATTGACTTTTTTTTTTTTTTTGGTTTTTCAAGGTACGGTCTTACTGTAGCCCAGGCTGACCTGGAATTCATTATGTAGTCTCAGGGTGGCCTCGAACTCACAGAGATCCTCCTACCTCTGCCTCCCGAGTGCTGGGATTAAAGGCATGCGCCACCACGCCTAGCTTATTGACAATTTTTGTAGTTGGGCCTAATGTATTCTGATTATAATTCTCGCCTATGACCTTCTTTTATCCCTGCTCCTCTGCCCCCTTACACTGAACCCCATTTTCTTTCAAACTAGTAGTCTTTCTTCTATTTTGACGTGCAGTTTTTTGCCCTCCTCTACCACCAATGATGGAGTGTTGATGAGCCCAATACTGTCCAGGTGGAGTGCAGGTAACAACAGTAGCTGTGAGGTTGTGAACGCATTGGCCACTTCATGCCCAGAAAACAGCATTCCAAAGCATTTCTCCCCATCCTCTTCTGCAAGGTTCCCTGAGCCTTGGGGAGCAAGACAGAGATGTTCACTTAGCACCAAAGAGTTGATTGGCACTGATTTTCAGCACTTTGATGAAGTTTTAAAAAGATATTTTATTTTTATTTATTTATATGAGAGAGAGAGAGAGAGAGAATGGGTGCAACAGGGCCTCTAGCCTCTGCAAATGAATGCTAGATGTCTGCACCACCTAATGCATCTGGCTTACATGGGTCCTAGGGAACTGAACCTGGGTCCTTTGGCTTTGCAAGCAAGTGCCTTAACTGCTAAGACATCTCTCCAACCCAAGATTTTTTTTCTTTATTATTTTCTTTTTTTTAATTTTTGGAGAGAGACAGAGAGAGACAGACAGAGGGAGAAGGAGAGGGAGACAGAGAGATGGGCTCGCTAGCAGTGTCTCAGCTGCTGTGAACGAAATCCAGATGTGTGCGCCCCCTGGTGGGCAAATGCAGCATTGCACCCTTGTGTCACTTTGCATCTGGCTAAACGTGGGACCTGGAGATTGGAACCGGGTTCTTAGGCTTAGCTGGCAGGCACCTTAACCGCTAAGCCATCTCTCCAGCCCCAACCCAAGATTTTTAGAAATATTTTAATTTTTAAAAAATTTATTAGAGAGAGATAGATACAGAAATAGGCAGGTAAACAGAGAGAGAGTGGGCATGACAGAGCCTCCAGCCACTGCAAATGAGCCCCAGATGCATGCACCCCCTTATGCATCTTGCTTATGTGGGTCCTGGGGAGTTAAACCTGGGTCCTTTGGCTTTGCAGGCAAGCACCTTAACTGCTAAGCCATCTTTTCAGCCCAAGGTTTTTTTTTTTTTTTTTTGAGAGAGTGCTAGAGAGAGGTAGAGAAAGAGATGGAGAGAATTGATGCACCAGGGCCTCCAGCCACTGTAATTGAACTTCAGATGGGTGTGCCATCTTGTGTGCATGTGTGACCTTGCATGCTTGCATCACCTTGTGTGTCTGACTCACGTGGGACCTGGAGAGTTGAACATGGGTCCTTGGCTTCACAGGTAAGCACCTTAACCACTAAGCCATCTCTCCAGCCCTTTGATGAGTTTTGAGTCTCCCCGCTAGTCAACTGCCATCTGTAAAGAAAGAAGCATCTCTGAACAAAGGTAAGACCAGCACTAGGCTATGGACATAAATATAAATATTTACAGAGCAATTTGATGGGCACAACATATCCATTTAATCAAACACCAGCAGTTTTCTTCCTAGGGCGCATGGTCGTCCCAGCCATAGGTTTTTTTGAGGGGTGAGGGAGGAGGTGTTATTTTTGAAGTAGGGTTTCACTCTAGCTGAAGTTGACCAGGCAGTCACTCTGTACCTCCAGGCTGGCCTCCAACTCACAACCTGCCTACTACAGCTTCAATGTCTGACCTTGGCTGGGATTAAGGGTATGTGCCACCACATCCAGCTCAGCCATAGGTTTTTTAAAAAAATTTATTTATTTATTTATTTATTTATTTATTTATTTATGAGAGAATGGGCACTCCAGAGCCTCCAGCCACTGCAAACACACTCCAGATGCATGCACCTCTTTGTGCATCTGGCTTACGTGGGTCCTGGGGAATCAAGCCTCAAACCAGGGTCCTTAGGCTTCACAGGCAAGTGCTTAACCACGATGCCATCTCTCCAGCCCAGCCACAGGCTTTTGACTAAGTTTTCAGTGTCAGGAATGAATTCACTCTCAAGGAGCAGGCCCTAAATCCAATCAGAGAGCAACTGGCTCTATCAGTCAGGCCACTACTGCACCAGTGGGCATGGCCTGGCTGACCCCTTGTGTAGCTCCTAAGGTCCACTTCTGGTTGAGATTATTGATGGCTTCCCTCCTCCAGCAGCCTGTGTAGCACCTTCCATCAGCCAGCGTGAAGAGAGGAGGCTTCCAGCTCTGTTCAGCTTGCTCAGTGCCCTGCAACTGAAGTGTATATGGTATTATATTGTATCTTGTAAAGTAGAATTTTATATGACATCCCTCTTTTTTTTCATTTTGTTTATTTTTACTTGTTTATTTGGGAGTGACAGACACAGAGAGAAAGAGGCAGATAGATAGAGAATGGATGCACCAGGGCCTCTAGCCATTGCAAATGAACTCCACATGCATGTGCCACCTTGTGCATCTGGCTTACATGGGTCCTAGGGAATCAAGCCTCGAACCAGGGTCCTTAGGTTTCACAAGCAAGCATTTAACCACTAAGCCATCTCTCCAGCCCTCTCTCTCTTTTTTTATTTAGACACACACACACACACACACACACACACACACACAGAATTGGTGTGCTAGGGACCTGCAATCAAACTCCAGATACTTGCGCACCTAGTGGGCATCTGTGATCTTGCCCTGGCTTACACAGGATCTGGAGAGTTGAACATGGGTCCTTAGGCTTCGCAAGCAAGCGCCTTAGCCGCTGAGCCATCTCTCCAGCCCTCCTTTTTAAAGAGAGCTCTGTACTTCACACCTGCTTCTCAGGCCGTTTTGCTTGACCCTGTAAAATCATCCTTGTCTTTTCATAATCTGTTTCACACATACATTCTTTTTTAAGTTTTTAAATTTTTTATTTATTTTTGGAGAGAGAGACAGAGAGAGATAGACAGAGAGGGAGAGGGAGACAGAGATGGGTGTGCCAGCAGTGTCTCAGCTGCTGTGAATGAAATCCAGATGTGTGTGCCCCCTGTGGTCAAGTGCGGCATTGCGCCCTTGCATCACTTTGCATCTGGCTAAACGTGGGACCTGGAGATTGGAACCGCTGGAGATTGGAACCAGCGTTCTTAGGCTTAGCAGGCAGGCGCCTTAGCCGCTAAGCCATCTCTCCAGCCCACACATACATTCTTATGACCACTCCTTAATCACGTTGAGGCTTTCCCTAATTCTTCCACTGCATCACAAGCTGTTTGACATCCTTTGGGCCTCTTGTTTTGCTTAATTAAGGCACCTGTTAGTGACCACAGACACGGTTCCACATGTCAATACTGCCTGGAAGCTGCCCACATGCACACAGAGGTGTGTTGCACCAATTCTAGACATATGTCAATCCAGTCAACTACCAAGTTCACCCATCATGTGTCAAGCCCATTATCAGTTTATTATATGAATTAAAATTACCACATCTTCCAAAGGAAAAGAGTACCTGCAAAAACTTCCCTCCATGGTAACAGAGGAGGAAATAAAGATAAATGTAAGGGGCTGGAGAGATGGCTTAGCTGTTAAGGCGCTTGCCTGCAAAGCCAAAAGACCCAGGTTTAATTCCCCAGGACCCCCATGTAAGCCAGATGCACAAAGTGGAGCATGTGTCTGGAGTTTGTTTGCAGGGGCTGGATGCCTGGGTGCACCCATTTTCTCTGTCTTTCCCTCTCACTCTCTCTCTCTCTCTCTCTCTCTCATATAAATAGCTAAATACATAAAAGATAAATGTAGGGGTTTCAGTGTACATTGGGGACTCGATCCTCAGGATGTGCGTATGAACTGGATAGGGGACTCTATGAAGGAACAAGAGATGGCGGATGCCTGCATCTTTACCTGAGCTGAAGCTGCGCAAACAGCTCACATGCAGTTGTTTATTCGAATGGGAAGGGCTTGCAGAAGACTAGATTTAGGGTGGGAATTTTAGGAAGTGGTTCCTAAAAATAGGGAAAAGCATGTGATGGTGAAATACATACCAACTCAATCTAAAAGCAGCCTGCTGTATTAAACAGCAAGAAAAGCTGAGGTGTAGCAATAGAATGTACCAGCATTCTTTAAGACTCAGTTGGGACTGTCTTTCTGGGATCCTGAGTTGTGAGCTGAAGGATACATGTTTGAAAGCAACAAGATGCATATTTGTGGGCTGGAGGGATGGCTTAGCAGTTACAGTGTTTGCCTGCGAAGCCTAAGGATCCAGATTTGAGTCTCCAGATCCCACATAATCCAGATGCACAAAGTGGCTCATGCATCTGGAGTTCGTTTGCAGTGGCTGGAGGCCCTGGCGTGCTCATTCTCTCTCTCTCTCTCCTTCTCTTTCTCATACATAAATAAAAAGATGCATATTTGTATATGTGAGCATAAATGTGGCTATTTTCCCCCACCTTTACTCCCTTCCTTCTTGCTCTTTGTCTTCCCTTTGGTATACGGAGGTTGGTGTGAGAGAGGAGCAGTGTGGAGCTGGGGAAAAAAGGGGTCAGAATTGCCACCTGTTCAGTAATGTGGACGTGAGCTCGAAGACAGCCAGGGAGCTGGTGAATGGTGAACTGGCAGGAGAGTCCCCCATGTCACAGCGCTTTACAAAGAAACCGTGATGACTATTTGTGCCCAAAACTAAAGTGCACTTGTCTCTCCAGTGAGGGGTGTAAAAATCCTAGTTAGAAATGGTGAGGGAAGCATCCCAGTGCTCAGGAGGCAGAGGTAGGAGGATCACTGCGAGTTCAAGGCCACCCTGAGACTACACAGTGAATTCCAGGTCAGCCTGGGCTACAGTGAGACCTTACCTCATAAAACCAAAACCAACCAAACAAAAAGAAGTGATGAGGGGATGAATAGGAATATGGGGTGTATGTATAAAATCATGGTAATTATTTCTTCATTTCAAGAAAATTCTATAAGCAGCAATTAGCCAAGTGATTTAGGAAATACGGATTTTCCTTTTGATTTGAATTTGTGGAGTAGCTTGCCATTCTCGCTCCATGCATTCTCCTTCAGTTTTTTTTTTTTTTTTAATGAGAGAGAGAGAGAGAGAGAGAGAGCAGAGAGAAAGCATTGGTGTACCAGGTCCTCCAGCCACTGAAATCAAACTCCAGATATGTGTGCCATCTTGTGTGCATGTACCACCTCGAGCAGCTGGCTTACGTGGGTTCTGGGCAATCAAACCTGGGTCCTTAGGCTTTGCAGGCAAGCCCCTGAACCGCTAAGTCATCTCTCCAGCCCCTCCTTCAGGTTTTACTGGTCAGAACTGATCTGCCTGCAAACAGTTAATCCAGAGTGCAATGTGATGCCATGTCTAAGGGAGCGTGAACAACCTTTCACACAGCAGGACAAAGTGTCCCTGCCAGCACAAAGCTCCCACCATGTGAGGCAGTCATAAACTATGGGCATATGTTCATTCACACAGGGACAGCAGCGGGACATGCTGACTCAGAGATGATTAGCTGGGAGGGGGTGGGTGAGGAGCTCGCTTGTGGAGTGGAGGCAGATGGAACTGCACTGTGTTTCACTGTGACCTGCTTCTGAACCACGTCTGGGCCAGGAAGTACAGCCTAGATTCTTACAGAGTTGGTCTTAAATGTGCAGCTATAAGATCCTTATTAGAGGGTCTGGTTAATTAACATAACAATTATACATAGGAGTTTTGAAAAAACAAGGAATTCTTTCACAAAGATAAAAAGTGAAAATTGTGAAAATTGTTTTCTTTTTCTTTCTTTCTTCTTCTCCTCCTCCTCCTCCTCCTCCTCCTCCTCCTCCTCCTCCTCCTTCTCCTTCTTCTTCTTCTTCTTCTTCTTCTTCTTTTTTTCTTTTTTTTGGTTTTTCGAGGTAGGGTTTCACTCTGGTCCAGGCTGACCTGGAATTCACTATGTAGTCTCAGGGTGGCCTCAAACTCATGGCGATCCTCCTACCTCTGCCTCCCGAGTGCTGAGATTAAAGGCGTGCGCCACCACACCCGGCTAAAATTGTTTTATTTTCTTTTCCTTGGGCAATGCACAGTGGGTGGAAAGTAGAAAAGAGGCCACCGTGGGGAATCTTCACTTGAGCAAACAGAGTGGGAAAACAGTTTCACTGACTTACGGATTGTTCTGGAAGCACTGAGAGTTAACTATGGAAAACATGTGACATGCTATCTCTGAGTAATGTTGGCCAGCATTCTTCCACTGCATTCCCACCTTGACTCCATAACTGCACCATTTCCCACATCATGAGCCTCACACTTTTAAGTTTGAAAAGTGCACCATGGAATGCCAGCGTCTGAATCTCAACGTGAAGAATAGTAAAATTTTAAGTATCAAATGTGCAATTGGTCATTTTTCCATCTATGAGCGAAGATTTTTTTTTTAACGACAATTAAATTATGGAGAATAGGAAAAGTTCCAAGTTTGCTAGACTATGAATGAATGTGGAAAGTGAACTTGGAATTGTTTCTATGGAAATCACTCAATGACTTAGAGGTTTGGACGTTGTCCTGAATTCTGGGAAAGAAGGAAACACGAGACAGGGTGTCATGTCCTAGCCTCAGCTGGTCTCAAACTCACTGGTAACCTTGAAGGCATAATCCTCCTGCTTCCACCAGCCAAGTGCAGGACTTACAGGTGTGGGCCAAACCGCTGGGTTTATGCCGTGTGGAGGACCCAGCCTAGGGTCTTCTGCATGCCAGGCAAGCACTCTACCAATTGATCTCCAGCTTCACCATAAAATAACTGCTTTTTTTCTTTTCTTTTGGTTTTTCTTTCTTTTTTTAATTTTATTTTTATTTGAGACAGGGGAGAAAAGGGAGAGAGAATGGGCACACCAGGACCTCTAGTGACTGTAAACAAACTCCAGACACATGCACCACCTTGTGCATCTGGCTTACAGGGGACCTGGAGTACTGAACTCCTGTCTTTAGGCTTCACAGACTAGTGTCTTAACTGCTAAGCCATCTCTCCAGCCCCCTCTTTTGGTTTTTCAAGATAGATTCTTGCTCTAGCCCAGGCTAACCCAGAATTCACTATGTAGTCTCAGGCTGGCCTCGAACTCACAGAATTCCCAGTGCTGAGATTAAAGACATGTGCCACCACACCTGGTCCATAATGTAACTTAAAAAAAGTTATTTATTTTCAGGCTGGAGAGATGGCTTAGCAGTTAAGGCTCTTGCCCGCTAAGCCTAAGGACACAGGTTCAATGCTTCAGTACACACGTAAACCAGATGCACAAGGTGGTACATGCATCTGGAGTTCGTTTGTAGTGGCTGGAGGCCCTAGCATGCCCATTTTCTCCCTCCCTCCCTTCCTCCCTCCCTCTTTCTCTCTCTCAAATAAATAAATTAATTAAATCCTATTTTTTTCATTTCTTTTCAAGCAAAGAGAGATAGAAGAGAAATAGAGAGAATGGGTGCACCAGAGCCGCCAGCCATTGCAAACAAACTCCAGATACATGCACCACTTTGTGCATATGGCTTTATGTAGGAACTGAGGCATTGACCCAGGTCAGGAGGCTTTGCAGGCAAATACCTTAATGGCTGACCCATCTCTCCAGCCCCATAATGTAACTTTTTTTTTTTTTGGTTTTTCGAGGTAGGGTCTCACTCTGGCCCAGGCTAACCTGAAATTAACTATGTAGTCTCAGGGTGGCCTTGAACTCACGGCGATCCTCCTACCTCTGCCTCCCAAGTGCTGGGATTAAAGGTGTGCGCCACCATGTCTGGCTTTTTTTTTTTTTTTTTTTTTTTGGTTTTTTGAGGTAAGGTTTTGCTCTAGCCCCGACTGACCTGGAATTCACTATGTAGTCTCAGGGTGGCCTTGAACTCACAACAATCCTCCTACCTCTGCCTCTCAAGTGCTGGGATTAAAGGCCGTGCTCCCATAATGTAACTTTTTTTTTTTTTTTTTTTTGGCCAGGGTCTCACTGGCCCAGGCTGACCTGGAATTAAATGTAGTCTCAGGGTTTAAACCTCTGCCTCCCCGTGTACTGGGATTGAGTTACTTTTAAAGTGAGTTACTTTTTTTTTTTTTGGAGAGAGACAGAGAGAGAGGGAGAGGAAGACAGAGATGGGCGCACCAGCAGCCTCTCAGCTGCTGTGAATGAAATCCAGATGCGTGTGCCCCCTTGTGGTCAAGTGCAGCATTGCACCCTTGCATCACTTTGCATCTGGCTAAACGTGGGACCTGGAGATTGGAACCGCTGGAGATTGGAACCAGTGTTCTCAGGCTTAGGAGGCAGGCGCCTTAACCCCTAAGCCATCTCTCCAGCCCTGAAATGAGTTACTTTTTATGGACAGAGAAGGGAAATCCAGAAGACACCATGAGTATTTTGGCCACTGACCCACCCCAAAGACACTAGCCTTTTAGTTTTGATGATAAAAACATAGTTCCAGGGGCTGGAGGGATGGATTAGTGCTTAAGATGTTTGCCTGCAAAGGACCCAGGTTCGATTCCCCAGGACTCACGTAAGCCAGATGCACAAGGAGCATTTTTCTGAAGTTCCTTTGTAGTGGTTGGAGGCCCTGGCATGCACATCTCTCTCTCTCTCTCTTTCTCTCGTCTCAAATAAATAAATAAATTTTAAAAAAATAACTTAGTTCCAAAGTTGTGAGATGAAGTAGACTAAACCAGTGTTTCTCCTGTGTGCTTTAGCTCCCCAGTGTTCACCCTTGCCGTGTTTATATTGCCCTTTGACTGTCCTTGGTCCTGTTTAATAAACATTAGTGTTCCAATCAGGAGTGGCCAAGCTCTTGCAGTGGCAACACCTTGTTGCCCTCACAACAACACACTGTCACGTGCAAAGTCCAAGGTGGTGCAGGGCAGGGTACAGAGAAAGACACTGCTTCAAAACAAATCACTTAGTTGAAATATAAAACCAGAAAGCAAGCTGGCATGGTGGCACACACCTTTAACCTAGAATTCAGGAGGCAGAGGTAAGAGGATCACTGTAAGTTTAAGACTGAAAGAGGAAAAGAGGCACATAGAGAGAATAGGTGTACCAGGGCCTCCAACCACTGAAAATGAACTCCAGATATATGCACCACTGAGTGCATCTGGCCCATGTGGGTACTGGGGAATCAAACCTGTATCCCTAGGCTTCTCAGGCAAGTGCTTTAACTATTAAGCCATCACTCCAGCCCAAGACAAACCTTATAAAGTTGAATTATAAATCTGATTGAAACAGATTTTGTGCTTGCCTGCCAAGCCTAAGGACCCTGGTTGGATTCCCCAGTACCAACATAAAGTCAGATACACAAAGTACTGCATACATCTGGAGTTTGTTTGCAGTGGCTAGAGGCCCTGGTGTGCCCATTCTCTCCCTCTTTCCCTACCCTCACCCCATCTTTCTCTGCTTGTAAATAAAATTTAAAAGAATAATAATTTTAAAAAAGAAAGAAAATGAGCTGGGCATGGGGGCACTCTCCTTTAATAACATCACTTAGGAAGCAGAGGTAGGAGGATCACTGTGAGTTTGAGGCTAGCCTGAGATTATATAGTGAGTTCCAGGTCAGCCTGAGCTACAGTGAGACCCTCTCTTGAAAAAAAAAAAAAAAAAAAAAAGAAGAAGAAAAGAAAAAGGATTCTTTTGTTAGATTCAGGTACGTAAGGGAAGATAACCAGACTGGTTTGTAGATTCAAAGGGCAGGCTTCAAGGCCAGCCTACCTGGTACCTGGGTAGCGCAGCCTGCCTGTCTAGGTAGTGTGCTAGACTGTGGGCAGCAGGGTGCACTGTAGCTGTTGTAGATGAATCTAGATCATTCCATTCCTGCCAGGGCGGATTGGCACCTCCTGGGTTCTCACATTTGGGCTTCTGGCCCTACCTGAAACTCCTGAAAGAAGCTAGCTTTCTAATCATATGTATTATGTTTTACATTATTGTCACCTTCATTGTAAATTCTGTTTTCTTTATGCAATATATTTTTTTCTATCTTTGCTGGATCCTGCATTTTGGGAGTGCTTCCTGCAAACAGGTATATGAGAAGTCAAATTTTGGAGGGTTTCCATGTCTCAAAGCATCTTTACAAGCCCTCACATGAGACAATAGTTTGCTTTGATAAAAAATTCCAGGAAGAAGCAGGGTGTGGTGGTGCATGCCTTTATCCCAGCACTCAGGAGGCAGAGGTGGGAGGATCATCGTGAGTTCCAGGCCACCCTGAGACTACATAGTGAATTCCTGGTCAGCCTGGACCAGAGTGAAACCCTACCTCAAAAAACCAGAAAAGAAAAGAAAAGAAAAGAAAAAAGAAAATTCCAGGAAGAAAATAATTTTCTTTTGAAAACATTGCATGTATGTGTATGTTTGTGTACCCATGCACATGTGTGGGCATGTGTTGCATGTTTGTATATCCAGGCCTGTATGTGTGAGGGTGCATGTGCATATGTGTACATGAGCATGTTGAGGCCTGAGGTCAATATCAGGTATTTTTCTAAATTGCTCTCTACTTTTTTTTCTTGAGGTAAGGTCTCACTCTAGCCCAGGCTGAGCTGGAATTTACTCTGCAGTCTCAGGCTGGCCTCAAGCTCACAGTGAGCCTCCTACCTCTGCCTCAGCTGGGATAAAGGCGTGCACCACCGCGCCCTGCGTCAAGCTTCGTTTTGCGGCAGGTTCTTACTGAACCTGGAGCTCACAGATCAGGCTAGACTAACTGAACCTGGAGCTCACAGATCAGGCTAGACTAACTGAACCTGGAGCTCACAGATCAGGCTAGACTAACTGAACCTGGAGCTCACAGATCAGGCTAGACTAACTCTGGCACTGGGATTACCAAAGTGAGCCGTCACACCTTCTGTTCCCTGGGTACTGGAGAGCCAAAGTTTTATTTTCACTTTATCAAATGAGCCATCTCCCAGCTTGCCCTAAAACTTTTTTTCTTTGTTTTGAGGTGAGGTCTACTGTAGCCCCAGGCTGGCCTCAAACTCACAGTGATCCTCCTCCCTCAGCCATTCAGGTGCTGGCCTGGCTGCCCTATGACTTTTTGTTTTGTTTTGTTTTTCAAGGCAGAGTTTCACTTTAGCCCAAGCTGGCCTGGAATTTACTATGTATTCTCAGACTAGCCTCGAATTCACTGTGATCTTCTTACCTCTGCCTCCTGAATGCTGGGATTAAAGGTGTGTGTCTACCATGCCCATCCCTGTTGGTTTTTTGTCAGTTTCCTCAACTTTCTTCTTTCTTCCCATGTCTCACTTTCATTTTAAAAAATATTTTCTCCACCTATTCTGTGGTTACAATTATCTTTGTTCTGTGAAAGCAGTATTTTTTGTTTTTTTCTAAAGATATTAATGATTTTAAAAAGGCTACTTTTTGATCTTTTTATCTTCCTCAGTGGCTTGTTTTTATTTTCCCCTACTTGTTTTTTCCCTCATTTTCAAAGTCTATTTTCACATCCCTGGCTGTCTTTGGCGCCATGATATCTGACCATATTTAAAGATGGGGCTCTAAAAACTCCATTTGAAATTTGACATGTGTGCAAGAACATTGTTAGCATGTTCTTCTGCAGGGCGGTAGGTGGTCAGCTTAGCTGTGACAAAGTTTACTATGCCCACAAGTCAGAGATCAAAGGCACACAGCCAGGGAGGACCATGTGGGCAAGTTAGCAGATTGGTTGGGAGGTAGAAAACAGAAGGTTGGGGCCAGAGCCACTACTGAGGTTTCCCAGGGGTAGACAAAGTAGGGCCAGGTAGAAGGTTAAGACCAGTTCGCTTGGTGCTTTGACCACAGGAGCACTTTCAGGTTCCCTGTGCTGGGCCCTGGAGTAATTAAAGCTGAGGTATGTTGCCTCCTGGGGTGCGCAGGCCAGACAGAGGAGGCTGGTCAGTTTGAGTGTCAGGTATGGCCTTGACTGGCCCTTTCACTATATCTAAGAATTGGCTCGGCTTTTCAGATGTACAGTCCACCAGGGTACTTTCTGAAGCTAGGGACCCGAATGCCATTAGTGCCCCTTTATACTGTCTGTCTGTCCCTCTCTGTGTACCTTGTATTTATGTTTTTTCAAGGTAGGGTCTCACTCTAGCTCAGGCTGACCTGGAATTCACTATGTAATTTCAAGGTGGCTGTAGTAGACAGCTTCAGGTTCACTGAGATGAACTTCCAGACCAAGCACAGATATGGAGAAATGGATATTGATTGAAGCTTACAGATCCAGGCCACATAGCACACTTCAGGAACTCCAGCTAGGCACACTTTGCATATCTTTAGATTGAAATCTCAAACCTACTACCACACCTTAAGATCTGCCCAGTGACACTGCCTCCAGCCAGGTGGCTGCAATGCAAACTACAAACAAATGAAACACTGAATATATTGGGGGCATCTATTCAAACTACCACCTGGCCCCCAATAGGTTCCGCCCCTGGCCCCCAATAGATTCACAGCTATCATACATTGTAACTTGCATTCAGTCCAATTTCTCAGGTCCCCATGGTCTAGAATAACTTAAGATAGTGAGTCCTGTAAAATCCAATCATTGAAAGGAGAGACTAGAACAATGCAAACTCAACCACCATCAGCAGTCATCAAACTTCTGCAGTTCAAGTTCAATCTAGCCAGATACTGACAATCTCCATGTTTTCCAATTCCACCCCTCCAGCTGGGTAGAGTAGTCAGGGAAAACTTCTATCCCTGGCCAATAACTATGCAAGGTAGTCCTTGCACAGTTCTGGTATCTCCAAAACGTCTTCAGGTCTCCATGTAAACCACAGCCCATCTTCCAAAGGCTCACAGCCTATCAGGGCATCATACCCTGCCTCATGCCACATCTCAGCAGTGGCTCCTGGAAGCATGTGCAATTCATGACCAGTCCACACATTTTTCATGCTTCCAAAAGTAATACCAGGTGTGCAGGACACAGCCATATTCTTAATTCAGGGATGAAATAAATAATAACCTTGAAAAGTAGGTTCCTTCTCCAGTCAACTCTTTTCTAAAGAGTTTGCATTTCTAACAGTCTTTCCTCAGGCATCCTTCCCATTGTTTTAATGTAAAGCAGTTGGGCCATATTCCTAAGATTGGTAATGTGATGACAATAGCAGCTTCAATAACCTAAAACCAGTCTCCGTGCCCCTAATTTTAAGTTGCTTGAGGTTTTCCAACCTAAAATCTTAAAGTCCAATATCTTTAGCCAAGCACATCAGTCCATTACAAATTTAATCTGATCAAACTCTCTGGGCCTGGGAAGCAGAATGCAGCCATCCCTTATACCAGTAGCCCAGTTCCAACAAAGTCCTCTGCATTCTTTCCTTCCCCTTAGAAAGCTCATAAGCCAAGCTCGAAGTTCAATACTGTCTGCACTTAGCATTCTCAAACTCTCCTCAGAATAGTCCATAAAACTTGGCTTACCACTCCAGAATGCATCTTCAGTTGCAAGCACCAAGTCCATGCCCATTCCTCCAAAACAAAGGTTCCAAAAGACAAACATCCACATGGTCAGGTTCATCTCACCCCACATCCTGGTACCTCTGTAGCAGACAGCATCAGGTTCGCTGAGATAAACTTCCAGATCAGGCATAGATATGGAGGAAGGGATGTATTGAAGCTTACAGATCCAGGGGAAGTTCCATACCGGCGAAGAAGCTGGCCTGCCTTCACAGGACCAGGCAAGAGAAAGCCAAAAGCTAAAAGCCACACAGCACCCTTTAGGAACTCCAGCTAGGAACACTGCATATCTTTAGATTGAAATCCTAAACCCACCACCACACCTTCAGATCCACCCAGTGACACTGCCTCCAGCCAGGTGGCTGCAGATGCAAACTATAAATTAATAAAACACTGAATATATTGGGGGCCATCTATTCAAACTACCACAGTGGCCTTGAACTCATGAGGGTCCTTCTACCTCTGTGTCTTGAGTGCTGTGATTAAAGGTGTGTGCCACCATGCCCAGCTACCTTGCATCTAAAAAAATATATTTAAGAGAAAGAGAGAACACATGTGCGCTAAGGGATCAAACCTGGATCCATAGGCTTCACAGGCAAGCACCGTAACCTCTAAGCCATCTTGCCAGCCCAGTACCTTGTCTTTGTCTTTATCTGCTGGGTCTTGTGCCTGCATGAGACTAAGACAAGGACCACCCTAATCCTCTGCTCTCTTGTCACTTGCTATGGTCTAAGCATGTGTGTCCCCAGATTGAAACCTACCACGTACTGCCCAAGATGGCAGTGTTAAGAGATGGAGCCTTTGGGAATGATTAAGTCATGAGGGTTTAACAATAATAAACATAGGAGAGATTTTCTTATATAGAAAAATGATTGAGAAACATCATGGCAAAAAAAAAAGACGTGGAGTGCGCTAGTTACTTTACTCTTGTTGTGACCACATAACCTGGCAAGAAACAGCTTTAAAAAGGAGAGGGTTTATTATGGCTGACAGCTCCATCATGGCAGGGGAAGCATGCCCTGGGGACAGGCACGACAGGAGCCAGAGTCCAGCTGATCACATTACTTCTACAATCAAGAAGCAGAAATGGAGCTGGAGAGATGGCTTAGTGGTTAAGGCGCTTGCCCTCAAAGCCTAAGGACAGAGGTTCAATTCTTCAGGACCCACATAAGCCAGATGCACAAGGGGGCGCCTGCATCTGGAGTTCGTTTGCAGTGGCTCGAGGCCCTGGCGAGCCCATTCTCTCTCCCCCTCTCTCTGCCTCTTTCTCTCAAATAAAGAAATATAAAAATTTTTTAAAAGCAGAAATGCAAACAGGAAGCTGTTGAAAAGCCAATCTGACTCCAGGCAAGCTTAACTGCTGAGCTCTCTCTCCAGAGGCTGAGACCCCTGATAAAAGTTTAGGGATGGTGGCTCCTGTTTGTAAAACGCTGTCCAGAAGTCACCTGATTTACACAGGGCAAAGCAGCCTTCCTCTTTCTTATCTTCACCCGGGGTGCCAACACCACCAGATGAAAGGCTCAGTTCTAGGATGGTTAGTAGGGGAACCCAGAGGCCTGGCTGGCACCTGCTGCGGGGCCTGGAATCTTCCACCTGCCTTCCAGCCAGCCAGGGCTTCTGTTCACTGGGGCCTCTTTCACTTAAGAAAAAAGAACTGAGAATTACAGAGTTAAACTGCTTAACGTTTTCCTTTTTAGAAGCCAAGTCCAAGGTTCTGGGTGAAGAGACGTCTGGGACGGCAAGTTATGTCCATGGATGCCCCTTGGCCTTCATCCCCAGCAGGGATCACTTCTGCGAACCTAGACTGCCCTCTCCCTTCATCTTGCACGGCTCTGGAATCCCTGAGTCATGCTCTTGTTTACGTTGCCATCCTCAGCGCAAATTCCAGCCCAGATGCAAACAGGATGACGCGCACGGGGAGGAGGGGTGGCGGAGGGACAAGAAGCCAGCCCCGCGCCAGGGGACCATGCAGAGGTCAAAATGCAAGCACGGGACACTGCAGCTTAGGCCAAAGGATTCCATGATGCCCGGCTGGCTGTACTCAACCCCCTCCCCGTCCTTCCACACCCATCCCCCCCAGCAACCAGGATCCAGCTGGGAACAGCTGGATCGTGGTCTGGTGTTACGTTCCGGGTGGGCCTCAACCAAAGACACGCAGAGCAAAGGGGAAGAAGGTATTTGCGGAGCATTTCCGCGGCTTCAAGACTGCGGACAAGGTCACGGTCGTTTGCACAAAATAACAACGGGAGCGTTTGTATTGCTCTCCACCAGATCGATTTGGGGAAAGTTTAGGCAGAAAGAAGACAACGAGATCCAGGAGCAGGACACTTCCGTCCCCCCCCCTAATCCAGCAGGTCCTGCGCTCCGGGCGGGGGGCGTGCCGTGGGAGGGGCATCGTGATGTCACCCCGCCCCGCCCCGCCCCGGTGTTTTTGTGTCTCCCAGCTCCGGGGAGAAAAGCCATCGGTTTTCGGTACCTACCTGTCCTTCTACTCTTACCTTCAGGCCAGGCTCCAGCTCGCCTCGAGACCTCCTCCGGAGCTTGGCCCACCCGTTGCAGCGACCCCGAAGGCGCCGAGGGCCGCCAGCCCCACGCGCGGCGCCGCCTCCTGCTCCCCAGCCCGCGAGCAGATCTCGCTGCCGGCCGGCCGGGCCTCGAACTCGCCGACGCCGCGCGCTCCCTCCTGCCCTCCTTCCCTCCTCCCTCCATCATGAAGTTCCAGTACAAAGAGGACCATCCCTTCGAATATCGGAAAAAGGAAGGAGAAAAGATCCGGAAGAAATACCCGGACCGGGTCCCGGTGAGTGGCGTGGGCTTGGAGGAGTAAGGGGAGAGAGACTGATGGATGGCCCTGGGCGCAGGAAGGGCGCCCCCACCCCCTCCTCCCCCGGAGTGACATCGCTGCACCCCGACTTTCCCTCCCCCACCGTGCACGGCTGCGGGTCTGCGAGGAAGCCCGTGCCCATCTCGGGAGCAGCGGCGATGCGCGGTGACTCAGCAGTCTTCCCCGCACGTGTGGAGGCAGCTGGTACCCAGCCGGCGGCGCGCGCCCGTGATTGGTCCTGGTCCCCATCCCCAACTCCCGACCCGACCCCAGGTTGGATGCTTTTTATTAAGAAGAGCTGGAAAGGGAGCTGGGAGACATGGCTTAGGGGTTAAGGTGCAAGACTGGGAAGATCCCAGCGTGATGCACGGGTCCTGAGCCCATGCACATCTGCCTCTGATAGATGATGTTCTTGAAGCCGGCTTGGCCCACATTCGTTTGGGCGCCGATGAGGCGGGGTGGGGGGGGGGGAGGTTCAGAAGCCTGCAGAGTTTCTTGCGTTTTCTTAGAATTAGGAGGAGGGTGGGGGAGGGTAGAGCCACCAAACAGGCCCTTGCAAACAAGGTCACGCGTTCTCTGCGCCACAGCCGGCTGCTCTCCAAGGCCGGGCTGCAAGACTGTAGACCTTGCCCTTACCGCTGAGCTCATGAGACCTGGGCCCCGAGATCCGGGACGGGAGGGCTTTTTCTTCCCTGAATTGGGGGCCACTTTAAGTAGTTAAATAGGATGCGGCAGTAAAGAGGAAAGAAAATACCAAGGTGGCTCTCAGCATCCGGGCGTCTTTCCCAGTACCCCTCCCCCGCCCACTTTTTTCTCTTCTGTCTGCTGGCTGCGCAGCCGAATTAGAAGACTGAAGAGTGACTACAGAGCTGGTAGATTTTGGGAGGGATGTGAGGGGAGCAGAGACGTTAAGGTGGCTGCCTTCACCTCAGGCCAGGGCATTAGGTTAGCATTAACGTGTAACTCTAAAGGGTGTGGGGGTGCACGCCTTTTAATCCCAGCGCTTGGGCGGCTGAGGCTGGAGGATCATCATGAATTCAAGGCTAGCCTGGGGCTACAGAGTGAGTGCCAGGTCAGCCTAGGCTAGACATCTATCTTGAAAAGCCAAAAAAGAAAGAAATTTCAGTTATCTGATCCTTTTTCTTGACCTGCAAGGACTCTGAGATTCTTACTAATTTATGGTAAATTTACCAGAAGAAATCTAGACCTGAGCCCAGCCCAGATGTTGAAAGTCCTTGTGCCCATTCCTATATAAGACATTTAAGATTCTGTCATTCTCCAGGTATTAGACACGTGGGGGTTTCTGCACAAGTGGAGAGTCTGCCAGTTATGATCTGTATTCAGTACATGACTGTTCACAAATGATTCCCTTGAGCTCTGGGCTTTCAAAGACTGCTTTAAAAGTTTCTCCCAATTCTCCTGATCCCAGTCTTTTTAATAACCTTTAAAAATGACATAACTTTTATTGACATATTTATCACGTATCTAAATGGGATTCTGAACACCCACTCTGTATAGTCCCTGAATCGTCCCTCACACCAATACTCTGTGGAGAAAGCACAGAGAAAGGAAATCACCTCCCAAAGGTGTGAGACAGGCTAGGATTCCCGCCCTCTTGTCAAGCTGCCCAGCTTCCCGAGCCCTTGACCTCGAAGCCCTGTTGTTTCCAATTCCCTTCTTAATAGAGTCAGGTGTTGCTTGCGGCATGCTTCCCACTGTTGAGTACAAGATGAATTTTACTCTTGTCCTTCTGCAGGTCACAGGGTCACTGGTGCCAAAGGCTGACTTAAGGAGTATAGGAATTTAAGTTTTTTCTCAGAAGTTGGTAAGGACTGGCTTTGCTTGTAGCTCTGACATGCACCTATCCCCAAATCTAGTGAAAATCCCCATATTTCCTCTAAACAGACTCAGTCCCATCTTAATCATTGACCTGCATTCTGTCAGAAAACTTCCGTTTGTCCTTCCTCTTTCCTGTTCATGACTAGAGTAAAATGTTGTCTCTGCAGGATAATTTGTAGTTCCACTCCAGTCTCAGGGCTCTTGAGACTCTGAGCTGGTGACCCTCTTTCCAGCTGAGACACAAGATGAGCTCTGCTAAATGCAGGGACTTTGTTTTCGGGGGGCTAGGGATTGAACCCTTGCAAAGCCGACTCCACCACCAGTGACAGCCTGTGCCCCAAAGATGTGGCTTTAAAAAAATATTTCATTTGTTTTATTTATTTGAGAGAGAGAGATACAGAAATAGGCAGGTAGAGAGAGAAAGAATGGGCCCACCCGGGCCTCCAGCCACTGCAAACTCCAGCTGCTTGTGCCCCCTTGTGCATCTGGCTTACGTGGGTCCTGGGGAGTTGAACCTGGGTCCTTAGACTTTGCAGGCAAACACCTTAACCACTAAGACATCACTCCAGTTCCACTATTATATATTTTAAATTTTCTGGCTCATATCTGTCTGCCTCAGTTTTTTTTGTTTTTTTGTTTTTTTGTTTGTTTGTTTTTCAAGGTAGGGTCTTGCTCTAGCCCAGGCTGACCTGGAATTCACCATGTAGTCTCATGGTGGCCTTAAACTCACTGCAGTCCTCCTTCCCTCTGCTGGCATTAAAGGTGTATGCCACCATGCCCAGCCTGCCTCAGTTTCTTTTTTTTTTTTTTTTTTTTTTTTTTTGGTTTTTCGAGGTAGGGTTTCACTCTAGTCCAGGCTGACTTGGAATTCACTATATAGTCTCAGGGTGGCCTCGAACTCTTGGCGATCCTCCTACCTCTGCCTCCCGAGTGTTGGGATTAAATGCGTGCGCCACCACGCCCGGCTCTTTTTAATTTTTCTTTATTTATTTGAGACAGAGAGAGGGGGAGAGAGAAAGAGAGAATGGATGTGCCAGGCCTCTAGCCACTGCAAACAAACTCCAGATGCATGCACCACCATGTGCATCTGGCTTTATGTGGGAACTGGAGAATCGAACTGGGGTCCTTAGCCTTTGCAGGCATGCGCCTTGGCTGCTAAGCCATCTCTCCAGCCCCTGCCTCAGCTTTTATTGTATTTATTTTTCTATTGTATGGTCTTTGGTGGTGTGGCTTGAACCCAGGACCTCACACATACTAGACGCTTCCTGTACCACTGACATGCATCCTTGACCTCCAGGGTTCATTTCTAAGTTCAGGTATGATTATGATCCGTGTCCCAAATGTGAGCTTCCTGGTTCAGGAACCTTTTTCTCTAGCAACGTAAGTTTTGAATTACATTTCCTGTTCCTTTAGAGAGCTGCTAGCTTCTCCCTTCGAATTAATATTTGTTTCGAGTGGTGTTTAAGATCTACCAAGCATTTTCCTATGAAATTACATGTATTCCTTGAGTTCCACATGTCAGTTTATGATGTGTTTCAAAATTACCTTTCTTTTACTTATTGCAATGCAGAATCTCAGAGAGGTTAGAGACCTAGTGAGGGTCCCACAGGTACTAGGTGTCCTTTTCAATATCTGTTCTGTTTTACTGTGCACGTCTTACATCTAGGGTGATTTTTTTTGAACTAATAATCTAATGTTAATGTTTTTATAAGTAATTTCTATTTTATAAGCTTAGGTATATAAAATTGTTTAAGATTTTTTTATAGTTTCATTGTTACAGAAATGCATGATTTTTATAAAGCTTGAAGTAGCATAGAAATATTTAATGAAATTTCCTTGCAATCCTAGCAACATAATTGATAAAAGGTTTATTTACTGTGTTGATCTCATGCAATCAAATGTCATTTATTATAAAAACAAGAGTTTTGGGGGGGCTGAAGAGATGGGTTAGTGGTTAAGACGTTTGCCTGCAAAGCCAAAGGACCTTGGTTAGATTCCCCAGGACCCATGTAAGCCAGATGCACAAGGGGGCACATGCATCTGGAGTTCATTTGCAGTGGCTGGAGGAGCTGGCACGCTCATTCTCTCTCTCTTTATTATTATTTTTCTCTCTCTTTAATAAATAAATAGATAAAATTTAAAGTTTTGGGAGCTGGAGAGATGGCTCAGTGGTTAAAAGTGCTAGCTTGCAAAGCCTGATGGTTCTCAAGTAACCAATGTAAAGTCAGATGCACTGTGGCACCTGGAATTCGTATGCAGAGGTTGGAGACCCTGGCACACCTCTTACTCTCTGTCTGCCTCTCTGGCTCTCAAATAAATAAATAAAATAAAGGGTTTTTTTTTTTTGTTTTAATTATTTATTTATTTAACAGAGAGAGAGAGAGAAAATGGGTATGCTCTGGCTTATGTGAGTAGAGGGGAATCGAACTGGGGACCTTAGGCTTCGCAGGCAAACACCTTAACCACTGAGCCATCTTTCCAAATAAAGCTTTTATTATCAAAATGTTTTGATATTTTAATAATTTGCTTTGAACAGTGAACACTTTTGCAGTCATCCTTAATAGTTTTGAAAAAGATTGAAGTGTAACCTACGTTGCCTGTGTGCTTTCCATTACTGTAAACAAATATTTGAGACAATCAACTTCTAAAACAAAGATTTATCTTTGCACATGGTTTCAGAGGTTTTTGGTCCACTTTCTGTTGCCCCATGGGGTTTTGGGCTTGCAGAGAGTCATCTTATGGAGAACTACTGGCCTCATGGAAAGTGAAAGAAAGGACCAGAAAGTGTCTCGGTCTCCTTTAAGGCCACATCCCCATGACTGAAGCCTCCCATGAGCTGCCAACTCTTGCCACGGTTTCTACTTCTTGTCAGTAGTGCCAGGCTAGGGGCTATGCAAACTACAGCATTGTGTCTGTAGTAAATGGCAGTGTGGCTTGTATGCGTGTATAATTAATATTGTGTGTTTGTGTGTGTGTGAGTGACTATGTGTGGCGTATGTGAGTGTATGTGCCCTTGTGCTGCATGCACTGGCCTATGGCAGGGGCCCTTCCTTGTGGCAGCCAGAGACAAATGTCAGGTGTCCCACTCCATTGCTCTTCTGTCCTTCTTCCTTGAGCTGAGTCTCTGCTCTGCTATGCTGGACTGGGTTCCATGTTGCAGGAAGCCCAGCTGTTTCCGTGGGATCTAGAGATTGAAACTTGGGCAGTGTCAGGCCCCCCTCGGGTGCCCATGCTTGCTCAGGAAGCTCACTTAACCACTGAGCCATTTCTTCAGCCATTTGAAAGAACAAAATTACTAGGTCACCAGAACTGACTGAGAAATGAAGAAAATCTTGATATCAGAAGATAAATGTCCTTTATTGTACGTTGTAGGTAACTTGTTGCTATTAAGATCAAGGAAGGGGGTGCGTGGGGGATTCTGGCAGGGTGTGGTGCCAGAAACCCTTCTGGGTTCTGTGGTTCTCATCCGCAGCCTCCCTTCCTCCCGTCAGGTCATTGTGGAGAAGGCTCCTAAAGCCAGGGTGCCTGATCTGGACAAGAGGAAGTACCTCGTGCCCTCTGACCTCACAGGTAAGGCACTTTTCCTCCCTGACCCTCCCTTCCACGCAAAACATGCTTGCTCCTTAATTCAGGTGCACATTGTGAAAAGTGAGTGGGCTTTCCAGGAAGCTACTGATGAAAGTTGGTACACAAGTAGTTCTCTCATTTCCAGTTGCCCTTAGCATTCCCCTCACCACGCCGTACTTAGCACCCACCCACACCCACACACACAAACGTTTAAGAACATTAAAAACAGCTGTCCCTGGCTCACACCCCTTCGAAGACCAGCGGTGTCACCGCGATGTCCATATGTTGCAAAGCCAGCCCAGTTTCTTGGGAGGGTCACATTTTAGACATTCTCAGCTTTATCTCCTGAAGGTGTTTTATGACCTGTTTTATAGAGTCTGCGTTAAATTACAAGTACATAGCCCCCCTCTACCTTGAGCCTTAATGGGATGCCAGCTGTGTTCTGGAGACTGGAAAGACTCGTCCATAGGTTTGCTCCAGAGTTTATATACTTGTGTATCTTCCGTGTTAGCATTGTAGAGCCTCTTCTGTGTTTTTCAGGACATGGTTGAGCAGTAGTGAGTGGACTGTCCACGCTAGCATTACCAGGGTCCAGTCGACCTCTTTCCATTGTGTGTTTATCTGAGGGTGGGGTCCAGAAGGGCACTTTTCCCCAAGATGGGCTCGTTGGTCTGGATATACATCATCCTGCCCAGTCGTCCTTAGACTGAATTGGTCTGAAAGGGGACAAAGGGGACAAGGCCCGCTGTGACATGCCAGGCCCACACAGCTCTCCTGAGTCTCCTTTTAAAGCTCTTGGACAGTGTTTGTGCTTTTTGCCAATGTTCTCTAAGGCTGGTGAGGGGACTGATACCATAGAGAGGTTTTTTTTTTTTTTTTACCCCCTGGGCCTTCCCCTTCTAATCCTCTCCTCTCTGTCCTTCCTGCCCTTTGTTTTTGGCCTCTCCCTTCATGCAGTTGGCCAGTTCTACTTCTTAATCCGCAAGAGGATCCACCTGAGACCCGAGGACGCCTTATTCTTCTTTGTCAACAACACCATCCCTCCCACGAGTGCCACCATGGGCCAGCTGTATGAGGTAATGCTTGGTCACAGCAGCCTGGCATCCTGTAGCACTTGTTGGTACAGACACCTGGGAAGTAGGGCAGGTGGTGTTACTTATGGGGATCCGCTTACACATGGCAGAGTGCAGCCCTGGGAGATTAGACAGACGCCCTGCCAAATGCAATCCTGTCTAAAGCTCTTCTCAGCTGTGCCTAATGACAGTCCTTCAGTGCTAGGCTGCCTTATTTTTATTTATTTATTTATTTATTTATTTATTTATTTATTTATTTATTTATTTATTTATTTGAGAGAGGGAGAGAGAAAGTGAGAATGGGTGCCCCAGGGCCTCCAGCCACTGCAAACGAACTCCAGACGCATGTGCCACCATGTGCATCTGCTTACATGGGACCTGGAGAATCAAACTGGGGTCCTTAGGCTTCGTAGGCATGTGCCTTAACCGCTAAGCCATCTCTCCAGCCTTGGGCTATCTTTATTAAAGATGGAAATGGCACCTGGTAGCAATACATCCCTCAGAATTGACCCACAGCAGTTCCTGTGATTGTTATTGTCCAGCAGCGTAATGCGGAGTGAAGCTTGCATCTCAACTCCCTGCTCATTGTGTGACCCCCATGCAGCAGCCGATGGTGGAAGCAGACAGTGGGGGAGTGAGCCCCATGTGATTTGGTTTAGTTGGTAAATTTTCAGGACCTTAACTTGCAACAAACAATGATAAAGGGCTTTGCTGTGAATGTAACCTAAGACTGCAACTGTTGCAGTCCTTAAAGGTTGTCACACAGGATGCTGCCTTCTCATGGCCATGAGTTGATAACCCCCACTCAGCCTTTACTTCCTAGCACACACATACCGCCTGTGTGCATGAGTTCCAGAACCCATCTCATGATACTTGGGCTCTTCTGGTGAGAAGGGTTTTGTTAAGAGCAAGGTCTGTCCTAGTTCTCTCATGGCCTTCATCCATGCATATATCACGTTTTCTGTACAAGTTTTTTGTGTGGAAAGTCAGTGCTCAAAGTTTCATTGCAACCACTTCTGGTTTTTATTTTATTTTTATTTATTTTATTTTATTTTATTTATTTATTTATTTATTTATTTATTTATTTTTTTTTTTTTTTTGAGGTAGGGTCTCACTCTGGTCCAGGCTGACCTGGAATTCACTGTGTAGTCTCAGGGTGGCCTTGAACTCACGGCAATCCTCCCATCTCTGCCTCCCGAGTGCTGGAATTAAAGGCGTGCCTGGCTTTTATTTTTTTATCTGAGAGAGAGAGAGAGAACGAATGGGCACAACAGGGCCTCCAGCCACTGCAAATGAACTCCAGACACATGCGCCACTTTGTGCATCTGGCTTAAGTGGGTTCTGGAGAATCGAACCTTGGTCCTTTGGTTTTGCCGGCAAGCGCCTTAACGGAACTGCTAATCTGTCTCTCCAGCCCTTCTGCTTGTTTTTACTTGTTTCTTTTGTGCTGGGATAGAAGCCAGGGCCTCACAAATCCTACGCTCTAGCACTGAGCAACACCCCTGGCCTGCTCCTGTTTTTAAGGAGTGCTGGGGATCCAGGGGACAATGATTGTTTTATTTATTTATTTTTTAATATTTATTTTTATTTATTTATTAGAGACAGAGAAAAGGAGGGAGAGAGAGAGAGCGAGTGAAAGAGAGAGAGAGAGAATGGGTGCACCAGGGCTTCTAGCCATTGCAGTCCAATTCCAGGTGCATGTGCCACCTTATGCATCTGGCTCACGTGGGACCTGGAGAATCGAACCTGGGTCATTAGGCTTCACAGGCAAGTGCCTTAACCACTAAGCCATCTCTCCAGGCATTATTTTTTTTTTAAATATTTTATTTATTATTTGGAGAGAGAGAGAGAGTGGAAAAAAAAGAATGGGCACACCAGGGCCTCCAGCCACTGCAAACAAACTCCAGGTGCATGCAGCCCCTTGTGCATCTGGCTTACATGGGTACTGGGGAATTGATACTGGGTCCTTGGGCTTTGCAAGCAAGTGCCTTAATTGCTAAGCCATCCCTCCAGCCCCATGAGTGTTTATTCCGACTTCTCTCCTAGGACAACCACGAGGAGGACTATTTTCTGTACGTGGCCTACAGTGATGAGAGTGTCTATGGGAAATGACTGGAGGACAGCCCAGTGTTTGGGAGCACCTGGACTTGGGGGTAGGGGAGGGGTGCGAGTGGGACTTGGGGAACCAGAGGGAGGGCTCCCAGCATGGAAGGGAGTGAAGACGAAGACATCAGAAACCATCACACCGTGCACACTGGCATCATATTTCACGTGCTCAGTCATTTCTCTCCTGTTGCTTCCTCGGCCAGAGAACGGGCTCCCATGGCAGAATGTGGATGACATAACTTCCCGGCATTGCAGAGAATTGCTGCGAGATTTTATTGGAGGGCTGGGAGGTAGGGACACAAGAGATGACTTTTCACATTTGCACATTCAGGGTGGGGAAGGGGACTTGCTAGTGGACCATTCCTAGGGACCAAAAGACACCCAATTTCATTGACGCATAGTGACCTCTGATCCACCTCCTCCCTCCCCTCCCGTTTCTTTTCTCCCACACAGATGTCACCGCGCCGCCCCAGTGGTGGCAGTGGACACCCACACGGATGTTTAGATGGGGTGCTCTTGCTTCTGGAAAACAAGAGTTGCACAGGAAAGGGGTTATGGCCACAGGGCTTTCTTTGGGCAACGTTAAACTGGAGTTGATCACCGAGCATCTCTCTCTATCCGCCAAGTACTTGGCATTTTATGCCTCGGCACCTGTACTTGCATGCTCCAGCCAGCCCGCTAGCATTCCCTTCAGCATCTCACGGACAGTGTCTGTGGAGGGGCCGGGTTCTGAGGTCGCCACACCTGCCACTCATCCAGCATCCTGCCCCATGTTCTGCTCTCCTCCATCTCACACCCGTAGATGGCCAGCCATGCCCCTCCTCCCGTTCTCATCCCTGTGTCTACTAAGAAAAGATGGAGGAGGAGTGACTTTGAATAATTCGTGGCTATCTTATTGGTTTCTTTTCATGTAGGTGCAGGGTGGGGGTGGGGAAGCAGGAATAACACTCAGATCTGACATTTCAGTTGGCTAGTGCAAAGGGTCCTTCCTGTTGGGGGCAACTGGTGTGTGTGTTCTGTCAGCTGCAAGTTCTTGTGTCATGAAATCAGTGCTGTCAGACCAAGGAAATAAAATAATTGCTTACTTAAGAAACCACCTTGAATTCAGACATGTCGCCTTTATTTGGTCTCCATTGGAACGGAGGGTGTGGGGACACTTGAACAGAAGGTGTGGACCTGGGTGGATGTTCTCAAATTGTCAGCTGATCGAGTGCAACTTTCCTCATCAGGAGTTGTTGCCAGAGGGGGCACGTGCTGGTGGGCAGTGTGTCTGGGTTGTTGTGATGGGTTCTGCTTCACACAGAAGTTCTGTGTCACCGCTTTATGTATTTCTCAGCTGGAGTTGGAAGTCTGCCTGCCTCCGAGTGAAGGGATGGGGTAGAGCTGTGCTAATTACCACTGCCAGCTAGGCCTTGTCCCAGAGCCAGTGACTCACAACTGTAGTGTGGGTGGCTGGTTTTAAAAGAGCTCCTCCAAGGATTCTGCTGTTGTCACTCAAGTTCACTCTAGCCTGCAGGCTTCGCTTTGTGTCCCAAACACATCTTACTCTGAAAACGCGCTTCGTGAGAGGGTGCCATCTTCCGAAACGGAGTGAGGTTCCTGGTGTCAAGGGCAGATTATGTGCCTTCTGACTGTATTCTTTCTTTGGGAAGTGGTATGTAGGTGGGCTGGGAGAATGGAAATCTAGAAAGAATGAAGAACGAAACCCATTTCCAATATTCTGCTCTCCTGCAGTTGTTTACCCTGGAAGTGTCTCCTCTGTACTTTGAAGGAAGTCACCAGGAAGGAAGTAGAAGACCCAAGTCAGGATTTCATGGAAGATCAGATAGTGTCCAACTAAATGAGTGAGAAAACTGAAGTCAGAATTGAGAGGATGGGCTGGGTGTGGTGGCCCACGCCTTTATTCCCAGGCCTCTGGAGGCAGAGGATCGTTGTGGATAGAAAGTGTCTGCAATGTGCAAGGCATTGTGTGTTGCCACAAATTTGAAAATTAGCTGGGTATGACCTTAAAAAGCCACCACTCTGGTGTGTGCAATAGCCAAGCTTCACAGAGCCCCTTGGGAGGAGACAGGGCATATTTTAATTTTTTTTTTTTTGAGGTAGGGTCTCACTCTAGTCCAGGCTAACCTGGAATTCACTATGTTGTCTCAGACTGGTCTTGAACTCATGGTGATCCTCCTGCCTCTGCCTCCTGAGTGTGGTGGGATTAAAGGTGTGTGCCACCATACCTGGCTATCTTTAAAATTTTATATATTTTTGTTGTTTTATATATTTTTATTGTTTATTATCTCATTATAATTTACATACTTTGTAGGAATTTCCAATAATTTTAACATAAGAAAATGAACCTGGGATAAAATAGAGTCTTACTTATTTTCTTCTCAAAATAATTTTGAAAGACTGAGCTTCCCCCTCCCATATGCATTTTTCTTTTCTTTCTCCCCCACCTCCTTATGCATTTTTAAGTGACTGGCTGGTTTTTAAAATTAATTATTTTTTTGAGGTAGGGTCTCATTCTAGCCCAGGCTGACCTGGGATTCACTATACAGTTCCAGGCTGGCCTTGAACTCGGTGATCTTCCTACCTCTGCTTCCCAAAAGCTGAGGTTAGAGGCTTGAGCCACCACACCGGGCAGGCTGTTTTATTTTTAACTGTATGAAATCACCAGATATTTTCAGAAGCTGCTATATTTGGCCCTAAACAGGTTCCGAAGCCAGGTTGTTTCCTTAGCGTAGCCCTTAGTAATTATTTCCTTCCTGACCCACACCTGCCGCCCAGACTCTCCCAACCCCTCTGTTTACCTCAACAGCTATGACAGTGCAAAGTCTGCATTTGGTCAGTCTTGCCGTGCTGCATGGCACTCTGGGGATGGCAGGAATAGACACCTTACTTTTCTCAGATACTTTGATAATGGGGCACAGAAACCAATGAGCTGACTAAAGACACAAATACACTCCTTGCCCAAAAGCTGTGAGACCAAACTGCCCTGTTGTATTACAGGTCCTGCCTCTGAATCTTTTCTTTCTATTTAGTTCTGGGCAGTTGATACTTTGTAAACACACATGACCAGATCATTTTTCAAGTGTGAAGCAACAGGAAGTGATAGCCCTTAGCAGCAGCAGTCATATGATGCATTTCACCATACCCTTGGCAGGTAAGCAGAGTCTTGCCTGTGACTAATGACAAATAGTCTGTACTCAGCACCACAAGGCCATCTGTTCTGACAGTTCTGTTTGCAACACAGTGGAATATCCACGTTCCTTATGGTTTCTTGTTAAAGGCACGTGGCTCCTATCACTTGCATTAAATGATTCTGAAACCTCTTTTTTTAAAAAAAAAAAAAAATGGGGCTGGAGAGATGGCTTGGCAGTTAAGGCACTTGCCTACAAAGCCAAAGGGCCCAGGTTCGATTCCCCAGAACCCATGTAACACAAGGTGGTGCATGTGTCTGGAGTTTTTTTCAGTGGCTAGAGGTCCTGGCATGCCCATTATCTCTGTCTCTATCTACCTCTTTCTCTCACAAATATATATATATATATATATATATATAGAGAGAGAGAGAGAGAGAGAGAGAGAGAGAGGAGAGGGGCGGGGGAGAGAATGGGCACGCCAGGGCCTCTAAAGCCATTGCAAATGAATTTCAGGTGCATGCCCCATTTTGTGTGTCTGGCTTTATGTGGATACTGAGGAATCAAACCTGGGTCCTTAGGCTTTGCAGCCAAGTGACCCTTAACCACTAAGCCCTCCAGTCTCCAATTCTGAAACTTCTTGGATAGAGAATTGAAATACATTTTCTTTTTTCTTAATGTACTAAGTAATGGATTTCTTTTATTACCACTCGTAGATACAATATACTTTGACATTAACTTCTATTATGATAACGTAAACTGTTCTGGTGTACTGCGTATACATGAACAAGTATGACCGACTCCTATCCACATGAACAATGTTCTGTTGCCCAGAGCAGCATGGCAGGTAAGCCTTGGTGTTGCCAAGAGGGCACCCTCAGTTCTCTATCCCTGTGTCCAGACCTGCAAGCTTGGCAGAAGCACTTTATCCAGTTTTTGCTCAGCCAGCTCTCAGCCAGTTATGGAATGACAAGTGATGGGACTTTTTAGACAACTCTAAAATCCTCAAGTAGCAAATCCTTGAGGGTCCCACACTTCTTAAGTACCCTTGGGTTAGTAAGAGGAGACATTTAAGGGAAGGACTAGGGGGAAAGAACAAGCAATTCTGGTCAACTAGCTTTTCTAGCTTTTATAACAGCAGCATTATGCAGAGGTTCAAGCGTTATATAAGGACTGTACAGATGAGTCCTCATGCTAGCCCAACTGTGACAATAAACTGTCAGGTGATAACTTATTGTGGCTTCAGTAGAAGGGGAACTCACGTTGACTCTGCAGAGTTGGGTTCAAACTCAGGTCTCTGCACAGAGCATGCATAGGTTCTCCCCAGGGGTCAAATCAAATGAGGAGGTCTGAGTGAGGCGTGTTTTCGGGCAGGAGAAGATGGTGACGCTGTTAGATGTTTCCACATCTCTGTGATGTCCCATGTCATCTAGGTTGCTTTTGTTTGCTGCTACGGTCATCAGCTATCTGGAAGACCCTCCGTCCAGCCTGTCTCATGAGCTCTGCCCAGAAACACCTCTTGTAGGAGGGAATGACCACAAGTGACACAATAGCTGTGACAGTATTTATTCTTTCTAATGTAAAAAGTCCGTGTTTGCACTGAGGATTGTCACCAGGGCCATTGACATCATGTGGTCTTCATCCACAAGGTCAAAGGTCACATCTGCCCATCGTGATCGGATGGAGGAAGAGGTCAGAGAAGAGGACCAACCACCTTATCTTCAGGAAGGTTCCCTGTAGTCCCTGGAGAGAGTTCGATTTATGTCTGCTAGCTAGAACTTGGTGACACGGCCACATCTAGTTGCAAGTAGTTGGAAAACCCAAGTGTGACTCAGAATTTTATTGCTGTGGAAAAAATCTAGTGAATATATATAAATGCCAGTTTCCACAACCTCCTCTAACATTCTCAGAAAATCCTCAATGAAATTCTGAGGGCAGGCCATGTCCACATGTTTTGTTTTTCTATGATAATTTTTGGAATTGTTCATTTTGTGTTTACCTGACATCACTTCCTGAATTGGGAACACAGGTTATTTGTTTCTGTGTTCCTGAAGCGAGTTTGAGCTCTCGAGAAGAATGCGTTTGTGAAGAGCACAAGTGCCTGCGTGTTCCAAGGAGAGAGGCTCACTCACTCTCAGCTCATTTACCTTGGATTTCAAATTCATTTAGACTCTTGCCAATTAAATATGAGGCACTAGTTGTTCAGCCAAGCAACTACGAATCCATTATCAGTGAAATGACTGGCAGTAACGTGTGTTAGCTTTCGTGACTGTAACAAAATCCCAGAGGAAAGTCAACCAAAAGAATGAAATATTAAGCCGGGCGTGGTGGCGCACACCTTTAATCCCAGCACTCGGGAGGCGGAGGTAGGAGGATCGCTGAGAGTTCAAGGCCACCCTCAGACTACATAGTGAATTCCAGGTCAGCCTGGACCAGAGTGAGACCCTACCTTGCAAAACCAAAAAAAAAAAAAAAAAAAAGAATGAAATATTCAGGCTAGAGGGATGGCTTAGCGGTTAAGGCACTTGCCTGAAAAGCCAAAATACCGAGGTTTAATTCCCCAGGACCCACTTAAGCCAGATGCACAAGGTGGCACATGCTTCTGGAGTTCCTTTGCAGTGGCTGAAGGCCCTGGTGTGCCCATTCTCTCTCTGCCTCTTCCTTGCTCTCAAATAAAATGAAGAAAGAAGGAAATAGTCATTCTGATGCACGGTTTTGGTCCACAGGTATTTCGGCATGTCACCTTGGACCCACAGCCAAGCAGAACATCATAGCAGGGACAGGTGTATAGCAGTTACCTCCTTGATGCAGGGCGAGACCGTTGCCCTGCTAGTTTTCGGTCTCCCGTTGGTTCAGTTGTTCCTTGTTAGGCCCCATTCCTCCTTTTGCAGTGGGAATGTTTACGCTGTGACATTATGCATTAGGACTATGTAATTTGTGTTTGTTTTCCAGGACTCACAGTTTAAGAGACAGTCTTGAGTCTCAGATGAGACTTTGGAGTTTTGAACAGTGTAAGGACTGGTAAAAATGATGGGGACTTTTAAAGTTGGACCAAATGCTATTTGCATGCTGGGATGACCATGAGTGTATGGGGTCAGATGCAGAATATGGAGGTTTGACTCTAAAATTTATCCCATGTACTTACGTGTTTGTGATTAAGCCTCACACTTAATTCCCCAGCTAGTGGAGCCTTTGGGAGATGGAGCCTTGCTGGAGGAAGTGTGTTGCTGAGTGTGGGCCTTGGGGTTTTATAATTTAGCCTCTCTTGCCTAGTTCTAGCCTCTCTTGCCTAGTTCTAGCTAGCTTACTCTTGCAGCTACCTCCATTCTGATGTGGCGCCCTGCTGCCTGTCATGATTTCTGTACCATGATGAAATGTGTCCTCACAACTAAGCCAGAAATGAACCTTTATCTTCTTCCACAAGCTGCTTCTGCTCAGGTGTTTTGTTGCTCAGGTGTTTTATACAGACAACTGAACTGACACGTCCTATAAATATAGTCGAATTTTTTAATCATTGTGATGCAATTATATGTAAATGGTTGTAGTAATTACATCATCATAAAATGACATTAACATACTTAAATAAACATGTTCAGCTTATTGCCAAATAATTGTTTTCATGAATTATAATGTTAGTCGTTTCACTTTCACTGTGTGCATGCAATAGATCAGGGCTGGGCACATCTGCCTTCAGTCTCAGGTAACCCATCTGAGGATGAGAAGCGATGTTAACAATAGTTGTGTGGTGTTGGTGAAATGAGATGAGGCTCAAGCCTCAAGAGGTTCTTGGGTATGGGTTCTGAAGACTATATATAATTCATTTTCAAGCAGAGGGACATAGAAGAGTGACAGAACGGGTGCGCCAGGGCTAGAGAGGGTCTCTAGCTGCTACAAATGACTCCAGATGCATGCACCACTTTGTACTTCTGGCTTTGTGTGGATACTGGGGAATCTAACTCCGGTCTTGGGCTTTTCAGGCAAGTGCCTTAACTGCTGAGCCATTTCTCCAGCCCTGAAGGTATATTTTTAATGTTTAATAAGGAAATAAGCTCAGAGACTATCAATGTCACAAAACACTTGAGAGAATCAATTTATAGGAAAGAACACTCACTTTGGCTCATGGTTTCAGAGGTTTCAGTCCCCGGTTATTTTGCCAAGCTGGCTTTGGATCTGAGCTGGCACAGTGCCCCATGGTAGGAGAATCACACAGTGAGGAAGACGGTTTGCCTCACGGCAGCTGAGAAACAGAGACGTTGTAATCCCTCTCAAGGGGACACCCCCGTGCCCTTTCTTCCAGTAGGAACCACCTTCTAGGAGTTCTGTCACCATCCACTGGGGCCACAACACAGGTGGATGACCAAGTCTTCACACTTGTGCCTTTGTGAGATATCAGCTGTGTTTTCCTTTGACGAACCCTTATCAAGGGGATAGAAACATGTATGCATGGGTTCATTTCTAGTAGTTGGCAGAGCTGGGAATCCCATCTGTCTTTTGATTTAATTCTGATTTTTGATTTAATTGCGAGGCATGGTTCCTTCCTTAAGACGTGTTTGGAGTGGGAAAAAAAAAAAAAAAAACTGAGATGCTCCATCAACAACTTGCCAGTGAAGATGGATGGAGTGGTCTTACTGGGACATTAGTGACTCTTGAAGAATGTTAGAAGGACTGGGGAGATGGCTCAGAAGTTAAAGGTGCTTGCTTGCAAAGCACGCTGGCCCAGACTCAATTCTCTAGAATCTTTGTTGAGCTGAATACAAAGCAGCACATTAGGGCTATGGTTGCAATGTACCTACAACATGAGAGGCTGAGCCATGAGAACTTGAAGTTCAATGTCCAGCTAGTCTGAGTCTGTTTATGGACAGACCTTTTCTCAAAGAAGGTGGAGCACAGACCTCCACACATGTGGGTGTGCACATACACACACAACACAACACACATATAAATCATTTTTTAAAAAAAAATGTCTGGAAGGATGGTTCAGTGATTAAGGCGCTTGCCTGCAAAGCCTTGTTCAATTCCCCAGTACCCATGTAAAGCCAGATGCACAAAGTGGTGCAGGCATCTGGAGTTCATTTGCAGTGGGTGATGCCCTTGCATGCCCATTCTCTCTGTCTCTCTTCTCTTTCTCTCTCTCTCTTCTTGCAAATAAATAAGTCATATGGAACCCTACTTTTCTGGACAATGGAAAATAGATTGTTACTAGAAAATATTCAGTGCCAGGGATGGGATATCTTTCAGTGAGTTGTTGGCCAGGGAGGTGACAGATACCCCAAAACACTGTAGGCCAGTGCCCTTGGTTTCCCACCACTAAAACAGACCCTAACTGAAGACTTTCCAAGACTCAAGGTCCATTGCTGAAGATGAGGAAAGCCTCCTCCATGTGGACCAGCTGAAGAAAGCTGCAAAAAGCTCTGCTGCCACAGTTCAGTGGGGAGAGAAAACACCAGTGAAGGACTCAACAGTGGACACAAAATTTGGCCAGCTGCCAAATCGGGTGCAAGACAACTGCTCAAAACTGGCCTCCATGGGACATCCCTGATACTGAGTCATGAGCCCTAGGGGTGTAACGTCTGCTGATGTCACAGTGCCTGACACTATGCTCAGCAAACTGTCCAGTAAGCACTTCTCTGTCCAAATATATTAATGCTACTCTCACTTTTGGTTAGAAGACTCTCTTTCAGATGGTGGTGACCTTGGGATGACTCAGAAGGCACCATGGTGCTGAGAAGTGGAGTTTCAAGACTCAGGGGCAGAAGATGGGGGGGAATGTAAGAGCCAAAGGAAGAGTAGGGAAGCTCCTCCAGACACAAAATGGCCTGGATATCCATGACCTCACAGTTGACAGAAAGTTGTCCAAATTAAACTGAGAGGGGAGGGGACATGATGGAGAGTGGAGTTTCAAAAGGGAAAGTGGGGGTGGGGGAGGGAAGTCCCATGGGATATTGTCTACAATTAAGAAAGTTGTCAAGAAAGAAAGAAAGAAAGAAAGAAAGAAAGAAAGGAAGGAAGGAAGAAAGGAATGTATCAGAAATATAAGAAAAAGAAGGAAGCAAGAGAAAAAAAAGTACACAGTGTCTTATGCGGACTCTAAGAAGTTGATCCTGTAGAAGTTGATGGTACAATGGCAATTACTGGAGACTGAAGACCGTCGAGAGGGAAGAAGAGAGATGGGGATGATGAATCAGTGAGCTCTACGTTACAGTGGGCCAGGAGCACTAAGTGCCGGGTCTTGTTGCTGATTGGTGAGTGTAGGTAACAATGACATGCTGTATTTAAGAGAACAAAAGATTAGAAAGGATTAGAAGGAAGAATTCTGAATGCTTTCACTATAAAAAGACCAATGATCGAGGACATAAATATAGTTTACCTGATTTTAGACATTATATAGTATATACACAGCACATTATGATACCCCATGGATATTTACAAGGTTATGTATTTTCCATCTAAGAAACAGAAAATAGAATAATTCTTGCCAGAGCCACAGTTCTCCTCCATCGCCCCTCCCAGGAGGCCAGACTCTAAGATAACTACTTGATGAATTAGGTGTGGAGGCATACATCCAGCTTCCGTATTCACGTGTAATAAAAGAGCCGCCTGTTAAGCCGGGCGTGGTGGCGCACGCCTTTAATCCCAGCAGAGGCAGAGGTAGGAGGATCACCATGAGTTCAAGGCCACCCTGAGACTACATAGTGAATTCCAGGTCAGCCTGACCTAGAGTGAGACTCTACCTTGAAAAACCAAAAAAAAAAAAAAAAAAAAAAAAAAAAGGCCGCCTGTCATCTATTTTGATTGATTGGCTGGGACGACTTTAATAAGGTAATTTGCAAGGCAGTTCTATAGCCCCAAGTTTTTCCCTCATGTCTTTACAATTCAGGGAGCCTCCATTTCCAGAATATTGTGGTCATTGTCTATGTGGCCCCTAGGTGGCAGGGCAGGCTCACTTAACAATTTTCTGCAGCCATAGTTGTCAGGGACTTTAACTCTCGTTTTCCCTATCAAACATAAAAGCATGTGACACTTCTATATAAACAAATACTACCGAATCTTAACGATATACACAAATTGAGAGATCATCTTGTTCAGTGATTTTCTTTTTTTTTTTTTGGTTTTGCAAGGTAGGGTCTCACTCTGGCCCAGGCTGACCTGGAATTAACTATGTAGTCTCAGGGTGGCCTCGAACTCACGTCCATCCTCCTACCTCTGCTTCCCAAGTGCTGGGATTAAAGGCGTGTGCCACCACTCCCAGCTAAAGTTTTTTTTTTTTTTAAAAGAAAATTTTGTTTATTTTCAAACAGAGAAAGGTAGAAGAGAGATTGACAGAGAGATTGGGGATACTAGCCACTGCAAATGAACTCCAGATTCATGGGCCATTTTGTGCATCTGGCTTTATGTGGGCACTGGGGAATCAAACCCCAGTTGTTAGGTTCTTCAGGCAGACACCCTAACCACTGAGCAATCTCTCCAGCCCCCCCAATTTCTTTCTCTCTCCTTTTCTTTCTTTCTTTCTTTCTTTCTTTCTTTCTTTCTTTCTTTCTTTCTTTCTTTCTTTTTTTTGGGGTTTTTCTAGGTAGGGTCTAACTCTAGCCCAGGCTGACCTGGAATTCACTGTGTCGTCTCAGAGTGGTCTTGAACCCATGGTGATCCTCCTACCTCTGTCTCCTGAGTGCTGAGATTAAAGGCATGAGCCACCACACCCGGCTATCCAAAATTTCTTTTGACTTGGGCTTTCCTGCTTTGCTTTTCCTCCTAACTCTCCATAAAATAAATCTCATAATCCATAATTTACCCTTCTCTGGGTCCACATTTTCAATTCTTGAATCTCTTGGACAAGGACCTGAAGTTGGGGTTCTGCTAGATGCACAGGCAAGAGCTGAGATTCTGAGGTATGCGAAACACACGGGGAAACGGCAAATGCATGCCGGCTGCAGGCTCGCGCAGCTGCAGAGTTGTGTTACAGTGTGACATATGTGACAAGACCACTCAAAACGGCCTGTCACTGAGGAGTCAAGCTGGAGCCGAGCTGGAAGCCCCTTTTCCTGTTGACTGGCTGTCAGGCTGTTGGAAAGAGTTGGGCAGCTGTCGGGGGAGAAAAGTCATCAATGGTCTTAATGAGCAGCGGACTCTACAGCTTTGTAGCAGGCCAGGTAGGCCAAGCATACCAACTGGTGTAATGGCATGACTGTTACTGGGCAACCAAACTGGTCTCTAAATTGGACTTGAAGTCCTCTCCATGGGACCAAATTCCTGCCTGCTACCGACATTTGCAAAGCCTATGGCTGGGGAGGTCATCAGCTCTAGAGGGGAAACGACTACTTTTGTCTGGCTAAATGGATATATTCTGCCACCAAACTGCTCTCTAAATACCTCTGTTTATGCCACTCAATTTATGCTACTCTCAATTTTGGTTAGAGAAGTTTCTCTTTTCAGATGGTGGTGACCACTGGGGAGACTCAAAACTCACCAAAGTGCTGAGAAGAAGTGACAGAGGCGTGTTCAGCACCAGGTAAGTCACCTGTAGCCCACCTTCAAAGGCTCAGGGGCCGTTGTGGAAGAGGTGGTGGAAAGAATGCAAGAGTCAAAAGAAGAGGAGGAGACTTACAATGTGCTCTTCCAGCCACAAACGGCCATGGTATGCATGACCTCACAATGGGCTGATTGATGCTCTTACACAAGACGTGCATGACGGGAAGAAAAAAGCCTTGACATTGAAATAGAAGAAAGGGTAGTTGGAATGAGGGTGGAGGGAGGGGACTATGATCGTGTATATTGTCTACATGTACAGAGATTTCCAATAAAAAGTTTAAAAAACCAGGTTTGGTGGCACATGCCTTTAATCCCAGCACTCGGGAGGCAGAGGTAGGAGGATCATTGTGAGTTTGAGGCCACCCTGAGACAGAGGGAGAAAGAACAATTGAACTCCAGACGCTTGAACCACCTAGTGGGCATGTGCAACCTTGCACTTGCCTCACCTTTGTGCATCTGGCTTATGTGGGATCTGGAGAGTCAAACATGGGTCCCTAGGCTTCATAGGCCTTAACTGCTAAGCCATTTCTCCATCCAATAATATTAATTTTTGACAGTAACTGAACAAAGGAGTGAAACTGACTAGAAGCAAAACCTAAAGTGGACATCGGTGTGGAAGAGCATGAACTTTCTCTGTCCTCCATGTGAAATTTAAGTACAGGCATGGATGGCTGCATATATCAAAGTATTTCCTTATGATAGTGTCACTTAGGGATGGGACAGCTGTCTTAAGTTATATAAGTAGATATTATGTTGTTTGCATAACCACCAAATTGCCTAATGACACTTTCTCAGACACGGGAGTGTGTGTGTGTATCTTTGCCATGATATTTTGATCCAACCACATTTAATTTGTGACTCCAGAGAGACAAGAATACCAAACCTTTAGTGAAAATGTACTCATTCAAAAAGAAGATTTTGATCTCAGAAATGTTTTCCTGTTTGGCTTAGAATGAAATGCACTACCTCGCCTGAGTTCTAAGCAGCATTCTCACCCATCTTGTGGGTGCCAATAGAAAACACACACACACACACACAATCAGTGAAGAAAGAATGACCTAGCAAGAACTTTTTCTGCTGGGCTCCATAGTCTCCATTTTTGCTTTGATTAACCAGGTCCAGACTCCTCAGTTTCCTTCAAAGAAGTTTCCTGTGAGTTTGAGTTCCTCCTCACTTCAGGTATGTGTAAACACTTCTGCTTCACTGATATCCTCTGTCCCCCAAAGCTTGAACATTATGACTATGTGTATCTCTATATTTCTCTTTTAGGAAATTTATTTATTAGCAAGCACAGGGAGAGAGAAGAGAGAGGGACAAGCAGACATGGAGAGAGTGAGAGACAGATATGGAGAGAGAGAGAGAAAGAGACAGAGAGAGACTGACAGAGAATGGGCACGCCAGGGCCTCTAGCCACTGCAAATGCATGTGCCACCTTGTACATCTGGCTTTACATGTGTATTGGGAACTAGAACTTGGTTTGTCAGGTTTTGCAGGCAACTGCCTTAACCACTGAATCATCTATCTAGCCCTCATTTAAGATATTTTTTAAAAATATTTTATTTGTTTGAGAGAAAGAGGCGGATAGAGAATGGATGTGCCAGGACTTCCAGCCACTGCAAACAAACTCCAGACACATGCACCACCTTGTGTATCTGGCTTACGTGGGTCCTGGGGAATCGAACCTAGGTCCTTTGGCTTTGCCTTAACCACTAAGCCATCCCTCTAGCCCTCATTTAAGACTTTTGTCTTTGTTTTGTTTTGTGAGGCAGGGTCTCACTCTAGCTCAGGCTGACCTGGAATTCACTATGTAGTCTCCGGGTGACCTTGAAGCGATCCTGACCTGTGTGCCACCACTCCCGGCTTTTTTTTTTTTTTTGTAGTCTCAGGCTGACCTGGCCTTGAAGTCTCCGGGTGGCCAGCAATCCTCCTACCTCTGTCTCCCAGGTGCTGGGATTAAAGGCGTGTGCCACCACTCCCGGCTTTTTTTTTTCTTTTTTTCAAGGTAGGGTCTCACTCTAGCTCAGGCTGACCTGGAATTCACTATGTATTCTCAGGGTGGCCTTGAACTCATGGCGATCCTCCTACCTCTGTCTTCCAAGTGCTGAGATGAAAGGTCATTTAAGACATTTTTGATACAAGGTTAGCATGAACTGTGACATGCCTCCTAGCTTGAAGTCAAGGTTTTGTTTATTTGACTCTTTTATCCCCAGTGTGCTGCACGTATGTTGCTCTTCTCTGGATAGTCAAGTGAGGTATTTTTACATCTGACAAAAGAGTGGCTTTATTCTAACCAGAGTTCTTTCAGCTCTGATGCCGAGAGTCATAACTAAAGAAGTAGAGCTAAATTCTTCTTGAACTTTGAAGTTTTGATATTTTGGTATAGTCTGTCTTGATCATTTCATTTTAAAAATAGTTTATTTACTATTTATTTGTGGTGGGGTGGGAGAATGGAATGCTAGGGCCTCTTGCCATTGTGAATGAACTCCAGATGCATGCACCACTTTATGCATCTGGCTTTACGTGGGTCCTGAGGAATCACACCCCAGCCATCAGGCTTTGCAAGCAAGTGCCTTTTATCTGCTGAGCCACCTCACCAGCCCTGATTATTTGCTTTTAATACTAGGGAGGATGTATATGAAATGTAGAAACAAGCCAGGAAGTCATGATTGCATGAATAGATTATGGATTTGTTTAAATATTAAAATAGTATAAAAGACGCTGTCCATGAGTCATTTAATTATGGAATCACTTAGAAAAGCAATAAAATGTGTATGTTAACCCATGCTTCAGTTATAAATTAAACATTTATTTCCAGGGAGCACAGCTAATTACATGTAGATTTCTAGTTGTAAAAGCAGAAAATTCTCTGTCACATCAGTTCAAGCTAGAAGCTGAAGTGAATAGAGAGGTACACACCTCAACTTTTTGGAGCTTTATTTATTGTGGATCAACAATTGATTTTTCTGATTCTTACTACAGAACATGTGTATGTGTGTGTGTTTCTGTGCATGGAACTTCGGTCTATATACATGTCCTATAAGCACTACCACTGAACTATATTCCTAGCCCGGTTACATCATATAAGGATTGATGCTGGACAGGTGGCACATGCCTTTAATCCCAGCACTCGGAAGGTTGAGGTAGGAGGAATGCTGTGAGTTCAAGGCCAGCCTGAGACTAGCAGGTCAGCCTAGGCTAGAGTAAGACCCTACATAAAAAGAAAGAAAGAAAGAAAATAAAGAAAGAATTGATTGAACTGCATTCTCAAGGCTTGCCTGCACTATGCAGTGAGGCTCAGTATTCAAAGGCTAAGACCAGGAGCTGGAGAGATGGCTTAGCAGTTAAGGCACTTGCCTGAGCAGCCTAAGGACCCAGGTTTGATTACCCAGTACTCAGGTAAACCAGATGCACAAGGTGGTGCATGTGTCTGGAGTTTGTTTACAGTGGCTACAGACCTTGGTGCGCCCATTCTCTCTTTCTCTCTGAAAAAAAAAATTAAATTTACTAAATAGCTTTGTACTCTTCTAAAGTTATTTATTTTATTCATTTCCACATTTTGATGGTACATTTTCACTTATTTTAATCTTCAAAGTTGAAAACAAGCATCCAGAGCAGGAAATAGGCATATCTATTCTTCACCACAAATTTCTAAAACCTATTGCTTCACTTACTTTTATTATCACATACCTTCTGAAATTATGATGATACTGATATGTTACTAGAATTTTATGATAGACTTACACTCTATTCCACAGTTTTTTCTTTACAGAGATGACTGAGGAGCTCATAACCTTTTCTATGGTGAATGAAACTCTCAGAAGAAGCATACATAAAGAATGGTAAGAGTAAATTTCATTCAGACAAATTGTCATTCACCAAGGAGAACCGAAAATGTCACAAACATTGTATAAAGCACAAGAGCACAGCAGAAAACAGCAATGGGAACAATAAGATCTTATATTCACTAAACACGTAAAGAGTTTATGTTTTAAGCCAGGCATGATGGCTCACGCCTTTAATCCCAGCACTCGGGAGGCAGATGTAGGAGGATTGATGTGAGCTTGAGGCCACCCTAAGACTGTGTAGTGAATTCCAGGGAAGCCTGAGCTAGAGTGAGACCCTACCCCAAAAATACCAAGTAAATAAATAAATAACATTATGCACTAAATTGTACAGTAGGGAGATGGGAGAAGAAGTGTAAAGTTATTTTTTCTAGTGTAGTTAGAAATACACAAATTAAAACAAATAAAATATCAATTTAATATAGAAAAAGCCAAATGGCCAATATCACAATAACATAAAAGTAATTTGGATAGGTTAGATATTTCATCACTAAAGTGAGAGTTGCTGTGAACCTGAAAAGAAGAATAAACTTTGAGTGTGAAAAAGGATGGAAATGAATGCCCTTGTTATGGGATTTTAGGAGTCAGATCATGGAAAAATATTGAGTCCGCATGCCTAGATGACTGGGCTCAGGGAACTGTTCATTTTGTTAAAATTAAACAGTTTTTAGACAATTAAAAAATGTTTATTTGCAAGCAGTGAGAAAGGGAGGGAAGGAGAAGGTAAGAAAGAGACTGAATATGGGCTTGCTTGAATTTGGGTTCTAGCCACTGTAAACAAACATTAGATGCTTGTGCCACTTTGTGCATCTGACTTTACGTGGGTACTGGGGAACTGAACCTGGATCCTTAGGCTTTGCAGGCAAGCTTCTTAACTGCCGAGTCATCTCTACAGCTGTAGGCTTAAACATTTTAATTGAACTGATGGGGTTTCAGACTGGAGCATTGTGTGCAATTGACATTGGAGTCTTTGATCTCCCTATTTCCTGAAACAAGCAAAAAAAAAAAAAAAAAACCCGTACATTTCTTTTTCAGATTTGGAACTTAGAAAAGAAATTCAGTATTAGAAAAGATAACATGTAACCCTTGGTAAGGTTTCATGCAGGTGGCATAATTTAAAGTTAAAGTTACAGCTAGCTGTCTCCAGACATTCATCTGATTGCATCCAGACTAAGTGACAGAAGGAAGAGATAGATGAAGGGTCAAATGTAGATCAGATGTAGCAGAGGCCAGTTTCACAGAGCACTCAAAATGAATTGTTGGGGCTGGAGAGATGGATTAGCAGTTAAGTCTCTTGCCTGCAAAGTCTATGGACTCATGTTCGACTCCAGATCCCACGTTAGCCAGATGCACAAAAAGTGAGGCAAGAGCAAGGTTGCACATGCCCACTAAGTGGCAAAAGCATCTGGAGTGTGAGTGCAGTGGCCGAAATACCCAGGTTCAATTTCCCACGACCCATGTAAGCCAGATGCACAAGGGGGCACATGCATCTGGAGTTCATTTGCAGTGGCTGGAGACCCTGGTATGCCCACTCTCTCTCTGTGTCTCTCTCCTTCTCTCTCTGCCTATTTCTCTCTCTCTCAAATAAATAAATACAAATAAAATATTAAAAAATAAATAAAATAAATGAATTGTTGGGTTTCCTTGGCTAGGTGTTTGTAGACAGAACCATGGTGCTTTTACCATGAGCTCTACCTTGTTTTGTGCCAATTTCTCTAAAGGTAGGGGTATTCCCCATGAAAAAGGCCATTAGAATTGATAGGAAAGAAAGTAAATTAAGTTTTAAATAGACCTTCATTTAGTTTGAAATCTAAAGAGATTATGATACAAACACACCACCACCACAACATATGTTGCCAGAAACTCAGGCCTTTCACATTTTTCTTTAATCAAGTATACATTTTTTTTTTTAAGTCTTGATTTGTTTTCCTCAAGAGAGAGGGAAAGAGAATGGTCAGGTGTGGTGGCGCATGCCTTAAATCCCAGCACTGGAGAGGCAGAGGTAGGAAGATCACCATGAGTTCACCCTGAGACTACATAGTTAATTCCAGGTCAGCCTGGGCCAGAGTGAGACCCTACCTCAAAAAAAAAGAAAGAAAGAAAGAAAAAGAAAAAAGAGAATGGGCGCGCCAGGGCCTCCAGCTACTGCATACTAACTCCAGATGCACGTGCCCCTTGTGCATCTGGCTTACATGGGCCCTGGGGAAGTGAACCACTTCTTAACACAACTCTTGGGCTGTTCTGCTCTCAGGACACCGTGAGGGGCACAGCAGTCACTGCACATGGAATTCTGCAGCACCGTTCCCCATGGCCCAGTGAGGATTGGCTTGGCTGTGTCTTCCCCTCTTTCCCTGTGCATTATCTCCATCCACAAAATGTGCCTTCTCTAAACAGTCGAATAGAAGAAAGTTCCAGCAAAAAGATCTCATGGAAAATGTGACTAAGCGTGCACAGTCTAGTCAGTGGTTCTTGCTCCCGACACTGCTTTCCTTGGGCTTCTCTAGTTTCCTTTACCTTCCCCATAGTGGGTGAATGTGGCAGTTCTGCAGTCAGCATTACTTCCTGTGGTCCGACTTGCTAGAACAACACAAACCCTGCAGTTAAGGTGATAATGACCAGCCACGCCCATGCTGGTCAATGACACCTTGGGTTGCCTTCTTCAGCCCCACACTCTGCTCTCCTATTCCTTGGGGCTGTCTTGCTTTTACCTCCAACACTTTCCACTGTGACATAGTGTTTGTGGGACAGAGTCTTCCCCCTGCCCTTCCCCTCCACTGCACGCACAAGGCCACGTCATGGCTAGGGTAGCCATGGGCTGTTATTTGGCGTGGCAATGGCCTTTGGCTCGACACATCCAGTGGTGTTCAGAGCTACGGCCAGGCTTGCCTTTTATACTCATGGACTGTGCACTCAGCACCGGCTGTACTGACTGAGGTCTGATCCAAACAGTGGCCAGGGTCATGTCACCATCCACAGATTTCCATTAAAGAGGTCTCTGACCTTGCTCTAACTATGGATTAATAACTCTTGCAGCGTGAGCACATGTACACAGACATTAAAATGTTAGGATATGGGGTTGGGGCACTTAAGCACTTCAGGCGGTTCCCTGCAAAGCCTAAGGACCCTGGTACGATTCCCCAGGACCCAAGTAACCAGATGCACAAGGGGGCACATGTGTCTGGAGTTCCTTTGCAGTGGCTGGAGGCTCTGGTGCACCCATTCTCTTTCTGTCTCTCTCAAATAAATAAAGAAATAAAATATTTTTAAAAAGTTAGGATATATATGTATATAAATATGTATATATGTTTGTGTGTATACATATATATCCACAGTACTTTTTGAACATTGGTTAGTTATTTAATATTCTATGTATTTATAAACTAACCATCCTTACAATATATTTTCAGCATTTCCTCCCCCTTTTTTGAGGCAGGGTCTTAGTCTAACCCAGGCTGATCTAGAACTCATTCTGCAGTGCCAGGCTGGCCTCAGACTCACAGTGATCCTCCTTCCTCTGCCTCCCAGTGGTGGGATTAGAGACGTGCATCGCCATGCCCGGCCAGGCCTTGCCAGTGCCACAGTGTTTGTGGTGCCAAGGGAAATGTGTTGACTGTGATCTCAGTTCATTCTAACGTAACATTTAATGTTTTTAAAGTTTTTAAAATATATATATATATTATTTATTTATTTGCAAGGACAGAAAGAGAGAGGGAGAGAAAATATGGCATGGCAGGGCTCCAGCCACAGCAAACTCCAGATGCATGCGCCACGCTGTGCATCTGATTTATGTGGGTCTTGGGGAATTGAAGTTGGGTTCTTAGGCAAGCATCTTAACTGTGGAGTCATCTCTCCAGCCCAACATTTAATTTTTATAAGTTTACATATAATTTGACTTATTCACCCACTCATTTAAAATATTCATTCATTCATTTCTCTCCATTTATTTATTTATTTATTATTTTATTTTTTGTTTTTCGAGGTAGGGTCTCATTGTAGCTCAGGCTGACCTGGAATTCACTCTGTAGTCTCAGGGTGGCCTTGAACTCACGGCGATCCTCCTACCTCTGCCTCCCAAGTGCTGGGATTAAAGGCATGCACCACCACGCCCGGCTTATTTATTTATTTTTATTTAATTTATTTTAGAGAAAGAGACAGAGAGAGAGAGAGCGAGCGAGCACACTAGGCCTCCAGCTACTGAAAATGAACTACAGATGCATGTGCCACTTTGTGCATCTGGCTTATGTGGGCCCTGGGGATTCGAACCTAGGTCCTTTGGATTTGCAGGTAAGTGCTTTAACTGCTAATCCATCTCTGTAGCCCTTTTTTTTTTTTTTTCTTTTTTGGTTTTTCGAGGTAGGGTTTCACTCTAGCCCAGGCTGACCTGGAATTCACTATGTAGTCTCAGGTGGCCTCAAATTAATAGCGATCCTCCTACCTCTGCCTCCCAAGTGCTGGGATTAAAGGCGTGCGCTACCACACCTGGCCACTTCTCTCATTTAATACAGAGATTAACTGATGCCTTAATTAGGTATTTATTCTAAAGGACTGCTATGAGGGCCTGGGAGATGGCTTAGTTAAGGCACTTGCCTGCAAAGTGAACTGAACTCAGACTCACAGTGATCCTCCTACCTCTGCCTCATGAGTGCCGGGATTAAAGGCATGTGCTACCACACCTAGCTTAAAAAATTAAGAAAAGACTGCTATGAAAGGCTAGAGGTGATTTCTTTAGATGTCATATTTTCACTGATAGAACTCTTAGCTTTCTATTTGAGAACTGTTATTTTATTTATTTATTTATTTATTTATTTATTTATCATTATTATCATTATTTATTTATATATCATTACTCTTAGTTAAGGAATCCTTATACTTCAGTCTCTTTTCTTTTTGCCCGTTTCATTAGCAGGTAGTGACTGCGGAGCTTCTCAACGTAGACATTTTTGCCAAGAAAAAGGCTCAGTGCCGTTGCTCTGATACTTTGTGAAACTCCTTGAGCTTTGGACGTCAAGAACTGACCAATCTGTCAACCATATGTTATTTCAGAATGAGAACCCAAAACTCACCACAGAGACGCTATTTGCACCTCCACAGGAGGTGACAAGCCACAGCTGCCTTCTTTGCAGCTCTTTTATGAGGTTCTTGCACTTTGCTCAAGTCATCTGTGGCACACTAAGGTGATGTTTTGGAAAGATGTACATTAAGGACTGAAGTATTTAAACAAGTTACATATTACATCTACTTTGGCTTTATAAACCTCTTCCCATCTTGAACAACCAAGGAGAATGAGAATATTTTTATTTGGAATATGTTCCCGTTACATCACCTTTATCTAGAGACTTCTTGTGTGTGGACTTGACTACTGTGTAAAATAGTTATAACACAGGGTTGCCAGCTTAGAAAGAGCTGGATATATTCCCCAGTTCCCATAATTAAGAAGCAGGGCTCTTGGTACCTTTAAAGTCTATGTAAGTACGAAAAGGAAATACTGGCTTGTGAAACATCTCAGGTCAACATGCATGAGTGAATCTCTGACTATCAGTTAAATTGGAGCTGTAAAATGATATCATATTTGTAAATACAAGATAATAATCTAAAACCCAAACCATAGCTGTAAAAGCAATGGATGACGTGTCAAGTTAAAATATTGTCATGAAAAATAACCTAGAGTGTTTTACCTTGACAAATGCTTTCTCATTTGGCCTGGAGGTATAAGGTAACTATTTCAACTCCCTAGAATAGTCCAGAGAAGACCCAAGTGAAAAGTCTTAGTCACCTCTTATAAATGTTCCCTGTCTGGAATTGAATGAGCAATAAGAAGCTGGGAATAGTTTACAATGATATCAGAATCGTTAACGTTAGGAAGAATATTTAAGAGATAAGAGGAATTGTAATAATTCCCTGGAACTGGGTATATTTGTGTGGCTTTGTTTACATTAAAGACACTGATGAACACAGAATTTCCTACATATTAACACATTATACTTTTACATGAGTAAAGCAATGGAATGTTAAAACACTTTATTTTTTAAATTAATCATTTATTTATTTATTTATTGACAACTTCCTTATTTTGTAGACAATATCCCATGGTACTTTCCTCCTTCCCCCCACTTCCCTCTTTAAAACTCCACTCTTCATCATATTCCCTCCTCCTCTCAGTCAGTCTCTCTTTGAATTATGATGGTCTTGTATAGGTAGTTTCAGGCACTGAGAGTCATGGATATTCAGGCCATTTTGTGTCTGGAGGAGCACATTGTAAGGAGTCCTACTCTTCCTTTGGCTCTTACATTCTTTCTGCCTCCTCTTCCGCAATGGACCCTGAGCCTTTCAAGGTGTGTTTGAGATGTTTCAGTGCTGAGCACTCCTCTGTCCCTTCTTCTCAGCACCATGGTGCCTTCTGAATCATCCCAAGGTCACCACCATCTGAAAAAAAGAAGCTTCTCTAACCAAAAGTGAGAGTAGCATTAATATATGGGTTTGGACATTAAGAGAAGTTCTTACTGGGCATTTTGGTGAGCACAGTATATACATTTAGCCAGACACCAGCAGACGTTACACCCCTAGGGCTCATGACTACCCCTGTTGTAGGTTTTCAGTATCAGGGATGTATTCCCTCCCATGGAGTGAGCCTCCAGTCCAATTAGAGGGTGGTTGGTTTCCTCCATAACAGACATGTCACTATTGCACCCGTTGGCTCATTTGGCCTGGCTGGCCAAATTAAAGGCTTGCAGTGTCCACTGGTGAGTACCTTCACTGGTGTTTTCTCTGTCTCCCATTGAACTGCATGCAATGTAGCTTTTTCCAGCTTTCTGTCAGCTGGTCCACATGGAGGAGGCTTTCAGCTCAGCTCCAGCAGGATTTCTCAGTGACCTTGCAGCCCAAGTATGTGGAATTTTCAGCAATAGGGTCTTACCATCTATTCCTGGTTGGAAACCAAGGGCCTCGGCAATGGCCTATAATGTTTTGGGGTATCTGTGACCTCCCTGGCCAACAACTCACTGGAAAGTATCCCATCCCTAGTACTGAAAATTTTCTAGTAATAATCTATGGCTTCTGAGTGTTCCATTGTCCAGAAAAGTTGGTTGGTTTCCATATGACTTATTTATATTTTGGTTAGCCTTCCCTCCACCTCTACTTTACTCAATCTCTTCCCCTGACCTCACTTAGGCTTTTTCACCCCCATTAATCTGTTCTTCTATTTACATATATACAATCCCATCCTATTAAGTCCCCCCTCCCTCCCTTTCTATTCCCTTTATCTCCCCTTTCTAGCTTACTCCTGGCTTCTGCTACTGTGTTTTATTCTTTCTCACATAGAAGTCCAATCATTTGTAGCTAGGCTCCACATATGAGAGAGAACATGTGACATATGGCTTTCTGGGCTTGGGTTACCTCACTAAGTATAATCCTTTCCAGATCCATCCATTTTCCTGTAAATTTCATAACTTCATTTTTCTTTACTGCTGAGTAGAACTCCATTGTGTAAATGTGCCACATCTTCATTATCCACTCATCAGTTGAGGGACATCTAGGCTGGTTCCATTTCCTAGCTATTGTGAATAGAGCAGCAATAAACATGGTTGAGCAAGTATCTCTAAGGTAGTGAGACGAGTCCTTAGGATCTATGCCTAGGAGTGGTATAGCTGGGTCATATGGTAGAGCTATAATTAACTGTCTCAGGAACCTCCACACTGATTGCCACAATGGCTGGACCAGATTGCATTCCCACCAACAGTGTGGAAAGGTTCCTCTTTTTCCACATCCTGCCAGCATTTGTGGTCATTTGTTTTCATGATGGTAGCCAATCTGAGAGGAGTGAGATGGAATCTCAACGTAGTTTTAATCTGCATTTCTCTGATGACTAGGGATGTAGAACATTTTTTTAGATGTTTATATGTCATCTGTATTTCTTCTTCTGAGAACTCCCTGTTTAGTTCCATAGCCCATTTTTCAATTGGGTTGTCTGATTTCTTACTATTTCATTTTTTGAGCTCTTTGTATATACTAGATATTAATCCTCTGTTAGATATATGGCTGGCCAAGATTTTATCCCATTCTGTAGGTTGCCTCTTTGCTCTGTTCACAGTGTCCTTAGCTGTACAAAAGCTTTGTAATTTCATGAGGTCCCAGTGGTTGATCTGTGGTTTTATTTCCTGAGCAACTGGGGTAATATTCAGAAAGTGTTTCCCCTACTTTTTCCTCTAGCAGTCGCAGAGTTTCAGGTCTGGTTTTAAGGTCTTTGATCCATTTGGACTTACTTCTTGTGCATGGAGAGAGAGAAGGATCTATTTTCATCCTTTCACAGATACATATCCAGTTTTCCCAGCACCATTTGCTGATGAGGCTGTCTTTTCTCCAATCAGTATTTTTGGCATTTTTGTCAAAGATCAGGTGGCTAGCTACCAGGATTTACATCGGGGTCCTCTATTCTGTTCCATTGGTCTACATGTCTGTTTTTGTGCCAGTGCCATGCTGTCAAAACACTTTATTAAGAGAGACATATCCTCACATAAATACACACACACATATATGTATATATATGTATATTCTTCTCTATGCATATGCTAAAATGAAACACACACACCAAGCACTAGACATGGCATATAATGAGTTAACTTTTCCCCTATTAAACCAATCATTAATAGAAAAATTTCTAAGCAATGGTAAAGTTTCAAATTTTAGCCTATGTTTTGTACAATAACTAAGGATATAAGTAACAAGATAATTGGTAATAATTACTTCCTAGAATGCCAACGAAGACATTATATGGTCACAATACTACAACTGTACTCGTGATTAAATTGAGTATACACTGTACATATATGCACACAAATACTCATAGCAGATGGTCATGTTAGCTAGTAAAGTCTGAACAAGTATGAATGTGCAATGAATAAGTATGCATGCACACTGTGTGCATACATGCACACAAATACATCAGATGAATAGACATTTGACTAGTAAAGTCTGAACAAGTATGAATGTGCAATGAATAAGTATGCATGCACACTGTGTACATACATGCACACAAATACATCAGATGAATAGACATTTGACTAGTAAAGTCTGAACAAGTATGAATGTGCAGTGAATAAATATGCGTGCACACTGTGTGCATACATGCACACAAATACATCAGATGAACGGACATATAACTAGTAAAGTCTGAACAAGTATGAATGTGCAGTGAATAAGTATGCATGCACACTGTGTACATACATGCACACAAATACATTAGATGAACGGACATATGACTAGTAAAGTCTGAACAAGTATGAATGTGCAGTGAATAAATATGCGTGCACACTGTGTACATACATGCACACAAATACATTAGATGAACGGACATATAACTAGTAAAGTCTGAACAAGTATGAATGTACAATGAATAAATATGCGTGCACACTGTGTACATACATGCACACAAATACATTAGATGAACGGACATATAACTAGTAAAGTCTGAACAAGTATGAATGTACAATGAATAAGTATGCATGCACACTGTGTACATACATGCACACAAATACATCAGATGAACGGACATATAACTAGTAAAGTCTGAACAAGTATGAATGTGCAGTGAATAAGTATGCGTGCACACTGTGTACATACATGCACACAAATACATCAGATGAACGGACATATAACTAGTAAAGTCTGAACAAGTATGAATGTACAGTGAATAAGTATGCATGCACACTGTGTACATACATGCACACAAATACATCAGATGAACGGACATATAACTAGTAAAGTCTGAACAAGTATGAATGTGCAGTGAATAAGTATGCATGCACACTGTGTACATACATGCACACAAATACATCAGATGAACGGACATATAACTAGTAAAGTCTGAACAAGTATGAATGTTCAGTGAATAAGTATGCGTGCACACTGTGTACATACATGCACACAAATACATCAGATGAACAGACATTTAACTAGTAAAGTCTGAACAAGTATGAATATTCAGTGAATAAGTAAGTGCACACTGTGTACATACATGCACACAAATACATCAGATGAACGGACATTTAACTAGTAAAGTCTGAACAAGTATGAATGTACAGTGAATAAGTATGCGTGCACACTGTGTACATACATGCACACAAATACATCAGATGAACGGACATATAACTAGTAAAGTCTGAACAAGTATGAATGTACAATGAATAAGTATGCGTGCACACTGTGTACATACATGCACACAAATACATTAGATATAACTAGACTGAACAAGTATGAATGTACAATGAATAAATATGCGCGGCACACTACATATAACATGCACACAAATACATCAGAACAAGTAACTAGTAAATGAACAGTGAATAAGTATAAGTATGCACACTGTGTACATACATGCACACAAATACATCAGATGAACGGACATATAACTAGTAAAGTCTGAACAAGTATGAATGTGCAGTGAATAAGTATGCATGCACACTGTGTACATACATGCACACAAATACATCAGATGAACGGACATATAACTAGTAAAGTCTGAACAAGTATGAATGTACAGTGAATAAGTATGCGTGCACACTGTGTACATACATGCACACAAATACATCAGATGAACAGACATTTAACTAGTAAAGTCTGAACAAGTATGAATATTCAGTGAATAAGTATGCGTGCACACTGTGTACATACATGCACACAAATACATCAGATGAACGGACATTTAACTAGTAAAGTCTGAACAAGTATGAATGTACAGTGAATAAGTATGCGTGCACACTGTGTACATACATGCACACAAATACATCAGATGAACGGACATATAACTAGTAAAGTCTGAACAAGTATGAATGTACAGTGAATAAGTATGCGTGCACACTGTGTACATACATGCACACAAATACATCAGATGAACGGACATATAACTAGTAAAGTCTGAACAAGTATGAATGTGCAGTGAATAAGTATGCGTGCACACTGTGTACATACATGCACACAAATACATCAGATGAACAGACATTTAACTAGTAAAGTCTGAACAAGTATGAATATTCAGTGAATAAGTATGCGTGCACACTGTGTACATACATGCACACAAATACATCAGATGAACGGACATTTAACTAGTAAAGTCTGAACAAGTATGAATGTACAGTGAATAAGTATGCGTGCACACTGTGTACATACATGCACACAAATACATCAGATGAACGGACATATAACTAGTAAAGTCTGAACAAGTATGAATGTACAATGAATAAGTATGCGTGCACACTGTGTACATACATGCACACAAATACATTAGATGAACGGACATATAACTAGTAAAGTCTGAACAAGTATGAATGTACAGTGAATAAGTATGCGTGCACACTGTGTACATACATGCACACAAATACATCAGATGAATAGACATTTAACTAGTAAAGTCTGAACAAGTATGAATGTACAGTGAATAAGTATGCGTGCACACTGTGTACATACATGCACACAAATACATCAGATGAACGGACATATAACTAGTAAAGTCTGAACAAGTATGAATGTACAGTGAATAAGTATGCGTGCACACTGTGTACATACATGCACACAAATACATCAGATGAACGGACATATAACTAGTAAAGTCTGAACAAGTATGAATGTACAGTGAATAAGTATGCATGCACACTGTGTACATACATGCACACAAATACATCAGATGAATAGACATTTGACTAGTAAAGTCTGAACAAGTATGAATGTGCAGTGAATAAGTATGCATGCACACTGTGTACATACATGCACACAAATACATCAGATGAACGGACATATAACTAGTAAAGTCTGAACAAGTATGAATGTACAGTGAATAAGTATGCGTGCACACTGTGTACATACATGCACACAAATACATCAGATGAATAGACATTTGACTAGTAAAGTCTGAACAAGTATGAATGTACAGTGAATAAGTATGCGTGCACACTGTGTACATACATGCCACACAAATACATCAGATGAACGGACATATAACTAGTAAAGTCTGAACAAGTATGAATGTACAGTGAATAAGTATGCGTGCACACTGTGTACATACATGCACACAAATACATCAGATGAACGGACATATAACTAGTAAAGTCTGAACAAGTATGAATGTACAGTGAATAAGTATCTGCACACTGTGTACATACATGCACACAAATACATCAGATGAACGGAATAAAGTCTGAACAAGTATGAATGTACAATGAATAAGTATGCGTGCACACTGTGTACATACATGCACACAAATACATCAGATGAATAGACATATGACTAGTAAAGTCTGAACAAGTATGAATGTACAATGAATAAGTATGCATGCACACTGTGTACATACATGCACACAAATACATCAGATGAACGGACATATGACTAGTAAAGTCTGAACAAGTATGAATGTGCAGTGAATAAGTATGCATGCACACTGTGTACATACATGCACACAAATACATCAGATGAACGGACATATAACTAGTAAAGTCTGAACAAGTATGAATGTACAGTGAATAAGTATGCGTGCACACTGTGTACATACATGCACACAAATACATCAGATGAACGGACATATGACTAGTAAAGTCTGAACAAGTATGAATGTACAATGAATAAGTATGCGTGCACACTGTGTACATACATGCACACAAATACATCAGATGAACGGACATATGACTAGTAAAGTCTGAACAAGTATGAATGTGCAGTGAATAAGTATGCATGCACACTGTGTACATACATGCACACAAATACATCAGATGAACGGACATATATAACTAGTAAAGTCTGAACAAGTATGAATGTACAGTGAATAAGTATGCGTGCACACTGTGTACATACATGCACACAAATACATCAGATGAATGGACATATAACTAGTAAAGTCTGAACAAGTATGAATGTACAGTGAATAAGTATGCGTGCACACTGTGTACATACATGCACACAAATACATCAGATGAATGGACATTTGACTAGTAAAGTCTGAACAAGTATGAATGTACAGTGAATAAGTATGCATGCACACTGTGTACATACATGCACACAAATACATCAGATGAACGGACATATAACTAGTAAAGTCTGAACAAGTATGAATGTACAGTGAATAAGTATGCGTGCACACTGTGTACATACATGCACACAAATACATCAGATGAACAGACATATAACTAGTAAAGTCTGAACAAGTATGAATGTACAGTGAATAAATATGCGTGCACACTGTGTACATACATGCACACAAATACATCAGATGAACAGACATATAACTAGTAAAGTCTGAACAAGTATGAATGTACAGTGAATAAGTATGCATGCACACTGTGTACATACATGCACACAAATACATCAGATGAATAGACATTTAACTAGTAAAGTCTGAACAAGTATGAATGTACAGTGAATAAGTATGCGTGCACACTGTGTACATACATGCACACAAATACATCAGATGAACGGACATATAACTAGTAAAGTCTGAACAAGTATGAATGTACAGTGAATAAGTATGCATGCACACTGTGTACATACATGCACACAAATACATCAGATGAACGGACATATAACTAGTAAAGTCTGAACAAGTATGAATGTACAGTGAATAAGTATGCGTGCACACTGTGTACATACATGCACACAAATACATCAGATGAACAGACATTTAACTAGTAAAGTCTGAACAAGTATGAATGTACAGTGAATAAATATGCGTGCACACTGTGTACATACATGCACACAAATACATCAGATGAACGGACATATAACTAGTAAAGTCTGAACAAGTATGAATGTACAGTGAATAAGTATGCATGCACACTGTGTACATACATGCACACAAATACATCAGATGAATGGACATATAACTAGTAAAGTCTGAACAAGTATGAATATTCAGTGAATAAGTATGCATGCACACTGTGTACATACATGCACACAAATACATCAGATGAACGGACATATAACTAGTAAAGTCTGAACAAGTATGAATGTACAGTGAATAAGTATGCGTGCACACTGTGTACATACATGCACACAAATACATCAGATGAACGGACATATAACTAGTAAAGTCTGAACAAGTATGAATGTACAGTGAATAAGTATGCGTGCACACTGTGTACATACATGCACACAAATACATTAGATGAACGGACATTTAACTAGTAAAGTCTGAACAAGTATGAATGTACAGTGAATAAGTATGCATGCACACTGTGTACATACATGCACACAAATACATCAGATGAACGGACATATAACTAGTAAAGTCTGAACAAGTATGAATGTACAGTGAATAAGTATGCATGCACACTGTGTGCATACATGCACACAAATACATCAGATGAACGGACATATAACTAGTAAAGTCTGAACAAGTATGAATGTACAGAATGAATAAGTATGCACACAAATACATCAGATGTGCGGACATATACTGTAAAGTCTGAACAAGTATGAATACATGCACACTGTGTACATACACACAAATACATCAGATGAACGGACATATAACTAGTAAAGTCTGAACAAGTATGAATATTCAGTGAATAAGTATGCGTGCACACTGTGTACATACATGCACACAAATACATCAGATGAACGGACATATAACTAGTAAAGTCTGAACAAGTATGAATATTCAGTGAATAAGTATGCGTGCACACTGTGTACATACATGCACACAAATACATCAGATGAACGGACATATAACTAGTAAAGTCTGAACAAGTATGAATGTACAGTGAATAAGTATGCGTGCACACTGTGTACATACATGCACACAAATACATCAGATGAACGGACATATAACTAGTAAAGTCTGAACAAGTATGAATGTACAGTGAATAAGTATGCATGCACACTGTGTACATACATGCACACAAATACATCAGATGAACGGACATATAACTAGTAAAGTCTGAACAAGTATGAATGTACAGTGAATAAGTATGCATGCACACTGTGTACATACATGCACACAAATACATCAGATGAACGGACATATAACTAGTAAAGTCTGAACAAGTATGAATGTTCAGTGAATAAGTATGCATGCACACTGTGTACATACATGCACACAAATACATCAGATGAACGGACATATAACTAGTAAAGTCTGAACAAGTATGAATGTTCAGTGAATAAGTATGCGTGCACACTGTGTACATACATGCACACAAATACATCAGATGAATGGACATATAACTAGTAAAGTCTGAACAAGTATGAATGTACAGTGAATAAGTATGCATGCACACTGTGTACATACATGCACACAAATACATCAGATGAATAGACATTTAACTAGTAAAGTCTGAACAAGTATGAATGTACAGTGAATAAGTATGCGTGCACACTGTGTACATACATGCACACAAATACATCAGATGAATAGACATTTAACTAGTAAAGTCTGAACAAGTATGAATGTACAGTGAATAAATATATGCGTGCACACTGTGTACATACATGCACACAAATACATCAGATGAATAGACATTTAACTAGTAAAGTCTGAACAAGTATGAATATACAGTGAATAAGTATGCGTGCACACTGTGTACATACATGCACACAAATACATCAGATGAGCGGACATATGACTAGTAAAGTCTGAACAAGTATGAATGTACAATGAAAAAGTATGCGTGCACACTGTGTACATACATGCACACAAATACATCAGATGAACGGACATATAACTAGTAAAGTCTGAACAAGTATGAATGTACAGTGAATAAGTATGCGTGCACACTGTGTACATACATGCACACAAATACATCAGATGAACGGACATATAACTAGTAAAGTCTGAACAAGTATGAATGTACAGTGAATAAATATGCGTGCACACTGTGTACATACATGCACACAAATACATCAGATGAACGGACATATAACTAGTAAAGTCTGAACAAGTATGAATGTACAGTGAATAAATATGCGTGCACACTGTGTACATACATGCACACAAATACATCAGATGAATGGACATATAACTAGTAAAGTCTGAACAAGTATGAATGTACAGTGAATAAGTATGCGTGCACACTGTGTACATACATGCACACAAATACATCAGATGAACGGACATATAACTAGTAAAGTCTGAACAAGTATGAATGTACAATGAATAAGTATGCGTGCACACTGTGTACATACATGCACACAAATACATAAGATGAACGGACATATAACTAGTAAAGTCTGAACAAGTATGAATGTGCAGTGAATAAGTATGCATGCACACTGTGTACATACATGCACACAAATACATCAGATGAATGGACATATAACTAGTAAAGTCTGAACAAGTATGAATGTACAGTGAATAAATATGCATGCACACTGTGTACATACATGCACACAAATACATCAGATGAATGGACATATAACTAGTAAAGTCTGAACAAGTATGAATGTACAGTGAATAAGTATGCGTGCACACTGTGTGCATACATGCACACAAATACATCAGATGAACAGACATATAACTAGTAAAGTCTGAACAAGTATGAATGTACAATGAATAAATATGCGTGCACACTGTGTACATACATGCACACAAATACATCAGATGAACGGACATATAACTATTAAAGTCTGAACAAGTATGAATATTCAGTGAGTAAGTATGCATGCACACTGTGTAAATACATGCACATAAGTGCTCACAAGTGGATGAGTGGTCATGTAACTTTTAGCACCATGAATGCCTTGGTTGTCACTCTGCACTCTGCATAAACTAACAACAGTGGAAGATGAAGCACAAGTTTAAGCGAGCTCCCTAGACTATCGCTACTCCTGTTAACAGTCGATATTTATTAAGACAGAGAGGTTAACAGAGAATTTATTTCCTTGACACGAGCACTAGCTAACCCCATTTTTATTTCCTTATTTTCATTTCTATGTCCCAGTTGCTCTGTTGGCTCTCTCAGTAGAGTCAAATTCTATTATAGTATTGAATAAACGACTCAGTTGACAGCAGAGATTATAATTTTCATTTTTGAAGCCTTTCAACCTAACACACTCAAGCTTATCTTCTTCACTCTCATGTCTTGGGTTTCACAGTAAATATGCACATGCAGATTAATAAAATTCTTACTGAGAAAGATCAACCTAGAACAGAGAGAGAGAGAAAGAGAGAGAAAGAGAGGAGAGAGATACAAAGACAGAGGGAGGGGAAGAGAGAGAATAAACAAGAAATAGGAGGAAAAAAAGAACAAACTTGTATTAACAGGTTATCAGTTGGCCAAGCTCTTTCCTTAAGCCTCAACATTTCTTTGAGATAATAATAACTGTTATCAATTTTCTTTTGAGTAACTGTGGTTTCACTCTAGGCTTCACAATTGGACCCATGTGACTGACTGACCAAGGGGCTTCTGTCCAGCTCCTCAGCTTTGAAGCAAAAGAAAGGTTGCTGGATGCCCTGTGCAACATCTGGATCAGAAGAAGGTAGACACAACAAGCTATGGCGTGTTCTTCTCATATGGGTTTCAGAAACAGGCAGAGGAAACCATAGCAGAAGAGAGGCAGTGACTGGAGGTTTAACTGAAGCTTTGGTGACTTCTCTTCTTCTTCACTTACAGGGAAGTTACCTGGGCATCACCTCTGCCAAATTATTACAGTCTATGTTTGATTTTTTTTCCTGGTGTAGATTGGATTTTTTAAGCAGGGTTAGAGGAGAGGGCATGTTTGTTTAATTCCTTTTAAAAATATTTTCCTTATTTATTTTGAGAGAGGGGGGCTGGGAGGAAGAGGCTGATAGAGGGAGAGAGAGAGAATGGGCACTCCAGGGCCTATAGCCACTGCACACAAATTCCAGATGCATGGGCCACCTTGTGCATCTGACTTACATGGGTCCTGGGGAATCAAGCCTGAGTCCTTAGGCCTCACAGGTAAGTGCCTTATCTGCTGAGCCATCTCTCCAGCCCTCAATTTCTTTTTGTCTTATTTATGTTCTGGCATCAAATGAGGCTGTTACTGTGTCTCATATTGCAGTAATCACTCTGCAGTCTGTCCTGTGTTTTTCATAAGAGCATGTCAGTTCCCCCATGTGTTTCTTCATTTCTACCTGAAGTCACCTCTTCCTCTCCTGTGATAATGCTCTGGGCTACAGTGGACTGGGGGCAGAGTAAGGCTTACCTCTTAAGTAAGGCAAAGGTTTGGATAGCCAGGCCCTTCTTTGATTCTCAGAATTATAGTAAATTTCAGTTAAAAAGTAGAGATGAGTCAATATTTCCTAAAACTAAGAAATCCTACTATTTCTTTTGGGAGGCAAACAAAAACACCTTACATGTAATATTTGATTGTTTAGACATTAAATAGCTAGAAGAAATTATCTGTTTATTCTATACACTGTCAACAACTAATTAAACAATGGATATAAGATGCCTTAGTCTATGTAAGATTAAAAGTCAATAAAAAAATAATAATAAAAAAATAAAAATAAAAATAAAACAAAAGAAAAAGAAAAAAAAAGATGCCTTAGTGTACTTTGTGACTAGCATTTAGATTTTTTTAAAGGCTATAAAATTCAGCAAAATTTACAATTAATAAATACAGATGATTTCTAATGTATTAAATAAGATACCCATATTTCTATAAAATAAAGCGTCCTTAATTATAAATAAAGCATATCTATTCCATTTTCTTACTGTTTGATAAATAAATGAACATATCAGGTTAGGGTCGTTCCTTGCTGTTCAGGTAGTCACAGATAAAAGACACAGTCACGATTCCCAACTCTTCTTTCACTTTAGAATAAAATCTCAGTCTTATTGTATTATTTAGTAGTCAGTTAATTCAATGTGCTTCAATTGAATTATCTGCGCTTGAAGTATATTATTGTATATCAAATAAGAATACCAAACCAGGACTGGAGAAATAGCTCAGCAGTTAAAGGCACTTTCTTTGAATGCTGTGAATCATAGTTTTCATTCAGCTCTATAATGTTTATCTGTTTTGTAAGTATTTTTATTCATTTGTGAGGAGAGAAAGAATGAACATGAATGGGTGCACCAGGGCCTCTAGCCACTCCAAACAAACTCCAGATGCATGTACCACTGCCTTTATGTGGGTACTGGGGAATTGAACCTGGTTCATTAGGCTTTGCAGACAAGAGTGTAACCACTGAGCCATCTCTCCAGCCCTTGTGGATTGATTTTTTGAGACAGTGTCTCATGTAGCCCAGGCTGGCTTCCACTTTGCTCTGTAGCTAAGGTGGGTCATGAATTCCCAATTATCTTGCTTCTACCGCCCAAGCACTGGAATCACCTTGCTGGGCAATCTAGAACTCATTTTCCAACAGTGCAGTGTTTTGGATATTTCTATATTATGGTAGAATCATAGTAGAGATGTAAATGTGAGAATTGGTTGATCCTTTTAGGAAAGAGTGTCTTGCTAGAGCTCTACTCCAACCTGTGCTCTCTGACTATGCAAAGAACACACTTGCATAAACCTCCCTCTGTTGAGAAGTTGTGAAGCAGGGGCTCTAGCAACTTAGACAGCATTGCCATAAAGTTACAACTTGTCCTCCCATCATCCTCTTGAACAACTCAGAAACAGTCCCTACCTAACATGTGTTGGTTCACATGTCATAGAAACTTGGATTGGTATTCTTTTTTTTTCTTTTTTCTTTATTTATTTACTTTTGTTTTTGGAGGTAGAGTCTTGCTCTAGCCCAGGCTGACCTGGAATTCACTATGTAGTCTCAGGGTGGCCTCGAACTCATGGCGATCCTCTACCTCTGCCTCCTGAGTGCTGGGATTAAAGGCGTGAGCCACCACGCCTGCTAACTCTTCACGTCTTTTGAGAGCTGGACTGGTATTCTTTTAAAAAATATTTTATTTATTTATTTGCAAAAACAAAGGGGGGAGAGAGAGAGAGAGAGAGACAGAGAGAAAGAGAGAGAGAGAGGAAAATAACTGGAGTGCCAGGGCCTCTTGCCACTCACTACAGATGAAAGCCTGGCACTTGCGCCCCATTGTGCATCTGGCTTTGCATGGGTACTGGGGAATCGGACTCAAGCCATCAGGCTTTGCAAACAAGTGCCTTTCACTGTGGAGCCATCTCCCCAGTCCTGGTTTGGTATTCTTATTTGATATATATTTCAAGCACAGATAATTCAATCGAAGCACATCTTATTTGATTTTATTCTTTTAGTATATAATATACTTAGATTAAACAAACTTCTTTTTTTAATGTGTGCGTATGTGTTTTTCGTGTTTGTGTATGTGAGTACAAGCATGCATGTACCACAGTGTGTGTGTGGCGGTCAGAGGACAGCCACGGGTATGTCCTTACTACCTTCTTGTTTGGTTCAGGGTCTCCCATTGTTCATTGTTTTCCAGGATAGCTGGCTGGAGAGTTTCTGAGGGATCCTCCAGTCTCTGCCTCCCATCTCCTCATAGAATTGCTAGGAATACAGATGCCTGCTACTGTGTCCAGAAAGCCTCATTCCATCAAACCAAAGCTTATAGTCTTATCGTTTTTTTTTTTTTTTTTAAGCAATAACAGTTTTAGACAACAGATATATCCTGATGAAAGCATTCCACAATAAAAATTTGAGCAAGCACACTGCATTAGTGTTTGTTAGAAGGCTCACCATTAGCATGTTTACAGAGAGCAGTTCAGAATCCTCTTACTTTCTTGGCTCTCACTCCCTCTTTAAAGGGGAGTAAGTTGCAGCCTGGTGCATCTTGAGAATGCTCCTCTTTTTCACAAGGAGTGAAATCAAAATAAATTTCTCACTCGAGGATACTGGAATGCTTCTTGCTACAACGCGTTAGGGATGAATATTTAGGAAGAGTCTATATTTCTCTGTTTATATGATGAGTGGACATGTGCTTCTCTTCCCTAACTCTTTTCTTGGGCTTGAAAGATGTTCTGGTCATGAAGTCATCACATGCTTTGAACAAGGGCGCTAGAGATGACGGGAGAGCGAGGTCACCTGAAGCAGGTGCTGGAGGCGGGGAGACACAGAACGTATGAGTTTTCACCAACTGACAGAGGGAAACCGAATATTTCATGGAGTGTCAGTCTGTTTCTGCAGCAGATTCTGAGAAACATGTATATGCTTATGTATTTATTTGCAAATGGAGAGAGAGAGAGAGAGAGGAAGTGGGCATGCACCAGGGCCTCTTCTTGCCACTGCGAATGAACTAATGCATGCCACACTTTGTGCATCTGGCTTTATGTGGGTACTAGGGAATCGAACCTAGGCCATCAGGTGAGTGCCTTAACTGCTGAGCCATCTCTCCTGCCCTGAAAAATGTTTTGAGTTCAAAGTTTATTTGGAATATTGTAGAGAGCTGCGAGGTGCCGCGCCTTAAAGATGGCGCTGGCATGCACCGATGGGTGCTGGATAAACAAGTCCTTATTTCTTGGGCCAGGCTTGCTTCCGCATATGTGGACCTATCTGCATTCACCACGTGGCACACCAGGGTTGGCTGTTCAAAGGCTTCTTAAGTATTGGGCGGGCTTGTCCCAGGGGCAGTGAGTCAGTGAGTGAGTGAGTGAGTGAGTGAGTGAGTGAGTGAGTCAGCAGTGAGTGAGTCAGTGAGTGAGTCGGTGAGTGAGTGAGTGAGTGAGTCAGTGAGTGAGTGAGTGAGGCAGTCAGTGGGTGAGTGAGTGAGGCAGTCAGTGAGTCAGTGAGTGAGTGAGTCAGTGAGTGAGTTGGTCAGTGAGTGAGTGAGTGAGTCAGTGAGTGAGTCAGTGAGTGAGTCAGTGAATGAGTCAGTGGGTCAGTCAGTCAGTGAGTCAGTGAGTGAGTGAGTGAGTGAGGGAGTCAGTGAGTGAGTCAGTCAGTGAGTCAGTGAGTGAGTGAGTGAGTGAGTGAGTGAGTGAGTGAGTGAGGCAGTCAGTGGGTGAGTGAGTGAGGCAGTCAGTGGGTGAGTGAGTGAGGCAGTCAGTGAGTCAGTGAGTGAGGCAGTCAGTGAGTCAGTGAGTGAGTGAGTCAGTGAGTGAGTCAGTGAGTGAGTGAGTGAGTGAGTGAGTCAGTCAGTCAGTCAGAAGATTGTTGTCAGAAGATTGTTCAAGGTTCCTGAATAAACTGCTGAAAGAAGAGTCCAAGCGTTGCGTCTTCCTTGCTGGTCGAGGCGGATGCGACAGAATATATAAGAAATAGAGATGGGAAAGGGACTCAACACAGGAAGACAGAGACAGAACAAAAGCTTCCTTTAACTCTTGTCTTTTAAAATTTTTGTTACTTTCTAATTTTTTTTCTCTAGATAAGGTCTCACTGTAGCTCAGGCTGACCTGGAACTCACTTTGTAGCTCCAGGCTGGCATCAAACTCTAGAATTCATCGTAATTATCCAACCTCAGTCTCTGAGTGCTGGGATTAAAGGTGTGTGGCACCATACCCAACCTTTCCTTTCTTTTAATCTAGCAACTTGAAGAGGGACCTTCAAAGTACAGAGTGATTCTGAATAAAGAGGTTTAAAAATGTGTATGTGTGCCGGGCGTGGTGGCGCACGCCTTTAATCCCAGCGCTTGGGAGGCAGAGGTAGGAGGATTGCTGTGAGTTCGAGGCCACCCTGAGACTACATAGTTAATTCCAGGTCAGCCTGGACCAGAGTGAGACCCTACCTCGAAAAACCAAAAAAAAAAAAAAAAAAAAAAAAAAAAAGTGTATGTGTGTGTGTATACCTGTATTCAGTTCTTTTGTGTCTTGAGCCTAGAGTTTTTGAATCAACTATGTTTTTCCTGGACTGTTATTTCAAACTCAGTGAATCAAGATGGGAAGATGAAGGGCAGATAATACCAGTCTCACCAGGCATAGTGAGAAAACTCGAGATGATTCTGTTTGTGTCACAAGTACAGTATAATCCTTGTTTCAGTTCCATCACAAGTTGGTACAAAATCCTTAGTTCCTTTAAAAATATTTTATTTATTCCTTTATTTATTTTAGAGAAAGAGAGTAGAGAGAAAGAAAGAGACAGGCAGAGAGAAAGAGAGAGTAAGTAGGCAAACCAGGGCCTCCAGACATTGCAAACAAACTCCAGATACATGTATCCCCTTTGTATCTGGTTTACATGGGTTCTGGGGAATCAAACCTGGGTTCTTAGGCTTCACGGTCAAGCAGCTTAACCACTCAGCCATCTCTCCTGTCCTTTAACTCCTTTTTTAAAAAAAACTTTTATTTTATTTTATTTTATTTTATTTTGTTTTTTTTTTTTTTTTGGAGACAGACACAGAGAGAGACAGAGAGAGGGAGAGGAAGACAGATAGAGATGGGTGCGCCAGCAGTCTCTTAGCTGCTGTGAACGAAATCCAGATGTGTGCGCCCCCTTGTGGGCAAGTGTGGCATTGTGCCCTTGCGTCACTTTGCATCTGGCTAAACGTGGGACCTGGAGATTGGAACCAGGTTCTTAGGCTTAGCAGGCAGACGCCTTAACCGCTAAGCCATCTCTCCAGCCCCTTTAACTCCTTTTTAATTTGACATTTTTACAATAGGCAAAAAAAAAAAAAAAATACTGAGCAAAATCAGGCAGCTTTCTGCCAGTTCAACTTCATCATACATCAAACACCATCATATGCAGAATTGAACCAGAGTAGAGTTCAAGTACACAAATGGTCACTTATATATAATTACTTCTCTCAGAGCTCACCTTATCTGGATGGAGGAATTTTCACATGACAAACTCTGATAATGATTTATATTTTATCAATTTTGTAAGTTCAGTGAAAGCAAAGCGATACAATACAAACTAAAAAATTGGATGGTTTCAGACTGTGCAATAGAAGTTAAATCATCATCTTTTGTTTTCTTTTTATTTGGCAGTCCCTTTTGTAAAAATGTTTCAACCTTAGTAATATTTTAGTGCTCACAAACAGGAAAAAAAAAAAAAAACAGACAAAAAGGCTTTTCTTGGAGTCTGCTCCTTTAGTAGAACGAATGGTAGTTTGTATTTCCAGGTAGTAAATTACAGATCAAGCTTCCCTCTTTATTTGATTGCATTTGAAGTCCTCACTAACAAACGGGTTGCCTTCTGAGTACAAAAAAAATGAGAGCTAAAACATGTCCCTGAGAATGCCTCAGTAATTATAGTAATTTGCATCTTAGTGAAAATAAGGATTACAGAGCAGCTAAAGTCATGTTCGCAGGAGTTTAATGGACAGAAACTTTAAGGCTGACTGGAAGAGAGGACTGGTTTAGACTGGCAGTCTTGGAGTCTGGGTGTGTGTGTGTGTGTGTGTGTGTGTGTGTGTGTAAAGAGAGAGGAGAGGCAGGCGGGAGGAAGGGGAAGGGAGGACGCACAGGAGCTGTTGTAGCTCTTAATTTCCCTGACATGTCGAGATGAGGGGGAAGAGACTAGAAACGCAGAGCAAGGCAAGGAAACACTAAACAAAGCTCATGACAACTTGGCAAGTGCATAGGTACAGAGATGAAATACTTCGCATGTGTGAGCCGGAGAGAAATGGGGCTTCCAGGTTAAGAGCTCTTGGACAGGTCACTTAGCTGTGTTGTGCCTCAGTTTCCTCACTAGGGAAGTTTGATTTTTTCACTATCAAGCCACTTTTAGAAATACATGCGTTAACATATGCTAAATGCATAGATCTTTGTATAGTAAAACATAACTAATAAGTTTATGTGTAAATAAAACATAAGGAAAGAGAAGAAAGTCTGGTGTGGGATATAAATTTACCATCGGTTTGTCCACCGTTACTCCTGAGTTTTCAAGCAGTGTTTTTGTTTGTTTGTTTGTTTGTTTTGTTTTGTTTTGTTTTTGGTTTTTCGAGGTAGGGTCTCACTCTAGCCCAGGCTGACTTGGAATTCACTCTGTAGTCTTGGGGTGGCCTGATCCTTCTACCTCTGACTCCCAAGTGCTGGGATAAAGGCGTGCACCACCACGCCGGGCTGCAAGTAGCTTTTGTGACAATTTTGATGTTCAGACCCCCTATCATCTTTTGTTGTTCTAGTCTGTGTTTCTGTTACAAAGAACAGTGAGGAAGGATTTCCTGTGCTGTGGTTCCTAGACCACTTAAGAAGCTTGCAATCTTATTATTAACACAGTGCACACATGTGTCGAGATAGATGATTCAACATCACCGAAACACTTTTTTTTTTTTTTTTTTTTTTTGAGGTAGGGTCTGACTTTATCTCAGGCTGACCTAGAACTCACTCTGTGGTCCCAAGCTGGCTTCATACTCACAGCATTACTCCTACCTCTGCTTCCCCAGTGCTGGGATTAAAGGTCCCATTCTCTTTTTAATATTTAACTTCTCATCCTTAACTTCCTACTCAGCTCCAGGAGGTAACCCTGTTCTTAAATAATCCACACCACATTTTGTGCACTGGCCTCGGATCTTCACTTCTTATGGCAGGTATGTGCACCCCATCCATAAGACTGAAAAATAAAAATGAAACCAGAAACGTTAGCTCATGGATTAGCTAATGTCAGAGCAGGCTTTAAGAAAAACAAAAGGGCGAAACGAATGATATTTTTGGGATTTCCATATATCAGCACTTTCTGCGTTCACTTGTCTTCTTGATATTTTATTCTGAAACTTGAACATGATTTTGTGAAAGAAAATCTTTTGTAAACCTTTTCCAGCACAGTTGAACAGTGCGTTTTTGACAGGAATAGCTCTAAATTTGGAATGAAACTTGAAATAAACTTATTAAATTGTGAGCACTATGATTCTAGTGCAGAAACGGAGAACGTTAAATATTAATGACCCATGCTGAGAAGTTTATAAAATTCAGTCTGTGCCATTCTCTCAAACTGACTGACACATTGTACTGCTACCAGTGACAGCATCACTCTGATATTAAGGTAGATTCTCCTAATGTGGAAATGTTCTTTTTAAAATTTTTTTAATTTTTGGTTTTCTGAGGTAGGGTCTCACTCTAGCCCAGGCTGACCTGGAATTCACTATGTAGTCTCAGGGTGGCCTTGAACTCATGGCGACCCTCCTACTTCTGCCTCCCAAGTGCTGGGATGAAAGGTGAGTGCTGGGATTAAAGGCGTGTACCACCACGCCAGGCCTAATGTGGAAATGACTACTCTGAATATGAGCTAATGCAATCTTGTTGCAAAAAATAAAGATAACACGATTGCTTATGTACTGTCATTTAATGTGCTGTGAAATGAACGCAGGTCCACAATCTGTAAGCTAGGGGTGGAAACGCCCTCCACACTAGCTCCAGAAGGCATCCTGTCTTCTTCCTTGTAAAACCTCTTTGAACCAACTTGACAGAGGAGAGTCTGTTCTCAGAATTCGAGAGAGCATCTTTCAGGATTCGTCTCAGCACAGTGCTGGGATGTGACAAATGACAGACTCTAGATTTTGACAATTGACTCTTTCATTTCTGATGGGCACTTTGATCCTTTAAGATAATCACATTGTGAGTAAACCTCCCCCCCCCCACCCATCTAACGTGAGTCATGTTCTCTAGTCATATTGCCGAGAGAAACAAGTGTTTATTAGCAAGCACAATTTCTGCTCCTTGATCTCTTCTTGAAACTTCTCTCCCAATTGAAAAGATGAATTTTAAATCACCTTAATGAAATGGAATTGTCAGAAAGCAGGTACAAATAACCTCGGTGCAGAGTAAGGCACAATAGCACATAACATTGTCAGCGGTGGGTGGGTTCTGTGCCTGGCGCTGCAGAGTTTCACTGGAAGGCATCCATGCTGCCGGAGGCAGAACTCTCTGCTTTCACCCTCCCCGTGGGGCTTAAGCACTTCACCTCCTGCCTTGGTCTTTTCCAGCCACTACACCACGTGTTGTTTCTGCAGTTTCTCAGATCACGCCGTGGCGGCTGATTTCTGGGGCCTTTGCAGTGATGTCTCTTTTGTTGATGGCTACTTTCGGGGTTCTGATGAAAAACTGTAAGTGTTTCCAGACAAGCCAACGTCAAGATCCATACTCTGATGAAATCATTTAATATAATGCATCTTTAAAAAATCTTATTTATTTATTTGACAGAAGGAGGGAAGGGGGGAGAGAGAGAGAATGGGCACATCAGGGTCTCTAGCCACTGCAAATGAACTCCAGATACATGTGCCACCCTGGGCATCTGGCTAACGTGGGTCCTGGGGAATTGAACCTGGGTCCTTTGGCTTTGCAGGCAAGAGCCTTAACCGCCAAGCCATTCCTCCAGCCCCATAAAGCATCTTTTCAAACTGTCGTGTAATATTTTATTGTTTTATAGTGACATGCTTAATTAAGCAAATCTCCAATCATTTCTTATAGCATTTTCTAAACAAAGCACTCGCCCAACATCCACTCCAGGCCTCATTACAGACGTCCAGAAAGGTAGGTTGCACCCTTGGAAAATCTCATTTTTAAAAATGAATTAACATTTTTAGAGAGAAAGAGCAAGAGAGAGAGAAAATTGGCATGCCAGGGCCTTAGCCACTACAATCAAACTCCAGACACTTGTACCACCTAGTGGGCATGTGCAACCTTGCCTTACTTTTGTGCATCAGGCATATGTGGGATCTGGAGAGTCAAACATGGGTTCTTAGGCATTGTAGGCAAGCACCTTAACTGCTAAGCCATTGCTCCAGCCCTGGAAAATCTTATGATTGATCAAAGACTAAACAGAGGTGCTTTATTCTTATGTACAGGTGCATGGGCTATTGTATTTAGTAAGAAAACTTGGCCTGCTAACTGTAGGCTAGTCTCCTTTCATCTTTCTCTAATGTAAGAACAGTTAAAGCACATTGAATGTGCATGTATTAGTCGGCCTCCTGTTACTGCTAGATCTGAGATAATTCACAGGGAAAAGGTCTGTTTTGTTTCACAGTTTTATAAGTTTTAGTCTGTGATTGGCTGGTCCTGCTGCTCTTGGGTCTATCCTGGGGGAGCACATTGCGGTGGAAGCATGCAAGGGAACAGAACCTCACATCAGGGCTGGAGGATGAGAAAGAGGAAAAGGAGGAGCCCAGGGTTCGGTCATCCTTTCAAGAGCATGCCCACAATTACCTGACTCCTCTCCTTTGACTCTGCATCTTAAAGGTTCTGTTTCCCAATAGCACCAAGACGGCACCAAGTCACTCACACATGGGCTTTAGGGACGTTCTGGATTATTCCTGTACATGACTTGTGCATTTCATGAAAAGAGAAAATACTAGTTTGAAATGTCAGATGCTTGGTTCCCAATGAGTACTTATGGAGAATTGCCAAACAAAACTTGAACTAGAACCAATAGTATAGATAATGCTTATTGTGTGTTTGCGTATAACCTACACTTTCATACGATTTCCTTTTCTCTTCATTTTTAAATACTTTATTTTATTTATTTGCAAGAGAGAGAGAGAGAGAGAGAGAGGGAGAGAATGGGTACAGCAGGGTATCCAGCCACTGCAAATGAACTCCACATGCATGTGTCACCTTGTGCATCTGGGGAATCGAACATGGGTCCTTTGGCTTTGCAGGCAAGTGCCCTAACTGCTAAGCCATCTCCCCAGCCCTATTTTCTTTTCTCTACTTCTGACTGAAAACACAGTGCAAAGATCTCTAGTTATAAACCTTACTTATATAATAAAAGCTAGCCCAAGTACATTTTTTTATTTTTTAAAAAATATTTTATTTAAGCCGGGCGTGGTGGCGCACGCCTTTAATCCCAGCACTCGGGAGGCAGAGGTAGGAGGATCGCCGAGAGTTCGAGGCCACCCTGAGACTACACAGTGAATTCCAGGTCAGCCTGAGCCAGTGAGACCCTACCTCAAGAAAAAAATATTTTATTTATTTTTTATTAGAGAGAGAGAGAGAGGAGAGCGAGAGGAGACAGAGGGAGAGAGAAAGGGAATGGGCACCCCAGGGCCTCTAGTCACTAGAATCAAACTCCAGATGTATGTATCACTTTATGCATCTGGCTTTTTATGTGAATACTGGGAAATTGAACTTGGATCCTTTGGCTTTGCTGACAAGCGCCTTAACTGCTAAGCCAGTTCTCCAGCCCCAAGTCCATTTAAAGAAATAATAATTTATTTTTATTTTTGACAATTTTGTGCTTGTACTCAATGTATTGAGATAATATCCAGTCCTCACGACCTTCCCTTACCCCCCTCACTCCTGAGCATCCTTTTCTCCCATCCAGCCCCCTTGCTGTTTTTTCTGCCTTTTTATTTCCTTTCTTTTCAATTTTCACCACGCCAGGCCTAATGTGGAAATGACTACTCTGAATATGAGCTAATGCAATCTTGTTGCAAAAAATAAAGATAACACGATTGCTTATGTACTGTCATTTAATGTGCTGTGAAATGAACGCAGGTCCACAATCTGTAAGCTAGGGGTGGAAACGCCCTCCACACTAGCTCCAGAAGGCTTCCTGTCTTCTTCCTTGTAAAACCTCTTTGAACCAACTTGACAGAGGAGAGTCTGTTCTCAGAATTCGAGAGAGCATCTTCCAGGATTCGTCTCAGCACAGTGCTGGGATGTGACAAACGACAGACTCTAGATTTTGACAATTGACTATTTCATTTCTGATGGGCACTTTGATCCTTTAAGATAATCACATTGTGAGTAAACCTTCCCCCCACCCATCTAACGTGAGTCATGTTCTCTAGTCATATTGCCGAGAGAAACAAGTGTTTATTAGCAAGCACAATTTCTGCTCCTTGATCTCTTCTTGAAACTTCTCTCCCAATTGAAAAGATGAATTTTAAATCACCTGAGTGAAATGGAATTGTCAGAAAGCAGGTACAAATAACCTCAGTGCAGAGTAAGGCACAATAGCACATAACATTGTCAGCGGTGGGTGGGTTCTGTGCCTGGCGCTGCAGAGTTTCACTGGAAGGCATCCATGCTGCCGGAGGCAGAACTCTCTGCTTTCACCCTCCCCGTGGGGCTTAAGCACTTCACCTCCTGCCTTGGTCTTTTCCAGCCACTACACCACGTGTTGTTTCTGCAGTTTCTCAGATCACGCCGTGGCGGCTGATTTCTGGGGCCTTTGCAGTGATGTCTCTTTTGTTGATGGCTACTTTCGGAGTTCTGATGAAAAACTGTAAGTGTTTCCAGACAAGCCAACGTGAAGATCCATACTCTGATGAAATCATTTAATATAATGCATCTTTAAAAAAATCTTATTTATTTATTTGACAGAAGGAGGGAAGGGGGGAGAGAGAGAATGGGCACATCAAGGTCTCTAGCCACTGCAAATGAACTCCAGATACATGTGCCACCTTGGGCATCTGGCTAACGTGGGTCCTGGGGAATTGAACCTGGGTCCTTTGGCTTTGCAGGCAAGAGCCTTAACCGCCAAGCCATTCCTCCAGCCCCATAAAGCATCTTTTCAAACTGTCGTGTAATATTTTATTGTTTTATAGTGACATGCTTAATTAAGCAAATCTCCAATCATTTCTTATAGCATTTTCTAAACAAAGCACTCGCCCAACATCCACTCCAGGCCTCATTACAGACGTCCAGAAAGGTAGGTTGCACCCTTGGAAAATCTCATTTTTAAAAATGAATTAACATTTTTAGAGAGAAAGAGCAAGAGAGAGAGAAAATTGGCATGCCAGGGCCTTAGCCACTACAATCAAACTCCAGACACTTGTACCACCTAGTGGGCATGTGCAACCTTGCCTTACTTTTGTGCATCTGGCATATGTGGGATCTGGAGAGTCAAACATGGGTTCTTAGGCATTGTAGGCAAGCACCTTAACTGCTAAGCCATCGCTCCAGCCCTGGAAAATCTTATGATTGATCAAAGACTAAACAGAGGTGCTTTATTCTTATGTACAGGTGCATGGGCTATTGTATTTAGTAAGAAAACTTGGCCTGCTAACTGTAGGCTAGTCTCCTTTCATCTTTCTCTAATGTAAGAACAGTTAAAGCACATTGAATGTGCATGTATTAGTCGGCCTCCTGTTACTGCTAGATCTGAGATAATTCACAGGGAAAAGGTCTGTTTTGTTTCACAGTTTTATAAGTTTTAGTCTGTGATTGGCTGGTCCTGCTGCTCTTGGGTCTATCCTGGGGGAGCACATTGCGGTGGAAGCATGCAAGGGAACAGAACCTCACATCAGGGCTGGAGGATGAGAAAGAGGAAAAGGAGGAGCCCAGGGTTCTGTCATCCTTTCAAGAGCATGCCCACAATTACCTGACTCCTCTCCTTTGACTCTGCATCTTAAAGGTTCTGTTTCCCAATAGCACCAAGATGGCACCAAGTCACTCACACATGGGCTTTAGGGACGTTCCGGATTATTCCTGTACATGACTTGTGCATTTCATGAAAAGAGAAAATACTAGTTTGAAATGTCAGATACTTGGTTCCCAATGAGTACTTATGGTGAATTGCCAAACAAAACTTGAACTAGAACCAATAGTATAGATAATGCTTATTGTGTGTTTGCGTATAACCTACACTTTCATACGATTTCCTTTTCTCTTCATTTTTAAATACTTTTTTTTTTATTTATTTGAGAGAGAGAGAGAGAGAGAGAGAGAGAGGGAGAGAATGGGTACAGCAGGGTATCCAGCCACTGCAAATGAACTCCACATGCATGTGTCACCTTGTGCATCTGGCTTATGGGGGTCTGAGGAATCGAACGTGGGTCCTTTGGCTTTGCAGGCAAGTGCCCTAACTGCTAAGCCATCTCCCCAGCCCTATTTTCTTTTCTCTACTTCTGACTGAAAACACAGTGCAAAGATCTCTAGTTATAAACCTTACTTATATAATAAAAGCTAGCCCAAGTACATTTTTTTATTTTTTAAAAAATATTTTATTTAAGCCGGGCGTGGTGGCGCACGCCTTTAATCCCAGCACTCGGGAGGCAGAGGTAGGAGGATCGCCGAGAGTTCGAGGCCACCCTGAGACTACACAGTGAATTCCAGGTCAGCCTGAGCCAGTGAGACCCTACCTCAAGAAAAAAATATTTTATTTATTTTTTATTAGAGAGAGAGAGAGAGAGAGAGAGAGAGGAGAGCGAGAGGAGACAGAGGGAGAGAGAAAGGGAATGGGCACCCCAGGGCCTCTAGTCACTAGAAACAAACTCCAGATGCATGTATCACTTTATGCATCTGGCTTTTTATGTGAATACTGGGAAATTGAACTTGGATCCTTTGGCTTTGCTGACAAGCGCCTTAACTGCTAAGCCAGTTCTCCAGCCCCAAGTCCATTTAAAGAAATAATAATTTATTTTTATTTTTGACAATTTTGTGCTTGTACTCAATGTATTGAGATAATATCCAGTCCTCATGACCTTCTCTTACCCCCCTCACTCCTGAGCATCCTTTTCTCCCATCCAGCCCCCTTGCTGTTTTTCTGCCTTTTTATTTCCTTTCTTTTCAATTTTTTTTTTTGAGGTAGGGCCTCACTCTAGCCCAGGCTGACCTGGAATTCACTCTGTATTCTCAGGGTGGCCTCGAACTCACAGCACTCCTCCTACCTCTGCCTCCCAAGTGCTGGGATTAAAAGTGTGCGCCACCACTCCCAGCACTCTTTTCAATTTTTTTTTTTCAAAGTAGGGTCTCACCCTAGTCCAGGCTGACCTGGAATTCACTATGTAGTCTCAGGGTGGCCTTGAACTTGCAGTGATCCTCCTACCTCTGCCTCCCAAGTGCTGGGATTAAAGCCATGTGTCCCCACGCCCAGCTCTTGTCTTCAATTTTTATTTTATATATTTTATTTTTATTTTTTTATTTTTTATTTTTTGGTTTTTCGAGGTAGGGTCTCACTCTAGCCCAGGCTGACCTGGAACTCACTATATAGTCTCAGGGTGGTCTTGAACTCATGGCGATCCTCCTACCTCTGCCTCCTGAGTACTGGGATTAAAGGTGCCTGGCACTTTTTATAAAGGAAATACCCAAACACATGTCAGAATTCTTTAAAGTGCTCTATTCTTTCCTGAGTCTGGAACTTTGTTAAATTGTTTTTCCCTTTTACATAACTCTCTTTCATCTAGTTAACTCCTATGTTCACTACAGTCCTCAGCTTTGGGTGCAGCCGCAACAGTATTCTAACTATGCCCCCTAATGCTGCTTCAACATACTGAATTTCTTTTTACCCACTTTCCTAATTATCACTAAATATAGCAAATGACTGATAATGATCTATAAATTCTGCATCTATCTTTAGAATAAATCTCGATGAGGGAAACTATCATGTGTGATTTGTCAGCTGAATATCCCCTCAAGTGTGGTACATATATCAGATTCTCAAAGAGTATTTGTAGAAAAAAATGAACACTAGCAAACCCTTTCTGATGTAAAATGACACTGAAAAACAGAAATCTGTAATGTCCTCCGGTCTCTCTATTTTTCTTTTAGACTATGATTGCTGCTCCTGCCACGGACAGTGGATTGGGTACCAGTGCAATTGTTACTTCATTTCTAGTGAAAGGCACACTTGGGAAGAAAGCTGGAATTTCTGTGCTTCCCAAAATTCTACCCTCCTTCAGCTCAAAAGCAGCGATGAACTGGCATGTACCTCATTCTTGCTTCTTTCATTTTATTAACCCATAAAAATTTCTGCCTGAGTGAAATGGATACTTCGATTCAAGCCTTTAACCAAATAGAAAATGGCTGACTATATTTCAATTGGTGATCTGTTTGACTTATCTTGCTATAATTGTTAAAAAAAACCTCCATAAAATTCCTCAAAGATTTAAATTACGGGGGAAAAAATCTGGGCAGATGGATAAAGTACAAGAAAGTTGTATATGAGAGAACTCAGAGAACCTAGGTAACTATTTTTAGCAATGTTAATCAAGGTGCCTACAAAGTGACTTTATTTTTTTAATAGGATTTATACTTTTTTGTAATTATATAGCTTTTGTCATCTTTTTGGAGTACAATGTAGAAGTAGAGGTAGAACGTATAATCATAAACATTATTTTTTTTCTTTTTGTGATACTGAGGATTGAACCCAGGGGCTAGGCAAGTGCTGTAGCATTGAGCTATGTCCCTGCTCCCCTTTTTCTAACTTTTAATTTTGAGACAGGATCTCACCCAGTTGCCCAGGCTGATCTTGAGTTCACTATATGTCCCAAATAAAGTGATCCTCTTGTCTCAGCCTCAGTGCTTGAAATTATAAGACTGTACTACTTGATTGACTTAAAACTACTCAATTCTTACAAAAAAAGAAGAAATTCTCAAAGTGCATGAAGAATTTGTGCTCAATACACATCAGGGAGGCTAGTCCCATGAGATTTGCCTTTCAAGATGCTTTTTTTTTTTTTTTTTACTATTTTTATAAATATTTCAGAGAGAGAAAGAGAGAGAGAGAATTGGTGTGCCAGGGCCTCAGCCACTGCAATCAAACTCCAGATGCTTGAACCACCTAGTGGACATACCTCACTTGTGTGTCTGGCTTGCGTGGGATCTGGAGAGTCGAACATAGGTCCCTAGGTTTCATAGGCAAGTGCCTTAACCACTAAGCCATCCCTCTAGACCTCAAGATGCTTCTTAATTTGGTATCAGATTTGATCACTACTTCCCCATGAAGTGTGCCACGGAAAGTCCAATACTCTATGACATTTTCATTTCAAGAAGGGACATCGAATGTAGTTGTCCACACCTATAGTCCTAGAACTAAGAAGGCTGATATAAGAGGGCTGCCCTGAGTTCTAGGTTTGCCTGGGTTACAAAGAGAGTTCCAGGTCAGCCTGGAACAGAATAGGACCTTGACTCAACAACAACAACAAAAAGACAGACAGCCCTAACCTCACCCCAATCAATGTCTGATCCAATTAGATATAATTAGAACATTCTATTTCCTAAACTCATAAAAATAAGAAATTATTTTGTACGAATTATAGATAGGTCAAAAATAAATTACAGAAGTAATAAGAGATGAGCCAAGCATAATTCTAGCACTTGGGAGGCAGAGGTAGGAGGATTGCTGTGAGTTCAAGACTTCACTGAGACTACAGAGTGAATTTAGGTCAGCCTGGGCTGGAGCAAGACTCTACCTTGAAAAACCAAAACCCAAATAAATAAATAAGTAAATAAATAAAATAATAAAAGAGATTTTGTAATATTTTCCCACATAAGTGAATGGGCCTAGTACATGAGAGACTTGAGGCCTTGTCAATGGTAAGTTTGACAAGATTTCATTTCTTTTTTAAAAAATATTTTATTTTTATTTATTTATTTATTTGACAGAGAAAGAGAGGGGAGAGAGAAAGAGAGAGAGAGAGTGTGTGTGCATGCCAGGGCCTCCAGCCACTGCAAACGAACTCCAGACACGTGTGCCCTCTTGTGCATCTGGCTAATGTGGGTCCTGGGGAATTGAACCTGGGTCCTTTGGCTTTGCAGGCAAACTCCTTAATCGCTATGCTCTCCCTCCCAGTCTGATTTCATTTCTTATAAAGGGTAAACATAAACTTATTCTGAATACCTTAAATGGATGATTTCGTTTCTTATAAGGGGTAAACAAACTTATTCTGAATACCTTAAATGTATGATTTCATTTCTTATAAGGGGTAAACATAAACTTATTCTGAATACCTTAAATGGATGATTTCATTTCTTATAAGGGGTAAACATAAAATTATTCTGAATACCTTAAATGGATGATTTCATTTCTTATAAGGGGTAAACATAAACTTATCCTGAATACCTTAAATGTATGATTTCATTTCTTATAAGGGGTAAACATAAACTTATTCTGAATACCTTCAATGTATGATTTCATTTCTTATAAGGGGTAAACATAAACTTATCCTGGGGTAAACATAAACTTATCCTGAATACCTTAAATGTATGATTTCATTTCTCCTAAGGGGTAAACATAAACTTATTCTGAATACCTTCAATGTATGATTTTGTTTCTTATAAGGGGTAAATATAAACTTATCCTGAATACCTTAAATGTATGATTTCATTTCTTATAAGGGGTAAACATAAACTTATCCTGAATACCTTAAATGTATGATTTCATTTCTTATAAGGGGTAAACATAAACTTATCCTGAATACCTTAAATGTAGGATTTCATTTCTTATAAGGGGTAAACATAAACTTATCCTGAATACCTTAAATGTATGATTTCATTTCTCCTAAGGGGTAAACATAAACTTATTCTGAATACCTTAAATGTATGATTTCGTTTCTTATAAGGGGTAAACATAAACTTATTCTGAATACCTTAAATGGATGATTTCATTTCTTATAAGGGGTAAACATAAACTTATCCTGAATACCTTAAATGGATGATTTCATTTCTTATAAGGGGTAAACATAAACTTATCCTGAATATCTTAAATGTATGATTTCATTTCTCCTAAGGGGTAAACACAAACTTATTCTGAATACCCTAAATGTATGATTTCATTTCTTATAAGGGGTAAACATAAACTTATTCTGAATACCTTAAATGTATGATTTCATTTCTTATAAGGGGTAAACACAAACTTATTCTGAATACCTTAAATGTATGATTTCATTTCTTATAAGGGGTAAGCACAAACTTATTCTGAATACCTTAAATGTATGATTTCATTTCTTATAAGGGGTAAACATAAACTTATCCTGAATACCTTAAATGTATGATACTCTCAGAGTTGATTCCAATCTTACTAGAGATGAGCCAAGCATAATTCCAGCACTTGGGAGGCAGAGGTAGGAGGATTGCCAGCAACTCAAGCTGTTCCAGGTTAGGAACCACAGATGAGTGAGAACATGCAATGTTGTCTTTCTGTGTTTGGGTGAGTTCACTGAGTATGATCTGTTCCAAGTTCATCTACTTTCCTACAAATTTCATTGTATCATTTTTTCTTACTGCTGAGTAAAATCCCAGTGTGTAAATGTACCACGTCTTCATTGTCCAGTCACCCAATGATGGACCTGGGAAGATTCCAATTATTAGCTATAATGAATTGAGCAGCTATAAACATGGCTGAGCAAAATCTTACTAGATTTTTTTGCCTCTGTCTCCAAGCAGGGCTTTTTGAACTTCAGTCAAAACTATTTTTGGATTGGATTGTCATATAGTGAAGAACATGAAACTTGGTTGTGGCTGGATAACTCGGTTCCTTCCCAAGACTTGTAAGTTTCTGGCCAGTAAAACCTTTTTAGATCTTTATGAATGTACCCTAGCTCTGTCAACTGATGGTGACATTCGGAGGTCCAGAAATTAAAACAAGGCACATGTAACAGACCAAAGGCATTAACGCAGTCACTGTGCCCAGCACAGCCCAGTCTGTGCTCATGTCACATGAAAGTGAGTGTAATTTTGACCTTGAAAGAATTTTGTTTTGACATATCACCTTTGTTTTCCACCTGAACACAAATACTTGGAGCAAATATGTATGTATATATTCTCACAAGTAGAGGAAGTGCAGGAAAAATGCCACAAGCATTATGTTGTTGTTTTTCTGATAAAGCCCATTTTTCAAGTTTTATTTTTATTATTTATTATCCTTTTTTATAAGAATACACTTTGTATGGACACATCATGTATTCATACCATCATTTCCCTCTTTCCTGCCCCAAATTCCCCTGAGGGTCCTCCTTAGTGGGGTTGCTGGTATTCCCCATGGTTGTGGGTTATGCATTGTGAGAGCAGAAGTCAGTCACTGGAGGGACGGAAGGCCTCCGGGTTTGCCCTCCGACCTGTGACTCTTACAGTCTGTCTGCCCCCTCTCCTGCCAACTTCCCTGAGTCACGGTGGGTGTGTGTTAAGTCTACTTCAGTGTTAAGCTCTCAGGAACTTCTGGATCTCTGCTTTGGTAGGTGTTGAGTGTCCTCAGGGTCTGTCCCCATCTCCCTGGCGCTGACTGTCAAGCTCACCATGGAAGCAGCTCTCTTGCTCATCTTCCCAATACCTCTGTGGTTTCACCTGGGCCTTGGCTGAAGTGCCAGGGGTGGTTTATCTCCTCGAGTCTTGCTACCTTCTGAAAATGAACAGATTCTCCGAGAGAGTGAAGTCAGCATAGATTAAATGGGATAAGCATTGTTTTAATATAGAGAGGTTGTGATGGGTGTAGCCCCTCTTTTGGTCAGAGAATAGTGAGAGCTTGTCATTGGAGAACATAATCTTTGTCTCCATGGGATTCTGACATGGTTCACAGTTCTAGCTATGGGTTCCTTTCCACTGAGTGGATCTCTTACCCAATCAGAAAGCCACTGGTTACCCACCAAGGCTGTGTGCCACCACTGCACAGGTGTGGACATCTTGTCAGGTTGATTGTTTTTGAGTAGCTGTGACCCTCTGCTTACTTGCAATGTTTTTGGACACTTTCCCGCAGCAGCTCATGTAGCACTTTCCAACACTAAACAGGCTAACAATCTGGCGACTGGCTTCCTTCTGGATTCCAGCCAGCTATCTCAGTGTTCTGTGTCGGCAGCACGTGGTGCAACCCAGGAATAGGGTCTTACCTTTTACCTCAGGTGGGCAATCAAGTGCTCTGACAGAAGCCTGTCTTGTTTTGGAGACCTTTTAAGTCTCTCTGATCAACAGCTCAATGTGCATAGCTATCTATTTCTGATACTGGGGCCAATTTTATTTATATTTATTTATTTATTTATTTATTTATTTATTTATTTTGGTTTTTCGAGGTAGGGTCTCACTCTGGCTCAGGCTGACCTGGAATTCACTCTGTATTCTCAGGCTGGCCTTGAACTCATGGCAATCCTCCCACCTCTGCCTCCCGAGTGCTGGGATTAAAGGCGTGTGCCACCACACCCAGCTCAGAGCCAAATATTTTAAGGTTAGGCTTCATCCCACCCTCTCCAGAGCCCTTCTTCCCAGGCGATCCCTCCATACTCCTGGTCAGGGTGATATCTCTTAGTCTGCTATCCAGGAGAAAAGTTGCTATGGTACCAGTTCATTTTGGGTTTAGTTTTGTGTTTATTTCCCCCTCACCTCCCATCCCCCTCCCCCTGAACCTTCCATCCCTATTGTCCGAGCCACAAGTTGCCTGTCAGGTATGCCAGCAACGCAAGCTGTACCAGGTTAGGAACCACAGATGAGGGAGAACATGCGATGTTGTCTTTCTGTGTTTGGGTGAGTTCACTGAGTATGATCTGTTCCAAGTTCATCTACTTTCCTACAAATTTCATTGTATCATTTTTTCTTACTGCTGAGTAAAATCCCAGTGTGTAAATGTACCACGTCTCCATTGTCCAGTCACCCAATGATGGACCTGGGAAGATTCCAGTTATTAGCTATAATGAATTGAGCAGCTATAAACATGGCTGAGCAAATATCTTTGCAGTGAAGCATGGAGCCTTTAGAGTAGATGTCTAGTAGAGGAATAACTGGGACTCTTGATAGCCCTATTTCCATCTTTTCTATTTTTTTTGAGAGAGTCAGAGAGAGAGAAAGACAGAGAGAGAGAGAGAGAGAAAGAGAGAGAGAGAAGAGAGACAGATAGAGAATGGGTGCACCAGCAGCCTCTCAGCTGCTATGAAGGAACTCCAGATGTGTGCGCCCCCTTGTGGGCAAGTGTGGCATTGCACCCTTGTGTCACTTTGGGTCTGGCTAAATGTGGGACCTGGAGATTGGAACTGGTGTTCTTAGGGTTAGGAGGCAGGTGCCTTAACCACTAAGCCATCTTTCCAGCCCTCGTCTTTTTTTTAAGAAGTCCCCATATTGCTTTCCATAGAGGTTGTACAAGTTTGCATTCTTACCAACATTGAACGAGGGATCTTCGTTCCCAACATCTTTACCAACATTTATTGTGGTTTGATTTTTAATGGCTGGAGTAAGGTGGAATCTCATAGTTATTTTAATTTTCATTTCCTTCATGGTTAAGGATGTTGAACATTTCCTTAAGTGTGTATTAGCCATTTGTATTTCTTCCTTTGAAAACTCCTTATTCAGTTCTCTGCCCCATTTTTGGAGTGGGTTGTTTGAGTTTTTATTGTTTAGGTTTTTCTTCATAAAATATTTTATTTATTTATTTATTTATTTATTTATTTATTAGAATGAAAGAAAGAGGTAGATAGAATGGGCATGCCAGACCCCGTAGCCATTGCAAATGAACTTCAGATACACACACCACCATGTGCATCTGGGTTATGTGGGTGCTGGGGAATCAAACCTGGGTCCTTAGGCTTTGCAGGCAAGTGCCTTAACTGCTAAGCAATGTCTCCAGCCCTATTGTTTAGTTTTTTTTGAGTTCTTTGTAGATTCTAGATTGTAGGCCTCTGTCAGTGGCATAGCTGGGTAATCATCTACTGACTCTGTTTATGGCATGTTGCTTTGTGCAAAGCTTTCTTGGCTTCATGACAGCTCACTGGATGAGCGGTTGTTTAATTTCTTGGGGTTTTGTTCTGGCAGTCTTTCCCTACCTCTTCTTCCTGCAGTGTAAGAGTTTCAGGTCTTATATTGAGATCTTTAATCCATTTGGAGTTGATTTTTATGCCTGTTGAGCTGAGTCGATCTAGTTTCATTTTTCTACATGTGGTCATCCAGTCTGTCCAGCACCATTTGTTGAAGATGCTATCTTTTCTCCAGTGGACATTGTTGCCCAAGATCAAGTAGCTGTAGTTATTTGAGCTCAGGGCCAGGTTTTCAAGTCTATTCCATTGGTCTATAGTTCTGTTTTTATGCCAGTACCATGCTGTTTTTGCTGCTATGGATTTGTAGTATAGCTTTAGTTCAGGTATGGTGATACCTCCAGAGGTGTTTCTTTGGCAGAGGATATGTTTGGATATCTGAGGCCTGCTGCCATTCCATATGAATTTTGAGGTCATTTTTTTCTATCTCTGCGAAGAATAATGCCAGGAATTTTATTGGCATTGCATTAAATCTGTATATTAGGCCAGAGCCTAATTTGTTTTTGAGGTAGGGTCTCACTCTAGCCCAGGCTGACCTGGAATTCACTATGTAGTGTCAGGATGGCCTTGAACTCACAGCGATCCTCCTACCTCTGCCTCCCAAGTACTGGGATTAAAGGTGTGTGCCACCATGCCCAGCTCAAGTCTAATATTTATAGCATCTTCCACACATTTTGAGAACTCAGAAATGGTTTTTCTACATATTTGTCATATTTGTTACCTTTGAATCTAATTTTCATTAATATGCATGACATTTGTAGACTCATATAGTGACAAAGTTAGCCTTCTTTTTTCTTGTTAGGCCACCTAGTACTTATTTGGCAAAACAGAAGTAAAACATATTAAAATCATTTCTCACTGGGCGTGGTGGCTCACGCTTTTAATCCCAGCACTCAGGAGGCAGAGGTAGGAGGATCGCTGTGAGTTAGAGGCCACCCTGAGACTACATAGTCAATTCCAGGTCAGCCAGAGCTACAGTGAGACCCTACCCTGAAAAACAAAAATAAAAGCAAATTTCTCACAGTAGTAAATAGAACAAAAAATTACCAAAACGAAGAAAGGAATACTCTGACCTCAACACTGACTGTTGCGAGAATCATTGAGTTTCATACAGCATTGTACTCTGGTCATAACAGTTGTGGCTCAAAAATAAAAGACAGTTTGTTAATATCCACTCAATTTCTTGTCAGTTTTGTGTTAATAAAATTACTGAACAGACTATTAATTTTTTCCAAATGTTATTTTCTCTTTCATTACAGATTTATAAACTCTCAAACTTTCAACCAAAAGAACTGCATAGTTTATGGTCCAAGAAAAATCATTTTTGATGAAGCCTGTGGAAATGTAAATCATTTTATTTGTAAGCAGTAGTTTAAGTGTTTTTGAGAAGGAAGAGTAGGCTATGAAAGTCCAAGATTACTAATATAATATAATATCTTTACCTCATATACCATTACTAATTGTCTACCCAATTTGCTAATTTTTACTACCTAAATTACTAATTTTCTGTTAAGTGTTTCAATCAGATGCCTTTAACTGCTGAACCAACCTCCTCCTTAGCCTACTGGATAATGTTTAAAACTATGCTTTATTGTATATCTTTCATGTAGATATACATGTGGATTTAAAGTTGATGGAATTTATATGCCTATGCCTGAAATTATGAAGGGTCAACATAAAGAATTTTTATGAATAGTTGGATTTAATGCAGCTTTGACATCATATAGGATTTTATTCACACATTATTGTAAATCCCTTATTAGAAAATTTAAATAAAATTTAATCCATACTAAATGCTATGCATCGTGATCATTTCAGTCTTTCATATGGCAATGTAAATTGCAACATTTTTGTCTCACCTTATTTTTCTGGGAGAAAACTAATTTAATGTATTATTTATTTATTTGCAAGGAGAGAGAGAGATAAAGAGAGAAGGGAGGTTGGTTCAGCAGTTAAAGGCATCTGCTTAAAACACTTAACAGAAAAATTTTGAGGTAGGGTCTCACTCTAGCCCAGGTTGACCTGGAATTCACTATGTAGTCTCAAGGTGGCCTTGAACTCATGGCGATCCTCCTACCTCTGCCTCCCAAGTGATGGGATTAAAAGCGTAGGAGACACACCCTGAGGACACTCAACACCTCCCAAAGCAGAGATCCAGAGGCTCCTAAGAGCTCATCACTGAAGTAGACTTAAAACTAGCCCACCACTGCTCAGGGAATTTTGCGGAAGAGGGGCGGAAAGATTGCAAGAGCCACAGGTTGAGACATCATACCCAGAGGCATTCCTTCCCCCCCCCCCAAATAACTGACTACTGTTCCCACAATGCATAACCCACAACCCCATAGGGAATACCTGCAACCCCACTGAGGAGTGCCCCCAGTGGAATGGGGTCAGGGACGAGGGAAAAGAGGGTACCAACATATCATGACCCATAAAAATATGTTGCTAGTAATAATAATACTAATAAGAGGAAAAAATAACCTTTAAAAACTAAAATTTTATTCAAAAAATTATTTTTAAAAGGGAAAACATTAAAAAACTAATAAAAGAAAACTGGAAAGATTGCACCTTCCTGAGTCTCAGCTGTGGGCTGCACTTGACCCTGCAGAAACAACAAAACTGTCTCACTTAAAAAACAAAAACACCGCATTCTTTCCACATGTTCCTAGTTTGACTAGCACGGCATCACTAAGGATCTCATAACTCCACCATCCGCACAGCCTGGGCGCTGTCTCGGGTCTAGTGTAGCTCTTTATCATGTTGGATGGCAAAAGGAAGAAAATAGTCACCAAGTTACAGCTGTGCTCCCGTCTGAACGGCACGAATGCAATGTGCGCACTTCAGGTCTGACGAGAAAGACACGCAATTCAGTGAGCCATGGCTCGGATTCAGGTATTGTCTTTCAGTGATCTGATACTGACACGTGTATTTATTTACGTGGAACAAGTAATTTACATGGGAACTTTCTCTTATGTAGCATTTGTGTTTTATGTTCCTTCTAAGTGTTACATATCTATTGGATTGTCTTCTCTGTTATCTTTTTTTTTTTTAAATTATTTTTATTTATTTATTTGAGAGAGGAAAAGAGGCTGAGAGAGAGAGAGAGAGAGAGAAAAGAATGGGTATGGCAGGGCCTCCAGCCACTGCAAATGAACTCCAGATGCATGCACCACCTTGTGCATCTGGCTTATGTGGCTCCTGGGGAATCAAACCCATGTCCTTTTGCTTTGCAGGCAAGTGCCTTAACGGCTAAGCCATCTCTCTAGCCCTTTCTCTGTTATCTTGATTTCCATCTTTTCCATGAGATGCTTTAATGTACCAATCATTGTTCTTTCAAATTGCCCGTCTGGAAATTGCATATCTCTCCCCCTTCCTTCCTTCCTTCCTTCCTTCCTTCCTTCCTTCCTTCCTTCCTTCCTTCCTTCCTCCCTCCCTCCCTCCCTCCCTCCCTCCTTTCTTTCTTTCTTTCTTTCTTCTTTCTTTTGAGGTAGGGTATCACTATCCCAGGCTGACCTAGAATTCACTATGTAGTCTGAGGGTGGCCTTGAACTCGCAGAGATCCTCCTACCCCTGCCTTCCAAGGGCTGGGATTAAAGTTGCACCACCATGTCCAGCCTTCCTTCTCCCTCTCTGTCGTCTGGAAATTTTTTCTGGCCCAATTTCACCTCTGACTTTCAAGGCTTTCCTGTCCAAGGAACGTTGTCCAAGTCTGAGAAGTTGTTGCTTCTGCAGTCAGGCTTCCTGTCCCCTCCTCTGTGATCTGCTTTAGTGTCAGTGAGATCTCAGGAGTAAGGCAATTTCCGGTCCTCCACCACCTGTGATCTTCCACCTTGTGCCAACACAGGATCTCTGCATAAGCTGGTGTCCTGCTTCCTCCCAAAAAGCAGACGGATTTTCTGGCTATCAGAGTGGGGCGTGGGCAGGCTGGTTTTCTATGGATTCCCACATAGGAGCACCTGAGCTCCTTGTCCCATTCCTAGAGTAGATGGGTAGCTGGGGAATGGAAGGCGTGGTGACTCAGGAGCATGGGGCATTTTTACAGCTGTCTCCAAAGAGAACCCGATCGTTCCTGCTACATTCAGGCAGGAGCCCTCCAGGGGGTGATGAGAGTCTTACACACTGACTGGCCGGTTTTAGTTCTGATCCCTCTCCTCCGTGACGTGTTTCACTTCATTCTCTCTGAGTTTCCTGGGCTTTTCACCTCTACAGTTTTATTTGATTCCAGAAACAAAAGGCCCCAGTAAGGAATATTGGAGAAAGGGTCAAGGCTGCTCTAGGAAACAGAGGCCTTCTTGGAGCCAGTAGCAGTCTGCAGGGAGGATCCTGAGATGATGGCTCCAAGTACAGACCAACTCAGCCTGGGACATCACCCTGGAGACCCCGGATCTTCCATCTGTTTCTTTCCCCTGGATGACACTGAGGCCGCTATACGTGCTTCGGAGGAAGATTTTATGTCAAGGGCCTCTGTTCTTCCTAGGACGTTCGGTGTACAAATAAAACTTCCTTGTAGCCGTCACCATGGGTGGTCTCTGGCTAGCTTTCCTGCACTGCGGATGACTTTGTCCATCAGGACTCCCTGGAGTTGGAGCGTTGCCCCCGCTCCAGTGTCTCCGGTATCAGATGGTCCCTTCAGGTTCCCTGCATCCTCAGAGCCTCGCAGCCCTTTTCTCCTGTGATACTCCTTGAAGGGGACACAGGGACGACTGTTCGTTCACCTTCCTTCCTGGAGCAGCCAGCAGACAAGGTAATTGACAAGTGGCTTTCAGTTCCTTGTCTACAGCTACAAAGAATCCCAGAATTTCAGGGCAGCCTGGTCTTATTTTGATTTGAAAACTTAGCATTCTGCAAAGTCCAATTCTGCTTTCTCTTGAGCCATACTGGGCATCTATGTTTTAAAACCAGATCAATTTCCTGACCAAGTATAACATTCTCTGCATAAAGCTAGAGACGATTACTAACAGAAAAAGGAATACATCGAATCACTTCATAAGCATATCATGAAATTTACCGAGACATTTTTCATGTTTTTTCTCTCACGTTTTCTTTGTGAGAAATGCCTGTATAAATCTTTAATTCTGAAAGAAAAAGTTGCACACACTGTTATCAGAACAAAATATCCTTTCCATTGACCAGATGCTGTGTGAGCTGGTCTTGCATTTTAATCTGGCTTTTATGTTTTAGGACTCTCTGAGAACTCTGAACCAAGTGATGTTTTATTGATCAATACATTTCAAATGCCCAAATAATTTTTTTCTTGAATTTAAAGCTGATCTTCTTTAATTATTCATTTAATCAGAATAATATTTAATAAATCTTCTCTAAAATGGAAGCAAATAAAGCAGAATTTTGGGACAGTTTGTGAGTCACAACTTTTTTTTTTTTTTTGGTTTTTCAGCTTGTAGGGTCTCACTCTAGTCCAGGCTGAGTTGGAATTCACTATGTAGTCTCAGGGTGGCCTCGAACTCTTGCCTCTGCCTCCCTAGTGCTGGGATGAAAGGAGTGTGCTCCCACGCCTGGCTTTGTTTGTTTGTTTGGTTTTTCGGAGTCACAACTTTATTGGAAGGGGAGAAGACAGGATAAACAACATTCTAACTACCTTGCCTCATGCATAAAACTGTTAATCAAATCCACTTGTATATTAAAATGTTCACATGATCTTATTAGTTGTATACTATCACACTATTAAATGTTGTTCTGAAGCAATTAGGAGTTATTATAAGATATAGATTCAGGACTGGAGAGATGGCTTAGTGTTTAAGGCACTTGCCTGTGAAGCCTAAAGACTCATGTTCGACTCTCTAGGTCCCATGTAAACCAGATGCACAAAGGGATGTAAGCACACAAGATCGCACATATGCACAAGGTTGCACGTGTGCACAAGGGGGCACATGCATCTGCAGTGGCTGGAGGCCTTGGTGTGCCAATTTTCTCTATCTTGCTCTTGCTCTCTCACATTAAAAAAAAAAAAGAGCCGGGCGTGGTGGCGCACGCATTTAATCCCAGCACTTGGGAGGCAGAGGTAGGAGGATTGCTGTGAGTTCAAGGCCACCCTGAGACTACATAGTGAATTCCAGATCAGCCTGGGCTAGAGCGAAAACCCTACCTTGAAAAAAAAAAAAAAAAAAAAAAAAAAAAAAGGTTAGTCTGTTGGGCTTGCCTAAAAAAAAAAAAAAAAAGAAAGAAAAGAAAAGAAAGAAAGACAGAAAGAAACAGATTTGTACTTAGTAGTGTAGCAGTGACCTTCTCATGGCTGAGCCAAAACACTTGTTTAAAAGAGTATATGGAGCTGGATGTGGTGATGCATGCCTTTAATCCTAGCACTTGGGGGACAGAGGTAGGAGGAGAGCTATGAGTTTGAGGCCACCCTGAGACTACATAGTTAATTCCAGGTTAGCCTGGATCAGAATGAGACCCTACCTCGCAAAACCAAAAAAAAAATAAAAAAAATAAAAATAAAAAAATAAAAAGTATATGGTAGGAAAGGGTTTACTTTGGCCTAAAGTTTTGAGGAGAAGTTTTGTTGTGGCAAGAAAGGCCTGACAGGCCTGGGCAGGAATCCACAGTCACATGTCTACATCACGAGGAAGAAGCAGTCTGAGCTCACTCGCTCACTCTGAACCCCCAGAGGGCTGTTGGTGTCAAGGTCTGCCCCGCTGACACGCCTCCTCCAGCAAGGCTTCGCCTCCCAAAGGCTCCCCAGCTTTCCCGAATATTCAGAACATTTGAGCCTATGGGGACATTTCATTCAAACCATGACAAACGAGTATCTATTTATGATTTCATGCATTTATCTAATATTTTTAAGCTGGCATTGTTTTAATTTTTACATGTGTGATTTGAAAATTTTGATCATTAAGAACATTCTATTGACTTTTTTTTTTTGAGTTAAGATTTCAGCATGTCACCTAGGTTGACCTTGAACAGCTGAGCTCACGTGATTCTCCTGTCTCCTGTTGTGGCCTCTTTAGAAGCTGGAACATCATGTTGTCTCCAGCAGGTTACCTTAGTTGTTGTGTGTGTGTGTGTGTGTGTGTGTGTGTGTGTGTTTGGTTCTGGGGCTTGAACATAGCATTGCATATACTAGGCAAGCCCTCTATCATGGAACTACATTCTAGTCCTGTGATTGATTTAAAATATTTATTTTCTTGATCAGAGTATCTTGACACACATCTGTTATTTTAGCACTTGGGAGGTTGAGGCAGAAGGGTCAGAAGGTCAAGGGATCCTTGGCCACAAAATGCGCTCCAGGCCAGCCTGGACTATACAAAACCCTGTTTTAGAAAACAAAGTAAGTTCCTATGTTCATCTTATATGCCTTGAAGACTTAAATGTCTGCTAGGAACTGGATTAGTAATTTAAATTTAAATCTAACACAAATTGAAGTGTATATAGTTCATACTGTTAAAACTCAAATGTTATTTTCATTAATGGCAGATTTGCTGTGAGACAATTGGATATGAATATGCACTGATGGAAAGCATTCAGTTATATTTGAAAATTTCTTTGCACAGCTTTAAAATTTTTGTTTGTTCATACAGCTAGCATCAGCAGGTAGAAAATTGCTGTTATGGAGAAACTTCTTGCTTGACAAAGAATGTCATTATTGTATCGTTTAGGCTCATGAATTCTTTGACTATCCAGGAAGAGATGGCAGAGGCACAATTGTGCTGTACACATCAATAAGTTTTATGAAAAATTGAAAAAAAAGCCATCAATCATTGAAGATTTATCTTCTAAAAGACCCTTTATACAACTATGGGACACACTGAAATTTGTAAGTTTGAATGCATAATTCAATAACATATAAATGGTTTTCCAAATGACAAAAATGCTGGCTAGGACATGGAGAAAGGGGAACCTTTGTTCACTCTTGGGGGGAGTGTAACCTGGTACAGTCACTGTGGGAATCAGTTTGGAGGTTTTGCAGAAAGCTAAAAATTCAATTATCATATAACCCAGCTATACCTCTCCTGGATATATGTGTACAGGACTCTACATCCTGTTATAGAGACAATTGCATTCATTACTGCTCTCTCCATTTACCATAGTTGGGAAATGGAACCAACCTGGATCTCCACCACGTGATTTACATACATGAAAATGTGGCACATACGTACAATTGGATTTTATCTGTAAGCAAAAGGGAAATTATAAAACTTACAGAAAAATGGATGGAGATTGGAAATATACCAAGTGAGCTCATCCAGGACCCCAAAAAACAAAAGTTTTATGTTCTCTCTCATATGTGGATCCCAACTTTGAATGTTTGTGTGTATTAAGTAAGGGGTTGTAAACATGGCTATAGACTCTGAAGCTAGATAGGAGACCACCAGAGGAAAAGGTGTTGAGAAAGAGGGGGAGGGAAAAGGGACACATGTGATATGAAAGTAGAATTGGGACTATGGTATGGGGAGGAGAGGGGAGAAAAAGTGGGAATGAAAAAAATTCAAGTTTGTTTGAAAAATGCCATAACAAACTGAATTATTTGTATAATAATAATAAAAATAAATATACATATTTAGAGGGTAATTTTGATTGGGCACAACATACCCATTCAATCAAATAATAAAAGTGGGTTTCCCACTAGGGCCTATGACCTCAGCCACAGACTTTTAAAAATATATATTTTATTTATTTATTTGAGAAAGAGAAAGGGGGGAGAGAGAGAGAGAGAGAGAGAGAGGACATTAAATGGAAGACCCCAAGGAGACTGAAAACTCATCAGATGAGAAAATAAGAGGCTGTTGAGAGTGCACCATTAGAAGAGGCTTCTTCTGAGAAGCCTTCTAAGGCAAAGGGGACACGGCACATTGTCCTCCTGGCAGGAACTGACAGGTGCATTCGTGTCCCCACAGTGACGCCCCATCTCTGCACTGAGGAGGGTCTTCCGTGGAATGGAGGTGGGGCAGAACAACAGAGAAGATCCCTGGGAACATGACCACAGCGCACCGTGTTCATACATGACAGCTCTCCCAGTTTCATTTTCACAAAGTAAATAAATATTATTGCTAATAGATGATCCTCACCCTGTACCTCTTCAGATGAGCATTTTTTCCTGCAATACTTTGAGCCTTCACTGTAGGCAGACTTTGGGCTATAGCTAAATGAAGGCTCTTTCATCGTATCAATGTTTCTTGGAGGCCTGAATTTTCCCTGTGTCTCATCAAAGGTCAACATCATTAAGTGGGGTGGGGTGGTGGGTGGGGGCACTATCACCTGAAATGTGGGTTGTAAAACTTGTGCATTTAGGTAGATTCCACTTTCAGAAACAGCACTTGCATTTCCTCCTTCAGGTTAGGCGGTCCCTATGTGAACTCTCTTGTTCTTAAAACAGAAACCCCAGCTTCTGAAGCCCAGGGAACACTCAGTAGCAGCCAGTGTCAGTAGTTGCTTTTCTTCTGTGATTTCAGCTTCACTTCATTCTGAGAATCTCTGGAATTTTACCTGCCTGTTGGTTTAGTAATTATTTGTCTAAATTGTTGTATATTTTCCAATATCATAAAACATTGTCTGTTATTTTTAGAGATAACTAATATCTGGCTATCTTTCTCTCCTGTCTTATTTGAGTTGCTATAGCAGATGGTTAATTGACAAACAACTGAAATGTATGAATGACAATTCCAGAGCCTGGAAGTCCAAGATGAGACATTGGTTGGGTTCTGACAAGGGCTGTCCTGTAGAACAGAACTCCCAAGTGTCCACTCATGTTATAAATAAGGTAGAGAGGCCCACAGAGGTGTTTTCTTTCTTTAATGTTTTATTTTTAATTATTTATTTAGAAAGAAAGAAGGGAAGGGACGGGGGGTGGGGAGAATGGGTATACCAGGGCCTCCAGCCACTGCAAATGAACTCCAGACACATGTGCCACCATGTGCATTTGGTTTACATGGGTACTGGGGAATTGAACTTGGGTCCTTAGGCTTCACAGGCAAGCACCTTAACCTCTAAGCCATCTTTCCAGCCCCACAGAGGTGTTTTCTAAGAGACAGGCCTACTTATAAAATCTTCACCCTCATGACTTAACACATGGTCTTCTAATGCCCTGGTCTCCTCATGTTCTAATGATATTGGCTGTCTTCAACTCTCAGTCCATCCTCACGTTCTAATGATATTGGCTATCTTCAACTCTCAGTTCATGACACATCCTTTCCAAGCCACATCTTGTGTCTGGCCAACTTCTTACGGTCTACCCACTCACCCTGGTATTCAAGTTCTTCAAAGACCTCACCCATTCTGTCTCATCTGCCCTGTTTTCTGCTTCATCTCCCTCTAGAGAAGGGCAGCTGTGATTCCTGGGAAGGCAGGACTTTACTCATTGCACAAATGATAGTGATAAGCAAAATGAAATGATAATCTCACATCTATTCCTCATGTTTTCTTTGCCAGTGGTCTGGTTTTCTGGCACATCAAAGGCAGGGAAAAATTCATGAACTGCAAGAGTGTTAAGGCCATAACTAATTGAGAATATAATACCCAACATTTAAGAAATATTCAAAATTTTCATAAATTTATTTGTTAGTCATATTTGATTATTGTTTATATTTACTGTTCACAACATGGTTTTGAGACATATATTTATAGAGTGCAATATTTATTTATTTTTTATTCATTTATTGAGAGACAGAGAGAGAAGGGGTGGGGGAGAGAGACAATGGGCCTGCCAGGGCCTCTAGCCACTCACTACAAACAAACTCTAGACGCACGTGCCACCTTGTGCATCTGGCTTTACATGGATATTGGGGAATTGAACCCGAGCCAAATAAACCTTTCTAGGGGACAAGTTCCAGAATTTTTTTTAAAGAATTGCTTCAGTACATGCAAGCCTAGTGCCAGAGCATTTCAGCATTGCTCTTCTATTTCCTTGATCTTCTAGTGTTTGTGAGTGTGTGTGTGGGGGGGGTACACATACTATGGTGTGCATGTGGAATTCAGAGACAACCTCAGAAGTTGGTGCTTGACATCTGCTTTGTGGCGCACTTGGTATTGGCCCAGAAGCTTCCAGGGATTCTCCTGTGTCTGTCTCACATGATGCCACAGTCATGCAGAAATACAGACATGTGTGCTGCTGTGTCCATCTTCACGTGTGTTCTGGAGTTCTGAACCCAGGTCATCACACTTGCCCAGCAAATGCTTGTGCCCACCCAGGAGGGTGTAGACATGCAAACAATTTCAGGTTTTTCTTTACCTCATAGTCTCAGCTTTTGGAAGTAAAATAAGACAGGAATCTAAAAAAAAAGTCAAACTCATGGAATGATACAGGAGAGTGGTTGTTACCCAGGACTGGGGGCTGGGGCTGGATGGGGAAGAGGGGGTATTGCCCCAAGAGTACAAATTCCAATTAGCTAGGAAGAATAAAATTTTGAGTTAGGCCGGCCATGGTGGTGCACGTCTTTAATCGCAGCACTTGGGAGGCAGAGGTAGGAGGATCACCATGAGTTCGAGGCCACCGTGAGACCTCATAGTGAATTCCAGGTCAGCCGGGGCTAGAGCGAGTCCCTACCTCAAAAAAAAAAAAAAAAATATTAAAGTTAAGACTTCAAATATGAATTTTGGAGGCACATAAATGTTCAGTCTATACGATTTCACCCCTGGACCCTGAAATTTGTGCTCTTCTCACATGCGGAGTAAATCCCTCTCATCCCAACACTGGGAAGCCAGAACTCGGTCCGTCCCCATGCATCTGCGGTCACATCTAAATACATCGAAGGCAGATATGGGAGAGAGAGGCAACATCGTTTTCCAGCTGAGACTTGCAAAGTGAAATCATTCATTTGCTTTCAAAGTATAACATTGGGACAGGCACAAATATCAGCTCTCATCTCAGCAGGAAGAAATAGGAAGGAAGAAAAGTTGATGGATTCTAACACAGCCCCAATCCAGCAAAGCTCACTGGCGAGACCCTCAGGTTCGGAAGTCATCCTGCCTGGCCTTGCTCTCGGTCCTCCACATGGTCTGGGACAGGATCTCATCCGTGCTGACCCGCGGAGGTGACCACCACACTCTCCACAGCTTAGCACAGCACTGACCGCCTTGTGGCTCTTGCTGGCACCTCACCCTGCTGGTAGTTTCTCAGTGCTACGGGATGCGCTCCCAGGGCTTTGCCTGGCTCCCTTCTCGCTCCCCCAGTTCCTCCCCCGGGTGGTTCCACCTTAAAAGGGGCCTCCTTCCCCACATCCTATGCAGTCTGGAGTGTGGTAGGAGTGGCCACCTTGAAGATCTTACTTTCCTGGTCTTGCGCAAAGTGGGTGTTCCACTAATAGTTCTTGGTTTGGTTCTGGAGAGCTTGAGGCCCGTTCTTGTGTTTGTATCATTAATTTTTCATTGAGTCCCAGATGGCATAGTTTCTTCTGGTACAATCTTCTCTCTAGTCCTGGCTTTTGTAGTGGTGGTTGATGGCGTCCTTACACAATCCTCTTCATGCAGATGTATGTGTTCGGAGTTAAACAGTTTTCTGTATAGCCCTTGAAGTTGGAGCCATAGACGGCGCAGGTGTCATTCTCCATCTGCATTATGGTTACTCTGGAGTAGAGAGAGACACGTGACGTTCACGACTTTATTAGTGCAGGAATATAAAAACGAAATCATGTTTATAAGATTTAAATGTAGGAATTTAATAGATAGTTAAGCCTTTTTAGGACCGTGTGCTGTTATCCTAACCCACAGACTTGAAACAAAAGTCAAACTCAGACCATAAAAGTGCATATTAAATTTGGTGTAAATTACATTATTATTGGAAATAATTCAGAAGTGAAAATTCTATTTATATGTGCTTGGGTGAAAGAAAGTTTTAAAATGTTTATTTAAAAGCAGATATTTAGATTAAAAATGAATTCAGAACTGAACTTAGAATTCAAGTATTGCAGTGTTCTGTTCAACATAAGCAATCTTTGAGAGATCAACATGGTTCTCTATATCTGCCCACATGACTGACCACAGATAAGTATTTAAAACAAAAGCTGTTATCTGTACTGAACTCGTACCTTCTACCTTGTCAAGATTTCCTAGACAATATAGTGTAATCACTGTTTGCAGCATTTAGATTCTAATAGATATATAAAATCTAAAGATGATTGAAATGCCACTGAGATGTGCATCGTTTATAAGAAAGCACACTTCACCACTCCACAGAAAGAGCCTGAGAACCCATGGAATTTTGTATCCATGGGCAAATGGAGTCTTGGGCCCAACCTCCCCTACATACCAAGGATGACTTAATGGCCATGCAGTTGAATATAAACCAGGTGCACAAGGGGATGCATTCATCTGAAGTTCGTTTGCAGTGGCTGGAGGCCCTGGTGTGCCCATTCTCTCTCTGCCTCTTTCTCTGTCTGTCATTCTCAAATAAATAAATAAATAAATAAATAAATAAATAAATAAAAACAAAATTTTTAAAAAATGTAATGGATGTGTTGGTTATTCACATTATTAATGGCTTCATGAGTGTGCACATTTGTTTAAATTATCAGGCTGCAACTTTATACACAATTTACTGTATCAACAAATTGATAATTTGTTATAAGCACAAAAAGAGAATATATGTGATACTTTACCACTTTCTTTCAGTCTCCTATCTATAAAACCAACATAATATTAGATCTACCTTTCTCAGTACTTAGCGCATAGAAATCAGTTTATTTTATATTTTATTTTATTTCATTTATTTTATTTTATTTTATTTTATTTTATTCATGTGGGTGAATCTGCAACACTGTCTTCTAGATTTAGGTCCTAACGTTTTTTCTAACCCTGTCAGAACATGAGAATGCTTAGGATTTGAAAAACAAAAGGGCAAATGAATGATCCTAGGTTCAGGAACAAGTCTCTAGACTCACAGGTTGGGTGAAAGGATAGAGCCGTCTTCCCACTGCCAGGAGCCATTTGCTGGAATTTGGACCGATCCCATCCAATGATAAGGCTTCACCAGCTTAAGGAAGTCCTGTTTAACCACAGACACAACATAGATAAAGCCAGTGCCCAGAGGTTAATGAATGTAAAGCCACAATCAACAACGTTTCTCCTTGGAAGAAATGCATTGGTTTCTTAGCTAGAATAAGTCCCATTCAGTGGACACACACATGTGATATCTGGTTTCTTTGCTTTCTTAATTTTAGTGAAAAATGATTGGGGATAGATATGAAAATAATCTTCATGTCTCTGGTATATTCCAGCTCATATTCCAGTGAGTTAGCTGATGGTTAGAATTAAATAAATACAGGACAGGGAATAAACACCAAACCTGATCTTCTCTGCTGTATATCTTCAGAAGGCTGGAGTTTTGAGACATACAGGAAGCCTGGCTCTGGTACCAGTTTTTGCTCTCATTAAAAAATTGGTAACAAGTTGTTTCTATAACATAGCCAGCTTTTAGGACATGGGCCACAGTAACCTTCTAGAAAAAGAAAACATATTAAATCTATACACATCTGACTAATGTAGCAGTTTTTTTTCAAAACTATTTATTTATTTACAAGAGAGAGAGAAAGAGAGAGAGAGAGAGAGAGAGAGAGAGAGAGAGGGAGGCAAATAGAGAACAGGCATTCCAGAACAAATTAAATTATTTTCCTATTCCAACTCCACAATTCTAGATAATTAAGCCATTAGAATCACACACAAAGATATGTCTGCTTATTCCAAGGAAAGGGACCTTCAAACTAAAGACATTCTACTCTGATCTTTTTTTTTTTTTTTTTTTTTTTTTTGATACAAGCTCTCATGTAGTCCAATCTGGTCTTGACCTCTTTATTTGACAGAGGTTGGCCTTGAGCTCTTGATCCTCTGCCTTTGCCTCCCAAGTACTGGAGTTTAAGGTGTGTGTGCACCACCATGCTTGGCTCTTCTGCTCTTTACATATACTCCTTCACACCTTAAAGCAATAAAGCTACAGTGAAATATATATCAAACCCAACTATTTTATTCCTCTCTCTTAATTGCCTTGGTTTCATATTGTATTCCGGTATATATAGCTACATGTAATGTGTGCTTAATATAAAAAAAAAACATTCATTTACCTGTTGAAGAAAGTGGAACTTCTTGGTTCAATAGTGCTGTCAACATAATTATAATTATTATCAGTAACTTGTAATCTAACGTAAAGTAAGGGGTAAACTTCGAGACTAGTAGCGAAACTATAATAAGAACACTTAATATTGCTAGTTTATGCTTCTGCACATCTGAATTCCAATCAGAGTAACGCATTGTGCTTGTTTGACCTGCTGCAATCCATTGCTCTGTTATCACTTACAAGTCAAGAATATGGCTGTCCATACTGCGGCCAAAACAACGAATCGTACCATCATAGCTACAGCAATGAGACGGCCTGGAGAAGGTGGAGGCACTGGCAAAGAAAAATGAGAAAGATCAAAAGAAAGAAGGATAAAAGAACTAGATATATCGTATATAAATGTTTTATGAGGAGGTAGTGGGAGTTCTGTTTTTGCTATGTTATTTTTCTTGGGATAAGAAACTTTACAAATAGTTTAAAATAAGAGTTCAAAAATGCAATATTCCCTTCCCAAATTCTCTAAAGTTCTGTAAGCATCTCCTCTTTTATTTCTTTTCTTTTTTTTTTTTTTTTTTTGAGGTAGGGTTTCACTCTGGTCCAGGCTGACCTGGAGTTAACTATGTAGTCTCAGGGTGGCCTCGAACTCTCAGCGATCCTCCTACCTCTGCCTCCCGAGTGCTGGGATTAAAGGCGTGCGCCACCATGCCCGGCAATTTCTTTTTTTCTTATCTTCTTTCCTTTCCTTTTCTTTTTTGATAAGTAGTCAGGGTCTTACTATGTAGCCCAAGGCACAAATTTACAATCCTCCTGCCTCAGCATCTTGACTATTGAAACCACAGATGTCAGCCACCACTTCCAGTTCTATAGTCATCTCTTAAATCATACTTATCAATTTTCTTTTCTCAACAATGGTTTTAAATTTTTTTATTTATTTATGAGAGAGAGACAGGGAGAGATAATGGGTGTGCCAGGGCCTCCAGCAAATGAACTCCAGATTCATGCGCCACCATGTACATCTGGCTTACGTGGGTTCTGGGAAATCGAACCTGGGTCTTTAGGCTTCACAGCCAAGCACCTTAACCACTAAGCTACAGCTCCATTCCTCAACAATCCTTTTAAATCATACATGCTTGTAATTGTAGTAAGATCTTCTGTGAATTGTTCCCACTAAGACAATCTCTTGGTGACTAGGATATATCCTGACATATAAAGTGGCTGCCCCAACTCTGATTTTCCAAGTTCTCTCAAGTTCTATGACCACTGCTTGATAAAGAGACACTTGGGAAAAGATAGTATCAACTACACTAAGAAGTAGCTCTGTAAATTGCAATCAATTTATTGCTTCTATTGTATTGACCAATGTAACGGAATAGATTTAAAGCTTTCTTTTTTGGTTCCATTTCTATTTATTCCTCCCCAAAGCTAATTACTCAGGAATCCCTCAGAATCTCTCATGCTGTTTGTCCTTATTATATAATATCAGCACATTCAGGCCAACCAAAGGCCTTAAATAATAATGTTTCCTAAATAAATTATACATTCTAATATTCTATTTGGGAAAATATCACATTTGCTTCATTCGTGAATATAAGATAAACTTCACCTCAGTGAGTGAGAGAAGACAGCTGGATCTAGGACTTACAGTTTTCTACTTGTCGTCGTGTCCTAAGGGCACATCTTTGGCTTTGCTGTCCTCTAGAAGCACCACGCCTTGTTGATTTGAGTTTAGCATTATGACAGTCACGCATCTCTGGGGAAAGCAGTTAAAGCCAGTGTGAGTCATGGCCTTTCTGCTATTTGACGAATAAATTCTTAAAATTTATCTTGCCATCTCTATGAATCTACTCCCCATGAATAGCCCTTCTAAAATACAACATAGGGCTGGAGAGGTGGCTTAGCAGTTAAGGCGTTTGCCTGCAAAGCCAAAGGATCCCGGTTCAATTCTCCAGGACCCACGTAAGCCAGATGCACTAGGGGGCGCATGCATCTGGAGTTCGTTTGCAGTGGCTAGAAGCCCTGGCACGCCCATTCTCACTCTCTTTCTCTCCCTCTTTCTCTCTCTCAAATAAATAAATAAATAAAATATATTTAAAAAATAAAAAATGAAATACAACATAAATTTACTTCATTTTATGTTACTTCATTTTTATCACTGCACTTTGTTAAATAGATGAAATTATGTTTAGTCCATGGTAAATTATTATTATTAGAAAAATATGTTATATTGTTTAGAGAAATAGTATATATTTATATTAACACAATATTATATACATAATGAACTAGTTTTTTTGTGGTAGGGTCTCACTTTAGCTCAGTCTAACCTGACCTGACACTCACTCTGTAGTCCCAGGATGATCTTGAGTTCACAGCAATCCTCCTACCTCTGTCTCTTGAATGCCAGGATTAAAGGTGTGTGCCAAAATACCCAGCTAATGTTTAATTTATAATAAAATCAAACATTAAATAAAGATTAATGTAGAAGGGGAAACAATGATGGAGGGATCCATATATATATTTTTATCATTCCAGATTCACTAACTTCATAAACAAGTATTTAAAATTTGTATCCAGTTTCCTAACTTACTCAAGTGGAAAAAATGTATAGTATAATAATGAAATGTCATGTTAAGTATCATTAATGCTAATCACATACAAACACTTGGAAAATATCATTGCATCAATTTTCCATTACAGTGAAGAAAAAGACATACTACAATATATGGTTTCAGAACAAATACAGTAATGTAAAACGTGTTTTGCTGTTTTCTCAAATTTCAGTCATTCTCTGAATACTTAAGTCTTTTAGAAATAAAATGAAAATATTAACCATTATCTTTTATGCTTAAAATTAGTTTTAAACATTACATATATATTATATGTAATTCAATTATTAAATCTGAAGAAAAGAGAATAGATTATTATTTTGTAGATGGAGAAATTTAGGATGGTAATAACTGAAGAAGAGGCATGCAAGTGGGAGGGAGAGATAAAAGATGGAGATGGGTGAACTAAGAGGAAGATACATACATGTTGATAGAAAGTGACAAAAAGAGAAATAAAAACTAGAGGGGCTGGAGAGCTGGTGTTGTGGTTAAGGAACTTGCCTGTGAAGCCTAAGGATCCAGGTTTGAGTCCCCAGTACCCATATGAGCCAGATGCACATTCATCTGGAGGCCAATTGCAGTAGCTGGAGGTCCTGGCATGCCCATATTTTCTGTCTATCTATCTATCATCCATCCATCCATCCATCTATCTATCTATCTATCTATCTATCTATAATCATCTATCTATCTATCTCAAATAAATAATAAAATAATTTCTAAAAAATAAAATAAAAATAAGCAAAAAATAGAAAAAAACAAAGACATGGAATAATAAAGATGGAAAATAATGTACATTTAACATATTGTTACCAAACATGAGTGAGTTAGAACGCTTTTAGAGTAAGAAGCACTTTCAAATTATACATAACCTGATTTGCATATGGTAGAAGGTAAACAGGGCACGTATTGTTTTCCTATTAGTAGAAAAAGAAATGAAGATGCACAGAGGTGTGGATTGTCCCCAGTTCAAAACCAGAAAGTTGTAAAAGTTGGATTAACATTCAGTTCTTCTGACTCTAAGTCCTCCAGCCATTTCACTGTTTTGAGCTCTCTTACCTTGTGAATGACTTTACAATTGGTAGAGCATAAAATAGAGGGGAAAAATCTTTTTAAGTCTACAAAAACTTGATTTAGAGAATGACATAAATATAACATGAAACTAGTGCAAAGAGGATGCTGATAAGTTTCTCTCTTATGCCTTACATATTTGCATAAATTCTGGATGCCTTAACGTCACACACAAGTAGAAGGCCAGCTTCATGTGGAAAGTACATACTCAAGGAGCGAGGAGATTTCCGATCATGGGTCAATGTCATCATGCGACAATGAGTGCATATTACTCCAGATATGAACCGCAAGCCTTCAATTCACAGCGGATTCCTGAATACACAAAATTGAATAGCTTCCTTTGTGATGTGAGGAAATAATTTCATTGGACAAGTAAAATATAGAAAATGAGAGTAGAAATAACAAGTCCCTCAAAGTCTAATAAAACTAATTTTATCATTTTATTTTGGTTGTAAAATAATCACCAATTATTTCAAAATACTACTAAAATGAAGTAGTTTTTTTTTTTTTTTTTTGCGGTAGGGTCTCATTCTAGCTCAGGCTGATCTGGAATTCACTATGTAGTCTCAGGGTGGCCTTGAATTCATAGCAATCCTCCTACCTCTGCCTCCCAAGTGCTGAAATTAAAGGCATGTGCCACCACGCCTGATTGAAGGAGTTATTATTTATTTATTTTATTTATTTGAGAGAGGGAAAGAGGCAGAGAGAGAGAGAGAGAGAGACAGAGACAGAGAGAATGGGCATGCCAGTGCTTCCAGCCACTGCAAACCAACTCCAGATGCGTGCACCACCTTGTGCATCTGGCTTACATGGGTCCTGGGGAATCAAACTGAGGTCCTTTGGCTTTGCAGGCAAGTGCCTTTACCACTAAGCATCTCTCCAGCCCTGAAGTAGTTATTTTTAATTCATTTATATTGGAATATTTACCAGAAATATTTGACATCACTAATATTAAAGAACAACACATACTGTTTTCTGCTTATAGTTGTTTATTTGATGGTCAATGATTTCTTTTGTAAGAGAAAGTCATGTAAGATACATGAAATTTTGTTGGATACTTTACCCATTTTATTTTAATAAAATCTCTATTCATGTTATAATTATCCTCAATAGCAAAAGTATTATCATCAATAATTTCATATGTTTATATAACAACATTTATACTGCTTTATATAAATCCCAGAAAAGCAGCTATGTTATCAACGTTCATAATGCTTAGATCTTAAATAGCTATTCACACTTGATTATAAAAACTGGATGAAGCATGGATGGCTTAGTTCTTCTTGCTTGTAAAATTTTGTATCCCAGAGAATAAGGCGCCTTCCTCAGATTAGAAAATTTGTGTCAGAATTTTCATTAAAACTCCATACTTCTAATACAAAAGAGGAAATATTTATTCCTAAGTTTTTGTTTCTTATGATGTTATGCAACATCGTAACTTCTGGTTCCTCAGTAAGTACGTCTTGATTGGGAGAGTAATAAAGGATACAGCTCAGATATTACAAGAATGTTTTTCCTTCAGAAACTCTACTCAGACTTAAAAGATTATTAATTAGAATTACTTTATATTGTAGAGTGTTTTAGAAACCTTTCTTAAACTTGAGATACAGCTCCTTATTTCTTGAAAAATGGTTACTTGTTAGAAATATACACACCGGCCAGGCGTGGTGGTGCACACCTTTAATCCCAGCACCGGGGAGGCAGAGGTAAGAGGATCGCCATGAGTTCGAGGCCACCCTGAGACTACATAGTGAATTCCAGGTCAGCCTGATCTACAGTGAGACCCTACCTCAAAAATAACAAAAAAGAAAGAAATATACACACCTGAGTGGTGAGGGGAGATCCCGTTTCCTGTGAATGAAAGCCTTTAATACAATCAGAAAATGTGGACTGGCCCTCGGCTCCTGAGTTGAACTGAAAGTAGAGATGTCTGAATAATTTTGATTTCTGAGAATGCTACAATAAAGGTTACTTCAGTCCCATCTTCCTGTGCAGGAAACGTAATGAAACCACAGGATGTCTATGTTTGCCCACGTAGATGGCTTGGCTCATTTGGTAAATGAAGTGTGGTCAGCATTGCTGCCTAAATGTTAGGTCCTGAAAACCCTTTAGGACTTTAAAATAATGATTTTAGGGCTGGGGAGATGGCTTAGCAGTTAAGGCACTTGCCTGCAAAGCCAAAGAACCCAGGTTCGATTCCCCAGGACCCACATAAGCCAGATGCACAAGATGGCGCATGTGTCTAGAGTTCTTTCTCAGTGGCTAGAGACCCTGGTATGACCATTCTTTCTCTCTCACTCTCTTTCTCTCTGCCTATTTCTCTCTTTCAAATAAATAAATATAAATAAAATAATGATATTGGTAATCTGTAGTACAGAGTTTTGATAAATAATGCAATTATGTAATCTCTGATTCAAAAGTTAAAAATGTATAAAATATGGTTTTTAAGAATGAGAAGAAAATGGTCTTCTTGTGGATAAGCTCCTGTTGATTTGAATGGAATCAAGTATGGCACATTGTGTAGGTACACACACACACACGCACATGCACACACACGGCTATGTGCATATACATACATATGGAATTAGAAAATGTATATAAACCATACCCAAGAACAAGAAAACAAAAATCACCATGGGGAGATGGAAACACACTGACCATAATTTAGAACCTTCTTGACCACTCAGCCTCCCTGCTGGCTTACATGGGCTAATGTTTACTGCGCGCTCCTGGGTGCCCTGAGGGAGGAGGTGCAGAGGATGCCGTACAACTTTGTGGTCAGAAACAGTGACATGGGCAGGATGGGCACTTCACACTGTTACTCTAAACATGGATGCAGCCAGAGGTGTTTCCTGGACAGTTGCCCAGAAATGAAACTAAAAATTTTGTGGTTATGGTAAAGTAAACAATTTCTAAGCTCAACCTTTCCATAAATGTGCTTGGTTTAATAAAACATAAGTTTGAAAAAGGGACTGATCATCAAAGGTACATGAGTAAAATGAGATAAAGGGAAAGGGAGAGAGCCTGGCATATTGAGGCAGATGTAAGATGGTGTATAAAAATAAAAATAAAGTAAAAATAGTTGAGTACTTATTCATTTCTCTTATATCACATTGGCTTTCTTAATAGGTCATGCATATCTTCAAATATATCCCTTTTTTCTAGATTTCCAGTTCTTTGAAATATGAGGTTTCAGTAAAAATTATCATAACTCTCCCCTTTCATCTCTCACTTTATTAAGTTGGATCTTCCCTCTTTCTTTTGGTTTGTTGATCTTGGTTATGTCTCAAGGAACCTACTCTTTATTTCTTTGATTCTTTGTAGTTGTGTGTGTGTGTTCCTTAATTTCTGCCACAGCCATTACTTCTTTGCATCTGCTGATTTTGAGTTGGGCTTGCTCTGTTTCCAAGCCCTTGCAGTGCATCATTAAGATGTATACTTCTCTGAGTTTTTCATGTAAACACTCACAGCTGTACACTTTTCTCATAGAACTGATTTGGTGTAAGCTAAAATTCTGATAAATTAAACTCCTTATCTATCTCTTTTTTAAAAAAGAATCCCTAAAATTCTGATAAATTAAACTCCTTATCTTTCTCTCTTTTTTTAAAAATCCCTTTATAAGAAATGCATATATGGGAATGAGCCACTCCAGCTGTTCTGGTTTGAATATGATTTTTTCCCTCCAGGATTAAGATTTAAATTTGCCTCTCGAATTTGTGGTGTTAAGTTTGGTGACATTTAAGGGGTGCTAAGTTGTTAAAAAGTGATTAATGCCTTACTCAGAAGAGTAGTCCTCATTCTCACAGGTTTGGATGAGCCCTGATGGAGCAGGTTCTTATAAAACACGGCAGACATACCCCTGTCTTGTTTTCTTTCTCCTGTACCTACTTGCCTCTGCTTTCTTCCATGAACCTGAGTAGAGTCATTCCATAGCCAGCAGTGACATCAATACTGGGGCCACAGAACTGTGAGCCCAAGTTGACTTCTTTTGGTATAGATTTACCAGTGTCAGAGCAGCAGAGCAGAGAACATGGATTGAGACAGAATTTGGTGCCACGATGTGGAGTGTTGCCGTTACAATACCTGAAAGTGTAGAAGCAACTTTGTGGCTGATACACAGCAGATGTTGGAGAGTTTGGAATGAGAAACAAGCTGGAACCATGCGATGTAGAATGCCACAGGGGGACAATGAGGACGGTTCTGGTGGAATCTCAGAAGATGAAGGACTGGGAGAATATTAAGTGCTTTTGACCAGAATACTCATAGAAAAGTAGACTTTAGAGTTTGTCCTGAGAAGATCTCAGACGGAAATGTAAAATCCCTTATTGAGGACTACAGTAAAGACACGCCTTTAATCCCAGCACTTGGGAGGCAGAGGTAGGAGGATCACCATGAGTTCGAGGCCACCCTGAGATTACATAGTGAATTTCAGGTCAGCTTGGACTAGAGCGAGACCCAACCTCGAAAAAAAAAAAAAAGATAATCCTTGATATACAAATGCAAAGAACTGGGCTTTGTGGAAGATAAGAACTTAAGGGTAAGAAACTAGGATTTCTGGGAGAAAATATATATATATGTATGTATGTGTATATATATATATATATATATATATATATATATATATATATTGGTTTTTCGAGGTAAGGTCTCACTCTGGTCCAGGCTGACCTGGAATTCACTATGTAGTCTCAGGGTAGCCTCAAACTCATTGCGATCCTCCTACCTCTGCCTCCCAAGTGCTGGGATTAAAGGCGTGCGCCACCATGCCCAGCAGGAGAAAAGATTTATAAGCAAAATATGCATGGTTAACTTACACTGAATATGATAGAACATGAGAGCACAGAAGTTATATGAAGACAGAATCCATAAATAAATGTAAAGCATTGTGTACAAATCTAGACAATTTGCAGCCTGGCCTTGTAAATTAAAAAAGAAAAAAGAAAGAAAAGCATGCATGAGTATGGCCCATTGACTAAATAAACTAGTATGAATGCAAGGCAGTGTTACTTAAGAAGAAAAGGCCCAGCTGCGCGTGGTGGCGCACGCCTTTAATCCCAGCACTCGGGAGGCACAGGTAGGAGGATCGCTGTGAGTTCAAGGCCACCCTGAGACTACATAGTGAATTCCAGGTCAGCCTGAGCTAGAGTGAAACCTTACTTCGAAAAACCAAAAAGAAAAAAAAAAAAGAAGAAGAAGAAGAAGAAGAAAAAAAGACCTGAATAGTTTTTAAGATCTTTCCGCCACTCCTGCCATCATAGGTGTGGAAGCCAGGAGGGTATAATGCTTTGTCACACCGTCCTAGGCTGTTATTCATAAGCTGGTGCTTTATAACTGTGCTCCCCCATTGAGGTGTTGGTTCAGTGGTTCCAGTTGCGGAATAAATAGCCCTTTCATAGCTCATGCCCAAGCCATAAACCTTGGTGGCACAGTTCCAGTTTTCTCAGATGTGACTCCAAATTAAGGAGTGGAAGGAACAAGCATAAAGCCATAGTTCTAATTCTGCCCGTGTGTAAGCTTTAAGAGCAGCTTCTTTCGCACAGGACTCAAAGTGTATACCAGACCCCTTGGCAGCCCCAGGAAGAAACTGACTATAGCGTTGCTGTGTAAAGCTCCCATCCCGACAATGCCTTGAAGAACCGTTTAAGTAAGGCTGAAGCCAGAGCCCCGGAACTGTTTATCCACTGTCAGCAGGCAAGGCTCACTTGGAGAAACTGCAGGGGTGTGTACGACTATAGTTCAAGGAAGTTGAAGCACGAGTTGAGCTCAACAAAGCCACAGGAGCAACACTGCCTGGTTTTGGAGATGGGAATGGACGGTGCGTCTCTCCCTCCTCGCTGCCCCTTTTCTGAAGAGGCCCTCCTTGTTGGGGATGCAGGTCAACCCCATGGGGATTGTGGGTCATGCATTGAGGGGCAGCAGTCAGTTATGGGGGAGAGGCAATGCTCTGTGCATAATGTCCCATCTTGTGGCTCTAACAATCTTTTCTCCCCTTCTCTGCAAAATTCCCTGAGCCATGCTGGGAGCATTTTAAGTCTACTTCAGTGATGGGCTCTTAGGAGTCTCTGGATCTCTGGTTTGGTAGGTGTTGAGTGTCCTCAGTATCTATTTCCTTCACCCTTGTGCTGATATCAGATTCACTAAGAAAGCAGCTCTTGCTCATTTCCCCAATTCCTCTGTGGTTTCAGCTGGGGCCAGGGTGGACTGCACTGGGTTGTTTATCTCCTCAGGTCCAGCTCTCATCTGAAAAAGAGAAGCAAATTCTCCAACGGAGAATGACGTCATCACTGGTTAAATGGGATAACCATTATTAATTTAGAGAGAATTTAAAGAGTATAGACCTTCTTATAGCCCAAGATTAGTGTGAGTTTGACAATGGAAAGCAGGATCATTTTCTGGATATGATTCTGACTTGTTTCCCCATTCCAGATACAGCTTCCTTTCCACTGAGCAGATCCGTTAGCCAATCCAAGAGCAGTTGGTCACCCACCATGGCTGTGTGCCACTATTGCACTTGTGTGAACATCACATCAGGTTGTTTGCTTCTGAGTCGCTTAGACTTTGAGTTGCTTGGACAGATGTTGGCCACTTTCCCCCAGTAGTTCATGTGGAGGAAGTGAGATTTAAAAAGTAACTTCAGCTGGGCGTGGTGGTCACACCTTTAATCCCAGCACTTAGGAGGCAGAGGTTGGAGGATCACAGTGAGTTCAAGGTCACCTTGAGACTATACACTGAATTCCAAGTCTGTCTGGGCCAGAACAAGACCCTACCTCAAAAAACCAAAAAAGAAAAAAAAGAGCAAATATAATTTCATTGTCTTGTGCATTTTTACAGGAGTTCTCACGGATTCTTTCACAAGTGCGTGCTTTGCCATCCAGTTTCTGATGACATCAGCAACATCAAAAGCCATCATCATTTTTTTGGGGTTCGAATTCAGCTTGGGCTAGAGTGAAACCCTACTTTGAACACCCCCCAAAAAATCCTGGTCCAGTGGAAATTCCTCTTACTCCCCATCTGGATATGAAAGGTATTGAACTTGTCAAAGTGCTTTAAAGTGCTCAGATCTTTGATAAATGACGTGTTTGTTAAATCAGGTTGTATTTTTGGTGCTTGAGTTTTTCTGAAGAAATAAATATTCAATGAGGGAAAGCAAGAAGGCAAAGCTATAGGACTCAAGACTCCTTAGAATTCACTTTTGTTCAATACCTGATGAGTCAATTCCACACAGATTATACACACCAAGAATTTCATCTGTGGTTAAGCTTTATTTAAGCATTCTAGATCTCATGAAGATTCATGAGCAGTAAGTGTATTTCAAGAGCTTTTACAAGTGCTTTTCAATAATCCTGAAGTAATCCTATAGCGAATGGGTGTGTCAGGGCCTCCAGCCACTGCAAATGAACTCCAGACACATGTACCACCATGTGTGTCTGACTTATGTGGGACCTGGAGAATCGAACCGGGGTCCTTAGGCTTCCCAGGCATGTGCCTTAAGGGCTAAGCCATTGCTCCAGCCCTGATTCTTTGTTTTGATTGTCCACGTGACAGGATCGAGAATCAACCAAGGGACACACCTCTGGGTGACTCGGGGTGAGAGCATTGGAAAAGGTGATGGACTGAGGGTGAGCCCCTCCCACAGAGAGGACAGCACTTTCTTTTCTCAGGTCATCTCAGATGTGCAGTAGTCCAGGGTCAAAAGCTGTGCTGCTGGCTGTCTGCCTTCATTTCCTGTTGGGAGCGTGTCTACCACTGCTGCTGTTGCCATCCTTTGCTGACCCCAGACTCCAGCTTCATCAGTCATTTGGCATGGACTGAGTATCAGCAACCTTCCAGGATGGTCCAGACATTCTGCACCAAATTGGGATTGCTAAGGCATCCAGCTTCATGTATTGGGAAGCTGTCAAGGGTTGAGAGAAAAATAAGGAGGAATCGATAAGAGTCTATTCTCTTTTAACTCAAAATGCTGACTTTGCGGGTTGGTGAATGAGGGAACGGCATTCTTTTACTAGTCCCAGAAGATTTTAATCTCGGTGTAATCACAGTGCCAGGCGGAAATATAATAGGGAGATCCTAAAATGAAGTGAAACAGAGGATGATATTAGTTCTCGCATTATGTGATGACAGAAACAACATGTACAAGTATGGAGAAAGTGGTCCCAGTAAAAAGTCAGAAGTCAAAAAAATTGTTAAAACTGATTGCAAGGTTATGAGTATTACCCCCACCATGCATTGCAGAGAAAGAAACCTTACCAATTACAAAACTCTAACATATGCATAATTATAGTCTGAGAAGAACAGAAACAAGAAGAAACAAAAAAAGTTTGTAAGTCACAATGGCGTCAAATTTTCAGATCAGATGCTAAGCACATGAATAGTCTCTTAGTAATAGAATTATTGCATAGCAATCCATATCTCAAAATGTCCAATAGCCGAAAATCATGGGAAGTGACTCAAATTGGTGGTCCAGTCCAGGCAGGGAAGTGATAGTGATTACAGCCAGCACCACACAGGCCACGGGCCCCACGGTGTCTGCATGGCTTTGCATACAGTTCTAGACTGGAAGGATGGTATCATTAAGATGGTGCAAAGGAAGTCTTGGGTTCTAAGTCTCCCATGAAAACACCAATAGAAGAACCGAACTACCTTGATGAAACTTGAGAAGCCGGTTGGCAGCACACAGGCTACACAACGACAAGCAGAACATCACTGACACAGAGAGCAAACTGGGTTTCATTTTCCTGTCTTTTCCCCTGGTTCCACCAGATCAGGGGCACGTATCGGGGGAAATTTCCAGCTTCACAGTTTGAATTTGAAAAGAAGAGAGATTATATGGATTTGGTAATCTGGCTTGGGGGGTGCTATTCAAGAGGGCTTCTGGGGAGGTACTGGGGAGGAAAGATGAATGAGCCTCACTTGATTCAGAGCAAGAAGGAGACAGAGTGCTCTATGGTGAATGTTGATGCTTGAGAGCAACTGAGGAAGAAGGGATGCTGGGCGATCAAAGCATCAGACTGCAGCACTGAGGGTCTGCAAGGGGAAGGAGGCTATTATGACCCAAAAGAACAGAGGCAAGCCTCTCTCTGGACAATTGTATCCGCAAGGTCCCAAAAGACTTGTTTCAAGAAAATATTTGAGAAAATCATTGGATCTCTAACTGGTCTGATCATTAAAAATCTTTCAGGAGCCGGGCATGGTGGCACATGCCTTTAATCCCAGCAGAGGTAGGAGGATCGCCATGAGTTCAAGGCCACCCTGAGACTACATAGTGAATTCCAGGTCAGCCTGGGCCAGAGGGAGATTCTGCCTTGAAAAATCAAAAATAAATAAATAAATAAATAAATAAAATAAAAAAATCTTTCAGGATATAGCTAGTCTTAAACTGGAAGATATACAAAGAAACGGGGTAACATTGCCTAAATGATTGATAGGTGCCCCATGGATTCCCTAGAAAGCTACAGTACAATAATTTTATTAAAGATGATTAGGTAATATGAAAGAGATGTCTAATCAAGAAATTAAAGTATTTAGAAAATAATGTGTGAACAAAATGAGAATATCAAAAGATATTGAAACAATTAAGAACCAAATAGAAATTTCATAACATAAATAAATATACAATAAGCAATTGGAAATTTCACCAGATGTCAGGAGTACACTTGGTCAAGCTTAATAATTAGCCAACATATCAAAAAAGATAGGTCCATTTGAAACAATAACATCAGTAGAATAAAAAGAGAATAAATGGTGGAGATGCAAATAAATGGACTTTTGTATGCCACTTAATTTGGTGTTGCTTTCAATTTAAGATATTTAATATAAATCCATAAAACCTGCAAAACACCTATAACATTTTTTAAAAGTAAATAAAAAAATCAAACCTTATCACTATTAAAATCATTGAAAAAATATAAGAAAAAGAGACATTACACATTACTAAAAATATACAGAATAATGTTTTGCAAGTGTATTTCTGCACATACGTGTGTGGAGGCCAGACATCAACACTGGGTGTCTTTCCCAACTGCTCTCTACCTTATTCTTTTCTTTCCTCCTTCCTTTTCTTTTCTTTCTCTTCTTTTCTTTTTTCTTTCTTTTTTTTTTTTTTTTTTTGGGGTTTCAAGGCAGGGTCTCACTTTAGTTCAGGCTGACCTGGAATTCACTATGTAATCTCAGGGTGGTCTCGAACTCATGGTGATCCTCCTGCCTCTGCCTCCCGAGTGCTGGGATTAAAGACGTGCGCCACCATGCCTGGCTCCTCTACCTTATTCTGTGAGCTGAACTTAGAGCTCATTAATTTGAGTAGACCAGCTGGCCAGTGAACCCCAAGGATTCCCCGTCTCTGCCTGCTCAGTGCTGGGATTACAGGCATGTGCCGCCATCATGCCTGGCATCTTGGATATGTGGGGTCTGGAGCTCCAAACTCAGGCCTTCCTGCTTGAAGAACAAGTGTTATCCACACTGTGCCATCGCCTCAGCCTAAGAAAAGCCTTAGAAAGCAGTTTTTAGAATAACTCTATACAGAACATTCTTATAAGTTAGCAAGTAAATTCCCCAAAGAAAAAGCCATGCATTAACTGGACTGATCAAAAAGACCCAGGAGGCTGGGGAGATGGCTTAGCGGTTAAGGCGTGTGCCTACAAAGCTAAAGGACCTTGGTTCGATTCCCCAGAACCCACATAAGCCAGATGCACAAGGTGGCACATGCATCTGGAGTTCATTTGCAGTGGCTGGAGGCTCTGGCCTGCCCATTCTGTCTCTCTGTCTTCTTCTTCCTCTCTCTCTCTCTCTTGCGCTCTCAAATAAATAAATTTTTAAAAAGACTCAGGATAAAATTACATGTTGCCTACTCATTTTATATCTAAGGATACAAGTATTCTAAATATATTAATATTTTTTAACAATATTTACAGATGGTAACTAAAATAAAGCAGAAGGTTCAGCGTTATACAAAGGGGAACATGCACTAAGATGAGAACTGTCACATAAGACAAAGAGTCGTCCCACCAGGCACAGTTCCACCACGTGCTGATAGACTATTCAAATGTTGACTCCATCAGCAGATTAATGATTCCCTTACTCAAAATAAAAAATTAAATTGGAGCCGGGCGTGGTGACTCACGTCTTTAATCCCAGCACTCGGGAGGCAGAAGTAGGAGGATCACTGAGTTCAAGGCCACCCTGAGACTACATAGTGAATTCCAGGTCAGCCTGGGCTAGAGTGAGACTCTACCTCAAAAAACAAAAACAAAAAACACTGAGAAGAAAAAAGGGTGCTCATGGAAAGGTTAAGGGTGCTATGAGAGGGTATGGGGGGATAAGATAAAAATATATGATATATATGTATGAAATGTCAAAATGAAAAAATAACTTTTTAATGGCAAAAAAAGTAAAGAAGGGGTTGGAAATTTAGCCCTTTCTTAGTACACATGAAGTCCTAGATTCAATTTCCAATACCAAAAGAAAAACATGCCACAAATAAAGATGTCACTAATTTTGAAAGAAGGGCCATTAAAATGAGTTAATATTGGGCTGGAGAGATGGCTTAGTGGTTAAGGCGCTTGCCTGCAAAGACAAAGGACCCACGTAAGCCAGACGCATAAGGTGGTGCATGCATCTAAGCTCGTTTGTAGCAGCTGGAGGCCCTGTCATGCCCATTCTCACTGTCTCTGTTTCTCTCTGCTTCTGTCTCTCTTAAAGAAAAAAGAAAGAAGGAAGGAAGAAAGAAAGTGATGTCTCACTATTAATTCACCTATATGTTATTTGGAAGTAATGATGTTTCATTTTATTTTTTTAGGTAAGTTCTCACTCTAGCCTAGGCTGACCTGTAACTCTGGTCTTGAACTCACAATGAACTTCCCAACTCTGTGGCCCAAGTGCTGGGGCTAAAGGCATGCACTGCCACACCTGGCATGGTGTTTCAATTTTTATGTCAATTTTGGTATAGAGTAATTGAAAAAGACGGCGTGTGCTAGAGATATAAGAATGAGAAAATAATTTTATCACATATGTAGTGATTATTTCACTATAGCTGTTTTCTTTTGTTATTGCCATTTAGTTTTTAAAATAAAGTAACATGCTATCTTGTATTTTGACTGGCTCAATAGCTCTGAGAGTTCATTTAAAATTTAAAGGAAAATGCAGTAGGGGAGATGATTTTGTGGATAAAGCATTCATTATTAAAGCCCACATACCCACGTTCAATCCAAATATCCAAGTTTAATCCTCCCCAGATTCCTCATAAAAAGCCAGAAGCCATGGTGGGCCTCCGTATTCAGTGCACAGACTGGGACATGGGAGATGGAGGAACGAGAATTTCCCAGAAGCTCACCAGAGGGGAGTGCAGCAAGGGGGCAGAACAAGGCAGAGAGAAATTCTGCCTCCAGTGAGATGGAAAGGTGAGGACTAACTACAGCTGTCCTCTGACTTTCACACACACTGTGGCACATCTACATCCACACTCACACACACGAACCTGCACACAAATGCACACAGACAAAAAAGAAAAGAAGATACTGAAAGAAGTATTTTATAGGTTGGAAAAATGTTACATAGCACATCCCCTATGCACAGCTGCATATACTAATTATAAAAAATTGGGGCTGGAGAGATGGCTTAGCAGTTAAGGAGCTTGCCTGTGAAACCTGATGACCCATGTTCAACTCTCCAGATCCCACATAAGCCAGACACACAAAGGTGAGGCAAGTGCAAGGTCGCACATGCCCACTAGGTGGTGCAAGCATCTGGAACTCGATTGCAGCAGCTGAGGCCCTGGGGAGCCAATTCTCTCTTTTTTGCTCTCTCGGTCTCTCTCAAATAAAAAAAAAACTAATAAAAAATATTTTAAACTGTGGTAATGGACTCAATATAAATATAAAGCAATACAATGTGATGATATATTAAAATAACTTTGTTGATTTAGATAGATTATTAACATCAGCACAAAAAGAGATTAGAGTGTAAAGGTGAAGGCCACCTGTCCACACAAACCAACAGAAAACTGCTATAGTTAATGCACTATTATATCATGATGAACACCATTCTTGGAAATGAAGAAGACTGTTTGCAGATGGCAAATTAATTATTAAACCCTTACCAATATCTCACTGACTTTGATTAATTTGTAAACCAAAGTCAAACATGGAATTGAAAGAAGCAAATTTAATCATAAAAGGGAATTTAAGCGTTTCTGCATCACTGATCATCACATGAGCACACTCATCTGTTAGGTTGTGGAAATATACTGACACACACACTCATACGTGCACTGTTTATGATGGCCAACACATACACACACTCATACGTGCACTGCCTATGATGGCCAACACATACACACACTCATACGTACACTGCCTATGACGGCCAACACATACACACACTCATACGTGCACTGTTTATGATGGCCAACACATACACACACTCATACGTGCACTGCCTATGATGGCCAACACATACACACACTCATACGTGCACTGTTTATGACGGCCAACACATACACACACTCATACGTGCACTGTTTATGACGGCCAACACATACACACACTCATACGTACACTGCCTATGATGGCCAACACACACACACTCATACGTGCACTACCTACACAACACATACACACACTCATATATGCACTGTTTATGACGGCCAACACATACACACACTCATATATGCACTGCCTATGATGGCCAACACATACACACACTCATCGTGCACTGCCTATGATGGCCAACACATACACACACTCATATATGCACTGCCTATGACGGCCAACACATACACACACTCATATATGCACTGCCTATGACGGCCAACACATACACACACTCATATATGCACTGCCTATGACGGCCAACACATACACACACTCATACGTGCACTGCCTATGACGGCCAACACATACACACACTCATACGTGCACTGCCTATGACGGCCAACACATACACACACTCATATATGCACTGCCTATGACGGCCAACACATACACACACTCATATATGCACTGCCTATGACGGCCAACACATACACACACTCATACGTGCACTGCCTATGACGGCCAACACATACACACACTCATACGTGCACTGCCTATGAACATAGAGGAACTTTGCTAACTATGCTCACATTCCTGGAATTTTAAAATAAAGCATGTGAGACTGTGCTGTCAATGTAGTAACTATATTCGCCCACTAGATACTTTAAAGTGTAGTAATTCAAATTTGACTAAAGCCTTGTATGATGTCCCATGTCTGTAAACCTCATCTTTTGGGAAGTGGGAGGATTGCTGTGAGTTCAAAGCCAGCCTAGGCTCAAAAACAAGCTAGTACCTTGCTCCCCACAAAAACAATAAAACCAAACTAAAATTGATAAGAGACTCCTGGAAAAAATTTTAGGAAGCTTAAATAGTTTGTATCTGGGTGAAGAACATAATTTTTACAAATATTAAACAATAAACTGTATTGGGGAACAAAACCACACAATGTCATTTAAATAAGTTAAAAATAATTTGACTTTAAAAGTTACATTAAGTCTGAAGAGATGGCTTAGCAGTTAAGACTCTTGCCTGTGAAGCCTAAAGACCCAGGTTTGATTCCCCAGTACCCATGTAAGCCAGATGCACAAGGTGGTACATGAATCTGGAATTTGTTTGCAGTGGCTGGAGGCCCTAGCATGCCCATTTTCTCTCTCTGTCATAAATAAAAATATTTTAAAAGTTAAATTAAAACCTAGTCCAAACATGATCTCAATAGAGCTATTTTTAACTGCTTTCTTTTTTAAAAAGTAGTTTATTTATTTATTCATTTGAGAAAGAGAAAGAGAGAGAGGCAGATAGAGAGAAAGAGAGAATGGGTGTGCCAGGGCTTCCAGCCACTGCAAACAAACTCCAGACACATTCTCCCCCTTGTGCATCTGGCTTATGTGGGCCCTGGGGAATCGAACTGGGTCCTTAGGCTTTGCAGGCAAACACATTAACCACTAAACTATTTCCCTAGCCCCCACAGCTTTCTAGATAAATAATCTACACAGCATAAAGTTCATCGTTTACAGTGTTTTCGTATAGTCACATGATCACAACAGTTACCACGTTTACAACTCAGAACGTTTCTCCCCTCCAAATAAACTCGGTACTGATTAGTGGTCATGCCCTCTCTCACCATACCTGTAGCAGTAGGCGTCCACTAATTCACATTCTACATTTCATAGAAGTTGACTCACGTAGTTATTAGAAAGTTTGAAAATCGCAAATATAATGTTGGCCACAACGATTCAGGTCAAAGTTTCAGCTTTACTTTTGGTGTATTTACTATAGGTTAGTAATTGTTTTGAGAATTTTGCAAATGATGCAATTTAAGATGCATGCATTATATATTTAGTGCATAAAATATGAGTTTACCTGACAGATTCCAAGTGTAGGTAGGTGTTTTAATCCAAGAGTTTATGCTTACAAATATATCTACTTGGAGTGATACAGTGCTCTGCCCTCAGGGCAGAGGTAGCTAGCATAACACAATTATGTGTGTCAGATGACTCGTGGATCCTGTAGTGGAAGGAAGGTAAATTTCAGCTATATCCTGTGGGGGTAATGCATGAAACAAGTGCATTTTCCAATCAGCGCAAAAACATCGGTCATGAGACAATGAGCTTTATATGACTAGTAAGAGCTGATTATTATGAAAATGAAGTACTCAAGCATTAGAATATTATAAATAGAAGTTTTCATATATATGAACATTTCACTCATTTTCAGCATCTTCCTGCAAGTCTATCACTCAACAAAATTGATTTATATTGCTCTTCTGATGTTTTCTTTTTAATACTTTTTCTTTTGTCTATGTTGTATCATTCATTAAAATCTTACTTTGATCTGAAAGTTGAGTCGTTTTGCACCACCCACGGGTCATTGCTGCTTTTACGAAATATTCCAGTCCATGAGGCAAATGAGAGGAAATTCAGAAATTCCTGGCAGAAAACAAGTTTTCATTTAAATAATCAGTCTGAAATCCTTTACCATTTTTTCCATGAAGTCATTGAGGAAAACAAAAGCAACATATCAAAGACAAACACCTTTTGTATTGCCAAAACATTCACAAATGATTATAATTTTGATTTAAACTTAACTTTGAATGCTTATGGCTAGTAATTACATTCTTCTTATATTAGAAAGGAGTATCGTGGGTTATTGGTGTGAGTTAATAGGTTCCATGATAACAACACAAACATATTAGGTTTTAAGTAAGTGTGCAGATGCTATGCATTAATTTCTCCAGCTGTTATGTCTAAATCAACTCATTTTTCCATCATGTCTCTCAGAGTTGGGATGTTAGGAGGAAATTAATTGGTTGCTATTGAAAAATTAAGAAAAACAGCAAGCCCAAATCTTATTTTCTAGGAGGCGCACTTGTCTTTAACTAGCTAAGCCCTGCTCTTCCGTCTTCATTCTGATGCAATTCTGATGGGTCGGATGAGGTGGGATTGATTTGTTTCTCTCTGCTATTTTAGCGAATTCACCTAAAACCCAGAAGTAGGATGGAAAAACAAATGGAAATGACAATTTTGAAGGCTGTAAAGAAATGAAAAGGAAGCCGGGCGTGGTGGCTCACGCCTTTAATCCCAGCACTCGGGAGGCAGAGGTAGGAGGATCCCCGTGAGTTCAAGGCCACCCTGAGACTACATAGTTAATTCCAGGTCAGCCTGGGCCAGAGTGAGACCCTACCTCGGAAAAAAAAAAAGAAATGAAAAGGTTGTCATTCAGAGATTATGGACCACAGGGTGGCAGGACATCTTATGTCACTCACCAGATAGAAGCAAGTGACCCTGGCGTGCTGTTCCCCAGCCCCCAATCTAGCAAAAACAGACGGACCCTGCAAGTTCACTCCTGCTTTCTACGGAAAGGAATCCCACCTTGCAAGGCTTAACGCACTGGGCAGAGTGAGCTATCAGGACACCTGGCAGTGACGATTGGTCAAGGAAACGCCTTTCTTCCCAGCCAAGGGATAGCAGGGGCTGGGGTATGTGGATTGTGCAAAGGGGTCCCAGGAGGACCAATGCTCCAGATAGGAGGCCTCTGCACCCCCACCCCCGCCATGTCCCGAGGGCATTGCAGTTAGGGCTGTCATGCAGAGAGAGCCAATGGAGTGGGTTTTAGGATGCTGAGTTTATTTAAGACAGCAGTGAAAATTAGCAAACTGCAGGGCAGAGCAATAATGTGGGTGAGTCACCAAAACATCATGATAGATCCAGTGATTTATCAATATTCAAATCATTCTGATTCCAGCCATCCAGCTTTAGCTCAGAAGCAGGCAAAACAAGTTATAACAGCAAAGGCAGGAAAAGGAGCTGGAGGAAGGGACGTGATGAGAGTGCACAGGGAGGGACACCTCTGGGATGGAAATGCCTATCTACTGACCTAACTAAACTTATCCTGATCTATTCACTTTTGGAACAATCTGAACTATCAGGGGATGTAGAATTTTTTTTTATGTGTATGAAAAATTAAATAGCAAAGTTTATTTCAGAATAAAAGTGGCTGGTTAGCGCCTTCTCAAGGCAAAGGATTTATTTCAGAATAAAAGTGGGCAGTGAATGCACCCATTCTCTCTATATATCTATCTATCTTTCTTTCTTTCGTTCTTTCTTTCTTTCTCTCTCTCTCTCTTTCTTTCTTTCTCTCTCTCTCTCTCTCCTTTTCTGTCTGTCTCAAATAAAAATAAATAATTTTTTTAAGTAGTTGTACAAGAATGGTGTGGTAGTTTGAATATATGCCCAAGGACCCATGTTCAATTCTGCAATCACCTTGCTAGAGGCAGGCCCCATATAAGCCAGATGCACAGGGTGATGCATGCTGTCTGGAGTTTGTTTGGCAGTGTCTAGCTTGGGCCCTGGAGAGCAGGCACACTCTTGCCATTATGGAACTTCCCCTTCTCTCTATATATCTATCCTATCTTTCTTTCTTTTGGTACCAGGAGTGGGGTGAGATGAACCTTTGGATTTCTTTCTTTATTTTGGAGGAATCTCTCTCTCTCTCTCTTTCTTTCTTTCTTTCTTTCTTTCTACTGGCATAAGGGATGGCTACGTTCTTTCAGAAAGTTTTCAAGGTTAAATTTGTAATCTCTCTCTCTCCTTTTCTGTCTGTCTCAAATAAAAATAAAAATTTTTTTAAGTAGTTTATTTTGTACAAGAATGGCATGAAAAATGCATTTCCAAGAAAAGCAAAAACATGGAGACCCTCAGGAATAGGCTGGAAGAGCCTTTGGAAATAAAGGTTGCATGGAGACCTGAAGATGTTTTGGATATACCAGGACTGTGCAAAGGGCTACCATGGAGTGCAGCTCACATTGTCAGTCTCTGGTTATATTGAGTACAAGCAAATAAAGTTTGCATTATTCTAGTCTTTCTTTGCTTTTTACCAGTTAAAAAAGTCCACCTGATGAAATATTATACCTTTGAAATTGGACTGAGTACAATTTACGTTATAAACTTTAAATAATTGAAAAAATATCTATAAGATTAGGAGCTCATTCTGCAAACATAATATTGACAGCAAAAGAAAAGTGTGCTGTGTGACCTTTTGGCTGTAGTTAGTTTTTATTACATCTCTCACCATGGTTAACTGTGCCTGGTCTTCATTATCAAATATAAAAAGAAATAAAGGTTTGTCACCAGCTCACAAACAAGCAAATAAATTGCTATAAATCCACCTGATGAAATATTATACCGACTTTAAATAATTGAAAAAATATCGCTCATTCTGCAAACATTCTTCAAAGTGCAAGACCCTGAGCTCTCGTTCCAAGGCTTTGGTTCCACACTAATATAGTAACAGCTGTTGGAGTATGACAACCATCCCTTTGGACAATGAGCACAATGATATGCTGAAGAGAGATGACAGTTTATTATCTGGAAGCGATGTAATTTTTAATCATGAAAATGAATTCATATGCTTGCAGACTTGGACATACATGAAAAAATTTTATTTATTGTGCATTAAGCTGGTGCACATAAAAATGTATTTTTTGGGCCAGGTATGGTGGCACACACCTTTAACCCCAGCACTTGGGAGGCAGAGGTAGGAGGATTGCAGTGAGTTGAAGGCCACCCATAGTGAGTTCCAGGTCAGCCCGAGCTAGAGTGAGATCCTACAGTGAAAAACATATATACATGGCTGGAGAGATGGCTCAGCCATTAAGGCGCTTTCCTGTATAGTCTAACAACCTGAGTTCAGTTCCCCAGTACCCAAATAAAGCCAGATGCCCAAAGTGGCACATGGGCACATGCATCTGGAATTCATTCGCAATGGCTCAATGCCTTGGCATGCCCGTTCTCTCTCTGTGACTGTCTCTTTTCTTTCTGTCTCTCATGGCTTGCAAATAAATGAAGAAAGTATTTTAATTTATTTATTATGCAGTACCTACGCTAGTACATATACAAAACACTCCAGCCCAAGGTGCATCTTCTGATCTCTTAGTTGATGTGCCCATAATGAATGTCAAATCTCACTCTACAAATGTCTTCAGATACTGAACACAACATCTATTCCAGAACAATGAACTCACTTCTCTCTTATCAGAGTATGCCAGTAAAAACGTCAAGCTAAGTACCAGAAAGATTGTGTTGTTATGTGAAATGGGTATTTCTTCTTACCATTGGATAAAAGGGTTGTTTTTCCATAATGTTTACAAATGAACATGTAGTGCTAGATCCTTTTCTTCCAAGAAATCTAGTATTTGTTTTTAAATTTCTTAAGTTAGAAGCAAAAGTATAATCTGTACAAATATAACTTTGAAAATCATGATGTACCTTTCTGGGTTCTTGTCAGGGAAGACTCAATGTGCTCTTTAATCACAATATCTAGAAAAATTAAAGAAATTCTTATGAAAATTCATTATCTAAATAAATAATAGCCAATTTAGTTTCATAGTTTGAAACTGACATACTGCTTTGAAGTAGAATATAAGAAGTACAATTCATGCTACCAAAACCATAAAGAAAGTAATAAAGATTTTGGAGAAATCAGTTTCAACGAACACCTAGAAGTCCAAATGTCAGCGTCCCTTACAGTACAACATGTGACACCACAAGTTTCAAATTTTAATTTGTATTTCTCAGTGACGGGCTTCAGCCTTCTAAAGTATGCCTTTGAGTTACAAAATCTTAATACATATACTGAAAAACAAATGGCTTCTACAGCACTTCTGTTGCTTATAACTTTGAAAAATTCAGAGTTAACCATTCCATATGTAGCCCAAATGCATACATTAAAATAAGAGCTACATTTCCTGAGAATGTAAAATATTTAAAGACACTCCCAAAAACCAAAGCATAAAGTTCGTTTATAGCCTTTCAAAAAAAAAATACACTTACCTGGAGTAAAAACTATGGCTGTTAACACCACAGCGGTCATTAAGGCAAGGCAGATGATGCCCAGGGTCCCAGCGAAGAGCTTTTCTGGAGGGCATGGGAAACCTGCTGAGGAAGAATAGGAATCAAAAGAAAGATGGATGGAGAGAGCAGTTCAGACTGATCACATACATGCAAGGGGATCTTAAAGACCAACTTGGGGGCTGGAGAGATGGCTTAGCAGTTAAGGCACATGTCTGCGAAGCCTAAAGACCACGGTTCAATTCTCCAGGACCCACATAAGCCAGATACACAAGGTGGCACTTGCATCTGGGGTTCACTTGCAGTGGCTGGAGGCCCTGGCACACCCATTCTCTCTATCTCCCCCGCACCCTTATCTCTCTCTCCCTTCCTCTCAAATAAGTAAATAATTTTTTTTTTAAAAAGATCAACTTGGACCCCAAACCTTCCTCTACAACTGTAATCTGGTTCTAGACAATCCCATTAGGTGTCAGCGAATAAAATGCCCACAAGTTCCTTCAACCACGTCGGATTCAAATCAGTGTTTACATTTTAAATTAGAGCAACACAATTCAAGTTAGGGCTCCTGTCCTCACGGATGAAGAAGCTGTGAGCTGATTGCTGACCCCTGCCCACACTGTGCCCCCAGCTGCACATCCCAGAACAGACCCGCTGCGGGAGAACCCCGGCTTTACCTGTGCAACGGCTGTCCTGGCCACGCTCCTGGGTCTCCTGAGAAGCACTCTGAAAGCTGATTTCCACATAGGTGACTTCCTGCTCTGTTACTGAAGTGGGGCTTGGGGGTTTTCCTCTCAGCTTCCTTGGCCCCTTGGCCACATTCAGTTCTGAGTAGGTGACTCTTTCATGATTCATCTCTGCAACCGAGTGATGTCAGGCGCTGAGGGATGGAAATTGTATTGAGGAGGTTTTACGTCATCCTGATGCAGTCTGTACGGGAGGAGTGGGGAGGACTGGAGCTCATATTGCTTCTGAAAAAAAATCTAAATTTTTCCATTGAGCATTGAACACATGTTTAACAGTCAAAATAAAACATTTTTCAAAGTTACCTTTGACAAAATGCAAAGTGGGATAATGGTGAGAAGAGTGCTCATATTTAAAGGGTGCCTTCTATGAATCAACTTCAGGTTTTCTGGGAATGACGCCATGGGATGTGGTCATACCTGGGGGAGAAAAACACTTTACTGTACTAGGATTAAAAAAAAAAAAAGGCCGGGTGTGGTGGTGCACGCCTTTAATCCCAGCACTCGAGAGGCAGAGGTAGGAGGATCGCCATGAGTTCAAGGCCACCCTGAGACTACATAGTTAATTCCAGGTCAGCCTGGACCAGAGTGAGACCCTACCTTGCAAAAACAAAAAAAAAAAAAACCTCATGCATTTTCATGACAAACTGAAATCCAGTAATGCATAAAAATAATGCTCTAAATATGGAAAATAAGAAGTTGATTGATATATATTAATACCTTGCAGTGTTACCTCTATACAATAGCTTATATATATGTAACTTATTAAAATTAATTACAGGTTACTAAATGGTTTCCTATATTTTGGGTAATTGAGAAGCTCAGAGAAATTAGTAAAAAATGTAAGGATATTGTTTGTGTTAGAGAATAATCTTTGTCAGAACAAAGTGATTCATAAAAGAAATAACATTGGAAGTATTTCAAAAGGGATTTTTAGGACCTCTTTTCAAGAAGCCATCAACGATCATTGTCTTAATCGTTAAAATGAAGGCCATGTGTACATCTACCCTGCATAGATTCTGTTGGCTCAGATTCTGTCATCAGTTGTGTAGAAACTTTAATGTCTCAGACAACTTAATACTTTAGTCTAAAATCAAAACTTAAAAGTTTAAGATTCTCTTGTGATTGGCATACAAGCAAGCTAACTTCATGTCGGATCAGTCCTATTTCTCTCCCTATGCTATCGAATGTGTAGACAGATTTCAGGACATACTTTAAAATGGTCACGATAAATGAGACACTCGGAGGACCACTTCTGCTTTCAGTAGAGCTCAATGTGACCTACATTTTGGGAGGGTGTGATGAGAACAAAAGCTGATGTCAAAACTAGCCAAATGTGAGGATTTCCTGCCTGATCAACCTTAAGTGCCACATAGATGAGAAAACTACCTTTTTCATCTTGACTCGTTTGTAGCCTTCACAAGGCCAGACTGCGAAGATCACAGGCATCTTTGTTCTGTATTCATGTCATTAAATTTCCTTTTCTTTCTCAGTTCCCACCGACCTTCTCATGTGAGTAATCCGCATCTTTTTACTGCAGGATACACGATTCACTGCTGACAGAAACTACTTGTCACTGCTCTCCTGCCAGCCCAGTTCAATTAATCGGTTTGATTCCCCAGGGCCACCATGAGCCAGATGCACAAGGTAGCATATGCATCTGGAGTTGGTTTGCAGTGGCTAGAGGCCCTGGTGTGCCCATTCTTTCTTTTAAATAAATAAATCAATCAAATAAATAAATAAATAAATAAATAAGACTGGATGACACTGGGATTTGTGTTGGGGTTATTTGGGCAGCTCCATCCTTGATGTCTGTAGCATTCAGAGACGATGTCCTGGAACAGCTCCACTCTGAACTTGCAGGTTTTCTCAGCAGATATTCTATAGTTCTGGTAGCTCCAACATGCAGGGTCCTCCACTGAAACTTGCAGTTTATCCCGACAGTTTCCGCAGTGGTCTCAAAGAATTCAGCCCATCGCCTGCCCTCAGCGGCTGTCTGGCATCATAAACCTGTCAGTGGCCCTGCTCCTCTCAGACGGACTGGAATTCTCCCAACTCAGAGCATCTTTAGAAGATGGGTCATGCCCGCGCAGCGTCTTTCCTGGTCTCCAAGTGCAGTGCACAATAGATAGACAGATAGATAGATAGATAGATAGATGGATAGATAGATAGATATAGATAGATATAGATAGATATAGATAGATATAGATAGATATAGATAGATATAGATAGATATAGATAGTTTTGTTTTCTTTTGTTTTTTGAGGTAGGGTCTCACTCTAGCCCAGGCTGACCTGGAATTCACTATGTAGTTTCAGGGTGACCTCAAACTCACGTGATCCTCCTACCTCTGCCTCCCCAGTGCTGGGATTAAAGGTGTGCGCCACCACGCCCAGCTGAGGTTTCTCTTTAATGATGCTGATCTCTTTCGCAATTACACTGCTTGTTCACACCAGCCTGGGTGTTCTCCTGTCTTGAGATTTCCTCCACCAAACAAATTAGTCCACTGCCCTCAATTCAGCTGCAATCAAGTTCTCAGCATGTGGGCACAGCAAAGGGTAGTTCTTTTACAGCCCAGTTAGTGGCGGTCCTCATTCTCCTCTGAACCCCGAGGAGCTGGGTCTCCACTGTTCACATTTCTCTGAGCATGCTGACTTTTAGTGGAGACGGCTATTTCTTGTGGAGGATTGCAGCTTTCCTTTTGCACACAAGAAACTACTATACAGGCTCTTTCTTTATGTATTTTTTAATAAATCAGTTATAAACCCATACTAATCTTACAGGCAAGGTTTTGAACTCAAAATGCAAATAAAATATGAGCACACTTTGAAATAGACATTTGAACATTCATGGCATAAAAACTAGGTGTCTCGGGCTGGAGAGATGGCTCAGTGGTTAAGGCATTTGCTTGTAAAGCCAAAGGATCCCTGTTAGATTCTCCAGGACCCACGTAAGCCAGATGCACAAGGGGGCGTGTGCATCTGGAGTTCCTTTGCAATGGCTGGAGGCCCTGGGGTGCCCATTTTCTCCTTCTCTCTCTCTCTGCCTCGTTCTGTCTATTAAATAAATAAATGAATTAAAAACCAGGTGTCTCTCCTGCAGTCAGGGAAGCAGGGCAGACAGAATATTGTTTGAGTGTTCACTCACTGTAATTAAGATCAAAACTAGTTTGATTTGGTTGAACGTTACGTAGCATCAGATTTTATTACAGTGACACAAAATTATGCAGGTATTTCTTTTAGCAGACAAGGTGTCAAGAAGGAAGAAAAGTCCTGTGAAAGAAGAGTGTATCTCTCGCCAGGCTCCTGTATGTAGTGAAGGAAGCTGGGAGGGAGCTCACTTTTCTTTTCAGGCACTTTCAGTCGGAGATTGAGTCCCAAAGAGAACAGGAGATGGCACACCACATGCCACCTCGCCTTGCCACAAGAATGACACTCTTGGCAGGAATGGAGCTCGAGTCTGATGGAGGCTGATCTACAGTGCCCCGTGTTGCCCGCAGCCCACGTGGGCTGGCCCTGGGGTCTGTGCTCCCATCCACACACCAATCGGGTCTTCCCCTCGCACACCTGAACCTGACACGGTACAGGCTGCAGCCTTCCGGTTCCTCCCTCTGCACAAGTCGCTCTGTATGTTTGGGTCTCTCTGGATTGCCTCAACCCCCACTGAGCCTGGCAGAGCAGGGGTGGGAGAACGTAGCATTGTTTCTTTTTAAAATAAATTTTTTATTATTAAGAGCATACTTTATATGGACACATCATGTGTTGGTACCCTCTTTTCCCTCCTCCCTGCCCCCATTCCTCAGTGGGGTTGCTGGTATTCCCCATGGGGTTGGCGGTTATGCATTGTGGGAGCAGCAGTCAGTTTCTGGGGGGAGGCAGTGCCTCTGGGCATGATGCCCCAACCTGTGACTCTTACAATCTTTCCGCCCCCTCTTCTGCAGAATTCCCCGAGCTGTGGTGGGTGAGTTTTAAGTCTACGCCAGTGATGAGTTCTTAGGAGCCTCTGGATCTCTGCTTTGGTAGGTGTTGAGTGTCCTCAGGGTCTGTCTCCTTCACCCTGGCACTATTATCAAGTTCAGCAAGGAAGCAGCACTCTTGTTCATCTCCCCACTTCCTCTGTGGTTTCGCCTGACCCTTGACTGAGATGTGAGGGGTGTTTTATCTCCTTAGGTCTTGCCTCTTTCTGAAAAAGAAAAACAGATTCTCCAGTGAAGAGTGAAGTCAGCATAGGTTAAATTGGTTAAGTGTTATTCATTTAGGGAGAGTTTGATGGATATAGCTCCTCTTTCAGCCAAAGATTAATGGGAGCTTGACACTGGAAAACATAATCTTTGTCTCAAAGGATTTAGACCTGGTTCCCAATTCCAGATATGGGTTCCTTTCCCACTGAGCAGATCTCTTAGCCAATCAGAAAGCCATTGCTTAACCACCAAGGCTGTGTGCCACCAGTGCACTGGTGTGTACATGTTGTCAGGGTGTTTGCTGTGACCCCTGCTTGCTCACATTGTCGTTGGCCATTTTCTGCCAGTAGCTCACGCAGCACTTTCCAACACTAGATGAGCTAACTGTCTGGGGACTGGCTCTCTTCTGGATTCTAGCCAGGTTTTCCAAGGTAGGGTTTCATTCTAGCCCAGGCTGACCTGGAATTCACTATGTAGTCTCAGGGTGGCCTCGAACTCATGGTGATCCTCCTACCTCTGCCTCCCAAATGCTGGATTAAAGGCATGCACCACTACGCCCAGCTTGTTCTTCTTTTTTTAAAAAAATTTTTTTAAATTAGTTACGTGTATAGTGTATATACAGCCATGATGGTACCATCATTAGCCTTCTCCGTGTCCTCCCCCCATGGGTAATGTGGATCTTGCCCTATGTGGGCAGCCATCAGTTATGCGGGAGAGGCAATGACTCTGTGTATAATGACCCGACTCATGGCTCTAACAATCTTTCCGCCCCCTCTTCTGTGAATTTCCCTGAGCCATGTTGTGTTCATTTTAGGTCTATTTCAGTGACAAGGTCTTGGGAGTCTCTGGATATCTGATTTGTCAGGGGTTGAGTGTTCTTTGTGTCTATCTCCTTCCCCCTTGTGCTGGTACCAGGTTCACCGATAAAGCAGCACTCTTGCCCATTTCCCCAATTACTCTATGGCTTCAGCTGGGGCCCTGGTGAGATGCAAAGGGCTGATTCTCTCCTCAGGTTCTGAGTCCATCTGAAGAAGAGAAGCAGATTCTCCAATGGAGAGTGAGGTCAGTACAAGATACATGGATAACCATTATTATCCTAGAGAGAATTTAATAGGTGTGGGCCCTCTTGTATCCCACTATCGGTGGGAGCTTGATATTGGAGAGCGGGCTCGTTTTTGGATATGATTCTGACTTGTTTCCCATTTCCAGGTATGGGTGCCATTCCACTGAGCAGATCTGTTAGCCAAAACAAGAGCAGTTGGTAACCCACCATGGCTGTGTGCCACTACTGCACTTGTGTGAGCATCACATCAGGTTGTTTGCTGCTGAGTAGCTTAGACCACGAGTTGTTTGGACAGATGTCGGTTATTTTCCTCCAACCACTCATGTAGCACCCTCTGGCACTAGACAAGCTAACTGTCTGGGGACTGACTCTTCCACTTTCCAGCCAGGTCTCTCCATGTGGATGCTATGGGTGTGCCTTCTAAACCTCCTCACACAAGCTCCTGAATTCTATACGCCACCTACTTGCAGCTTTAGCCTAATCTCTCTTTAAAGGCCTCAGTGTCTCTTAAACCCCAAGCTCCCTTAAATAAAACCCACAATTTGTGATTCCCTCCTAAATAAACCTAATAATTCATAATTTATCCTCCTTGAGTCTGTATTTATTAATTCTTTATTTTATTTTTTATAATGGACATACTTAGTATGAATAGTTATTAATTCTTCATTGAAGGTAGGACAGAATCCAACACTTGGGGTTCATAAATTCTGGGGACCTTCTCCTGAACCGCCAAATCTTACATCAGTACGTCTTTGCTTGGCATTATTCCAGAACTGTAGAGAGATCCAGACGCTAATAAAGCATCTCTAATATGGTCACTAATATGTGTTTTGTTTTCAGTGCTGATAATTGAACCTAGAACCTCACAAACACCACAGAAGCACTCTGCCATTGAGTTAGGCCCCAGCCCAGCCGCTACGACATTATTTTGCATTCCTTTTCTTTAGTGACTCTGTTTAGATTACTACCACGCATACTAGTGACCAAAGATGTTCAGGAAAATGGCTCCCGACCATGAAGGCAATATGACCTGTAACACAGTGGTGTCCTGTTCTCCCATGTGCCTGACATACATGATTCTATGCAGTGAAGTTATGGGAATCAAAAAAAGACATAAGTCTAAGTGCTTCTTATGGATCTAGCATTATAAAGCAGGGTATTCGTTGGGGGAGGGTGAATGTTGGCAAACCAAATTACACAAGGCTGTACAGTATATTAGAGGAAATAAATGTGACAGACTTATACATAGCCCCTTACTGCTAAGCTTGCCTGGGGTTTCAGTGTTTTAAACAGGGTCACCATGTTCACATTCCTCAGGCATGCTAAATCCTCACTCATGTTAGGCCTTGACACCTGCTGGATTTTCCTTCCAGAATGGTGTTCCTGCTGGTAACTTGTTCATTAGCCTCTTTCAGGACATTGTACAAATGTTACTGTCCTTGGAATATAAAGGTGGAAAGTCCTGAAGTGTCAGGACAAGCATGCTGAGGAGTTCCACCAGCACGCAAAGAGGAGGGGAATTTATGCTTTTTTGAGCTAAAACTCAGAAAAACTATAGGCTCAGCAATGTGTGGAGTAACTGCAGGGGGAGGGTGTCACTGTCAGCTTCAAGCTTCTGAGATGAGTTTCCAAAACAGCACAGTTTATGGGAGGAAAGGGATTTATTTGAAACTTATAGATCCAGGGAAAGTTCCATAGTGGGGGAAGAAGACGCCCCCCTTTCACAGGTCCACACAGGGAAAAATACCACCATTGCCACCATGAGCAAGCACAAGCTCCAGGAACCCCACACAGCACTCAATCACTCTGCCTATCTTTTTATTTTAATATTTTATTTTAATTAACTTATTTATTTGAGGGAGAAAGAAGGAGACACAGAGAGAGAGGCAGATAGAGAGTGTGCCAGGGCCTCCAGCCATTGCAAAGAAACTCCATAGATAGGCAGCTTGGGGGGGGCGGGGAGAGTATAGTGCATTGTTTCATTAAAGGAAAAATTATTCCTCCCATCTCTTTATTATGTCTGTAGGTGAGGGGTAACGTTAGAAAGAGAGGCCATACTCCTGACCACCAAAGGAACGTTACCAGGGAAACAGGAGGTAGGATCCTAAACATTTCCTTCCATCTATAGTCTACCTTCATGGCATATTTGATGTTGTAGCCCATGTCATGTAAAATCCATGCTCTCTGTTTGCATTGCTCACTTTGTTAATATTAATTTTATTTCTTAATACTTTTTTTCATGTGCAAGATATTAGATTCAGAAGGAAAAGTTACATGGAAACATCAGTGACTTCTTTTTTTAATATTTTCTTTTTATTTATTTATTTGAGAGAGAGAGATAGAGAGATACAGAGATAGGTAGAGAAAGAGGGAGAGAATGGGCACGCCAGGGTCTCCAGCCACTGCAAATGAACTCCAGATGCATGTGCCCCCTTGTGCATCTGGCTTTTGTGGGTCCTAGGGAATCAAACCTGGGTCCTTTGGCTTTGCAGGCAAGTGCCTTAACCGCTAAGCCATCTCTCCAGCCCCCATCAATGACTTATTTCTCAACTGGAAGTGAGGCTAGTACCAGACCCTCGTGACCTTTGCATATTCATCTGAGTCATAGGAAACTGGAGATAGTTTTGTATCTATGTACAATGTGTCATTTCACAGACCTGCTGCAATTAGTCACTTCCTAGATGTTTTATAAGTCTTGGGAGATAGTGTGTCAAAGATACACAACAAATACATATATTATTATATACGCCACCTTTCACTACCTTTGCAATCCTCTCTGTCTCTACTAAGCAATACCATGCACTAGATTTAGAAATGACACCTTATTATTTGACATAAGACTTGTCTGCTGAAATAATCACATGTATGAGGTTTTATGGTTGTGGGTGTGTGGTATTCATGCTTGTGTGCTCGTGTGTGTGTATATGTGTGTATGTGTGTGTGTTGGCTTAATAAAAATTTGGGTGTCATTCTCAGAAACTAATTTGGCTACTTTGGCTGGTCAGCAAGCCCCAGGAATACTCCATGTCTCTGCCTCCTCAGCACTGGCATTATAGATGCACACCATATTTTTACATGTGGATCAAACTCAAGTTCCCATATATGTAAGTCAAGCACTTTGCCCACTGCAATTTCCCCAGCCTTGATGTGTGGTTTTTATGTTACGATAGTATAATTTTTCTAAGAAATGGCTCTCTACAATAAGCACATATCTTGATATATACATAATCAACTAGTGCAGAACGCAGACCCCTCAGTGATAGATATTTCCATTACATTTGTGAGAAAAGTGTTTGTCTGCCTTGTTAATTGAAAAGATTACTATAAACAAAGCCTTAATCCTTTCATTCTTTAATGACTATTGGTCAAAACAATGGTAACCATAACAACAGCAAAGTATTAACTAAGATACTCAACTATGCGTGATTTATTCAAAACATGCCTGGGAAATAACGAAACAAGCTTTCCATTCATTAAAATCAAATAAAGATCCTGTTAACTTTTTGAAATGTCCTGCTGGTGTTTTTGGCTCAGAAGTTTATATAGCTATTCCAGCTTTATTGAGTGGTAATGAAGCCCTCAGCTCTTCATGTTAATCTGTGTGTGTGTTCATAATGAAGCGGGTTTCTTACGCACCCTGCACTGCACCTCCCACTTGCACCACAGCACTGCTTCCAGTCCATGAGCACGATCTCTCAGTGGTCCGGAACTCATCAGGAAGGCTACGCTGGCTGCGCAGAGAACCTCAAGGATCCAATCCACCTGCTCTGTGATTCCAAATACCTGGAGTTTTAAATTATTTTTTATTTTTTTATTTTTATTGACAACTTCTATACTTAGAGACAATAAACCATGATATTTCCCTCCCTTCCCCCATTCCCCTTCAGAGCTCCACTCTCCATCATATCCCCCCTCTCTCTCCATTAGTCTCTCTTTTAATTTGATGTCATCATCTTTTTCTCCTATTTTGAGGGTCTTGTGACAGTATTGCTAGGCACTGTGAGGTCATGGATATCGAGGCCAATTTCTGTCTGGACAGTTGCATTGTGTGTTCTCTGGAAATCAACTTGGGTCCTCATGTCTGTGAGGGAAGCAGATTGCTAGCTGAGAAAACTTTTCTTTCATGTAGCCTAGCCTAGCCTTGAGCTTGTAGTGGAGGATGACCTTGAACTTCGACGCCTCCAGCCTCCACCTCCTGACTGCTAGGAGTAGAGGCATATGTTAGCATGAACGACATTTGTTTTTAATGTGATGCTAAGAATTAAACTAAGAGCTTTCACTCACACTAGGCAAGCACTGTACCAACTGAGCTAGCCCCCAGCCCCAAATCTTAATCTTCATTCCAAGATCTCTGTCCTATCAGGTTTTGATTCAGATATATTTTATTTCTTTGAGCTGTGTTATTTGTGTTTAATATGCTTGTAATTTTGAAGTATATAAATGTCCACAAGTACATGATAATGTATGAGATGAATGGACTGAGGCCAAAGGACCTTCATTGTGAAGCTTCTTGCTTGCATGGAAAAGGGGTCCTACTCTGTTTACTGTTTCCTGAATTTAGTTGTATGGATTAGCAATTAATTTTTCCTTTGTTAACTTATATTTAACTACTCTGGCATCTTGATTCCCATAGAGATTTCTGATATATGGCCTGAGATATACAACTGTTAGTTCTACTCTTGTCATTATGCAAGAGCTCCAGGATATGTGGGAAAAGCAAAATCTTGCAGTCAGTCCAACCTTTCAATGAAGTTTTGCCTTCCAGATACTTCTTAGACTGCTGCCTCCTTACGCTTGATTCAGGCATTTTTCTGTCCCCGTTTGGAATCATAAAGCAGGCTGTGAAGAAGAGCTCGCTCTCCATGTGCTTTCCAAGTATGCGTCTTCTCCCATGCTAGAAGAACCACAGGATCCATTCTTTCCCAACATCGGTGGTTTCTCTTTATTTAATTCTTCTTTAAGTTTAACAGCATCTTATATTATTTTCTTTCTTTTTAAAAACACCTGGGGCAATTTTTGGATACCCAAAGCCTCTTGTAGTTAAATATGAATTTTGATTTTTTTTTTTTTACTATTTCTGTGATGAATGGTACGGGAATTTTGACTGGACTTGCACTGAATGGCCGTTTTCATGTTAATAATTCTTCCCATCAATGGGCATGGGAAGTCTTCCTTTCTCTTCTTCACTTTCATTCGACAGTGTTTTCAAGTTTTCATTATAGAGGTCTTTCACTTCTTTGGCAAGGGAAATTCCAAGATACTTAATTTTTTGTAGGTATTGTGAATAGGACCATTTCCCTGATTTCTTTCTTGGTATCTCTGTCATTGGTATTTAAGAAGGCTACTGATTTTGTGTGTTAATTTTGTATCCTGACACTTTGTTAAAAGTGTTTTATCAGCTCTGGGTGATTTTGGTGGAGTCTTAGGGTCTCTTAAGTACAGAATCATATCACCTGCAAATAAAACTGAGTTGATCTTCTTCCTTTCTGATTCGTGCCCTTTATTTCTTTCTTATCAGTCCAGCTAGGACTTCCATTACTATGGTAGATAGCAGTGGGAAGAGTGGACATGCTTGGCTTAATCCAGATCTTAGTAGAAATGCTTCAAGTTTTCACTAAAAATGTCCCATTTAGTGTGGTATTGGCTTTGGGCTTATCATAGATAGCTGTAGCAGACAGCTTCAGGTCGCTGAAATGAAGATCCAGACCAGGCACAGTTATGGAGGAAGGTATTTACTGAAGCTTACAGATCCAGGGGATGTTCCATCATGGCAAAGAAGCTGGCCTGCTTTCACAGGTCCAGACACACCGAGAGAGAAGTCCCAAGCCAAAGGTCAAAAGTGACACCACCACAGCACACTTCAGGAATTCCAGGAGGAACTCAAGAACTTTGCCTATCTTTAGATTGGAATTTCAAATCCACCACCACACCTTAGGGTTGGACCCTAAAATCCATCCTGTGACACCTCCTCCAGCCAGGTAGCTGCAGATGCAAACTACAAACTAATTAAACATTGAATATATTGGAGGCCATCTATTCAAACTACCACAATAGATTTTTAAAGCTCCAAGTTCAGATGTGATCTCTCCATCCCTAGTCTCTTCAAAGTTTTTTTGTAAAGAATTTTTAACTAATTAATTTATTTGAGAGAGCGAGAGAAAGAAAAAGGCAGGGAGAGAGAGAGAGAAGAGAGAATGGGCACGCCAGGGCCTCTAGCACTGCAAACTAACTACAGACGCTAGTGCCACCATATGCATCTGGCTTAGGTGGGATTTGGAAAATGGAACCTGAGTCTTTAGTTTTGGCAGACAAACGTCTTCACCACTAAGCCGTCTCTCCGGCCTGCAGATTTCAATTTTAAAGGAACTCTCCTCTCCTTTCTTCCTCTCTCCCTCCCTCTCTGTCTCTACCCAGCTCTTTCTCTCTCCGGTTTGCTTTTGACCATCTACCTCTAGGCAAAACCACCACCACCCCCAACCTCCACTCGCCCCCTCGGGGCTTTGGTCCCTACAGTTGCTCTTCCTGTGGACATTCCCCTCTACTTTCTGTCACCCATAGTAACCACCAGTTTTAGTCTGTTTTCTTTTCTTCCCACAGGTACCCACAGTGCCTGATCTGTTAGTGGACATGTGTTGTCCGTAACCCTTTATTTCCTAAAGTGATGGCTGCTTTTTGAAATTTGACTACCAAGGCCCAAACTTGGGGAGTTATTGTTCCTGGCACCAATATTCTGTTCTCAGGGGAGTACTAAGGACCAAGCTCAGTGCCCTGAACACCTAACAGAAGAAAATGTCACCTTAACCCTACTACAGCCCCGTTCCTCCCAATCATGAGTACCTCCACTGAAAGAATCAAGGTGACTTAATTCAAACAATGACCTAGATTCACAAGACCCAGTGTGAACACACACGGGCTTGAAGGGAGTCGGGGAGAGTCGGGGAGAGTCAGGGAGAGTCGGGGAGGCCTTATGATTGAAGAACATTACCTCTTGGGGGCAAACCAAGGATGGAGGGGAAAAAAAACCACAGGAAATACTCATTTTAAAATATGACTTCCTGTACTATTTCACATTAACTGTGTAGAATCGTTGTTTATATATAATCAAAAAGCTTTGGCAAATGTCCATGCTTCTGCTGCTACTTCTCTGGTTGAGGTATACAGTGCTTCTCTCAGTCCACAAGTTGATTCATAGAGCTGGAGAGATGGCATAGTGGTTAAGGTGCTCGCCTGTGAAAACTAAGGACCTAGGTTCAATTCCCAGTGCTCATGTAAGCCAGATGCATAAGGTGACGCATGCATTTGGAGTTCTTTTGCCGTGCCTAAAAGCCCTGGCATGCCCATCTCTCTCTCTCTCTCTCTCTCTTTCTCTTTCAAATAAATAAATAAATAAATAAATAATAAATAAAATATTCTTTACCAAGGACAATTCATGTTCTTCCAACAAATGAACACATCACTACCTAAACCAGGGCTCCAGAGGATGTGGGGTTCAGTCTGTGACGTGAGCCTGGTCAGAAGTGTTACTCACCACCCAGATGAACCAGTGGCTGGGATTATGTGTGAACTGCCTGATGGGAAGGTGTGACATCAAGCTGTTTCTGCAGACATTTCTTAGAGCAGAAACTAAAGGAAAAGAAATGAGAAATTTGTGAGCAGTGGGCAATGACATGAATAAGGCACAGGGGAATAAAATGAGACCTACCCAAAGATGTTCACACATAAAGGCCATTCCACTGCCCACACTGACCACTTGCACTTGTTTTTCTGTAACACATGATACAGTTTGTTTTGATACATTACAATGTGTTGTTCACACTTTTGCTTCTGTTTCTGGAGTGTGGGGTTTCATATCACACCCTCTTTCAAGTCTTCATTACCTCTGAGAGACAAAAAATATTTTATTATTGGATCATTGGTTTCTGGAACAAATAAAAACACTGAAGTAGAAAATAGTTTATCCTTGAATAAAGTGTGCCTTGCCTGATATATCCATTCCTATGATCATTCGGTTGAATATGAAGTATTCCAGAAGCTATTTTCAACTGAGTAGACGCGCCACCACTACCCATTTGAACCTGTATCATATTCAGCCGGAGTCTTTCCCACAAGACTGGGAATTAAGGAAATACGTCATCTCTTGCCACTCATAGTCAATCCGGTACTTGAATTCCTTTCTGTTGTAATAGGACAAGCAAATACATGGCTTAAAGGTCATATGGGAGAAATAAAATAGCTTTCTTTGCAATGATAAGCTTGTCTGTATAGAAAAAAAAATGAAAGGATTTATAAGAAATAGATTCCTCCTGAAATTAATGAGAAAACACTACAATATGGCAGGATGTAATGTTGAGATAGAAACAACTATTGCTTTTCTGTGAGACAAAAAAAAGAAAAGATGATTTTTTTTTTTTTTTGGTTTTGCAAGGTAGGGTCTCACTCTGGTCCAGGCTGACCTGGAATTAACTATGTAGTCTCAGGGTGGCCTCGAACTCTTGGTGATCCTCCTACCTCTGCCTCCCGAGTGCTGGGATTAAAGGCGTGCGCCACCATGCCCGGCTTGGAAAAGATGATTTTTTAAAGTTATAAACTAACATTTATGGCAGCATCAAAAACGAAATATATATGTATAGCTCATATGTGGAAAGCTAAAAATCGGCACTAGGGCAAAATAAGTCCAAGTTGATGCTTTAACAGACAATAGTGTTGATTTACCAACTCTGCTCACCCAGTGCTCCAGAATGATGGGGCATCAATGAAATTCTCAGAAAGGTATTTTGTTTATGTCAGGAAAATGACCCTTAAGTTTCAGGTGAAAATGCACAATGTCAAATGCACTTTAATGTCTAGGAGGACATGAGTTCAAGGCCACCCAACATAGTTAATTCAGGTCAAGAAGTACCTCGAAAAACCAAAAATAAATAAATAAATAAATAAAAAAATAAAAATAAAATGCACAATGTCTAGAACAGTCAACATAATTCAAAGAAGTACAAAAATCAAAGAACTGCTACTCTTAAAAAGAAACAGGGGTTAGAAAGATGTGTTTAGATGTAAGGAACGTGTGAATGTCAGCGTGGTGGGGTTTCAGACGTGAAAACCTACCTCAGAACTCAGGCTGTGTACAGTGACCATGTGCAGCCTTCTGTATATGAATTGTACTCCAATAAATTTACTTGGGAGAGTTCATTCTTTAAGTCTTCAGAATGATAAAAATCTGGAAAACAAGTCTAGATATGCAGTCATCTGATCACACAGCTATAGATATACACTTTTTAAAAAACTTTTACTTTTTATTATTTATTATTTTTTTGGAGAGAGAGACACACAGAGAGAGACAGAGAGAGAGAGAGAGAGAGAGAGAGGCAGAGATGGGCGTGACAGCAGTGTCTCAGCTGCTGTGAACGAAATCCAGATGCGTGCGCCCCCTTGTGGTCAAGTGCAGCATTGCGCCCTGGCGTCACTTTGCATCTGGCTAAACGTGGGACCTGGAGATTGGAACTGCTGGAGATTGGAACCAGTGTTCTTAGGCTTAGGAGGCAGGCGCCTTAACCGCTAAGCCATCTCTCCAGCCCTAGATATATACTTTTTAGAGCATTGCATTCTGCAGAAACACCAGGGAAAAAACGACAAATGACTATCACGTCAATGATGATAACATTTGAAAAATTAATAAAAATAATACAGACTAAGCTAAACTTCAAAGTCTCTACTACAAATTCATGGTGGTCAAGGCAGTAACTAATTGTCTTGCTGTTAAATGAAAAGAGTCACAGAGATAAACACAGCAGATGAAGAGTGTTGAAGATACCAGTAGCTGAGCTTCGACAGAGGAGCAAATAAGTCAACGAGGAAAAACAGTATTTTAGCCGGGCATGGTGGTGCACACCTTTAATCCCAGCACTCAGGAGACAGAGGTAGGAGGATTGCTGTGAGTTCGAGGCCACCCTGAGACTATATTGTGAATTCTAGGTCAGCCTGGGCTAGAGTGAGACCCTACCTCGAAAAAAATAGTATTTTCATAGAGCTATTATGAAATTAATAGAATTTTATCAAATCTATGAAAGCAGTTGTCTTCCTGCAAAAATAAATGCTCAATAAATAAATGTTGACACAGATGTTAAACGTTTCACAAAATAATAACTCACAATGTATCAAAGGCCATATTTTAAAACACATGAAGAAAATGATAGCAACTCAGGTCTGTCACAGAGTTTCGGATCCAAAAGGGAGAAAATTGGAAAGTATCAAGAAAACCCCCCATGATCCCTAAGACAGAAAATTTAAAAGTTGGATTTTATTGAAATTAAAATTTGGTATGTAAAAGACATTGTTAAAAGAATGAGAAGCAAGACAAAGAGAAATAAGAGATGAAGATCCATGTTTTAGAGAGGATTTATAACTGAAATACACAACTTTTTAAAACAATAAGAAAAAGACAAAGATAAAAATAAGATACGAAGACACATGTTTTAGAAAGGATTTATAATTGAAACACACACAGAACTTTTTAAAACAATAAGAAAAAACAATCTACTTAGAAAAATGGATGCAGATGGGAACTGCAATCTAACCCCAGAAGGTAAAGTAATGCTGAGGAAATGGGAACCAGTGCTCCCTAAACATCATCTCCACGTGAACAACACGGAAAAGGGTGCAGAACAAGAAAAACCATCCTTCATTGAAGGTGAATTGTAAAATATACACCCACTGTGGAAGATTAGTTCTTTCCCACAAAACCAAACACGGTCATACGATGTGATCAATAATTATGTCTTAAGGATTTAAATACTTACCTAAATGGAGTGAAAAGCTACATTCCCTCTAAAATGTCTATGGTAGCTTTATTCACCTTATTTAAAACTCGAAGCAAACAAAATGCCCCTCAATAAGTGAATTGATACAATTATAAAACCATATAAAGAAATTTTATTCGGGGATTAATAAGCAAGCTAGTAATAATGACTTAACAGATTTTAGTTTCTCTGGTTGTATGTTCTTCAATTTTCTTTTTCCTCCCTCCCTCTCTCACTCTCCCTCCCTTTACTCCTTCCTTTCCCCCTTTAGTATTTGTTCTTTGCTATTAGGCTCAGAGGTGCCTGAAACTCATTATGTAGCCAGGGTTAGCCTTGAACTCACAATTTTCCTGCCTCAGTCTCCCAAGTGCTGGGGTTGTAGGTCTCTATCTATAGCTGAGAGCCTATAGTTCTGCAGTATTTTCCCTTTTGTTATTTCTGAGAATCTAAAGAATAATGGTAAAAATTCTTACTCTGTTGATAGTAAATATTGTCGCTGTATGCATTTTCTCAGATATAAATGAAGGTGAACATTATTTTAATTACTCATTTTACTTGTCTTGATCTCTTGGAATTATATGAAAGAATTAAACGATGAACTAGAATCAATCTTTGCACTCTAAGTAGTGTTGGATGGCAAATTCTTTTAATTTTTAATCATAATTCATTTTTCTCCATTTTAATACTGAGAATTAAACACAGGGACTATCCATCTTGTCATTTTTCATTGTACTTTATGCATATATGCAGGCATGCTGACATTAGGTAGGTAGTTGGTTAGTTAGTTAGTAAGGGTGCTGGGAATTTCTTCCAGTGCCTACAACACACTAAGCACATGCTCAGTCACTGGGCTACACCCTCAGCCCTAGAAGCAGTTTTCTTAAAGAAGAAACCATCAATCTAGAGCTGCCATTTTATGGGGGAGGTAACATTGTGAATTAGACAAAGGAATGCTTTTCAACAAAGATAATTGTAACTCCCTAAGGAAAACATTTAAAATGTTATTGTTGGGCTGGAGAGATGGCTTAGTGGTTAAGGCACCTGCCTCCTAAGCCTAAGAACACTGGTTCCAATCTCCAACAGTTCCAATCTCCAGGTCCCACGTTTAGCCAGATGCAAAGTGACACAAGGGTGCAATGCCACACTTGACCACAAGGGGGCGCACACATCTGGATTCTGTTTGCAGCAACTGAGAGGCTGCTGGTGTGCCCATCTCTATCTGTCTTCCTCTCCCTCTCTCTCTCTGTGTCTCTCTTCCCCCCAAAATGTTATTGTTATCAAAGCAAATAAAACATGAGACATAAAGGAAACTTTCTGAGGATTATTTCTGAAATGAAAGACTGGGATAATAGGAGCCGAGCACATAGCTCAGCTAGTAACATACTTGACCTGAAAATATAAAGATTTCAGTTAAATCCCAGAACTCACTCTTTTAAAAAGTTGGATGTGGTAGTGCATGCTTGTAAACCCAGTACTGGGGCAGGTGGGTCCCTGGGGCTAACTGGACACCAGTTTAGCTTACGAGGCAAGTTTTATGCCAGTAAAATACGCTGTCCTGGGGGCTGGAAAAGTGGCTTATTGGTTAAGGCGCTTGCCTGCAAAGCTAAAGGACCTCGGTTCAATTCCCCAGGACCCATGTAAGCTAGATCCACACGTGTCTGGAGTTCATATGAAGTGGCTGAAGGCCCTGGCATGTTCATTCTCTCTCTCTCTCTTCCTCTCTCTCTCCCTCCCTCCCTCAAATAAAGTAAATAAAAAGAAAATTAAAAAATAATACGCTGCCTTGGGGAAAAAAAAATAGTTGAAAGGCACCCGAGGAATGACACTTGAGGTTGACTTCAAGCTTCCACATATATGACTCCACACATGCATACACACACACAGCAAGAAACTTGGTTCGTCAAACCTCAGTGTCACATTCTTAGTTTCTATTTTTGTCTCCCAGGTTGGTATACAGTTGTGCTGTTGTTCAAGACAGGGGCTCATTATGTAGTCCTGGCTCGCTGTAAACTCAGTACCCTGGCTCCTGAGTAGAATGATCATAGGCAGGCACCACCGTGCCCAGCGAGCTTGGATACGATTTTGAATATAGGATTTTGGACATTTCCTGTTTAATTGATCCACTTTTTCTGAGTTTCTGTTGGCATATAATTGTCAGATAAGTAGGACTTAAATATTTTAGAAAAGGTTAACCCATCTCAATTGTAATGTGGAAGTCACATAGCAGGGATTCTGTGAACACAAATGAAAAAAATCAAGCCGCAAAGTGCTAAAGCTTAGAAGGACTCAGATATGTCATTTGATAGGACAGGTGTTCAAGACCCAGTAAGCGAAATTGTATTGGTAGAGAATGACTCAGCATTATTTGTTGTCAGAAAAGACTGCCTGGTGAAGAATATAAATTTAATAAAGATTTGCACAAAAACGTTGATAGTAAAAGGGATTAAAATGCTGAACTTTTCTTGTAGCCATACAATCTATTATTTAGATGGAAAAAACTGGATAATGATCAGTGAGAAGGAAAAAGGAAGAATTGTTGCATTTCCTTTTAGTTTATATTCATTGGTCCTTGTGAATTTGATCTTTTACCAATTTTTTATTAATTATTTATTTGCAAGCAGAGAGACAATGAAAAGAGAGAAAGAGAGAGAGAGGGAGAGAGAGAGGGAGAGGAGAGAGAGAGAGAGAGAGAGAGAGAATAGGCACTCCAGGGCCTCTAGCTACTGCAAAAGCATTCCAGACACAGGTGCCACTTCGTGCCTTTGTCTTTATGTGGATTCTGGCAAACTGAACCCTGCAGATTGGGCTTTGCAGGCTAGAGCCTTAACCACTGAGCAATCTCTCCACCCCATTACTGATTTTTTTCAAAGAATATGTCAGAGTTTATTCTGAGCCAAAATATGAATAACCATGTCCCAGGAATGGGGACTTCAGGTTGTCCCAAATAACATGTTCCCCTATGGATGTGGTTCCCTGAGCTTTAAATCATAAATAAAACATTACCAAACACATCAGCGGGGACCTCAGGTAGCATGTTACACCAAAGTAAATCTACTATAACAGTTGTTATCTGATGACTTAAGAAATAAAAACAAACAAACAAAACAAAAAAACCAGGGTCCCACATTGTAGCCCAGGCTGGCCTTGAACTTGAAGCAAGCATCAGACCTCCACCTTCCAAGTGCTCAGACGATGGGCTTGACCTGAACAACATTGGCTCTGGTGGCGTTCTTAGCTTGGGGGATGGTTGAAGTTACTAATCTTCTAAGATGACTTTCCAAAAGTTTTACCTGCTGGTCAAAACGGTGTTGAAGGTTCTGCAGTCTGACTGGCTGATCAGAACTCCCACGATTGTGTAGAACTGGAACAATGCAGACCTACAGCCAAACTTATCATTTGTCAGTCATTTATCACCATGTCTGATTTTTCAGATTTGTTTTAGGATGGTTAATCAGTTTATAGTGTCATGGTGTTTTTTTGTTTTTGTTTTTGTTTTTTTGTGTGTGTGTGTGTGTGTGTGTGCTTCCTGGATTTTGTTTTTAATATTTTTATTTTTATTTATTTATTTGAGGGAAAGAGGAGAGAGAGAGAGAGAGAGAGAGAGAGAATGGGTGTGCCAGGGCTTCCAGCCACTTCAGACAAACTCCAGATGTATGTGCCACCTTGTGCATCTGGCTACATGGGTCCCAGGGAATTGAACCGAGGTTCTTTGGCTTTGCAGGCAAGCGCCTTAACCGCTAAGCCATCTCTCCAGCCCCTTGTTTTGTTTTTATGATGAAATTTTCATCAGTTTAAATATTTTGATTCTGTATTCATTTCATAGAACATTCATCTAGATGAAAAATAGATTTTATGAACTGGGTTACTCTATTGACTTTCCATGCCGAGAGCATCCTCTTCTGTCAAAATAAAAAACTGCAGCTTCTAAAAAAAAAAAAAAAAAAAAAAAAAAAAAACAGGGCTGGCTGGAGAGATGGCTTAGCAGTTAAATGCTTACCTATGAAGCCTAAGGATCCCAGTTCGAGGCTCGATTCTCCAGGACCCACGTAAGCCAGATGCACAAGGGGGTGCATGAATCTGGAGTTCGTTTGCAGTGGCTGGAGGCCCTGGTACACCCATTCTCTCTCTCTCTATCTGCCTATTTCTGCATCTCTCTCTCAAACTGCAGCTTCTTAAAAGAGTAGATTTGGGGGAAGAAGGTGGTGTGTGATGTGTGCGTGTGTATGTGCATGTGCACGCATGCCCACGCACATGTGATTTTTCTCCAGTGCTATCCTGCTCCTTCCTTCCTTCCTTCCTTCCTTCCTTCCTTCCTTCCTTCCTTCCTTCCTTCCTTCCTTCCTTCCTTCCTTCCTTCTGTGGTAGGGTTTCACTCTAGCTCAGGCTGACCTGGAATTCACTCTGCATTCTCAGGGTAGCCTCAAACTCATGGATATCCTCCTACCTCTGCCTCCCGAGTGCTGGGATTAAAGGCGTGTGCCACCACCCCTGGCCTCCTGCCACTCTTCACTGTACCCACATATACTTCCTCCCCCACCCTCCCACATTTACTGAACAGGTTTCAAACATGCTCTGCCTTCCCTTTCAACCCTCTTCCCCTGGAAGTGTTAGCCTTTGAAAACTGACTTAGAGTTCAGAACACATTTTTACATTCATTCCTTCTACCGAGCAATTTGATCTGCCCTGACTCCCTGGATATTAGCATGGATCTGCTCTTTCTGGGAGAATTCCCAGATTACCTGAAAATCCTGCAGTTCAATAAAAGGCAAGGGGTAGAATCCCAAAATAACTTAAAATTTGTTACTCCTATCTTTCTGGATGATTTTGAAGTTTTACTATTTTCTATTTCCTAGAAAAAAAATTCTAGTTGTGCTCAATGCAAAACCCTGTGTGATTTAATTTTTACACATGACCTATATAGGCCTTAAGAGTTTCTTTAGCAGGTTTAGATTTTGGAAACTCTTTTTTTTATTATTATTAATTTATTTGAGAGAGAAAAAAGAAAGGAAGGAAGAGGGAGAGAGAAAGAGAGGCATGCCAGGGCTCTAGCTGCTCCAAACAAACTCGACACTTGTGCCACCTTGTGCATCTGGCTTACGTGGGTTCTGAGGAATTGAACCTGGGTCCATAGGCTTTGCAGGCAAGTGCCTTAACTGATAAGCCATCCCTCCAGAACAAGATTTTGGCTACTCTTACTGACTCTGTTCATCAGTTGTGCTTACATGGGCACCTAGCTTTGGCTGAATTCTCTGCATTTTACCCATTTCTAAAAATATATATTAATTTTTTTTCTTGTTGTCCTCATTATCATGAAAGTACAAAAAAGAAAAAGTACAGTGCTATTCCTGAGGTAGAAGTAGTACATCAGTTCAAGGACAGCTTATCCGAGGGATGCCATGTCTTAATCTCCTTCAGCATTCAGGCCCACGTGTCTGGAGTTCATTTGCAGTGGCAGAAGACCTGGATGCACCCATTCTCTCAAGCTCTGTCTGAGTCTTTCCTCTCTGACTGTGTTTTTCAAATAATGAATGAATGAATGAATCAGTAATTAAAAGGATTAGTTGAAGGTTAATATTGTACGTGATTCCTACTTGCTTCATATTTTTCTAACAAAACCAATATAAATTTTGACATAAATAATGCACTAAGAGGAAAATTACTTTGGAAAGTGAACAAGTAGGGGCGAGGGGAGAGAATTGCTTAGTGGAGAACTGAACACAGAGCCAGCTGGTCTTTTCCCAGTGTTCTTTCTGTTCATCTACCAAATGAGATGTTGTGTTTCCTTTGCAGACCTTGCTTAAATCCCAGGCTCATGTGCACAGTTACTGGACCCGATTCTCGTATGATCCGAGAGAGAACAAATGGAAATGGACTGACAATGGCACATTTTATTTATGTTGTATTTTCAACTATTTCTGCTCACTACTTATATTTTCAAACCTCCTTTTATATTTTTAAAAACAATTTTAGTTTACTTTAATTTTGTTATCTTTTTGATGGTGTTTTGAGACTTTGAGACAGGATTTTAGGTGGCCCAAAGGAGCTTTGAACTTGTTATCAACCTGAGAATGACTTTTAGTTCCTGACCTCTCTGGGGTTATAGGCATAGGCCACCACAGCAAGCTTATCTTTTACAGTGTGTAAGATGTCCGGCCTCCTTCCCTGACACTAACTGCCAATGCCGTAAGTGCAATTCTATGGGTCTGATCTGTTTCTGCAGCCTTTCAGTATGCTATGGCATGTTAGAAGCTTACTTCATCTTTAAAAACATTAATTTTGTCATAAATATAATCTAAAACTTGGTGAATAGTTGCCAGGATAGTTCCAGGAACTCATAAAACCTTTACCAAGCCATGCGTGGTGGGGCATGCCTTTAATGCCAGCTCTTGGGAGGAGGATCATCATGAGTTTGAGGCCACTTTGAGACTAAATAATGAATTCCAGATCAGCCTGGGCTAGAGTGACCTACCTACCTCGAAAAACCAAAATAAATAAATAAATAAAATCCCTTTACCATAGTCATCATCAGCTACTGGTATTTTGTTCTGTCCCTCTCTTTTTCTCTCTCTCCCTTCTTCCTTACCTCCCTCCCTCCCTCTCTTTCCTCCCTAGTGTTCCATGTCATCGTAAGTCAAGTCCTCATAGACATGGTTTTGGTAATTGAGCTCAGCCAGGTGCAGTGTCTCCACTTGTGATTTTTGTTTTTGTTTTTGTTTTTTGAGGTAGGGTCTCACTCTAGCTCAGGCTAACCTGGAATTCACTATGTAGTATCAGGGTGGCCTTGAACTCGCAGTGATCCTCCTCCCTCTGCCTCCCGAGTGCTGGGATTAAAGGTGTGCACCACCATGCCCAGCACACTTGTGATTTTTATCAATGAAGTATCTAAGAGAGGAAGGTTGCTGCAAATTTGAGAACAGCTAAGGATATAGAGTGAATCCCTGCCTCAATACTAAATAAATATAAATATAATAAACATAAAAATAAATAGCTATAAATACCACAACTGTATGTAAACATTTTCCAATCTCTGATGTGCAAAGAACAAATTCCTTTCACCTCAATTCTACTGATAAACACAAAAGTCTGTATAGTTTTCTGAATTCTCCATGGTTAAATATTAATGTGGAATCATTAAACATTTGATTTACTATTTTCTAGGCCTTTCTGGGTATTTTTAAAAATATTTTATTTATTTGAGAGAGGAGCAATTGGATTAGATGCTGGAAGCTCACAGGCCAGGGGGTGGAGAAGCAACCCCCACTCACCTACAATCACTGTCTTTTTTCTCATAAGACCTCATGAAATTATGCATGAAGACAAAATACAACAAGCTTATGATGAGAAGGTGCTGAAATATCAAGTCTGGGAATAATCCTAAAAATAGGGTAGTTTAGATATTCCCAGTGATCAATGACACATCAAAATAAAATTTCAATTCTGATATCTATGCATTTTTTTTCAAGTCAGGATTTAAATAGAATGAGAAATATGGAGATAGATAGTGGGAAGTCTTATATTCTAGAACACTCCATGACAATAGAAATTACTCTTCTTCAGTCGCCTCATGATTTATTCAACTTCCTACTTATGCTTTCAGCTTGAAATAGACACTGAATAAAAATGACAAAACCTGGGCTGGAGAGATGGCTTAGCAGTTAAGGCGCTTGCTTGCAAAGCCTAAGCACCCATGTTCGACATTAGCCAGACACACAAAGGTGAGGCAAGCCAAGGTCGCAAGCTTCTGGAATTCAACTGCAGTGGCTGAGGCCCTGGTGGCCAGTTCTTTCCCTCTCTGTGTCTTGTTCTCTGTAAAAATAATAATAATAAAAAAAACCCAACATTAATCCCTGCTACAGGGGGAGGGGGAGTGAGATTGGGCCAGTAAAAGCAAACAGCATTGTATGGAAATTACATGGTAATTAAGAATATGAGGCATGCTATGAAAAATTATAGCAAGAAAAGGGGGCTGGCAGTACAGGGGAGGGTGTTGGGGGACAGCAATGCAATATGATTTTGACTGCGGTTATTAGGACGACCCTTCCTGTGATTTTCTTTTGTTCTATAACTGTAAATCTTTCATGACACTGTTGATACATCAGGACATGGAATCTGGGATAACCTAAATCTGTGTGCCCCAGGGCCATGGACATTTATACTTGGCTCCAGAATAAACTATCTCTTATCCCCCTTGAAGTGAGCACTGTGCCTTCTGCTTTGACACCATGTATAGGCCTGGTTACTCACTAACACACAGTCTGCCAGGTATTTATCATGAGTGCAGACGCTTTGGGATTACGTAAGAGGAACGCAGAAGCTATGAACATACCATTTTGCAATATTTAAATTCTATTTCTGTGTTCCCAGAACACAGTTCATTAACTTCCATCACACACTTTAATAGTTGGGTATATTTTTAATTTCTGCTTTTCTGTAAGGTCTCCCAGAATAAGGTTTCTGCTGTATGCATCTCTGATTGGCACGTGGTAAACACAGCATATATGTGAAACAAGATGGATCCATGACTGAAATAATGAACACAGGAGACTAAATGCTTGAACGAAGAGGCAGAAATCCACCCAAACTACAATGCTGTATCCCGGTGCCCAGCACCCCCTTGCTGGGTAACATAATCTCTATCCAAGCTGTGGATTCCTTTTTTTTTTTTTTTTTTTTTTTTTTTAGTGAACACATTTGTTATTTATTTCCTTCCAAATGTTAATAAACAGTGCCAGTGATAATTGTTGATTTTCTGTATTTATGGAAAACTGGCATTGCATAAATATCAAATTGTGATATTATCTACTTGTAAGCTGCCTTTCTCTGAATATATAAATTTTGTAATTACCTCTAGAAGTGTGAGTTTTTTTCAATGTTTTTCTAATTAGTTATGGAATTCTTAGTATGCAAGCAACACATGTTGGTACCATTGTCTCCCTCCTCGCTGCCCCTTTTCCTAAGAGGCCCTCCTCATTGGGGATGCAGGTCAACCTCATGGGGATTAGGGGTCATGCATTGTGGGGGCAGCAGTCAGTTATGGGGGAGAGGCAATGCTCTGTGCAAAATGTCCAACTTGTGGCTCTAACAATCTTTCCACACCCCCTTCTGCAACATAGCCTGAGCCATGCCGGGAGCATTTTAAGTCTACTTCAGTGATGGGCTCTTAGGAGCCTCTGGATCTCTGGTTTGGTAGGTGTTGAGTGTCCTCAGTGTCTGTCTCCTTCACCCTTGTGCTGATACCAGGTTCACTGAGAAAGCAGCCCTCTTGCTCATTTCCCTAATTCCTCTGAGGTTTCAGCTGGGGCCAGGGTGGAGGAGTGAGCTGGGTCATTTATCTCCCCAGGTCCTGCTCCTGTCTGAAAAAGAGAAGTTGATTCTCCAGTGGAGAGTGAAGCCAGCACAGGTTAAATGGGATAAGCACAATTATTTTAGAGAGAATTTAATGGGTGCAGTCCCTCTTTTAGCCCAAGGTTAGTGGGAGATTGCTATTAGAGAGCAAAATCATTATCTGGATATGATTCTGGCCTGTTTCCCAGTTAAAGGTTTATTTTATTTATTTGAGAGAAAGATAGAAAGAGGCAGAGAGAGAGGGGGAGAGAGAATGGGCATGCTGGAGCATTCAGCCACTGTAAACGAACTCCAGACGCATTTGTCACCTTGTAAATCTGGCTTTATGTGGATTCTGGGGAATCGAACAAGGGTCATTTGGCTTCGCAGGCAAACATCTCAACCATTAAGCCAGCTCTTCAGCCCCCAGATTACCTTTATTAGCTGTTCGAAATATTCTGTGAACTCTTATGAAACAACACTTGCGAAGCATTATTTGAGATACTTATGGTTACAGTTTCTCCTGATGCATAGCTGCATCTATTATTAGTGAGCCGAGAGGAGCACAGCCATTCCCTGTGAATAGACTCATTTATGGGTTCACACAATAGATTCATACAGCATTATTTTTAAACATCTTTACATTCCTTAAAGGAAATCTAAAATCTACTATTATTAAAATATTGAGAAGAGGACTGGAGAGATGACTTAGCAGTTAAGGAGTTTGCCAGCCAAGCCAAGGGACCCAGGTTCAAGTCCTCAGGGCCCACGTAAGCCAGATGCACAAGGTAGCACATGCATCTGGAGTTTGTTTGCAGTGGTTGGAGGCCCTGGTGTGCCCATTCTCTCTTTCTCTATCTGCCTCTCTCTCTCTCTCTCTGTCTCTCTCCAGTAAATAAAAATATTTAAAAATATTGAGATGACTCAGGGAATTGTTTTGGAAAGGCTAGAATATTTGACTTCCTATGAACACGGAACAGGGAGCTGAGACAAGTCATTTCAAATTGTTCATGTCCTTTTCTGTAAAGAATAGGTCTGGAGTTACGGACTGTCTCCTCTAATCCCCACTATTTAATTCAGTCTTTCTGATCCCACGCCTCTCTTTTAAAAATAGGTCTGGAGTTACGGGACTGTCTCCTCTAATCCCTGCTGTTTAATTCATTCTTTCTGATCCTCACTCCTTTCTTTTTCTTTTGAGGAGTGTCTTCCAGTCCCTTTACTTGGCATCTCACCGTGGTGACGTTTTGGGTATCTCCTGCTTCATTCTCTTCTAAACTAGGGGAGTTTTAGGATCCATGGATTACTGGGTTTGTGCCCTCAATATATTAAGGGAATTGTTTTGGTTTTCCTCTGCTAATAAATGATTTGAGATCATTTTATCAATCAGTCCTTCATTTTATTTAGCACAAAACTGCAGTAGCCTGAAATTATCCATCATGCATTTTAGTGCTACAGAAAATTTAAACAAATGCAGATTCAATTTTTATTTCATCTTCAGTCAGGATCATTGTGTGATTGTGACAGAAGTCATATTGCCTCTCCAACACTTAAGAATGTTAATTTAGTCTAAAAGTGGAGAAAATATGGGCTGGAGAGATTGCTTAGTGGTTAAGGCACTTGCCTGCAAAGCCACAGGACCCAGGTTCGATTCCCCAGGACCCACATAAGCCAGATACACACATGCTTCTGGAGTTCATTTGCAGTGGCTAGATGCCTTGGCAGGCCCATTGTCTCTCTCAATATCTGCCTCTTACTTTCTCTCAAATAAAGAAAAATAAAAAAATAAAAAATAAAAAATGGGAAAAAATAAATACAAAATATAAAGCTTCCAAACCGCCCTTGTAAACATTTTAGGGTAGAGGAGAGGGTCCCGTGGGTAAAGCACTCGCCTTGCAAGCGTGAGGTCCTGCGTGTGGATTCCCAGCACACACCAAAGTGCTTGGTGTGGTGGCACATACCTGTGATCCCAGCACTGGGAAAGAAGAGCAAGAGGACCCCTAAGGCTAGCTGGCTAGCTAGTCTAAGTCAAGTGTTGAGCTCCCAGTTAGTAAAGAAGAGACCCTGTCTCAAAAAAATAAGGTGAATGGGGCTGGGGAGATGGTGCGGCAGCTAAAAGCACTTGCTTGCAAAGCCTGCCAGCCCAGGCTGTAGATCCTGACCCCAAAAGTGGTGCAAGTATCTGGTATTCCATTGCAGTGGCGAGAAATCTGGAATCCCCCCTCCCCCCACAAATAATTTAAAACAAATAAGGTGGAGAACAATGGAAGGAAAGACCTGTCAACTTCTGCCCCACACACGCACATGCACCCGAACACATACAGACACGCCTGGACACACTCATACCACACACATGTGAAAGTGTGTAACTCTTTGCTTGTCTCTATTACCATGTGCATCATACATCAGCATACAGAGAATGGATTTCTTGGAAGTATCATTATGTCTACAAGTGATTGCTATCAAAATGAAAAAAAATTAATGCTCATATTCAAAAAAGTTATTCAAGTAAATGAGCTGAATATGTTTCCTTGCTTATGAAAATCCTGAATTCATGTTTATTCAAAAATGTTCCTCAATCCAAAAGATTAAATGATATGAAAATTTAAAGCATGCCTCTAATTCAGTTCCACGTTAAGTTTTCTTTGAGCTTACCACGTAGAATAATGTTTTCCAGGATTGCTGGAGAGACCAACCACAAAATCCTTCTTTGGAAAATAGAACGTAAGAGGACAGGCCAGTGTAAAGGCACAAGGTTCACACGGAGGCCATTCCACACACATACTGCTCTTCTCTGCTGCCCTCGCATGCCCCCTCGTCATGGCTTCCTCAAACTGCATTTTCTTATGGACCAAACCAATCATATGGTCCAATTTTCATTTTTCAAATTTTTATTTAGTTATTTGAGAGGGAGAGTCAGAGAGAATGGGCGTGCCAGGGCCTCTAGCCTCTGCAAATAAACTCCAGATGCATGTGCGAGCATCTGGCTTACGTGGGTCCTGTGGAATTGAACCTGTGTTCTTTGGTTTTGCAGGCAAGCACCTTAACCTCTAAGCCATCCCTCCAGCCCTCATTCTTGTTTTAGTTGAGATGATGCTAAGGATCCCCAGAGTTTAGAATGCTCTATGTGGATGATATTATATTCTTAGGCTAAAAGCACCATTTCCTACAATGACAATTTTCCTACCAAAATATCTAAAATTCCTTTATCATGTTCTCTAAGCCTTATATCCTTTAATATGCATAGTTAGATCAGAAACTCAGTTGATATCTGCTCTGTCCCCATGCATTTTCTTTTTTTTTTTTTGTTTTTTTGTTTTTTTGTTTTTTTTTTTTGGTTTTGCGAGGTAGGGTCTCACTCTGGTCCAGGCTGACCTGGAATTCACTATGTAGTCTCAGGGTGGCCTCGAACTCTCAGCGATCCTCCTCCCTCTGCCTCCCGAGTGCTGTGATTAAAGGCGTGCGCCACCACGCCCGGCCCATGCATTTTCTTTAGAGAGAACAGGCAAGAGGCTTCTTAATGGAAAACCCTCCTCGTAGCAGGGTGAGGAACAAAACGACACTCCGTTAGAAATGTATCCTATATGATGGAGATTGGGGGTCTAAAGTGGAATGGGGGGAGGGGAGGGAAATATCATATGTTTTTTTGTATGTAAGGCTAGAAGGTGTCAATAAAAAATAATAATTAAAAGAAATGTATCTTAGAACACTGACAATACTGTGCATGAACCAGGGGGGTATGAATAATGCAGCATGTCCTTCCTGGACCAGGGATCCTTCCAACGTAACAGAAAGTAAACCCAAGCCGGGCGTGGTGGCGCAGGCCTTTAATCCCAGCACTCGGGAGGCAGAGGTAGGAGGATCGCCATGAGTTTGAGGCCACCCTGAGAATACAGAGTGAATTCAGCCTGGGCTAGAGAGAAACCCTACCTAAAAAAAAAAAAAAAAACCCAAAAAGTAAACCCAAAACATGCAATGTTTACAACAGGACAAAAAAAAAAAAATGGGATGCCTCGGTTTCTCGGAATTTACACTGTCATCCCAAGCACATCTTTGTTTTGTTTTTCATTTTCTTTTTCTTTTTTTCCTCACATGTAAGCCCCACTGGCAATGTTGTGGGCAGCACTGTGAGGATGTTCCACATGAACTGAATAACTCGGAAGACAGCAATAAGTCCTGCAAGGAAACAGACGGCGTGCTTCTCACGGTGGAAGTAAACAGGAGCGAGTGCTGCGTGCTTTATTTTCTGTCTGGGATCACATTTGTGTTGCTTACCTGCTGACTATCACTGTGTAAAAACCACTTGGCACAGGGGCAGGCGCAAGCTCACTCAGGTTCAGACAGAGGTCATCTTAACTAAACATAGAAATGGCATCATATTTTTAACACTTCATCTAATTCACCCACGGTTGGCATTTCTGCAGTATAGCATATACACATCAATAAGAACCAGAAAGGGGGCTGGAAAGATGGCTTAGCAGTTAAGGCACTTGCCTGCGAAGCCAAAGGACCCAGGTTCGATTCTCCAGATCCCATTTAAGTCATATGCACATAGTGGCATATGAGTCTGGAGTTTGCAGTGGCTAGAGGCCCTGCAGTGCCCATCCTCTCTCTCTCTCTCTTTCTGTCTCTCTGTCATCTCTAATAAAATGAATAAAAATATTTTTAAAAAAGAACTAGAAAAACTATATATATATTATATTTTGGCAGTGAAGAATGTATATCCCATACTGAATATTTCATAGAAATTTAGCTTCAGCCTCTTTGGAAAAATTATTCTACATGTAGCAAATATTTTAAAATCGAATGAATGATAAGTTTAAGCTTAAAATACTAGGCAAAACTCTAGCTGAATTTAAAATTAATGATCAGTTTTGCTTCACCTTAACTTTGAGGTCAGACTAGCTCTCATGGGACTTGAACAAGGCATTGCACAATACTTTTAATTATATGCTGCTTTGGAATTATAGAATTAAATAATAGAAATAATTTGTCACTATTCCTACAAAAACTTTAGCTGGAAGCTGCCCTTTTAATATTCTGTCAAAATAGGTTAATAGACTAATAATTCCTCAGTTCTCAGCACTAATCCACTTGTCCATTAACTTTGCTTTCAACAAATCAGAAGTAATTGAAAACTTGCAAGTCTCACCACTGTTTCTGTGTGGGTGCCCAGTCCAGTCCATCAGCCACCTATAGACAGATGATGGAACATGTCACCAGTCACTAATCCCCACCCCTGACCCCCGCTGCCATGTGACTGTACAGGCACCTAGCCTATGGGTGAGTGAGCTTCCGTTCAGCCCATCAACGCCAACACTGCCTCACGAGCCTCGGGTACCCAGTGGACCTGCTGCCGCCACTGCAGATGTGTGAGCTCTAGCTTGGCCCCACAACCCCTACCTGTCTCCTGAGCTGCAAGAGAATTTCTCGTGCCTCCTCCAAGCCCCCACCCTAGAATCCATCCTGGTAAATTCCTAATCCCTCTCCAAAGTCCACCCCCCATATCCTTCTAGGCACCTAGTGTAGCCATTGTTCCAGTCTCGGCATTCTGAACAAGAGAAACAGAATATTTCCAGATAAGCAAATCGAACAGAAAACAAGCAAGAAAAGGGGGGGGGTATATCCCTACCAAGAATGTCTAGAGCCATAGTAGAGGCCCCTCATGAGGAGATTCCAGATAATAGTTTCCAAAGTAGAATTATGATAAATACATCAATATGAACCTTGATGAAACCAAAGAGAGCTCAAATAATGAATAGAGAGAAATCAATAGACACCTGGATGAATTCAAGGAGGCGGCCAGTAAGTAGCTGAATGAACCCGAAGAGCATCAACTAAATGCAACGAGAAAGTCAAATCAAGATAAGAAAATGGACTCAGACAAAGAGACAGAGACACTGAAGAAAACCAAGTAGAAATGAAAAATGCAATAACACAAATAAAAAGCTCTCTGGACAGTCTTACCAACAGACTAGACCATGTGGAGGACAGAATATCAGAAGAACAACTATTTGAATTATGGGCATTTGAATAATGGCAGGTCAACAGCATAGAAAGTATTTTTAATAACAATCTGGAAGAAAATTCCCCAAATCCAGGGAAAGAGAGGCCCAAGCAAGTACAAGAGGCATTCAGATCACCAAACAGACAAAACCCTAACGCACATTCTCCTGCCACATTGCAGTCAAAGCACTAAGTACACAGAACGCAGAAGGATATGAACAGCTGCAAGGGAGGAGCATCTGAGCACCTGCTACTCTCAGGACATCTCTCGTACTGTCCCAGAGCAGAGCCGCTGATCCAAATTCAATAGTCATGATCACTTTAATAATGGCAGCTGATTGATCACAGTCTCTTGGACTGGGGCCTGAACTCCATCCACTCCACAAGCCCTTCTGTGTTAAACTTTGCATCATTCATGTCCCTCTGCTCTGCATTTCCCTCCACCAAACACACCAGTCCATTGCTTTTAAATTCAACTTTGCTCAAGTTCTTAGGATATTACAGCATGCAGCCAGAATAGCACTTAAAATGCCTCTCATCCAGCTCCCAAGAAAGTCCTTTCACCGCTCTGAAACCTCAGAAACCCGGCACCCACACTCTCCACGTCTCTCTGCATTTTGGTCTCTCACACTCTCATCAGAATGGCCCACTAAGCTCTGCTTCAAGTATTATAAAGCTAGCTTCTCTAATCCAAAGCTCAGCTACTTCTGCGTTCCTCCCGCAATCCAGTTCCAAAAGCCTAAACCCCAGATGGTCAGGTTTATCGAAGTAACACTCCCACTTCTCAGTACCAATTTTCAGAAGCAATCACTCTCTTACTGCTGGGACAAAACACCCAACCAGAAGTAGCTTATGAAATGAAAGGTTTTATTTCTGCCTTACAGTTTTGAGGAGAAATTTTATCATAGTGGATAAAGTACGAGAGGAGCAGACAGCCAATTATTGCATCTCCACCGTAGCACAGACGTAGCGAGACAGCAGGACTGGGCTGTAACACCCCAAGGCCCATCCACACTGCTCCTCCGGCAAGGCTCCACCTCCCAAAGGCTTCACCAGATGGGCACTGAGCACAAGACTTCATCACAGACATATTAGACTATGGGGATATTGTGCATCAAACCACCACACTGCACATGCGCAAGGGCCCGAGAGAACTCAATTCATGCAGTTAGAATCCTTAGCACCCATGTAAATAGATGGTATGGCCATACACACTTATCCTGCCAGGAGGGAACAGAGGAGAATTGCCAGAGCTTATTGTTGACTCAGTCTCACCAAAAATGGCAGCTTTGGGTTCGGCAGAGACTCTATCCCCAGGAAACATGCAGACGAGCAATAGAGAAGGATGTGCAACTGTGCTGGTTTGATTCAAAACTTAGGTGTTCTGGATGCCTTGTTCCCAACTGATGTCAATTTGGGATTTAAAGCCTCCTGGAGGCCGAGTATTTTTGAGGGTGGGCTTCTGGGTGTTATAACCAGCTTTTTCTTGCCAGTGTTGGGCACACTCTTGCTGTTGTTGTCCACTTGATGTTGGCCAGGAGGTGATGTCCACCCTCTGCTCATGCCATCGTTTTCCCCTGCCATCACGGAGCTTTCTCTCGAGTCCTTAAGCCAAAGTAAACTTTTTTGTCTCCACAAGCTGCTCTTGTTTGGGCGTTTTCCGCCAGTAACACAAACCTAAGAGCAGCACCAACATTCTCCCTCAATTATTTAGTCGACATTTAAAATTTGAGCATAGCAGGTATTTCGTTAGGGGTTATCTGATGACTTTCTGAACGTAGTCATTTTACATTCTTTCTGCCTCTGCTTACCTGATGTTTCTTGAGTCATGGAGAGGCTGTCTCGTTTAGGGCTCAGTTATTCTCAGTATTTGACCAGATATGTGTCTCTGCAGTAACCCCAAGGCATGGCTATTTCTATAGATTTCTTTCTTTCTTTAATTCTTTTAAATCTGATCCGTTACATTACTTTTGGTCAAAAAAAAAGTAGAATCCAAGTTTTATCTGTGGCACTGGGTGGAGGCATAACTTTCTGAACTGGCCAGGAAGCTCTTGAGATGGTTATCTGGAGTGGGGAAGGGAGGAAGGGAGCTTTCTGATAAAGGATAAAGACATATTTTCCCCTCCCTAAATTGTTAATCCAAATGGGTCTGAATAGGAAAATTCACCTCAGGAGAGCAGAGAAGCTATAGAAAACAGTCTAAAGTCTATGTAAATATGTACGTCAATGATCCCTCCGGCCTTTGTTCCTTCTCACACCACAAATGTGTTTTCAGCCCCATTCACTCACTGCCTGCTCTCTTCGCTGAGAGCCGTTCATGCTATCCCGCAATAAACTTTATCTTCCAGTCTGTGTTTCATCTGAATTCAATCAATGATGATTACAAGGAACCAGGAGCCAAGGGGAGGACAGAAACGCATCCCACTAACAATTTGGTAACTTCTTCAAAGCATACAACAACCAATCATAAAATCTAAGATAGAATTAAACCGCATGAATTTGAGGTCTATATCAGCCCTCCCCCATCATCAGACCTGAAAGTTGACAATAACGGTACTTTATAAAAATAATACATAAAAATAGACCAGATGTTTCCTTAGTGGTTAACAACATATGGTGCCCAGCGGAGGACAAGACGTGGCTAGAACAATTTGGGTCATCTGAGTTAAAACCACACAGGAAGCCATCACATGGTCACACACCCCAGACACCACAGTCTCAATGCAGAGAACATTTCACAGTTGAAGGCAGAGTTACCCTCATGAAAATATTTTTTCTTTCTTTCATCCATGCACTAAGAACAAAACAAAATTTTAACTAATATAAACTATCAATAATAGAGATTTAAAATTTATATTTCAATCCTTAGATTAATTTAAATTTGGCCTCTTGGGTGTAAATTCTCATAGCTAGTTACTGCAACATGACATGAGATGACATGACATGACATGAAAATGTGACACTGTACTAAAATGTTTGATGATTAAAACATAGTGACTAGCCTCAGAATTTGTTTTTTTTTCCTTTTATTTCATGAGTTCTTTATAATTTTTATTCTTTTTATAATTTCTAGAAATTTTACTTTAGAGCCAGGTGTAGTGGTGCATGCCTTTAATCCCAGCTCTCTGGAGGCAGAGGTGAAAGGATTGTTGTGTGTTCGAGGCCAGCCTGGGATTACACAGTTCTAGGTCAGCCTGGGCTACAGTGAAAACAAACAACAAAGCAAAAGAAGTTTTACTTCAGAGTCTATAGTTTTACAGGCATTTATTTGATTTTCTATTTCACTGAACAGAAAATAACTGATTCCACTGATCATTATTGACCTTTCAAATATTCCCCTGGACTCGTACTTAGTGCTGCCATCATAGTAAACAGTTTTTCAGCTGAGTCAAACTGATTTGTGGCGAGTTCATGTGCTGAGTATTACTGCGTTTCGGGAGCAGGTCTGGGGAGGGTTGTTTTGGCGTGCTATCACTGCTGTCTGACATAATCCTCAATAAACTGGCAGGTGGGTTGTTACCTTTTCTTCGAAGAGAATTTCCGAGGTCTAAGAATATTAAGAGACTCAACAGCAGGGTACCCGATGTATAAAATCACCTGTGCACTTGTGTAGCACGGTTGGTTCTGGATTCTTTCGGTGGGGAAGGGGTAAGAACGTGAATTACGTGTTCACGCTCACCCTACTTTTCTCTAATATTAGACAATATTTTCTTCAAATGCCTCCAATGGACTTCTCATAAAATCACTTTGTTTTGGTTTTTATTTTTTACATTCAAGAGACATTATGTTGAAGTTTTAATTATGAGAGAAAAGAACAGAATTCTGCCAAATTGCTTTGTCTCTGTACAACTGCCATGAGCTTACCATCATACCATTTGTGGAAATAGAACCATTTAAAAAAGTACCAAGCCTGATGTGGTGGTGCACACCTTTAATCCCAGCACTCGGGAGGCAGAGGTAGGAGGATCACCATGAGTTCAAGGCCACCCTGAGACGACATAGTGAATTCCAGGTCAGCCTGGACTACAGTGACTTTTTGAAAACTTAACAGGAATGTGGCAATAGCATTGATTTTACAAGTTTTAAAGACACACTTCCTATTTGAATTTTAAACAATTCTCACAATCAATTTAAAATAAAATTTACAAGCTTGGGAGATGGGTCAGTTATTACTGTGTAATGCATATTCACTTTGCCAACTTTATTGTTTCTGTGTTGATTCTGTGTCATTAAATAAAACAAGGTTTCTTCTGACTTTTTCTGCACCATGGCAATTTGCAGATGTAGGCACAGGCGAATCCCTGCGGCTCTGAGAAGGCAGCCTCAGAAGTCAGTGCGGATGCTGACGGTGTTGCTTCCACACTGCTTGAATCCTTGGAATAGCATTTGTGCCTAACAGAAACAGGAAGAAATACTTGATCTAAAACAAACCTATTCTATGAGCATTTAAATTCCATGCCGGAAGAGGGGTGAGGTATGTTTCCCCGGAGTTATTCCAACATGACAGATAAGTGTTTGGCAGGTTAGTAATAAAGAGAAGGTCACAAATGCATCAGGTTGTCGGGCGTATAAGGGCCTGTTCAAAACGAAGATTCTGTGGGAATGCTGTTTTCCCAGTCGCATTTGCTGTCAGAGGTTCCAAGTGGCATTACTTTCTTCCTTGTGTCAGGAAGTTTCACCACTGTGAGAGTACCCTCCTCAGGCATTCCTGGAGGAGAGAACAATGTAATGACATCAGATAAAAGGAAAGGGAGGGCTGGAGAGATGGCTTAGTGGTTAAGGCACTTGCCTGCAGCTCCAAAGGACCCAGGTACGATACCCCAGGACCCATGTAAGCCAGGTGCACAAGGTGGCACATGTGTCTGGAGTTCCTTTGCAGTAGCTGATGGCCCTGGTGTGCCCATTCTCTCCCTTTCTCTCTCTCTCAAATAAATAAATAAATAAAATATTTTTTAAAATGGGAAAGGGAACCTCTTCCATAACAGTTTAAGAAAAGAGTGATGTAGTTCACACACCCCAAAGAACATACCATATATACAATATCGCATGTGATATATTCAATACAACATATTACCTCCAACATCACATCACCTACAACATATCCCAGGGAGCATATACCATATACCATATCACATACAACACATCACACACAACATATACTGTATACTATATCACATGTAGCTGCTAGTAAAAAGTCATCTTTCCATGAATTTTCTTTTTTAAAAACTTTTATTTTTGCTTTTTGGTTTTTTTTCGAGGTAGGGTCTCACTCTAGCTCAGGCTGACCTGGAATTCACTCTGTAGTCTCAGGGTGGCCTCAAACTCATAGTGATCCTCCTACCTCTGCCTTCAGAGTGCTGGGATTAAAGGTGTGCGCCACCACGCCCGGCTCCGTGAATTTTCTTCATTTGCATGGGTTACTCTGAAGGGCCTTTCTAAGGAAAATCTCCATGGAGTTTCCCATCATCTGCATATGCAGACTTGAGCAATACTGTTGGGTCAGTAATGTTGGAAGACACTCCGCTTTCAAAAGAGCAAAACTGTAAGGTGCTATCCCTTCCAAGAAGCCTCCGTCTCCTCTGATCACAAGAGAACGACGGAAATAACAGGGCAGCTCACATGAAACAGAGCTCTCAGGAACAAGGCTCAGGGAGACGCTAGCACTCTGATGTCCCCAGAGACTTCAGACCCTGTAGAATCTTTGACCACAAATCACAAAGATTTCCTGTTTTGTTTTGCTCATGTGTTCTGTTTAATCTTAAAAGATCTTGTTTTACAGCACGGCATATTCTCTGTATACTGTAATACCAGACTGTTAAGAACACAATTTACAGGTTTAGGGATAGTAAATCCAGAATTATTGTGATGGCTCCCTTGGGTTTTTCCTATCTCTTTGTACTTGTTAGAAAACTGCGTGTATTCTTAATAGACTTTGCGTCTCCTGTGTGGTGAGGGGCTCTTTGAAATCAGTGACAAACTTAGGTAGGTGGTCCTTAGACATGGACTTATGCGTATAAAATATCCAGCTCACCCGGGGGCTCGGGGACATTCTTAAGACCACTGGCTCTACTCAGGAACATTATCAAGACCACCGGCTCAGTCTCTCTAATCTGCTCCCTTAGTCCTGCTGACCTTGCAATAACTATAGTGCTCTTTCCTTGACCCCAGCTCAAGAGCACTGAGATAGATTGAAACAAGGAAAGGCATCCAGAGCTTCTAGCCAACTGTTGTCTTAGGAATCTCTGGGGAGAAGCTGTCACATGACATGAGAGCTGCCAAGGGAGTGGGGAGAAAACCAGCTGGTGGATGGTGGATGGCAAAGGAAGCGTGCCATGAGGTAGCGCCCTGGCTGGACTTCCACAGTCTCTATCACCTTAGGCTAAGGGTTAGATATGATTTAACTATATACCAACAGACTGGGGGGGGGGACTCATATTCACGCTCTAAAACAAACTTGAAAGTCAGGTGCTCATGAAGGTCTTTGTTGAAATTCTAGGAAAGAGAAGAATATGAACATTATAGTTCATAGAACATAATAAAGTAACTTACAATGCATTACTTCGGCTATATTCCTATCCTATGCTAATTTCCCATAACAGTGATCATTAAATTGTTAAAAATTATTTTATTTATTTATTTGAGAGAGAGAAAGTGGCAGAGAGAGAGAGAGAGAATGGGCTCGCCAGGGCCTTCAGCCACTGCAAACGAACACCAGATGCGTGCACCCCCTCGTGCATCTGGCTTACATGGGTCTTGGAGAGTTGAACCAGGATCCTTTGGCTTTGCAGGCAAACACCTTAACTGCTAAGCCATCTCTCCAGCCCGATCATTAAATTTTTTTTTTTTAAGAAAGAAAATCCAAATGATTGCCTTTAGGGAAATCCAAATGAGTTAGAAAAATCTCACTTTAGATGCCTCAGGGTAACTTGTGATTCTAATGCATTCATCAGGAAGCAACAACTTCAAGTGGAAAAGGAAAGAGGGCTGGGAATTAAAAAAAAAGATATAAAAATAATTTGGATCTAAATGGGACCCTTGAGTGACTTTTTTACCCATACATGGTGTTCATTCTTAGATCTATATTTTTAAAAGTTTTTTATTTTATGTCTTAGTCAGCATACAGAGTTCCAGGTATCATTCTGGACTTTTCAAATACAGCACGTGTTCACTTAACTCTCTGCTCACTCCAGCTGAGCATACTTGCTCCTCCCACAATGCCTCAAATCCTCTTTCTTGCAGAGCAAGTCACCCAGGGGAAGTTAGGCCTTTGACTATAAGACTCTAAATGCAGTTCCATCCTCTGCTTTGTCCATACAACACATCATTTCTCCAAACCCTGAATTATGACTCCATTTCTTACATTTCCCATTGCATCTCAGCTATTCAGATCGCTTTTTTTTTTTTTTTTTTTTTTTGCAGTGCTAGAGATAGAACCTAGAGCCTTGTGTATGCCAGGAAGATGTTGTGTTGTACCAACTGAGCCATATCCGCAGCCCGCTATATGCAGAAATTCCCAACCCTCAAGTTTAACATCTCTAAGGAAAGGATTTCTGATTTACTTACCAAGTAGAATGGCTCGCACATGGCAATAATTAAATAAGTAGTTATTGAACAAAAATAAATGGATGTTCAGTTGAGGGACACAATTACAGACAAGGGCAACTGAAAAAAAAGAGTGTTATTAATTCTGTTTTAGGGTATCTGAGAGAGAATAATCCGATTTCCTTGAATGGCTTTGTTCTTAAAATAAAACAAAGGGTTTATTTATTTTTTTTATTTATTTATTTATTTATTTTTTTTGGTTTTGTGAGGTAGGGTCTCACTCTGGTCCAGGCTGACCTGGAATTAACTATGTAGTCTCAGGGTGGCCTCGAACTCTCGGCGATCCTCCTACCTCTGCCTCCCGAGTGCTGGGATTAAAGGCGTGCGACACCACGCCCGGCCTAAAAGGGTTTATTTTTTGAGAGGACTTCACTTATAATGAAAAATAGAATAGTTTGTCTGTGTAACTCCAGAGAATTAATAAAACAACCCTTCTCCATCCTGCAGACACGAAGGGATTGCATTTATAACCTCACAGTGGCAGTTGTTACCTGCATAAGAGCTGCACCATGTTGAACTCATCAACACTGCAGCATGGCTGAAGGAGGAAGGCAAAAAAGATATCAAAATAGGGCTAGAGGGGTTGCCCGGTGGTTAAGGCGCTTGCTTGCTAAGCCTACTGGCCTGAGTTCAATTAATTCCCCAGTACCCACATGAAAGCAGATGCACAGGGGTTCATGCATCTGGAGTTCGACTGCAACACCTACAGGCCTTGGTGCGCCCCATTCTTTTTCTCTGTCTCTCACTCTCTCTCTGCTTACAAGTAGATAAGTACAAATGTTTCTTTAAAAGACTTCAAAATAGAGGAGAGACTAACTGGAAAGGTTAAGTAGAAGGAGGCAGTGGAGGAAGAGGTAAGAAGAAGATGATGGAGCCGGGCATGGTGGCGCCCACACTTATGTTCATGCATGAAAACTGTCAATGAAACATGTTAAATGTCCTTCTCTGAGGAACCACAGCTAGTCAGCTAGAACAGAAGAGGGGTAGTGCAAAACAATGAAGCAAGTCATATCTCGAACGAAAGGAAAACTTGCATCACTTCACTTTTGTCTCCTTGCTCTGTGTAGTTCACTTTACTTGGTTCCAAAGAAAGACATCACGAGCCCATTGTAACCAAGCCAAAAGGAGGAAAGACTTTCTAAAGAACAGCACTGCTGCCCCTCTCTACAGCACACTATTGAACCAACGGACCAAAAGAATGTATACTTCCCGGAGTCCTAAGCTAGAGGAAGGGAAGAGCTGAAGCCCGATGCCAGCCAGGGAAGGAGCTTGTCTCCAAGAAAGCGATTCCACACCGTTGCAGCAGAGACTGGAGCTGAGGCAGTGGTGGGCGAGTGACAGACAGGATGACACCTTGACTAGAAGTGTTTGATTAAACCGAGCTGTTGTAGTCACCTTCTCATTGCCGGGATAAACCATCCAACCAAACGCAGCAGGTGGGAGGAAAGATTTTAGTTTGGCTTACAGTCTTGAGGGGAAGCGTCATGACGGCAGGGAAATCATGGCATGAGCAGATGCTGGACATCACTTCCTTGCCACAACAGGTAGCAAGAATGTGAGGCAAGCTTTGGCCAGGAAGAGCTGGCTATAACACTCCTAAGGTTGCCCCCCCCCGCCCCGTAATACACCTATACCAATAAGGCTCCATCCCCTAAAATGCTGAGGACCAGGTATTCAAAATGGCGATTTTATGGGGGTCTCTGATTTTGACCACCACACCTATCTCTGGCCCTGCTTTAAACTTAAACCTCATGGTAGCAATCCCAAAGATGGACTTGGGGTGGGGGTGGGGGTGGGGGCATCTTTATTTATTCGTCTTCCCAGTATGACCACTTAGCACCAACCTCCTTTCTCTCCTCGTCACTTCAATTTGGCAGTCAGGGGTATCCCACCTTTGGGCATTGTGGCATGAGAACCTCACCTGCAAACATGGTGGGCCTCATTCAAAGCTATCCGAGGATGCATGAGGCCCGTTTGGCATACTGAGGACAGGCGGCCACACCTAGCTGGTTCAGGCTGCCAGGGTCCAGGCTTTGACTCCAGAGCTAAAGTATCAACAGTACCATTCTATAGTCAAATTCCAATTCGGACACTGAATGGCCTGCTTTGAATTGACCTTGATTCTATTTTAAATTATTCTCATCCAGGGAACTTACCCCTTTTCCCTAAGGTTTGAAAGTTTTGAGTTTACTATTCCTGAAATTATTTTTAAAAATATTTTTATTTGGGAGGAGAGAGAGAGAAATAGTTAGATATAGAGAAAATGGGGACACCAGAGCCTTCAGCCACTGCAAACAAACTCCAGATGCACGTGCCACTTTGTGCATCTGGCTTTCAGTGGGTCCTGGGGAATTGAACCTGGATTGTCAGGCTTTGTAGGCAAGTGCCTAAGCGTTAAGCAATCTCTCCAGCCCCCTGAAATTAAAATTATTATTTTTTTAAAAAATAAATATATATTTTTATTTATATTATTCTGATTTTACATTCATAGTATTGGTTCCATTGTCCTCCTCCCCTTCCTCCCACTTTCAAAGGGACCCTCATCAATGGGGAATGTGGATCGTGCATTGTGAGTTTGCTCAAGAGTTCTGGTGGATAGGCCCCAGTCTCTGTGCATAATGCCCCAACTTGTGACTCTAACAATCTTTCCGCCCCCTCTTCCACGAGTTTCCCTGAGCCACATTGGGGTCAGTTTAGTTCTGCTTCCTTGATGAGGTTTTGGGAGCCTCTGTGTCTCTGGATATCTGGCTTAGTTGGAGTTGGATGTTCTCTGTGTTTATCTCCTTCAGCCTTTTTCTGGTGTCGTGATCGCCTTGAATGCTCTATTCTTGCCCTTCTCCTGTGTTGTTCTATGGTTTCAGCTGGTGAGGTGTGGTTAGCTGATCCTTCCTTCAGGTTTGTTGTCCACCTGAAAAAAGATAAGCACATTCTCCAATGGAGAGAGAAGTTAGTACTAGATAGAAGGGATGACCATATATGTTATAATCAGATAGAATTAGATAGAATTAAAGATATTATCTAATTTTCTAGAAATGGTAACAGATTAAAAGTTTCACTTGAAAATTTCATAGACTATTTGGTTGGAAACAGAGTTCAGAATGGTCCTCTGGTAAATATCAAACAGAAGGAACATATTTGGTGTTGAGCACAGAGGCAAATATTCTCTGTAACAGGATACGAGATCCTGATATTTCCGAAGCATTCTGACAGCTGTTCTTCCATCAGAATTCTTACTGTTTTGGTTTTGTTGTTGTTTCAGGGACTTTGTTCCTTTCTTCACCTCAAAAATGAAGCCACATAGCAAATGCTTATGAGATAAGTTGTAGTGGATAATGAAAAAAATATAATGCCATAAATGACACAAATAAGGAAGGTGTGAAGGAAGGAAAATAAAGAAAAGGAGAAAGGAAAGCAGAAGAGGAGGGAAATGAGAAATACTCTTGAGGCAGCTAAGCATCTGTAGCAGACAGCTTCAGGTTCGCTGAGATGAGCTTCCAGACCAGGCAAAGTTATGGAGGAAGAGATATTTATTGAAGCTTACAGATCCAGGGGGAGTTCCATAATGGCAGAAGAAGCTGGCCTGCTTTCACAGGACCAAACACAGAGAGCAAAGCCGCAAGCCCAAAATCGCACAGCACAGCACACTTCAGGAACTCCAGTAAGTCACACTTTGCATATCTTTACAATGGAATCTCAAACCCACCACCACACCTTAAGATCCGTCCAGTGACACTGCCTACAGCCAGGTGGCTGCAGATGCAAACTACACACTAATAAAACACTGAATATATTGGGGACTATCTATTCAAACTACCACAGCATCTCGGTGATCATTTTGCATGTGGTTTCCATCCAGCAAGCTGGCCTTCCCATGCTGTTTGCATGGTGGCAGGAAAACAAGCAAGAACTGAGAGGAGATCAGGGTCCTGGGAGCAGCTCTTGTGGCAGGTCTGAGTCAGTAAAGGAGAACTGCACAAGAGAAAGTTCTGCTGAGAAAGAAAGTCTTTTCAATCCAAATCATGTGGGAAGAAAGGTGATCTTGTTGACAAAGTTTATAAATATGGAAATTATGATTTTATAAGTGGCATTGGTCCTAAGCTTTACCTTGTAAATTATTGAAAAGGAAAAGCACAAATTTCTTTTCTTTTAATGATATTAAGCAAACAAAGGTCAAGATTTTTTTCTTTTTCTTTTATTTATGTTTGTTTAAAAATATTTTTGTGGTCTGGAGAGATGGCTTAGTGGTTAAGGCGCCTGCCTCCTAAGCCTAAGAACACTGGTTCCAATCTCCAGCGGTTCCAATCTCCAGGTCCCACGTTTAGCCAGATGCAGTGACGCAAGGGCGCAATGCCGCACTTGACCACAAGGGGGCGTGCACATCTGGATTTCGTTCGCAGCAGCTGAGACACTGCTGGCGCGCCCATCTCTGTCTTCCTCTCTCTCTCTCTCTCTCTCTCTCTCTCTCTCTGTCTCTCTCCAAAAAAAATAATAAAAAATAAAAAGTTTAAAAATATATATTTTTGTTTATTTTTATTTTGAGAGTGACAAAGAGAGAAAGAGGCAGAGAGAGAGAGAGAGAGAGAGAGAGAGAGAGAGAGAATAGGTGCATCAGGGCCTCCAGCCACTGCAAATGAACTCCAGATGCATGTTCCACCCTCTGCATCTAGCTTACGTGGGTACTGGAGAATCAAGCCTCGAACCGGGGTCCTTAGGCTTCATAGGCAAGTGCTTAACCACTGAGCAATCTCTCCAGCCCCTTTTTTCTTTTTATAAAAGAAAGAGAGAGGGAGAGAGAATTGGTGCACTAGGGCCTCTAGCCGCTGATATCAAACTCCAGAAATGTGCATCCCCTAGTGCGCATGTTGCAACCTTGTGCACTTGTGTCACCTTGTGCGTCTGGCTTATGCGGGACCTGGAGAGTCTATCACAGGTCCTTAGGCTTCACAAGCAAGTGCCTTCACTGCCAAGCGCTAAGCCATCTCTCCAGCCCATATTATATAGTATGTACAAGTGTGTGTGTGTGTGTGTGTGTATACTTGACCATCAGTTTGGAACTTAGAAACCTAACAAAATAGGTATATACTAAGTCTCACTGCATGATCTCTCCTCTGTGTCACCTCATTAGTCATGTGCTGTGCCCCACAGTAACAAGAAGAGCACATTAACACACCGTTTCCTTCCATCCCTGTGTGCTTTTGTTATGAGTCGGCTCTAGTAATTTTTGTTGTTGTTTTGCTTTTCATAGTGGAAGCCTGCATGTTCCAGAACAACTGAGCACATTAACATGTATTGTATAGCAAAATTCCTCCCCACTGAGAGCAGTAAACAACTTTTGGCAGCTTTAGTCATCAAAACAGCTGAGGGCTGGAGAGATGGCTTAGCGGTTAAGCATTTGCTTGTGAAGCCTAAGGACCCCAGTTCAAGGCTCAATTCCCCAGTACCCACCAGATGCACAAGGTGGCACATGTATCTGGAGTTCATTTGCAGTGGCTGGAGGCCCTGGTGTGCCCATTCTCTCTCTCTCTGTCACCCTCACATAAATAAATAATAAAAATAAACAAAAATTTAAAAAAAAAACACAGCTGAGACAACTCAGGACAGCAGGCATAGGGAGGATCATCGGATGCCCCTAAGATCCCTGTGCCAGCTGTATGCTGTAACACACAAGGTCTTGTGACCCTGGCAGAGATAGGGCATACAGAGAGCAAAAGCTCAAGCAATGAGCTCCACCCAGGTGGTTTCTTTGGCGTCCCCATGTTCCTAAGACTAAGGGGGGAGCATGGGGGAATGCTGTAATCCTGACATAGTGAGCCCACTGCCATGCTGCTCTGGGGTCTCACACTCTCAGACAGGGACAAGGAGCTTCCAGAAGCAGCCACGGGGAAGTCACCATTCAGGGTGTGGCTGCTCTGGGGTCCCCATGCTCTGTAAGTAAGCCTTCACCATGCAGGAGGCGCATCCGAGGAGTAATCTTGACACTGGAAACCCTATCAAAGTGCCTGCTTTGGGGGCCACAGTCCTATTGGTAACCCCTCTCAGTGCTCTGTAGGTGATCCCAATAAACTCATTGGTTCATGGATCACTAGTGCAATAGTGTATATATATATATATATATACACATACACACACATATACATATATACATATATATCATCCATCTTTAAAGAATTATTTGCTTTTGTGGATATTTCCCTTTTTGATTAATGATCTCTTTGAGGTCTACATATAAGTGAGATTTTTGTGTCTGGCACATTTCAGTTAACATAATGTCCTCCAACTTGCTAGTGGCAGGATTTTCTTTTTTTAAGGACTAATATAGTGCAACTGTTTCCCTGAGTTGAATATGATCATCACATCTCAAAGCAGAGGAGCTGTGATGATCTGCACCCCCAAAACCTCTCTTGAGATCACTGTATTGATATTCCAGTAGACCCCGGAGATCCTCACGAGGCCTCTCCCTCCCCTCACCAGACCTCTCCCCTCCAGGCGATGCCATTTGCTACGGTATGCAGTGAGCAAATGATTGCCATAGAACATCTTGGTGGTGGGCTGACATTGATTGGTCCAGGGGACTTCAAGGTGCTGTAGCTACGGGCTTCACAGCGCTCCTGTAAGTAAGTGTCCCCTCCTCAGCCAGCTGCTACAGGGCCCCTGCCATCAGCTCACTGATGTGCTGAGCGGCTGGTGGAGGCTCTCCTCTCCTCTCCTCTCCTCTCCTCTCCTCTCCTCTCCTCTCCTCTCCTCTCCTCTCCTCTCCTCTCCTCTCCTCGTGTGCGCCTGGTCTCATGGAAGTCTGAATTGCTGAGGTTGGACGTGTAACCAGGAGAGTGTGCAGCCCATGAGTGACTGTTGACCCTGGGTCAGATCTGTGTGCTGGGCTCTGTCCTGCACCAGCGGCTTCAGCTTCTTTTTTGATCGTGGCATTGACATGCTTGCAAAACAGCTGGTTGCCTGGAAGCCAGTGGTGCCTCCATGAGTGTGTCACAGTCCACGCTGTCCACGCTGTGGCTGATGTCGTCGCCTGGCATGTAGACACTCTCAGGAGACTAGGCGAGGTGTTCTTTAACACAGCAGCCAAGAGCCAGCTCTTCGGTGGGCGCTGCCCCCTCTCTAGGCCCCTCCATGGCCGGTGGCATAGCTCTGCTCAAAGCTGCGCCCCCCAAAGCCTGGCCCACTGCCCCCTGCAAATGCCATGGACTCCACCAGGCTACTAGGCCAGGGCACTTGAAGCAGCTCCCCATAGTGTCGTCTTGTGAACTTTTTTTGTTTGTTTGTTTTGCAAGGTAGGGTCTCACTCTGGTCCAGGCTGACCTGGAATTAACTATGTAGTCTCAGGGTGGCCTCGAACTCTCTGCGATCCTCCTACCTCTGCCTCCCAAGTGCTGGGATTAAAGGTGTGTGGCACCATGCCCGCTCGTGAACTCATCTTTACTGACACATTAGTTGTACGTGTCAGTGGTAACCTTGTGATGTTAGGCGCACGTACAAATGGTATAAACTTATATCAGAGTAAACCTGCCTATCTCAAATTTTTATCATTTCTTTAGGACAATAGCATTCCAAAGACTTTCTGCTAGCTTTTTAAAGTTCAGAGAACAGTGAATTTTTGGGAGCACGGTCATCTGAAGTTGCAGTGTGGGAGGGTTGAGTAAACTTTTTGAGGTATAATTTACTTTCTAGCTATATTTTTCTGCTGAGGCTTAAGACCAAGTAGGTGGCCAAAGTTTAATTGTATTTTTGAAGGTCAGTCGTGGCTCCTTAGGGGACCTGGGAAGAGCTCTGTGGTTCTCTCAGCATTTGTGTCCTCTGCTGGGATGGGTCAGGGCTGTGCTGACCAGGCGGCCTCCCTTCCCTTGAAAACATTAAGAGTTTTTTTTTAATTTTTTAAATTTATTTTTCTTTTGGAGAGAGACAGAGAGAGGGGGAGAGAGACAGAGAGAGAGAGGGAGAGGGAGACAGATAGAGATGGTCACGCCAGCAGCCTCTCAGCTGCTGTGAACGAAATCCAGATGCGTGCGCCCCCTTGTGGTCAAGTGCGGCATTGCGCCCTTGTGTCACTTTGCATCTGGCTAAACATGGGACCTGGAGATTGGAACCGCTGGAGATTGGAACCGGGTTCTTAGGCTTAGGAGGCAGGCGCCTTAACCGCTGAGCCATCTCTCCAGCCCAAGAGTTTTCCCTCTGTTCTGACTCTCCTTGTGCAGACTGGACACTGATTGGAAACCAATCTCTGATCAAGAAGACAGGCAACTTGCCAGAGTTGAAGAAACCTCTAGAAAGAAGTGACCTATCGTCTCCTGAGCCTCTTTCCCCTGGAGGGACTATAACCAGAATATGGGCTGTCCTTTTAGCCCCGGAGTTTTCACTGGTTCGGGCTGCTACATCTGGTTGTTGAGATCCCAGATGAAAAAGGGAACTATAGAGTATGTCTGTACCTTTTGTCCTTATCAAAACATACATTATGGGGGCAGGGTGTGCTTTCAATCTTACAGAAATGCTGTGGAGGGTGGCCCATTATCTCAGCAGGAAATTATCAGTTAGAAAGAACTTTCCCTTGAAGAATAATAGGCCTAACCCATCATCATGGGTGCTCATAGCAGTCAGGTGTTGCTCAGGGTTAGCCTTAGCAATTAGCAGGGCCATTCTTGTCAGTGCCTGCAGGTGGCTGCCTTGAACACTGGATTTCCTGGAATTCACACTGTAGTCTCAGGCTGGCTGGCTTGGAACTCACAGCCATCCTTCTACCTCACTATCCTGAGTGCTAGCATGTGCCCCCATGCCTGGCTGGATTATTATTATTAATAATAATTATTATTATTTTGTCTCTGATTCTTGCTGATGTGTACTACCACATCTGTTAAAACCTTGTCAGACTCATGAACGTTACTTGAAGACCTCGGGGAGAAAGCAGAAGATCACTCCTCATCTCCATTCCATGGAATGTTCTAGGTTCTCTGACAAAACTGATCTGAAATACCATAGAGTGTCTTGGCATAGTTGAGTACAGTGTGAATTCTATGTCCAACTCTTTTCAACTCTGAGACCATCCAAAACTGACCCCCAGGCTTCTCAACTTCCTGACTGATAGAGCTATAATAACCAATCTGATGTACCTTGCTTTAGGATCACTTTGACTAAAATAAAGCAATTAAAGCAATTAATGTTTGTTTGTTTGTTTGTTTTTTGTTTGTTTGGTTTTTCGAGGTAGGGTCTCACTCTGGTCCAGGCTGACCTGGAATTAACTATGTAGTCTCAGGGTGGCCTCGAACTCGCGGTGATCCTCCTACCTCTGCCTCCCGAGTGCTGGGATTAAAGGCGTGCGCCACCACGCCCGGCTGCAATTAATGTTTTTTATTCTTGTTTCACATGACTAGTAAAATAGTGAACCTTTGACTAGATACCTAATAGCTTATGTTTAAATTGCATCATTTGTAAACAACAGATTCTAACATTACAATTTGGGGTTAACTCACTTTGACTCAAGAATTGTGAATGGACCTGGTCAAAAATTGAGAAAGCACACAGGCTAGCAGAAGGAGACAAGGATGCCTCCCTACAAACAGATGTCACAATGAGTGAAGTTAGATTATTTCTCTTATAAAAGCTAAGTTATAAACACAGCAATGACCATTTAGCAGAATTACAAGAGCAAAAAAAAAAAAAAAAAAAGGTAACTAATAAATAAGTCTTGATCTTATTAAGACTCAGTTTCCTGGTAGTTAAAAACTTAACAGAGGCCTGGGGAGGTGGCTTAGTGGTGAAGGCGTTTGCCTGAGAAGCCAAAGGACCCAGGTGTGATTCCTCAGGAACCACATAAGCCAGATGCACAAAGTGGTGCATGCATCTGGAGTTCATTTTCAGTGGTTGAAGGACCTGGAGCGTCCATTTTCTGTCTCTCTTTCTATCTACCTCTTTCTTGCTCCCTAACTCTCTCAAAAATAAATAAATAAAAATTTAAAAAAAGAAACTTAGCCGGGCGTGGTGGCGCATGCCTTTAATCCCAGCACTCGGGAGGCAGAGGTAGGAAGATCGCCGAGAGTTCGAGGCCACCCTGAGACTACATAGTTAATTCCAGGTCAGCCTGGACCAGAGTGAGACCCTACCTTGCAAAACCAAAAAAAAAAAAAAAAAAAAAAAAAAAAAAGAAAAAAAAGAGAAACTTAACAGACACATTATCAATTTGACTAAGCATTTTGAAGACAGTTTTTATAACTGTCATCATAAGCCAAACGTCAGTGAACTGAATTTTAGACTTATCACCTGTTGATTTGATACATTTTTTCTTATAAATGCTATGAAATATATTTACGAAGCATGGATTTGTAAATATAGGTAAAATTTGATAACTGTCCTGGTGATAATTCTTACCAATAGGTTGAACACACCTGGAAATGGTTTCAGTAGCAATGACAAATCTGAATTACATTTACGATCGAACAAACTAAGATTACCTCTTCACATATTGTTAAATCATAAAATGTCCCAATGGCCTTGAGTGGCATTCAGACGTATATGGTTGGAGAAGCCAATAGCTTTTTTTTTTTTTTTTTTTGGTTTTTCGAGGTAGGGTTTCACTCTGGTCCAGGCTGACCTGGAATTCACTATGTAGTCTCAGAGTGGCCTCGAACTCATGGCGATCCTCCCACCTCTGCCTCCCGAGTGCTGGGATTAAAGGCGTGCGCCACTACGCCCGGCTGAAGCCAATAGCTTTTAATACTTGAGACAAAGAGGATCTCAACACCCGTGTGGATTGAGCCTCTAACATCTTTTTGTTGTTGTTGTTATTTGTTTGGGCTTTGGTTTTTTGAGATAGGGTCTCACTCTAGCCCAGGCTAACCTGGAATTCACTATGTAGTCTCAGGGTGGCCTGGAATTTACAGTAATCCTTTTAGCTCCACTGGGATTAAAGGGATGCTGGGATTAAAGATGTGCACCTCCATGCCCAGATCTCTAATACCTTTTGACAAAAAGTGACTCCTTTATCCTTTAACCTGGATAGTATGCAAGCAGGACAACATGCAGGGTGAATTCCTTATAGAAACCGGCGAAGCTGCTGGATTAGGAAAAGCACACTGCAATTTACCACATGTGACATAGAGAATATAAAATTGTCTCAGGTAAAACATTTTATTTTATCTAAATAAAAGGCAAATCAGAAATCCTCAGAGAGAAGCAATCACTCGTGAGTCTAGCAATAACTGTCTAGCAATCCTGCCTGTCCCTAGTTCGCTGGCTTTCGGCCCTTAACGGGCAGACTTTAAGACCCAACATTTTCTCTGAACCTGTGCTTTCTAAGCCTCCTGCCAACTATGTTTTTGTTTCAATATCTATCTTCTGTAAAGGTAGGAGAGAAGGATCTCTTTGAGAAGGACTGGGAACCTTAGCAGGCTTTGGATCTTGAGGTAAGGAGGACAAGAAAGCCGAGCTGCATCTTTCTGTTCTAGAAATGGCTGTACCTTTTAGTAGCATGCCTTGATGTGGGGGCAGCTAGGAGAGTTCAATCTTTCCTACACTTCCTGTATAAGTTTGGGTTTTTTTTCTTAGAGCAAAGACTGCCTGCCCATAAAGCACTTTAGATCATTTACTCATATTTTTACAGAACATGTCTAATTGTAAAATCATTTTAAAATTCATACTTCCCTCTGGAGGCCATTTCTCTATATCCTCTACTTTATAGTTGGATAGGCTTGAGTGCAGAAGACTATCTATCAGGCATTTTAAAAAAGTTTTAAAATTTATTTTCTTTATTTGAGAGAGAGAGAGCGAGAAAGAGAGAGAGAAAGAGAGAGACAGAGAACAGCCATGCCAGGGCCTTCAGCCACCATAAATGAACTCCAGATGCACGTGCCACCAGCGAATATGGGTCCTGGGTCCTGGGGAATTGAACCTGGGTCCTTTGGCTCCACAGGAAAATGTCTTAACTGCTAAGCCATCTCTCCAGTTTCAGGCACTTCTTGTTTGAGGTCTTTGAATCAAAGAGATCCCCGTGGGTAAAGATACAGTTTACAGGAGTCTTTGCTGAAGACAAATGACTACCCATCTGAACAAAAAAAGGGGGAGGCTGGAGGGATGGCTTAGTGGTTAAGGCATTTGTCTGCAAAGCCAAAGACCAAGGTTCAATTTCACAGGACCCCCGTTAGCCAGATGCACAAGGTGGTGCATGCGTCTGGAGTTCATTTGCAGTGGCTGGAGGCCTTGGCACACCCATTCTCTCCCCCCTTCTCTCTCTTTCTTTCTGTCAAATAAATAAAAATAAAATATGATTTTAAAAAAGGAGTGAGACAAAAAAAGACATTAAATTAGAAGATGGACTAGTTGGAAAGGAGGTCACTGGAAGGAATGGGGGGAGCGATTGCCCAGTGGGTTTTTAAAATTTATTTAATTAATTTTTTATTTTTTGTTTTTCGAGGTAGGGTCTCACTCTAGCTCAGGCTGACCTGGAATTCACTGTGTAATCTCAGGGTGGCCTCGAACTCACAGTGATCCTCCTACCTCTGCCCCCCGAGTGCTGGGATTAAAGGCGTGTGCCACCACGCCCAGCGTCCGGTGGGTTTTATAACCACAACACAGGCAAAGGTAATGGGCAGAGTTTTAATCAAAACACAGGTCGGAAAATTGTCAATAAGAAGTTTAGTCTTCAGGGAAACACAAAAATCAGGAGATACTACTACGTCCTCAGCAGAGTGATCAGTAGTTGGCAAGATGACAAACAGTGGGACCTCTACTGAGCAAGAACAATGAGGAAGTCCATTGGAAAACAGCTAAAAGTTCCTTGTGAAATGAAATGCACTTCTGATAGAATGCAGTTATCAGCTCTAGATACTACGACAACTTTATTCTTTTTTTTTTTTTTTTTTGAAGTAGGATCTCGCTCTAGCCCAGGCTGACCTGGAATTCACTATGTAGTCTCAGGGTGGCTTTGAACTCACTGCGATCCTCCTACCTCTGCCTCCTGAGTGCTGGGATTAAAGGTGTGCGCCACCACGCCCCGGCGACAACTTTATTCTTAATAGTCAGGCCTTAAAGACACATGGTATGTTTACATGTGAATGGAGTAAACTTGTGGTATGCTTGTTCAATAAAAGATTGTTTTATAACAAAACAAATGAACTACCAATGTATGAAAAGGCATGGAGATAACTGACAAAGACATGCTGAGCAAAAGGAAATTCTGAACTAGGCAACTAATTTATGGCGCAAGAAGGCGGATCTCTACTTGCCTGGGGCAGGTAGGTGGTCAGGAACAGAAAGCTAATGGAGATGAACTGTTCTGAGTTGACAGTGTGTAAGAACTGTATCTATTTGTTAGACCTGTATTTCCCATGACTTAAAGTGGGTGCATTTTATTACAAGCAGCCTAACTCCCAAGTTGCAGTTTAAAATGACAAAGTCAAGATTAACAAGTAAAGAGGAAATGACCAAGACTAGAAGCCGTCATAAAATGAATGCCCTCCATGATCTTGAGACATTATCCAGATAATTGACAAATAGGAATATGGATTATAAATGAGAACATATGGTCACGTATGAGAACGTGCTTCTCCCTGGGAAACAGTTAGGTCCAGAGCCTCACTCTATAGTCTTGTCATGCCTTAAGCTGTCAGCAATTACTAAATCTATACATGTAAGGCTTTATCATTAAATCAGTCATCAAAAGTAAGGAGAGAGAGCTGGGCGTGGTGGCGCACACCTTTAATCCCAGCACTTGACAGGCAGCGGTAGGAGGGTCACTGTGAGTTTGTGGCCACCCTGAGGCTACAGAATAAATTCCAGGTCAGTGTGGGCTAGAGCGAGACCCTACATCGAAAAACAAAACAAAACAAAACAAAAAGTAAGAAGAGATCAAAATATAAGCACCTGATGATGATGACTATAGTAAATTCTCTATATAAATTCTATATATGTCCTGGAAACTACTGACCAAGTTTGAAATTATACTTATGACGAAATAAATTTTTAAAGATGAAGTAAGACTATATCACAGAGAGAAAAAAATCCCTCCAACATTCTAGTTCCTAACTGAGCTATCAAAGCCAGGAGATGTTGAAATGATTGGCCTTGTTGGTACACAGACGCTGGGGTTAGTCACCTGGGTTCTTTGTTTGGTTCTGTGGCTCAGGAAAAAGGACGACAGCAACTCCTCAGGGTCCACAAAGGGCGTCTTCAGGAGCCTGTCTCGTCCAGGAAGGAAGATGGCGTCTGTTCTGTAAAGTCACATTCCAAAAAGACATTGCACTCCTCTCCCAGCTTCTGTGTCTCCATGATGGACTAAGCACAGGAATCAGCAACATTTATTTGGGGCCTGGAGAGATGGTTTAGCAGTTAAGCGCTTGCCTGTGAAGCCTAAAGACCCCTGTTTGAGGCTCGATTCCCCAGGACCCACGTAAGTCAGATGCACAAGGGGGGACATGCATCTGGAGTTCGTTTGCAGTGACTGGAGGCCCTGGTGTGCCCATTTTCTCTCTATATATTATCTGCTTCTTTCACTCTGTGTCTGTCACTCTCAAATAAATAAATAAAAAATAAACAAAAATTTAAAAAAACATTTATTTGTAAGTAGTAGCAATTACAGGAAACAAACAAAAATAACAACATTATTTTTTGCATTTTCTTCTTAGCGTGTGTCACAGCCAATTATTTATCCATTCTCTTCTCACAGATACAGTAGAAGGTTTTATCACATTCAATGATGTCTATTCTTGTTGAAGTTAAAAATAAGCATTTTCCTCTTAAAGTCGGCAAGCTTATTGCTGTTAAATTACTGTAGGAAAAAACCACACAATGGACAATGTTTAAATACGAAGCTTTTTTTAAAAAAATAACAATTACATCTATATGTAATTGTTATTTTTTAAAAATTCTATTGTTCAAAATATATGAAATAGGTAAATATGAAATTATAAGTTCATCGCCAAAAGACACTTTTCTTAGCTCTTTAAAAAGAATAGTGGGGGCTGGAAAAATAACTTATTCAGTATCTACAGAATCCATGTAAAAATGCTAGGCGCGGTGATGTATGCTTCTAATCTCAGCACGGGCGGAGGTGGAGCAGGCAGACCCCTGGGGCTCACCGGCTGGCCAGCCATTCTAGCCTATTTGGCCAGCTCCAGGCCATTTAGAGACCAGCTGTAGAAGGTAGACAACTTTCCTGAGAAACAATGCCTGCTGCTGTCCCCTGATCTTCACAGGTACATGTGTGCATACTCCCACATGTGTTTATTCCCCCAACACATGAACATGCATACATACATACATCATGGTCTCTTTATTGCATGCAAAATCCCACAATCCGTTTTTTTTTAAACTGACAATTTTCTTTTTTTCTCTCTCTCTCTTTTTTTTTTTTTTTTTGAGGTAGGGTTCCATTCTAGCTCAGGGTGACCTGGAATTCACTATGTAGTCTCAGGGTGGCCTTGAACTTGTGGCGATCCTCTTACTTCTGCCTCCGAGTGCTGGGATTAAAGGCGTGCGCCACCACGCCCGGCTTTGCACACTGACAATTTTCAATATTGCCATGGGATTAATTTTTGCTAAACCTGCTTTCTTATGCTAATATTTTCCAATAAATATCATGGAGCAAAAGAAGAGATAAATTTATGTGACATGTATAACAAAGTCTTATATGTTTTTGCGTTCTAAGGAGAAAACTAAATGGAATATAGTCAAAGATGAGGGTTCAAGATTGATATTTTGGTTTGGTTTGTCTTTTATTTCCTTGCTTCATAGCTAAGCATGAACTAGAGTGTGATAACCACTGGGGTTCCCTGTCGAAAGCAGAGCTTCAGTTTCAGAAAAATGATGTAGTGCATGTCAGAACTACCTTCCTATCAAAAATAATTTAAAATTCTGAATATAAACATGAAAAAAACAGCAGGCATGGTGGTGCAAGCCTAGAATCCCAGTTGTAGGTTCTAAGCTGGCATAGAGGAAGCAGCACAGACTGAATCAATTTTTAATTTATTAACAACTACAACCTTCCTGCATAAGTTTATGCACCAGGCAGGAAGCAGGTTCCCCTCAGACTGAGGCTTCAACAGAGGCACACCGCAAAGGTGAGTAAACATTGCAAGCAGGTTCTGCCTTACCAGGTGCACCAGGCTGAATTATGGGCCATTCCAAAAGGAGATTCTAAATAAGAATGCTGCCAGCTGTGCTGGAGCACACACTTGTGGTGTCAGCACTAGGGAGATGGACACATGGAGATCTGGAGTTCAAGGGCAGGCAGCCTGGGCTGCAGAGTGAGTTTGAGACTGACCTCAACTAGGAGAGGGGGGGGAGAAAGAGAGGGAGAGAGAACCATCCACATTGCTATATTCTCTGCATGAAAACACCTTTTCTTAAACCTTGGATTTACAAAGTAAGGAAGGGAAAGAACATTGAAACGAGGAAGATCAGGGAAGCGAAGTCGCTTGTGAGGCTATGCGGAAGGCAGGCTGCGTTAGGAACGCAGATGTAAATTAGTAAACAGAGACGTGCTTGTAAGTAAGTAATGCACATGTGCATGTTGAACATGGACCGAAAAGAAGGAAGGGACGAAACAGACACTGTCCCCAAGACATAAATAAAACGCACGCTCAGCATTCACGAGGCCTTAGCTGACTCGGCGCTGGGGATGCCCACTTCAGCTTCTGTCCAAGAAACACTAGTTAAACCCACAGGCTCACTGAGTTAATGGGAAGCTGAATTTATGACGGCCATACTCATGTCTCAATAACAACATAAGATGTGTGCGTGTGCTGGCCACAAGAGCTTTCTGTTCTTTCTTACTAACACCTCAAGTTAGACCCTGCAAACCACAGCCTCACCAGGCATCTGTTCTGGATCAGACAGGAAACACACAGATGGCCTGATACTTCACTCAGATGTGACAACTGGTCCCATCTCTGGCTCTCTGCACGATGCTATGGCTTCTAGTTGGATCTACTGGTGTGTCCAGGAGTGGTGGGATACACTTACAATCTCAGAACTTGGGAAATAGAGGCAGAAGAATTAGGAGTTCAAGACCAGCCTCTACAACATGGTGTGTTCGAGGACAGGATAGGCTACATCAAAATAATAATAACAAAATAATATATATAATATTATTGTTAAAAAGTATGTGGTTTGAGCATTTTAATTTATGCTGAAAGCCTTTTATTCTCTGTGAGAATTTACGAGACTCTCTTTGGGGAATGAAATGACAGAAAGTTATTTCCCTATGGAACATTTTACAGATTTGCAACCAAGATTGTCTAGACATATGGGGCCCAAATTTAGAATTTAAAGTGACTCCAGGCTCATCGTGCCCTCAGCCTTTGAACAAAGAAGACTTTTTCATAAGAAAGTTTCCACCTTCATGCCGGGTCACAAATAGATTCCACAGCACTTCAGAAAAAAAAAAAAAAAAAAAAAAAAAAAAAAGCAAATAAAACTCGCTAACTACCACACCAAAACAATAAAATAAAATGGTATTGCAAGCTAAAGCCTGCAGACATGATTATGATCCACCAAGCCTCAATTACTAAGGTTACAAGCTATAAAAGACAAGCCTGCTGTGGTGGGCTATGCCTGCAACCAGAGCCTTGGGAGATGGAGGCAGGGAGGTCAGGAATTCAATGTTAACCTCAATTTTACAGCAAGTTCAAAGCTAGCTTGGGCTACATTAAATACTGTCTCAAAGTCCCAAAACAACAACAACAAGAAGATAACAAAAATGAAAATAAAGTAAAATTGTTTTTAAAGGACATAAAAGATGCTTGAATATAAGTAGCTAAAAAGAATTATCTGAAGATACAGAAAATAATTCCTAGAAATAACAATGTAATTTTTACAATTATATTACAAAAATACAAGTGATAAAAATCAATAAACATGATGCTGGGAAGATAGCTCATCAGTTAAAAGCACATGTTTGCAAAGCCTGCCAGGCCAGGTTCAATTTCACAGCACCCACGTAAAGCCAGGGGCAAAAAGTGTCACACATGTCTGCCATTTGTTTACAGTGGCAAGAGGCACTCGTGTACCCATACATCTTGCACGCACACACACACACACAAATGATATAAAAAAACCAGTATACAAACAGATAAGAACTAAATGTAACCTCAGAATTTACATTATACTGCACTTTAAAATGGAAGGTATGTTTGTGTGTATAAATGCATTTATTCTTATATATTTGTAAATAAACAAATATATGTGTAACCTTATAAAGACATTTCAAATGAATGCTTGGTATACTCACTGAACTGTCAGGATAATCACCTCAAAGTTTATGACTTTGTTCCATTTTGTGCATCTTATAACACATCCTTGTGAGCATGTCTTAGCATTATATTTGTGCTGGCAGTGGTGAGCCTGCAGGCTCTTTTCTCAAGGCACTTCCTCAACCACTTTCTCTTTTAAATTTGTTTACTTATTTCCAAGAGAGAGAGAGACAGAGACAGCGCCAAAAGACACTTTTCTTAGCTCTTTAAAAAGAATAGTGGGGGCTGGAAAAATAACTTATTCAGTATCTACAGAATCCATGTAAAAATGCTAGGCGCGGTGATGTATGCTTCTAATCTCAGCACGGGCGGAGGTGGAGCAGGCAGACCCCTGGGGCTCACCGGCTGGCCAGCCATTCTAGCCTATTTGGCCAGCTCCAGGCCATTTAGAGACCAGCTGTAGAAGGTAGACAACCTTCCTGAGAAACAATGCCTGCTGCTGTCCCCTGATCTTCACAGGTACATGTGTGCATACTCCCACATGTGTTTATTCCCCCAACACATGAACATGCATACATACATACATCATGGTCTCTTTATTGCATGCAAAATCCCACAATCCGTTTTTTTTTAAACTGACAATTTTCTTTTCTCTCTCTCTCTTTTTTTTTTTTTTTTTGAGGTAGGGTTCCATTCTAGCTCAGGGTGACCTGGAATTCACTATGTAGTCTCAGGGTGGCCTTGAACTTGTGGCGATCCTCTTACTTCTGCCTCCGAGTGCTGGGATTAAAGGCGTGCGCCACCACGCCCGGCTTTGCACACTGACAATTTTCAATATTGCCATGGGATTAATTTTTGCTAAACCTGCTTTCTTATGCTAATATTTTCCAATAAATATCATGGAGCAAAAGAAGAGATAAATTTATGTGACATGTATAACAAAGTCTTATATGTTTGCGTTCTAAGGAGAAAACTAAATGGAATATAGTCAAAGATGAGGGTTCAAGATTGATATTTTGGTTTGGTTTGTCTTTTATTTCCTTGCTTCATAGCTAAGCATGAACTAGAGTGTGATAACCACTGGGGTTCCCTGTCGAAAGCAGAGCTTCAGTTTCAGAAAAATGATGTAGTGCATGTCAGAACTACCTTCCTATCAAAAATAATTTAAAATTCTGAATATAAACATGAAAAAAACAGCAGGCATGGTGGTGCAAGCCTAGAATCCCAGTTGTAGGTTCTAAGCTGGCATAGAGGAAGCAGCACAGACTGAATCAATTTTTAATTTATTAACAACTACAACCTTCCTGCATAAGTTTATGCACCAGGCAGGAAGCAGGTTCCCCTCAGACTGAGGCTTCAACAGAGGCACACCGCAAAGGTGAGTAAACATTGCAAGCAGGTTCTGCCTTACCAGGTGCACCAGGCTGAATTATGGGCCATTCCAAAAGGAGATTCTAAATAAGAATGCTGCCAGCTGTGCTGGAGCACACACTTGTGGTGTCAGCACTAGGGAGATGGACACATGGAGATCTGGAGTTCAAGGGCAGGCAGCCTGGGCTGCAGAGTGAGTTTGAGACTGACCTCAACTAGGAGAGGGAGGGAGAAAGAGAGGGAGAGAGAACCATCCACATTGCTATATTCTCTGCATGAAAACACCTTTTCTTAAACCTTGGATTTACAAAGTAAGGAAGGGAAAGAACATTGAAACGAGGAAGATCAGGGAAACGAAGTCGCTTGTGAGGCTATGCGGAAAGGCAGGCTGCGTTAGGAACGCAGATGTAAATTAGTAAACAGAGACGTGCTTGTAAGTAAGTAATGCACATGTGCATGTTGAACATGGACCGAAAAGAAGGAAGGGACGAAACAGACACTGTCCCCAAGACATAAATAAAACGCACGCTCAGCATTCACGAGGCCTTAGCTGACTCGGCGCTGGGGATGCCCACTTCAGCTTCTGTCCAAGAAACACTAGTTAAACCCACAGGCTCACTGAGTTAATGGGAAGCTGAATTTATGACGGCCATACTCATGTCTCAATAACAACATAAGATGTGTGCGTGTGCTGGCCACAAGAGCTTTCTGTTCTTTCTTACTAACACCTCAAGTTAGACCCTGCAAACCACAGCCTCACCAGGCATCTGTTCTGGATCAGACAGGAAACACACAGATGGCCTGATACTTCACTCAGATGTGACAACTGGTCCCATCTCTGGCTCTCTGCACGATGCTATGGCTTCTAGTTGGATCTACTGGTGTGTCCAGGAGTGGTGGGATACACTTACAATCTCAGAACTTGGGAAATAGAGGCAGAAGAATTAGGAGTTCAAGACCAGCCTCTACAACATGGTGTGTTCGAGGACAGGATAGGCTACATCAAAATAATAATAACAAAATAATATATATAATATTATTGTTAAAAGTATGTGGTTTGAGCATTTTAATTTATGCTGAAAGCCTTTTTATTCTCTGTGAGAATTTACGAGACTCTCTTTGGGGAATGAAATGACAGAAAGTTATTTCCCTATGGAACATTTTACAGATTTGCAACCAAGATTGTCTAGACATATGGGGCCCAAATTTAGAATTTAAAGTGACTCCAGGCTCATCGTGCCCTCAGCCTTTGAACAAAGAAGACTTTTTCATAAGAAAGTTTCCACCTTCATGCCGGGTCACAAATAGATTCCACAGCACTTCAGGAAAAAAAAAAAAAAAAAAAAAAAAAAAAGCAAATAAAACTCGCTAACTACCACACCAAAACAATAAAATAAAATGGTATTGCAAGCTAAAGCCTGCAGACATGATTATGATCCACCAAGCCTCAATTACTAAGGTTACAAGCTATAAAAGACAAGCCTGCTGTGGTGGGCTATGCCTGCAACCAGAGCCTTGGGAGATGGAGGCAGGGAGGTCAGGAATTCAATGTTAACCTCAATTTTACAGCAAGTTCAAAGCTAGCTTGGGCTACATTAAATACTGTCTCAAAGTCCCAAAACAACAACAACAAGAAGATAACAAAAATGAAAATAAAGTAAAATTGTTTTTAAAGGACATAAAAGATGCTTGAATATAAGTAGCTAAAAGAATTATCTGAAGATACAGAAAATAATTCCTAGAAATAACAATGTAATTTTTACAATTATATTACAAAAATACAAGTGATAAAAATCAATAAACATGATGCTGGGAAGATAGCTCATCAGTTAAAAGCACATGTTTGCAAAGCCTGCCAGGCCAGGTTCAATTTCACAGCACCCACGTAAAGCCAGGGGCAAAAAGTGTCACACATGTCTGCCATTTGTTTACAGTGGCAAGAGGCACTCGTGTACCCATACATGCGCGCGGGCACGCACACACACACAAATGAATATAAAAAAACCAGTATACAAACAGATAAGAACTAAATGTAACCTCAGAATTTACATTATACTGCACTTTAAAATGGAAGGTATGTTTGTGTGTATAAATGCATTTATTCTTATATATTTGTAAATAAACAAATATATGTGTAACCTTATAAAGACATTTCAAATGAATGCTTGGTATACTCACTGAACTGTCAGGATAATCACCTCAAAGTTTATGACTTTGTTCCATTTTGTGCATCTTATAACACATCCTTGTGAGCATGTCTTAGCATTATATTTGTGCTGGCAGTGGTGAGCCTGCAGGCTCTTTTTCTCAAGGCACTTCCTCAACCACTTTCTCTTTTAAATTTGTTTACTTATTTCCAAGGAGAGAGAGACAGAGACAGAGAATGGGAATGCCAGGGCCTCCAGCTGCTGCAAATAAACTCCAGAAGTCTGCAGCATCTTGTGCATCTGGCTCTATGTGGGTAGTGGGGAATTGAACCCAGGTCATTAGGCTTTTCAGACAAGTGCTTTATCTTCTGAGCAATCTCTTCAGCCCTACTTTCTTTTTTAAAAAATATTTTTATTCATTTATTTAAGAGAGAGAAAGGGAGAGAGAGAGAATGGGCATGCCATGGGCCCCCTACTGCTGCAAACTCCAGATGAATGTGCCACTTTGTGCATATGGCTTTACATGGCTACTGGGGAGTTGAATTCATGTCATCAGACTTTATTAGCAAGTACCTTTAACCACTGAGCCATTTCTCCAGCCCTCAAACACTTTCTTCCTGGTTCTTTTGGTTCCTACTAATGACCTCCATGTGACAAATGAGTAAAGCTGTGTGAAAGGAGGGGCTCTTTACAGACAGGGAACGCCAGACCCCCACACCAGTGTGAGAGTTTGAACAGCTCCAGGAACTCACAGATCAGATGTGCCATTATCAATCCATTTCCATTTGTTTTCTTTCCAATCATGCGAGAATCCGGTCCAGTAAGTGTGCGCATGAGCCTGGGATTTAAGCAAGGTCTGCAAAGGAAACACAACATACCTCGCTTGGTAGAAGAACAAAGGAACACTGCGGAAAGGACCCAGCTAGTTCTGCTTCCAGTTCTCCCCTAAGCAATTCTCTTCCTCTCTCTCCTCATTCCGCATATTTTCATTTTCCAAAGTAAATTGCGTCAAAATTTGATATTGGTTCTATGAGTTGTTAAAAACATGGAAAAAGTAAAGTTTGAAAGCCGGGCGTGGTGGCGCACGCCTTTAATCCCAGCACTCGGGAGGCAGAGGTAGGAGGATCGCCGAGAGTTCAAGACCCTCCCTAAGACTACATAGCTAATTCCAGGTCGGCCTGGACCAGAGTGACACCCTACCTTGAAAAACCAAAATAAATAAATAAATAAATAAAAATAATAATAATAATAAATAAAATAAAATAAATAAATAATTAAAAAGGAAAGTTTGAGTACCTAATAATGGGGAATTCATTAGATAATTTTTGTTTTGTATTTTTTGAGACTGGTCTCAGTGTAAAGCCCAGACTCATCATTCCCTTTCTTCAGTCTCTCAGACGCTGAGAGCTCAGGCGTGCACCACCACACCAGCACAGTAAAAAGTTTCAGAAGAATACAGAAGGATGTGGAAAAGCAGTCCTCACATGATCTTAAGTGAGAAGACTAAATCTTCAAAGCAGTTTTATTAAAATAAAAAAAAATATGAAAAGGGGGTTCATTACAGTTTTACTCTCCAAAGCCTTCCTGGAGTTCAGAATTTGGAAGGCTTGAAGGAAATGGGGGATATTTGGAAGTATTTACTGTGTCTAAAATGTGATACCAGTGTGAAATGAAGCCTGACTAAATTACTGAATATATTGTAAAATGTTTAAATTTAACATAATATTTACCAAATGGACAATTATTTCACTACTTGATATTATGAGTCATTTTGTTTTTTAACGTTTAATCATTTATTACATTTACATATAAATTGTGTATTGTTTTCAAAGGATAAAAAGAAGCTTCAGGTGGATCCTTACAAACATTTATCTACTAAAACCATGTTTTGTGGGGCTCAGCGGATAAAGTACTGAAAATGTTATGCTTTGAGAGAGAGAGAGAGAGAGAGAATGGACATGCCATGGGCCCTCTACTGCTGCAAACACACTCTCTCTCTCAAGCATGAGGACCTGAGTTCAGATCCTCAGCCCCCATGTATCAGGTGGACATGTGTATATGTGTCTATAAGGCCGGTGCTGAAGAGACAGAAACAAGAGCAGCCTGGGGCCTGCTGGCTGTTCTAGCTGACTGGCGAGCAGTGGATTGAGTGAGAGACCCTGTCTTAGAAAATAGGTGGAGAGAAATTTAGGAAGATCCTATATGTTGACCTCTGGTTTTAAAAAGTGTATGTGCACATATGAGTGTCCATCACATGTGAACACACATACACACATGCATACCACACACATATAATTTTTAATAGAGCATTCAATATCATCCCCACTGCATTTTTCTTTTAATAACTAGTTTTCAAAAATAATAGCTTTGTGCAACATATAAGAATATTGACCAAGTAAATGTTATGGACAAATGCAATGAAAATCACCATCAGGGTGACTTGCAAACTGCCATAACTTTCATGGTCATTATTATCATTTCCGCTTTGCAGATAGGCACAAGGAGTTGATTGCTATACATAATGTTATCCAGCTAGTAAGTGACAAGAGATTGATTTGATCCCAGGCAGTCTGGGTTCTGGTTCCTAACAGTAACCCCTAGACTGCACCATCTCTGGGGTCGTAGTTGCTACTCTATAAGGATAGAAAACTTTTGGTTCCAGACTGCGCTTTTCCAAAGGATTCGAGCGCATTCAGGGAAAGGCAGGCTTCTTGGTGGAGGACTCTAATGAAGATGCCTTAGAAAGTGAGGTGATTGCAAAGAGGCAAACTACATCCTTCATAAGGAGATGGCCACGATAGACGCTGTCATGGCATATCAGTGTGCTGGGCAGCAGGCAGGAGTCTCCTGGGAGTTGTTGTTCTTATAACAGACAAAACGCAGCAATGCCTAAGGTCTTTCTAAACTCCTGCCTGGCCTCAGTATCTTACTAACCAAGGCAAGAGGGGAACACCAGAATGAAAGAGCACATAATAGCCCAACAGTACCAGTTCTTCATTGTCATCTATCTTCAAAAGGGACAAACTGGAATCTTGGCATGTCTGCTTACATCTCTTCCACTCTTGTTCTTTCATGGTAAAATAATAACATTTTACTCCACAACAGAGCCATTTTTCAAAGAGTTTGCCTATGACATAGAATATAAACTTATTGTTATCTGGTATTCTGTTAACCAGGGAGATGTATTTATAGCCTCCATACTCAAGTCACACATCCTCGCTCTCAGCAATGGCAATAGAGGGTTCGTCGAGAGAGTCTAGAATGTCAAGAGACGCTGGCACTTAGGTGTTCTATGAGAATGATTTCTCATAGCTAGGATATGGAGACTACGACAATGTCCACTGAATGAGTACAGAAAAATGTAGCGAATATGCACAGTGGAACACCGGGTAATCTTTAAAATTAAATAAATCCTGCCCTGTGTGGTTGCTCACATCCATAAGTGTCCATAAGCCTAACACTTTGTAGGCTGAAGCAAGAGGATCACCATGAGTTTGAATCCAGCCAAGACTACAGAATGAGACTGTGCCTCAAAATCCCTCATCTCCCCCCCACCCCAAAGCAAGTCCTGGCATACGTGACAGCCAGCATGGGTGAAGCTTGAGGGCATTGTGTTAAGTGAAACAAGCCAGGCACAGGACACACTTCACGATTCCACTTTCCTAAGGTCAGAAAGAGCCCGACTCAGTGAGGCGCAGCCTCTGGCTGAGGTCAGTAGCTCTTATCTATCTGCCATGGATCTTGTGGGCCTCTGCTTCTCCAGAGACTGCATCTCCGTTTTCCTCCGTGTGGGTCTACATCTGAAATGTTGGTGTGAAAATGTGGGGATGTGGGTAGATGACAGATCAATGTTTGTCAGGGCCTGGTACACCGGTGGTCTAACCACACATACCCCTTCAACTGGTTTCTTTAATTTCTTTAAAGAAATTTCTTTCCCCTTGCCTTGTAGTGCCAGGGACTGGCAGGAGGGGGAAGGAATAGCTGTTGCTCAGAGGCATAGTTTCAGTTACACAAGATGTTTAAGTCTACAGATCTGCGGTCACAAATTTTGCCCACAGTTATCAGTATTCTATTATATGCTTTAAGACTTTGTTGAGGGTATTTCTATGTCAAACATCATTACCATAAAAGAAATAGCTTTGGCACACAATAATCTGTTTTCCTTATTGTGGTATGGATTTGTGGGGTGTGTACACGTGCAAAAACTTATAGGATTGAGTACATTAAATACATGCAGTTTCTGTGATCAATAATCCCTCGGTTTACAGCAAACCCACACAGATCACTAATATCCTAAGCTTGCTTATGCTAGTTCACAGCTTCTAGAGCAGAAGCAACACAAACTAATGCAATCTTCTGCTCAGGATTTCCTCCATACCGTTAATTTGCAAAAACTTTGGAAGGGTCGCATTGCTCCTGTAACATCCGTTGCTGTCACTTGACAGTGAGCCCTGTTCCTTTGCATGTTTTGGATCATCATGTTCTGAAGACTTATTTGTCAACATCTGTTCCTTCGAGTCACTGTCATTTTGTTTATTGCACTTTTGATGGAGGTTTCTTAGAATTTCCTGCTGTTGGTGTTTTTCTTGAGGGCGCTGAAAAACTAAAATCAACAGCATAGACATACAAATTCTCATCAAGAATAAATATCGAAATTTAAGATGAAAGAAAAAGTCCCACGTTGGTGACAACCAACACATGTCACTACTTTAATTAGTAGTTTGACATTTAGAAAGTAACACCTCAATGATTTGACCATAGAAATGGAAACATCAAGTTTCTCACTGTCTGCTCTAAAAGTACAAAATAAGATAAAATAAGCTACTTGAATAAAATTATAGTGGAATACCTCAACTTTCAGTTATTTCACAATTTAATAACACATTACTTACAAACAAATGCCAAAGTAAAGCATTCACTCAATTAACATGTAATACATGAACTCTGCACTAAGAAACATGAAGAAATGGCATAATCTCTGAGCTTATGGAATCCATGGGAAGAAAAAGAACAATACCCAGACTGGGACCTGAACTTGAGCAAAATATATCAGGTTGTCTGTAAAGACATGAAAGAATTTAAATAAAAGATTGTCTAACATGCATGTATGCATTCAATCCTTTAAAATACTTATTCAAGTATACCTACAAAAATAATCAAAAGAAAGCCATAATTTCTTTGTTTTTATTTTGAGACAGAGTCTCATGTAACACTGGCTGGCCTCAGACGCCTTATGTAGGCAAGGAACGTCTGATCCTCTTGCGTCCAGCATGCCCCACCATGGCCGGTTATACAGTGCTGGTAATCAAACCCAGGCCCTGTGTGTGCTGGGCAGTGCTCTCCCCACTGAACTACCTTCCCTGCCAAACTATTTCTTCTGAGCAGTTGATTCGCAGAGCATCTTCACTTCAGATTCACAGTCTCCTGTGCTCAGGAGCAGTTCAGCACTGAGTCCTCTATCTTCAGAGGGAATTTGACCACTGCTGCCCCAGAGTCCACAGAACAGGTAAGAGAAAGGGCACTGTGATATGTCTAAGAAAAAAAATAAAACAACTGCCAACGACGCCCAGCCCACCTGAGCCATCCCTGTTTACAGACAGGTGATGAATGGAGTGCGTTAATAATTGGATAAACCATGTCTACTGCTATTACTTCAGGAAAAAAGGGACATATTTCAGGTACTCACTGTATGTCACCAACAGTGCGATTGTCACAACTAGAAGTAAACAAAGGATCCCGACAGCCATTGCAAAGAGACGCCAGGGCACTGAGCACTCTGAAGTGGACGAAAACAAGAAAACAATCACCAAGGTTTTCTTGGCGCACTGACTGGGACAGCTACCTGGAAACAGAGGGACAGCTCCTCTACGCTGTGCATGCTGACTGCAATTCAGACACTTACGCTTCTGGCTGATCTACGTCCAAGGCCTACACAGAGGAACGGCCCTATAGCATTTCAAACCCGGGCCTTGCATGCTCAGTCCTCCTGACTTGGCCTTGGAAGTGCCTGGAATCACAGGATGCACTGCCTCCCCAGCTGCACGGGCTCTCAGAAGGGCAGTGGAGTCCTGGGAAGTTCAGTCCTCCATGGGATTGCAACCAAGCAGGAGGAGAGATAGTCAGCGCCCTGAGAAACCCGCAGCCAGTACTGGATGTTTTGAGGCCGAAATGTGGTCAGGGCTCATTCCCAAGGAAGTTCCTAGAAATCCACTCTTCTTTCTCGTCATCCAGTTTTCTCTAGATAACACTGCAGCCTGTTCATCTGAGGTCCTTGGACTCTGACGGTTGCACTTGACTATCAATACATCAAAGAAGTCAGTGGTTTCAAGTTAGAGCTTGTCTGTGACAACATTTGAAGGGCGAACAGAAACAGTGGATGTAAAGCTGAGACTTCCCTGTCCCTCTGCACACAAGTGCTTCTCCCTGCCATTACAGGCTGGGAAGGGTTGAAGATGCTTCGAGTACCTTCTGTTAGAGCAAAGGCAGTGTTCTAAACACATTCCTTTCATTTCTTTATGACGTTATTTCTCTAACATTCAGTGTTTTTTCAAACTCTACTTTGCCCTTCACTTTTAAAGGTTTCACCTGATCTTTTTGACTGCACGTGAATAAAAATATCATAGTTTCTCAAATTTAAAAGAATTTATTAATTTTCTCCATTCTTAAGGTCATTAATTTTTTAAAAAAGAGTTTTATTCTACTCCTCTGCCCACTGTGATCTCATGTCACATGCTAACCACCAGGAGAATGGGAAGAACACTGTTTCCAAATAAAAGAGGCAAATTCAGACGTTAGCATACCTTTGTCCTGTGCTCCAAGAGGTGGCTGAGTGTCCTCAGGCCTCACTCTAGTCTGAGGCTCTAATGGAGACTTCAGAAATCTCACAGTTGAGTAGGTCACCTCCACATCACTCATCCTGAGTGTACACAAACTATGTTTCCTATGAAAACCTTCTGCTGGGGTCGTTTCTGGATAAAGGAAAAACTAAATGAAGCACATTTAGGAAATAGCAGAACTGGATACTGGGGGGGGGCGGGGTAGGTGGTTAACTCCTTTAACGGTCTAATCTGAAGCACAGAGACTGAGAAGTGCAAAACTGTATAACACATCTGCTTAAATCACTTACTTCCTAGTGTTTATATTTCCTAATGGCTATTAGGAAATAAGGGAAAGGTTTTTAAAATATACTAATAAACCCGGGCGTGGTGGCGCACGCCTTTAATCCTTGCACTTGGGAGGCAGAGGTAGGGGGATTGCCATGAGTTCGAGGCCACCCTGAGACTACATAGTGAATTCCAGGTCAGCCTGAACTAGAGCGAGACCCTACCTCAAAAAACCAAAATAAATAAATAAATAAATAAATAAATAAATAAATAAATAAATAAAAATAAAATAAAATATCCTAATAAAACTACTATACTTTTAAAGCCGGGTGTGGTGGCGCACACCTTTAATCCTAGCACTTGGGAGGCAGAGGTAGGAGGATCGCCGAGAGTTTGAGGCCACCCTGAGACTACAGAGTGAATTCCAGGTCAGCCTGAGCTAGAGTGAGACCCTACATCAGAAAACCAAAAAAGAAAAAGAAAAAAGAAACTATGACACTATTAACAGCCAAGTTTGAATTTCATATATATATACATATATATATATATATATATATATGTATGAACACTTTCAATCAAATAACAAAAATTCAAAACTTTCTGAAAAAGAATGAATATCTCAACTTTTAAATTTTATACCTGTTCTGATACATATATAAATATAAAAATGTTCTTCCCATCTTTTCAATTATATGGGACTTTATCAGTGTTTCCCAAAATATATCTGAGACACCATCTCAAAAGGATTATTTGAAGGTTAATTTTGTAGGTGATTAACATTTTGGGTTCGAAGATGTGTTAACACCGGTGTGGTTAATCTCAAATAAGCCCATGAGCATGACTGCTTTGTAAAGAATATTTTAGTGATTATTCTGTCTGAAGTTATCAGAGGAGCCTGTGTGAAAATAAAGTTTGTTAGTAGGCTCGTGAGTTCATATCCATATAGGATTCAATCTGATAATGAATATCAATAGAGATCTTATTAAATAGTAAAGACTTATAATTCATCTTGCTTTTTACATTAATCAGTATGAGAAGATGATATGGAGTAACTATACCCTCGCCTAATTTAGTGGGGAGGGTTGAACTAGGGTATTAATCTATTCCAGACTGACCTGAAACTCACTCTGTAGCCCGGTCTGGTCTCACACATAGCAATCCTCCTACCTCAGCCTCCCGAGTGCTGGGATTAAAGACATGTGCCACCATGCCTGGCTCGAATTTTTTAATTTAAGAAATTTTCTAAATTTATTCATACCTCTTCTAGCTTCCTAAGAAAAAGGTTGCTGTGAGTTCGAGGCCAGCCCGAGACTACATAGTGAATTCCAGATCAGCCTGGGCTAGAGTGAAACCCTACCTTGAAAACCCAAACACCAAACAAGCAAAAAGTAATTAGCTACACAAATTCCTCTTATTTTGATAACACAAAGCAGAAATCCTAGCATACAGAGAAAGAGAAATGACTTTTCATGAGTGACAACTACCACTTTCATATTCCTTCAGAGTTAAAGCAGGATTGGAAGCTGGCAGGATAGGCTCTTAATTTCTTGGAGGGTCTAAACTAAAGCATGTCGACTGATCGATGAGCATCCTCTCTGGCAATCTCCTTTTCATGCCATTTGTAGTTGACTCCTGTTTCTCTAGAATCAATGGAGACATGCATTACAGAAACCAAGGGATCAAAGCAGGTGTTACCTGTGTCTGAGCCAGGGAGTGATGCAGGTGGGGAAACCGGTCTCCAAGTGAAGGCTCCGTTCCCTTGCCCGTCCTGTATCCCTTAGAGGCTGGGAGACACGAGGCAGAAGGGAATTGCCTCTGAATGATGTGTTCTGCCCCTCCTCTTAACCAAAGTGAAAAGAGGAAATAGTGTAATGAGAGGTGACATTGATGAGGAAGACGAACACACGCTATTTATTCCTCCAGTTGAACTAATCAACACTGGGCATGCTGAAAACTCATGTTCAAAATCAGTATTTGAGCATGGAAAAGATAAAAGAACAAACTTGGGAGAAAACAAAAACCAATATCTTTAGCAAGAAAAAAAAAAAAAACTAATGTATTGAAAGGAACTCCCTAATAAAGAGATTATTAAAGCATACATATGTGCACATAAAACAAATGGTATAGCTAAATTCTTTAGTACCTAATTTTAAAAATAATCTGTTAGAAAGTTTCCTTTGTGCTACTACTTGACCAAAGAGTCACTTCTTGTTTCCTAGTTATGGTTACTGTAGGTAAATGTACCTTAAGAATGCCTTTAAAACACTGACATTTCACGCTGCAGAGATAGCTTAGTGGTTAAGGCACTGGCCTGCAAAGATTAAAGACCCAGGTTCAATTCCCAAGGACCCACATAAGCCAGATGCACAAGGTAGCACATGTTTCTGGAGTCAGTTTGCAGTGGCTGGAGGCCCTGGCACCCCGATTCTCTCTCTCTCTCTCTCTGCCTCTTTCTCTCAAGTAAATAAATAAATAAAATAAAATATTTTTAAAAACTCTAACATTTCCATAGTAAAAAATTTTGTTGTATATTTTTAGTTTTTTATCTATACATTGTTTCTATGAAAATTGATGCATTGATTTTGTTGTATTTTGTGGTTCTAGGGGATCAAAGCCAAGGTCTTGGGCATGCTAGACCAGTTCTGTGCCACTGCGCTGTCTCCTCAGCCTTTGCTTCTTTGAGACAGGGTCTTGTTATGTCACTGAGACTGGCCTTGGACTGACTGTGTAGCTCCGACTGTCTCCAAATTTACAGTCTTCCTGCTTTAGTCTCTCAAATGCCGCTAGTACAAATGTGCACCACCAACCTAGCTTATCCCGAGTGTTTGACCAATTATGCTCTAATAAACAATGAAATAGCCCTGATTAAAAGAAAGGATTCATCTACAATAACTTTTTTTTTGGAGAGAGACAGACAGGGAGAGGGAGACAGAGATGGGCGCGCCAGCAATGTCTCAGCTGCTGTGACCAAAATCCAGATGTGTGCGCCCCCTTGTGGTCAAGTGCGGCATTGCGCCCTTGTGTCACTTTGCATCTGGCTAAACTTGGGACCTGGAGATTGGAACCGGCGTTATTGGGCTTAGGAGACAGGCGCCTTAACTGCTATGCCATCTCTCCAGCCCTAAAATAATATTTTTAAAACAAGCAATTAGGTGATCCCCTTCTATTGAACATTGGTTTTATTTATAGTTCCTCTCTTTTTCTCTTTTTTATTGTTAGTTTTAAAAAGTTTAGCAATTAAAAAAATTATCTATTTATTTTATTAATTTATTTGAGAATTGGAGAGAGAAAGAGAGAGATACAATGAGTGTGCCAGGGCCTCTAGCTGCTGCAAACAAACTCCAGACGCATGTGCCACCTTGTGCATCTGGCTTACGTGGGTCCTGGGGAATTGAACCTGGGACCTTTGGTTTTGCAGGCAAATGCATTTACTACTAAGCTATCTCTCTAGCCCCTAAACGTATATTTGACATGTCGTTTTGAATATCCTCTTAAAATACTGTAAATAGCTGGGTGTGGTGACTCATGGCACATGCCTTTAATCCCAGCACTTGGGAGGCAGAGGTAGGAGGATCACCCTGAGTTCAACACCACTCTGAGACTACATATTGAATTCCAGGTCAGCCTGGGCTAGAGTAAGACCCTACCTCAAAACCCATCCCCCCCAAAAAAAAACCTTTAAATCTCAAATTTTGCAGTTAAAAGATATAAACATTTGAAGGACTTACATGTACCTATATGTTAATATGCACCCTCTAAATTCATTTATATTCTACTACCTGTGAAAATGCATTTTTTTAACAAGGTGATTTTTTTTTTCTTGAGTTTTGTTCATGAATCTTAGTTCAAGTCGGCCTGTAAAATTTCTAGTGAAGCCTCACATTTTCAATACCTCAGACTTTAAAAAAAGAGAAACATTCATTAGGGGTGTCCCGTAGTGGTAGACAGTGGTAGCCTAGCATGTGGGGGAAAAAAAGAGACCACGGCTGACCTTTAGTTTTTTTATTATTATTATTATTATTATTATTATTATTATTTTATCTATACCAGCATTTCTATGGTCTGTTCCCATGAATGAGTCTTTCTCTGAGCATATTCAAATTTCAAATTCACTTCATTTGAGTCAGGCCTTTCCCGTCTTTGGACTTAGTTTCTATGCAGTCACTAGACGACAAGGGGGAAAGAGGAGCCCTTACTCACTGCAAGTGGGGCTGTAAACTGGTGAAGCAACCACGGAAGGGTGGATGTTCCAGAAGCTAAAATTAGAGCGGCCATCTGTCCCAGCAATTCCACTGTGGGCATGTAGCCAGAGGACGCTCTGCCCTGGCAAGGACGCTGCTCATCACCGTTGGTTGTTGCTCTCTTCACAGCACGTGAAGCCAAGGAGGAAAACAGAAACCACGGAGGAACAAAACTATTACTTCACAGGACAACGGAAAGCAATGTGATTGATAAAAAGGGACTCGAACCCCAATACTTTGTGTGGGTGAGTAACACTGCTCCCAGGCAGATGTGCCTAACCTCCCTACGTGTTTTGAGTCGAGGAGCCTCCAGAGGCTCCCATCACGGTCCCTGAATTATTACTGCTCTTGGTTGCTCACTGGATCTAGATAACAAGTCCCCACTTGCAGGACACGGGGAAATGGACCTGCGTGGAGACATGTCTGCCCTGCTGGCTCGCATTCATGGTGCCAGGAACCCCATATAGGCTGATAGGGGAGGAAAACATTCTAGCATCTCACCTAGCTGTGAAGGCTGTGTATTGAACTGACTGCAGCCTGTGATCATGCACTAGAAGTCAGCTGAACTACATCCCTGAGACAGATTCATCTCAGAAGTGTAGGCAAAGTTCCATGGTTGGAGTATGGATACTTCTAGAATACTTGCTGCTAGGAATCTCCTCTCATCCTGACTATATCCTGTCTATAGCCTTCTGCCCTTAAGCCAAAAACAGACAAAAAGAAAGGTCAACTGTGAAGTTACGATAACAGAATAGGGGTGTGGAGGCAGTAGCGGTGGCTGAGGTGACATAAATGCCAACACTGGAGAAATGACTGTGTGCTGCAAGACTCCAAGCTTCTCAAGCCTGCTGGGTGGTGAGTTGGTCTCCATTTCCAAATGAAGAGACTCATGTAAAGGAGCTAAATATAAATATAAATAAATATATTTTAAAAAACAAATATGAACAGGGCTGGAGAGATGGCTTAGCGGTTAAGGCGCCTGCCTCCTAAGCCTAAGAACCTGGTTCCAATCTCCAGGTGCCATGTTTAGCCAGATGCAAAGTGACGCAAGGGCGCAATGCCACACTTGACCACAAGGGGGCGCACACATCTGGATTTCCTTCTCAGCAGCTGAGAGACTGCTGGCACGCCCATCTCTGTCCCCTCTCCCTCTCTTTCTGTCTCTCTCTGTGTGTCTCTCTCTAAAAATAAAAAAATTTAAAAAAAATTTTTTTAATTAAAAAATAAATATGAACAGGGCTGGAGAGATGGCTTAGCAGTTAAGGCATTTGCCTGCAAAGCCAAAGGATCCCAGTTCAATTCTCCAGGACCCATGTAAGCCAGATGCACAAGGTGGCTCATATGTGTGAAGTTTGTTTGCAGTGGCTGGAGGCCCTAGCATGCCCATTCCCACCCCCTGACTCTTTTTCTCTCTCAAATAAATAAATAAAAAAATATAAAAATCTTTTTAATAAAAAAATATAAAAATATTTTTTAAAATGTGAACAGTCTGTGGCTTCTATACGCACACATGCGTGTGTGCATGCACGCACACAGAGGTAAGTTGCTCTTCCTGATCTCTTCCATAGCCACTTGCCTGCTCTTTCACTTTCTGCCATAAGCTGGTGACTAGTTAGTCAGACAAACTAAAATTTAATTTCTCATAGTTGAGAAAGCAGCATAAACTGAAAGACAAAGAGTGCAGCAGGTCTCTCTAAGCTCTACTCCTAAGCTCGAAATCTCTACACAACACAAACCTCTTCAAATGAAAATAATCAGCGTTAGGAGACAAGACGGACTTCAGACAGAATGGATTGAAAGTCAGGATGTGCTCTTTAAAGTGCAGTATAAATCTGGACGCACTGAACCACTGCAACCAGGTAACCCAACAGAAAGATGGAGAATTTGAAAATATTTTGAATTTTATTGACCTTACAAAGTCACTTTTGTGGAAAATACACACACATGGAAATGTTTTTTTTTCTTTTCATTTTTTTATGCCTGTTTTGCAGCAAGCTTTTTATTTGGAAAACCACAATTTTTGCACATTCATTTGATGATACAGTTAACCAGAGGTTCTGCACTCAGTTCTAGTCACACCTTCAAACCTTCCAGTCACACCTTCAAACCTCAGTGACTGTATTAATTACAGTTACAAGCTGCTCCTCCCGTCCCATGCTGAAATGAGGACCGGCGGGTGATCGGAATCGCAAATCACTTCACCCACCAGCTGCCCACTTCCAGGTTCATTTGTCCTATACCTAACTTTCACAGCCCTGGACTACACTGAGCTTCAGAGCTCCTGCAAGACAACAAGAAGGAAGGGAGGGAGGGAGGGAGGGAGGAAGGGAGGGAGGCAAGGAGGGAGGGAGGGAGGGAGGGAGGGAAGGAAGAAGAGAGGCGGAGAGGACTCTGTTTTGAGGTTCTCTGTTTCCCTATCCATCCAATTACCCAAGACTGAGGACACCCTGTCTTGTCCTCACAGGGACTCAAGCAGTAAGAGCAACTAAATAAGAGAGACACTTCAGAACCAGGCAAGAATAGTGAAAGAAGGACACGTGTGCACGATGCACACACACACACACACACACTCACGCACACACACACTCAGATATTTGGATATGTGGACTCTGTGCCACTAAGGGATAAAAATCAGTTCAGGTTGAAAGAGAAAAATCTTAATTAAGATTTCTGATTCTTAGCCCGGGCGTGGTGGCACATGCCTTTAATCCCAGCTGAGGCAGGAGGATCACTGTGAGTTGAAGGTCAGTCTGGGACAGTGGACACACTAGAAGTCAAGCAGCTTTCTAACTTCAGACTCATCATCTGGGGAGTATGTGCTCAGCTCACCCTCAAATCCCTCAGGTTTTTTGTTTTGTTTTTATTTTGATTTGAGACAGTGTTTTGCTTTCCCTCCATTTATTTATGCTTTCTTTCAAGTAGAATATTGCTCTAGCCCAGGTTCATGTGGAATTCACTATGTAGTCTCAGGGTGGCCTTGAACTCAGGGCAATCCTCCTACCTCTCCCTCCTGAGTGCTGGGACTAAAGGCGAACACCACCATGCCCGGCGCTATTTTGTTTTAAGACAGTGTCCAAGCTGCCTTTGAGCTGGTTACACAGCTAAGGCAGACCTGGAATTTCTGATCCGCCTTCATCCACATCGAGTGTGAGGATTACAGCATTGTCAAACACAGCTCTCAAATCATTTTTTTTTTTTACCTTTCCTGTTTTATTATTTTGAGGCAGAATTTTTAAAACATATTTTATTTATTTACTTATTTGAGAGAGAGAGAGAGAGAGAGAGAGAGAGAGAGAGAGAGAGAGTTAAAGAGAGAACCAGTGCACCTGGGCCTCTATCTACTGCAAACAAACTCCAGATGCATGCATTACCTTGTGCATCTGGCTTTACATGGGTACTAGGGAATTGAGCCTGGGTCCTTTGGCTTTGCTGGTAAGTGCCTTAACCACTAAGCCATCTCTCCAACCCGGGGGTGGGTATTTTTATCCTAGCTCATTATTCATTAATGCTAAGAATTTAATTATTAGAGTAACCATAGGATCAGTAGTTGAATTTACAGCAAAAACTATGCTCACAGATCTGATATATTCAAAGCAATCTAGTAATGGTGTGTTTAAAATAATTTCAGCTATCATTTGTATTCATATTACAAATGTCCCACTGGGTTGGAGAGATAGCTTAGTGGTTAAGGAGGTTGCCTGCAAAGCCCAAGGACCCATGTTTGACTCTCCAGGTCCCATGTAAGCCAGATACACAAGGTAACACAGCTCAAGGTCACATGTGCAGAAGGTGGCACACATGTCTGGAATTTGATTACAGTGGCTGGAGGACCTGGCACACCAATTCTCTCTCTTCTCTCTCTCTCTCTCTCTCACACACACACACACACACTCTTGCAGCATTAAAAACAAAACAAAACAAAACAAAACAAAACAAAACAAAAGGCCAGTCTGTTGGGCTTGCCTCAAAAACAAACAAAGAGTCCCATCCATAGATCCGGATTAATATTGATGAGATTCTTGTCCACACGCTTCCATGTAAGAAGCAGAGGTACAGAACTGGGACAGTCAGGATAAAATAACTATCAGTGAATGAGGGAACAGGCAACCAGGCAGAGCACAACAATTTCCCCTCCTGCTGCTGCGATGTAGACGTCCCGTGGTGGAGCAGTGTTCCCACGGATGCTCAAGCCTCTATGAGAGACTGAAGTCAGTCATGTATCCACTGAACATACTCATCTATGTGTTCAGCTCACAGCTCTATGGTGCGTGTACATTTGCAAATCTTCGTGGTGACGGAAGTTTCTGAGCATCAAAAATGAATGACATCCAGCTTGGACTGACTTACAAGTACTCTGCAGGCGGTGAGGACAAATAAAAGACAGCCAGCTTAGCACCTATGAAGGAGGCACTCGGGACATGACGTGACACAACACAACACAGCAAACACAACATATAACATAACGGAACAAACATAACACACAACACAACATAACATATCAAATATAACATAATATACAACATAACATAACAAACATAACATACAACATAACAGAACAAACATAACATAACAAACATAACATACAACATAACAGAACAAACATAACATAACAAACATAACATACAACATAACATAACAAACATAACATACAACATAACAGAACAAACATAACATACAACATAACATAACATAACATAACATATCAAACATAACATAATATACAACATAACATAACAAACATAACATACAACACAACATAACACAATATCAAACATAACATAATATACAATATAACATGCATAACATAACAAACATAACATATAACATAACATAACAGAATAACATAACATAATATACAACATAACAGAACAAACATAACATAATATGCAACATAACAGGACAAACATAACATAATATACAACATAACAGAACAAACATAACATACAACATAACAGAACAAATACAACACAACATAACATATCAAACATAACATAATATATAACATAACAGAACAAACATAACATACAACATAACAGAACAAATATAACACACAACACAACATAACATATCAAATATAACATAATATACAACATAACATGCATAACACACAACATAACATAACATAACATAATATACAACATAACATAACATACAACATAACAGAACATAACATACAACATAACATAACAAACATAACACACAACACAACATAACATACAACATAACATAACATAACATACAACATAACATAACATACAACATAACATAACATGCAACATAACATAACATACAACATAACATAACAAACATAACATAACATAACATACAACATAACATAACATGCATAACATAACAAACATAACACACAACACAGCATAACATATCAAAACATAATATACAACATAACATGCATAACATACAACATAACATAACATACATAACATAATATGCAATATAACAGAACAAACATAACATACAACACAACATAACATACAGCATAACAGAACAAACACAACACACAACACGAACATATCAAACATAACATAGCATAAACAACCGGCTGGTGCCCCGTGGTGCGCTAGCTACCAAGCCAAGCTCTAGAGCTCCGCTGACCCAGCCACGTGCTTACCTCAATTTCATCAAGTAGTAACACTACAGAAACTTCTCTACTAATGTCAGCTCAGTGAAAAACCACAAAAAAGGTGACTTCTCACAGACGTATGACCTTCTAGAAGAGTGTGCTCACTTTACAACTCAAGTTTTATATTTGAAAGTTTTGGGAAAATGCAAAGAAAAACACCACCACCACCACCAACAAAGGAAGCAGCAAGCTTCTTTGGTCACAGCAGAAACAAGTGAGTAATCAGGAGGGACACGTGACTTGTGGCCGCCATGTGCTGTGTGATTGCACCTTTCCATTTTGGCAAAGGTCTACGGGGCAGCGGCCTTGCCCTAGCTGCTGAGGAACGCTGGAGGCCTTCAGCCCGGCCCTGCAGCAAGCAAGTTACTAATTACTACTACCAGGACCCAGGATGACGGGGAGGTAGAGAGAGGAGCTCGCGCCAGAACACCAGCACTGTCACTAACAGAAATGATGAAAGATGAACGCTGCCGGAAAGAAGTGCCAGGGAACCAGGGAGCATGCATCAGGAGTTGCATGTCCTCTCATGCACACACGGACTAAGGGCCTAAGCAAAGCCTGACTCATATATGCTGACATCCACGGCATTTAAATATAAATTATCTCTGAGAGGCTTGTGATGAACAGAAAAGGTCTAGAACCTTCTATAGGCATCACAAAATTCTACCCTATCAGACATGAAAGAAAACGGAAGCTCTATGGCTGCCTTCAATGGACTGCAATCTGGCTATGTATTTCTACCTTTCAGAACTTCTGCTAAAGCTGCGTCTACGTGGACAATCTTTAAAGTGAGTAAGAGATAAGATAAATATCATAGAATCAGAGATATGGTCTCAGCAAACAAACAACATTATATATCCATGCTTTGATATGTTTTATTATAGTAAGAGTTGAACAAAAAGTAGCTTTTATTTACAGAATTCAATGTACATGGGGACAGTCTACCCACTTGGACCCATTATCACTGTTTACTTATTTTCACATATTAAATTTCTATATAAAAGCTTTCACATTCATAAAAATCTCAAAATCGTAAGTGACAACAACTTTCCTTAGCAATCCCCTCATTAAATATATAGGGAGTTTCAAAAACATACATCTTAAATTGGTTTAATCTTGAAGTGTAGTCCAATAAGACTGAAAACTAAACATTTCAAGTCTTGTGACAAATAATAAAATACTTGGAGTCCTTCAGGATCCCTAAGAATTAAAAAGGTAAAAGTTACTTTTGTTTCCTAATGAAATGTAATTTTGTAAGTTTCTAAAACATAACAAAAATTTTAAATTCTGTTACAGAATTCAGGAATAGGGAACAATTTTGCTGATATTTAAAATGAATATGAGCTGGAGAGATGGCTTAGCAGTTAAGGCACTTGCCTGCAAAGCCAAAGGACCCAGCTTTTGTTCCCCAGTACCCACATAAAGTCAGATGCACAAGGTGGCACATGCGTCTGGAGTTCATTTGTGGTGGCTAGAGGCCCTGGTATGCCCATTCTTTCTCCCCTCCACTCACTTTCTCTCAAATAAATTTTAAAAAATATTTATAAAACGAATAAAGTAAATCGCTAACACTTGTATCTTTCTGTTAGGAAAGACAACCTTTCTTCATAAAATTGTTTATTGCCTTATGTAAAATGATAGCTAATGCAGCACAAAAATGTATAATGTAGAAAAAACACTCAATATTTGAATGCTATCACTCTTGTACAGTAACAACAGTAAAAACTATTTTGGTGTTTCTATTTTTTCCCATAGCTATCATTATTCTATGTGTACTTTTAATATTATCTTTTCCCAGAATTCAAACAAATACCTAAGTAATAAATTTTGTTAAATAAATCACTGCCAGACATTTGTATTATACACAGTCATAAATAATCTTTATATATAATGAGCTTTCTCAATATTTGACATTTCTCTGTAATAGATGCTTAGAAATGAAATTGCTATAGCAAAGATTCATGTTAAATATTATCATTTTCTGGTGCATATTATCAAATTGTTCCCTAAAGAACAATGTGAGCAATATACCAATTTAGAAACACAATAAAGTGAGAAAGCCACACTTTTACCAACTGCAGGAAAATTAATAGTTTAAAAGTACCTAGATGAACACGTTTGTGTCTAGTAATTATTATGCATTGCTTTTTTTTGCTGTTTTATTTTTATTTAACAGTTTGTCGTCATACTTTGCCCATTGTGACACAGATTTATAAACATCACACTGTACAATATTCCCTCAAGGAGCTATGCCATCATCTACCTCCCTAACCTTCTATAGTGGGACATGTAAGACAGCCACTAGCTGCCTTTCAGTCAGAAGCTTCGTCAATAACAGAGGAAAGTTCTATAGTAAGGACTCTTGCAAGTTGCACAATGGGTCAAAGGGATAAACCTTTTAAAAATTTCTGAAGCTTATGGTTCAAACTATTTTAAAATAGGGCATCGGTTGGGCGTGCTTGCACACACCTTTAATCCCAGCACTTCAGCCACAACGTGCCACGCCACTGTGCTAACTCTAAAGACAGAGCGAGGCTTCCTGGGGCTCCCGCTCCAGTTCTCCCAAAGCTTACACTGAAACCAATAACGCAGACAAGGCAGGACTGGGGACCTCAGAAAAAAACAAGAGCTGTGCAGGAAGGAAGGGGCCACCAAGAAATGACTTCGTCAGCCAGAGACAATGGCATGTGCAACAAAGGCCAAGGAGACGAAGAATTTGAGAACAAATGGAGCTAATATCATACTTTTGGCTGTTTTTTTGCAAGTACCAAGGAAAAGAGTGTTACAATATGGGACAAATGAGACTGATATAATCCAGCTTTTTCCTTACATTTTATGACACTATATTTTTACACAAAATAGCAAATAAAATTTTGGCATTATTATGCATAATGCTGAAGTTAGATTTTGGTTTAGACAGTAAGGGAAATGCCCTGGTAATGTCTTTGATGGACAAGATAAGTCTTTAATGACTTAAAAGTCAGAATGACATCTGAATCATAACTGAGAGGATATGCAGACATAATCTTGGCTAACAAGATGACTATAGTTGTTTTTCTTCTTCGTGTGTGTATGTATGTATGTCCCGATATGTGGCCATATGGGCAGGTGCGTGTGCTCATGTATGTGTACGTCAGAGGCAGACAACGGGTGTCTTTCTCACGTGCTCTCAACTTTTTAAGATAAGGTCTCTCAGTGAACCTTGACTCACAATTCAGCTAGACTGGTTAAGCCCCAGGGATTCCCTGGGTCCACCTTCCCAGAGTTGCGATTACAGGGATGCATATACCACCGCAGCTGATGTGTCACCCGGGTTCTGGGGTTCCGAGTCAGGTGTTCGTGCTCGTGCGGAGAGCACCTCACCACTGAGCATTGCATTCATCCTAGTCGCCATCCCCAAATAAGCCTTGAAGAGAGCATGTCAACTGAGCCAAAAACGCTTGCACATACTCACTTTTGATTTGACGTATTGATATGAGAGAGCATGTCAACTGAGCCAAAAACGCTTGCACATACTCACTTTGACTGATTTGACGTATTGATATGAGAGAGCATGTCAACTGAGCTAAAAACGCTTGCACATACTCACTTTGATTTGACGTATTGATATGAGAGAGCCTATTGTTGACGTAGTAAAAGAAATGTGCTCATCTCCAATTACAATTTCAAGCTGCTAAAAACAGAGAAAGATCGTCAATAAAAGAACAAACAGATCCTTGTAGTCATGCTGCAAAGAAGTTCCAATTTACCTTAATTTTCCCTAGTATTTAATAGAGGGAAGGGTAAGAAAAAGAAATTGAATCTCTTAGACAGAAAGCACTTCCTTCATAAAAAAGACTCACTGATGGCTCGCAAGCAGTATTTTCAGTTGCAGGATGGATCAAGTGCTCCTTTCCAGAGCCATCATAAAAAGACTATGTAGAATGAAATGACACAGAAATGCTTCTTACAATATCAGGAAAAAAAAACAGCTATCACTCCATGGTTCATGCTACAAAAGTGACCTTAGATGTATAAACCCATTTTAAATATCTTACATACATTTTCCCTTTTTGTAAAGTTCACAAAGGGTATACTGTCAATGTATAATAATATTAATAGGTACCACTTTGCAGTTCCTGTGTGTCAGGCCCTACTGCTAGGACTTCACATTCTTGTAATCCCTAAATAACCCACAAGGTTATGAAGCAGCTTTATTGTACAAGCGTGTGATCCCAAACTCATAAAGCACAAGAAAGCACACAATGATATTTATAACTACCAGCAAGCATTAAGACTCATATTTCACTCCAAGGCTGTAAGACTTAAACACAAATAGTCCCTAGTGCATATAATCATACACATTTCCCTCTGCATTTATTTACAAATCTAAAGCTGACAATTAAAGCCTGTGTCGTCTTTTCTGTAATATTTATTTATTTATTTATTTACTTATTTATTTATTTTGAGGTAGGGTCTCACTCTAACCCAGGCTAACCTGGAACTCACTCTGTAGCCCCAAACTGGCCTCAAACTCTTGGTGATCCTCCTACTTCAGCTTCCGAAGTGTTGGGATCAGATGTGTGTTTTGAATGAATTTTTAAGTTAAATTAACAAACATATCGCTAAAGACAGTCTTAGCAATATATGAATGAATCCAAAGATGAATCATGACATACAGCAAAGGGAGAATTACATGAGATTCTCTGATAATCGCATTTTTGGCTTAATGATCCAATAGCAGCTTTTGGAGACTTCCTGAACCTCCTACTGCCACAACCCAGGGACATGTCATCGGGTGCGCAGAGAACCTTGGGCTCTCGGCAGTCTAGGGGCAGAAAGCGTAGCTGCTGCGTCTGTCCTTCATTACACGGAATGTACTGTTTGCCAGTGACGCCATGCGTAAGAGAAATGCTGTTCCCTAGTCCCTTCGCTTTCCTAAACCATGTCTCTTTACACAGAAGAGTTAAGTTACGGTGACGTTGTGTCAACAGCTGTCGGAGTTCTCCACATTCTCTCTGGTCAAAGGAAATGATACAAGGTATTATCCCTGGGAATATGCAAATGGGAAGTCCTTCCTTCATTCCAGGGCTGTATCTCAGAAACCAAGCTGACTTTCTAGAGAATAAAATGAGGCCTTCAGAGTTCAGAAGGCCTTTGAGAAACAGCCATTATTCTGAAGGGGACATGAGGGGCAAACGCAAGTCAGTCTGAACAAGGAAATCAACCAAATCTCTTTCTGGGGCATTAAAACACCAATATAAAATTTGAAAGTTACCAATTTGGAGAAGTGAACTGCATACACGGACTCTTAAGTTTGGCCAACATAGCTGACACAGGATAAAGACAATCTGTAACAGGATCAAAATATCCTAACTTTGGCTGAGAAAGCTAGAGAAAAGATTGTCTAGAGAGAGAAATGTCTAAATGTAAAGTTATGTAATAACTCCTTTACCAGCTGAGGGAGGCACAGCAGTTAAAGTAAGGGGTGGGGGTTCAAAGGGAGACTACTTTCTTGCCTAACAATATGAGCCATGAGTCCAATTCCTAGCCCCACTAAGAAAGAGGGAGAGAGAAAGAGGAAGGAAATGCATTAAATGATCCAAGAATCAGTAAGGAAGCATACTAAAGACAATTTTCAATAATCACGCATTTAAAGACTCTAAGTCCACCCTGCCAGGGGCTGGCCACAAGCGCCATCTTCCTTTGTGACTTCACTGTCATCTTGTGGACATACGCCTGAAAATCAATTATAGGAATGTTCTAGACTGCCCCATCTATGCCTGCACAGCTCAGCAAGCAATGATAAACACAAGTCCTGAGTATTTGCGTAGAATATCACAGAACATTCCAGTTCTGATTCTAAAAGTGCAGGATGACAATATTTCCCTCTTTTTTTTTTTAAATTTTATTTACTTATTCACAAGCAGAGAGAGAGAGAGAAGAGAAGCAGACAAAGAGAGAATATCACAGACAAATTCCAGATTCTGATTCTAAAAGTGCAGGATGATCAATATTTGGCTTTTCAGGCAAACACCTTAACTGCTAAGCCATCTCTCCAGCCCTCCCTCTTCTTACAAAAACTATTTTTATTTCCTCTCTTGCCTTTTAACATATTTTTCCCTCTTCTTGTCACTGAGCCCTTTAAACCATGTACTCTGCCTCTGAGACGTGGAGGCTCAAGACCCTCCACACAGTTAGTGGAACAACACAAGATAAGATGCAGATGAACAGACAGATGAGTTCACATCAGTGAGGATTCTGAGCTCTTCCTCACCCTTAACCTTTGAGCCTTTCATTTTAACACCAGACTACGTTTGTCATAGTTTTTATCAATTAGTCTTAAAGGAACAGACTAAAAAGACAAATATGATGAATAAACAATGCATGCAAATATGGGATTATAATCATTCAGATTGCTTCTTTAAAGTTTTTATTTGCAAGGAGAGGAAAAGAGGAGAGAGAGGGAGAAAGAGAGAGAGAGAATGAGAATAAGTGTGCCAGGGGCTCTAGCTGCTGCACACAAATTCCAGAAGCACGTGTCACTTTGTGCATGTAGCTTTGCAAGCAAGTGTCTTAAGCTCTAAGCCATTGCTCCAGTCCCCAGACTACTTTTAAGGATGCTACAATCATATCTACCTAAATAGTTCTGCCATCTACAAACAAGTTTCTTCTTTAAACAGCCTCAGATGAATTTCAGTAAATTTAATACCGACATGAAGAAAATGAACAAAGTGTGAAGACTCAGAGGTCTAAGAAGAACTCACCTCTTTTCTGATCATGATGTCATTTTTATAATTGCTGTTGTTGGCATACCTAAGCTTTCCTATGGGGAACAGAAAAACAAATACAATCTATAACAACATGACCTGTCTTTAGAAAATAAAAACAAAAAAAAATGTTGGAGCAATTTTGAGCAATTTTGAAGGAAGGAAGGAAGGGAGGGAAGGAAGGAGGAGGAAGGAAGGAAGGAAAGAAGGAAAGAAGGGAAAGAAAGAAAGGGAGAGAGAGAGAGAGAGAAAGAAAGGAAGGAAGGAAAGAGAGAAAGAAGGAAGGAAAGAGAGAGAGAGAGAGAAAGAAAGAAAGAAAGAAAGAAAGAAAGAAAGAAAGAAAGAAGAAAGAGAGAAAGAGAGAGAGAGAGAAAGAAAGAAAGAAAGAAAGAAAGAAAGAAAGAAAGAAAGAAAGAAAGAAAGAAAGAAAGAAAGAAAGGAGGCTGCCTCCATGGGCAAAAGAGGAGGCGGAGGCCCTACTGCTGGGAACTGGGGCCCCAGGCCGCGCATCTGGGAGGCCTTAGCTTTACTAAGCGCCAAAGCCTAGTCTTTTCTTATTAGTGATTTTTTAAAATTTTCATTGGCGTAGAGAGTAACAGGCATTGTGATGGCATTATCACACATACTTTTAGTGGGCCTGCTTTGCCTCATCTTCCTCCCACCCCTGCACCCTTCTGCCTCCCCCCACGAAAGCCTTTTCCACGTCACAGTCACCCGGTTACTCTCCCCATCCCCTTTTTTATCGCTTCTGTCACTGACCCTCTCGTATGGTCTCCCTACTAGTCTCATGGCCTACACTCCTACACAAAGAAGGAAATGGAAATTAGAAGCTAGGATCCGAACATGGAAGGGAATATGCCGTGTCAGAGAGAGTCTGGTTGCCTCACTTCATTTTCAGATTCATTAATTTGCCTACAAATTTCATCTTAGTGGGTTTAAATTTTAAATAGCATTTTTTTTTAAATGGGCTTACATTGGAAGAGTTAGAATTCACTTGTAATTCCTGGTATCTTGTGATGTGGGTGTGACATGTTATGAATTTAGAACTAAGGTTTCCAAACTGCTTTGAATCTCTGGATATCAGATATTATTGTATGTTATAAAGTGGGTGTGGCCTTATTTTCCTGAAATTAGTGAGGGGAGTAAAGATGTGGTCTAGTGGCACACCCAGAATGCAACCCGTTTGCCCCACTTAACTGATTGCTCTTTGGAGGGTTAGTTCTCTACCAGCTAAAACCCTTGACTGGTAAACACAGAAGAAATTCATTAGGATTGATGTTTGAAAAGCATGTGTAACTGAAAAGCTCTGATAGTTATGCTATAAAAGGGTTTTTTTAAGCCGGGCATGGTGGCGCACGCCTTTAATCCCAGCACTCGGGAGGCAGAGGTAGGAGGATCACTGAGAGTTTGAGGCCACCTGAGACTACATAGTTAATTCCAGGTCAGCCTGGACCAGAGTGAGACCCTACCTTGCAACCGCCCCACACAAAAAATTTTTTTTTAAAAAATATTTTATTTATTTGCACGCAGAGAGAGAGAGTGGATGTGTGAGGGCCTCTAGCCACTGCAAACTCCAGATGTATGTGCTACTTTGTGCATATGGCTTTATGGGGATACTGGGGAATCAAAGCCAGGTTGTTAGGCTTTGAAGGAAAACGCCTTAACTGCTCTGCCATCTCTCCTAAAAGAATTTTTTTTTTTTTCTTTTTTTCTTTTTTTGGTTTTTTGAGGTAGGGTCTCACTTGAGCTCAGGCTGACCTGGAATTACTCATGATGATCCTCCTACCTCTACCTCCCAAGTGCTGGGATTAAAGGTGAGTGTCACCATGCCTGGCAAGAATTTTTAATAATATTTTTAGTAGTTTTTAAAAGTTCTTGTGTCACTTCATTCAGTTAGTTGTTAATGGCCTGTGGAGTATGGGCCATTTCTTTTCAGATAGTATTAAAATCAAGGAATGGAAAAATCAGCCCAGTATAAAATGATTTTGAAAAGCAGGAAACAGTGTGAACTTTTACACAGTCTACTTTTGTCACCCTTCTGTTGCCCAAATACAGAATAATCTTGTCTGATGATTGACAGACTTCAGTGGTAATCATTAAACATAGAATTGGATATCCCAGCATCATGACCTAACCTTATATAAGTCATTATCTTTAAGTCAGTTTGATCATCAACTAAACATACAGCAACAACTTTGCCAAACACAGAATTGAAAAGATTAAATAAGATAATGTATATATGATAAACTTTGAAATTTACATGAGTTTTAACAAACATTTTGTATGTGCTGGAAAGACTTGGTCTCTAGTAATAAAACAATAGACCCATTTGAACTTGTAGACTAGGAAGGAAAAGCAAATTTGTAAGGCAAACAGCACAGGGGAGTGATGGGTACAGTGAAGAATATACAGATCACTAACTCATACCATCAGAGTGCAAAAGGGGAGGTAACCCCAGTTACTGCCAGGTCCATATTTGGGCATAATTACTCATAGTTCTCTTTATTGAAGATGGAACTTGGAATGTGTAAAAAGGAAAGTAATAAAGTGGCTTATGAAAGGAAGTGCTATTAGAGGAAGGCTTCCATGGGTAAGTTCTGCGAACACACAGCAGCATGGAAAAGCACTCCAATCAAAGGATGCCCTGAACTACGGCACAGTGGTGTTACAGTGTCTATTTGAGGAGGACCACACGTACACCCTGGCTTCACCAGAAACTAATAACTAGCATGTAAAGTTCACGGAAGTGGAATAAATAGAAAGGAAGGTTGAGGGAGGTTATTGTAGGTTCATCTTAATAATTTTGTGATACTTATAATAAAATGCACATAACCCCATGGTTGAGCACTGGGCTGCTAGTTTGGAAAATGCCTCAGAACCAGAACATCCTGCCTTACCACATGGATAACTTGGCATTCCACTTTGCTCATGATTGTGAAGTTTCCTGCAATGTGAGATTTTTCTGCTATAAACCTAAAAAGCCTAAAGCGTCTGTGAAGTTATCACTTACCATCCATTTCACTGAAATCTGTGGAAAGTGGCACTCGGCAAGCACAGATTCTCTAATGTATTCCCTTCAAGGTTTTGGCCCAGGTGCCCTCGTTCATCTTCCTGCTTACCTAAATAGACCTGTAGATATAAAAATTTAAATGATGCAAATATATGCAGACTGCATCCTTGCAAGTAGATGCAATACTGTCTTGGTCCCCTAAATACTTACATGAGTTCAGACTTATTATCTAGAGCCTTACCTGTTTTTAAGATGAAAGGTGAAATTGTATTTACATAATTCTTCATAGTTTTAGCACTGTGACACACGTATTTAACAATAAAAACACATCTGGGTATTTTTAGATGGTATGTGGCAGTGGTGTTGGAAAATGTGATGTTCGATTGGGTCACTGAGTCCTTAAATTGTGATTAGTGTGACTGAGGAACTGATTCGTAATTTAAAAAAAAAAATTTTTTTTAATTATTTTTTATTTATTTTTGGAGAGAGAGACAGAGAGAGATAGACAGAGAGGCGTGCCAGCAGTATCTCAGCAGCTGTGAACGAAATCCAGATGCGTGCGCCCCCTTGTGGGCAAGTGTGGCATTGCGCCCTTGCCTCACTTTGCATCTGGCTAAATGTGGGGCCTGGAGATTGGAACCAGTGTTCTTAGGCTTAGGAGGCAGGCGCCTTAACCACTAAGCCATCTCTCCAGCCCCTGATTCGTAATTTTAGTGAATTTACACTAACATTTCAATAGTCACCTGTGGCTAGTGGCTCTTCTGGGTTGGTTAACTCAGCAGTGTAAAATATGCTATGAACATTTTCAATCCCAGTTACTGGCAGGTTCCATATTTGGGCATAGTTACTAATATTTGTACAGATTACTTATGAAAAGCAAAGTTTGATGTGTTTACATGAATCTGAAGTAGTGTTCCTGCCTTTGTTGACACAGCGTTCAGCTTTAAAGCACCTTGTGAAATAATTTTGAGGTAGTGAACAACATGAGGCTTGATACTATATTCAAATGTACAGTGTTTGTTAATGAAACAATCATTTTTATTTATTTATTTCAAATTCATGATTTTGAATCAAGATAGGAAATTCTATTCTGACATGATTCTTTCTCTGCGGACGTTTCTACAGCAACAATTCTTCCCTCTGAGCTCTTCTCTGTCTCTTCAGGGAATCCACAGCACCCCCTTTTTTTGCCTTCTTGTTTCAAATGATTGTCTTGTTCCAACTTTCAATTCTTAGGAATTTGTTTAAGAGTACTGTGATAAACACTGGAGACAGTCTCATGGCTTTAGTTTTTTGTAAGTAATTTGGTTAATTTTTAAATTTACTGAGCAAAAATGGTCAGAGCTATCTTATTCGGTAAAATGAATCTGAGTAGTAAGTCTAAACAACATACTACAGTAAATAAATTTAAAACGGGAAATCGGAGGGAAAGCCTCATTGGAGGAGATGGTATCAAAGAGCTGTGGAAGGAACCTGAGAGAGTCCAGAGGAGATCCAGCCCTTACACTACTCTGTTCTCCTAGCCTGTCCACCTGGCTGGCTCTCTCTCTCCTTCTACGCGTATTCTCTTTGTTTAACACTCCAAGTCACTGCAGCAGGCCAGCTCAGCCACATTCTGCTCTTGCTCTTTTGCTTTGCTTTGCTTTGCTTTCCTTTCCTTTCCTTTCCTTTCCTTTCCTTTCCTTTCCTTTCCTTTCCTTTCCTTTCCTTTCCTTTCCTTTCCTTTCCTTCCCTTCCCTTCCCTTCCCTTCCCTTCCCTTCCCTCCCCTCCCCTCCCCTCCCCTCCCCTCCCCTTCCCTTTCCTTTCCTTTCCTTTTTCTTTTCTTTTCTTTCCCTCTCCTTTTCTTTTCTTTTCCCTCTCCTTACAATTTTACTATTTTTTTAAATCTCCCAAGAATGTAGTCTTATCAGGTTTGCATGTTCTCTGTGCCTCAGCCACCTGAGAGGCAGACCATTCTGTGTTATTGAATAGCACATATTAAATTCCTAAAAAAAAAAAAAAACAAAAACAAAAACAAAAACCTCTTTCTTCCATCCACCTTTAGTCAAAATTGCATCTCCCCATTTTTGCCTCTTGTTAGCTCTTTTATTTACATTTCCTTTCTGTGCTGCTTCTGTGTCTTTCCAATACTAATAACTCTTATCTATTGTGTTTTGTTCATTTTTTTTCTTTCCACTCCACTCGTAACAACTAGCATATTACTACACACAGTACTATCAATGCTCCTTCACCCCATAAGATGATTTCTGCTTAAGGGATGATTGTTTTACAGTTGACTGCTGCTCTATTGAAATAAATTTTAAACATCGAGCACGTGTCCTGACAAATAACCTCCCATCCATGCTCAAGCAAGCAACCCTAATTAAACTCAGTGGGTCTCACAAATACAAAACAAATAATAAAAAGGCATCAGGGCTGGAGAGATGGCTTAGCAGTTAATGCATTTGCCTGCAAAGGCCTAAGGACTCATGTTTGACTCTCCAGATCCCACATAAGCCAGTCTCACAAAATGACACAAGCGCACAAGATTGCACATGCGCACGATGTGGCATACACATCTAGAGATCAGTTGCAGTGGCTGGAGGCCCTGGTGCGCCAATTCTCTCTCCTTCTCTCTCTCTTTCTCTCACATTAAAAACAGGCCAGTCTGTTGGGCTTGCCTCAAAAAAAAAAAAAAAAAAAAAAAAAAAAAAAGGCATCAAAGTAGAAGAGGGACTGGTTGGGAGGAAGAAGGGGTTCAATGGGAGGGGGGAAGGTAATGGAGTATGATTATAGGACTATGACTATATGTTATGAATATAGGAATATGATTATGTTTGAAATACATTATATAAATATATAAAATTATCAATAACTAATTTTAAGTCAAAATCAATCCTGATGCGCAAGTCTTAAGACATAAACAAAAGTAACTTGAAAAATCAAGACAGCATGTTTCCTCCAAAATCTACCAATCCCAGATTAATGGTCCTGAATGAGAAAATTATATGAAATTCTAGAAAAAGAATTGGAATGAATGATAAACATACTCAAAGAAAGAGGATGTGAATGAATTCTAAAAGAACACAAACAACTAAATGAAATGAGGAATTCAAGTCAGGATATGAAATTTTTTCTGTAAAGTAATTGCAAACCAAATTTAAGAACACATTAAAAAGATCATTCAGGGCTGGAGAAATAGCTTAGCAGTTAAGGCACTTGCCTTCAAAGCCAAAGGACCTCGGTTCAATTCCCCAGGACCCATGTAAGCCAGATGCACAAGGTGGCACATGAATCTGGAGTTCGTTTGCAGTGGTTATAGGCCCTGATGTGCCCATTCTCTTTCTCTCTCAAATAAAGCCGGCAATCAAGGCAGGGTTGGGGGAAGAGGTGGGAGGATTGCCATGAGTTCAAGGCCACCCTGAGACTACAGAGTGAATTCCAGGCCTGGACTAGAGTGAAACCCTACTTCAAAAAAAAAAAAATCATTCAGGCAGGGAAGATGGCTCTGTGGATGAAAGCACTTGCTTATGAAGCTTGGCAGCCCATGTAAAGCCAGATGCACAAAGTGGCACATACATCTGGAGTTCTTTTGCTTTAGCAAGAGGGCCTGGAGTGCAGATTCTCTCTTCTCTCTTCCTCCCTCCTTCCCTCTCCCTCTTCCTGAAAATAAACATAAAATTTTTCTTCTTTTAAATTTTTTAAAATTTATTTTAATTTTACATTCCTGTTGGTGCCTCTGGTCCCCTCCTTCCTGTCCTCCTCCCTCCAAAGGGACCCTCCTCATTGGAGAATGTGGGTCATGCATTGTGGGGGTAGCCAGCAGTTATGGGGGAGAGGCAAAGTCTCTGTGCATAATGACCCAACTTGTGGCTCTAACATTCTTTCTGCCCCCCTTCCACAAATTTCCCTGAGCCACGTTGGGTTCATTTTAGTTCTACTTCAGTGGTGAGGTCTTGGGAGCCTCTGTGTTTCTGGATATCTGGCTTAGTGGGAGTTGGATGTTCTCTGTGTTTATCTCCTTCAGCCTTTTCTGGTGTCAGGTTTACCAAGGAAGCTGCACTCTTGCCCATTTCCCCATTACTCTGTGGTTTCAGCTGGGGCCCTGGTGAGGTGCATAAGACCCTACTGCCGAAGACACCATATGCTGCTGTTGGGATGAAAAATGGAGTGACCTGGTTGGAATCTGGACTAGGGTAAGTCCCCAGACAGTTAGCTTATCTAGTGCCAGAGGGTGCTACTCGAGCGACTGGGGGAAGATGACCAACATCTGTCCAAACAACTTGCAATCTAAACTACTCAGCAGTAAACAACCTGATGTGATGCTCAAACAAGTGCAATAGTGGCACACAGCCATGGTGGGTAACCAACTGCTCTTGATTTGGCTAACAGATCAGTGGAACTCATAGCTGGAACTGGGAAACAAGTCTTCTAAAATTTTTAAACTTTTTTAATTTTTAAAGTTTTATTTGAGAAAGAGAGAGAGAGAGAATGGGCGCACCAGGGCCTCTAGCCACTGCAAACAAATTCCAGAAGCATGCATCACCTTGTGTATCTGGCTTACGTGGGTCCTGGGGAATTGATCTAGGGTCCTTTGGCTTTGCAGGCAAATGCCTTAACTGCTAAGCCATCCCTCCAGCCCTATTTTTCTAAAAAAAAAAATTAAAAAAAAAATCATTCAACCTGACCAAGTGAACTTTATTGCAGCAATTCAGGGATGGTTCAACAAACATAAATCAATAAATGTAACTGGTCAAAGTTCTAATAATAAACATTGAGCATCAGCTACACTTAACATCTACCCCACTCTTTTCAATGCTCAAAGAACATTGCAGAGGAGGATTGGAAAGACTGTGAGACCCAAAAGACGGGGAGGATTGCTGTAAAATGATGTCTTCTGGGCATGACATGGTCTTGCACTCAGGAACTTACAGTAGCTGTGATGACCTACACAAGAAGACACAGTCCATCATAAGCATTGGGTTGGGGGGGGAGTTGAGGCCTCACTCCTCCGAGGAATTACTGACAGTTAATGTTTGCTGAGTGAGGAGAAGGGTGATTTTCTCAGTGTACTGCCACTACTGGTAAGCCGTCTATGCTCCTGTAAATAATGCCCCAACCATGCTAATACAAGCAACCCAACTAAACTCTGTGTCACAGAAAAACAATAAGGAAAGTAGGAGGAAAAGCAGACGCTCAGAAGTGGGGAGGGGAGGTGAATGTGATCAGAATGTCTTATGTACCTATATGAAATTGTCAAAGATATAAAAAAATTAAATAGGGCTGGAGAGATGGCTTAGCAGTGAAGGTGCTTGCCTACAAAGCCAAAAGGACCCAGGTTCTATTCCCCAGGACCCACATAAGCTAAATGCATAACGTGGCACATGTGTCTGGAGTTCGTTTGCAGTGGCTGGATGACCTGGCATGCCCATTCTCTCTCTCCTTCTCTCTGCCTCTTTCTCTCTCTCAAATAAATACATTAAAATATTTTTAAAAGAGTTAAATAAACAGAAAAGCCAGAATGAGGTAGTCTATTACCATTCTTACCCCATCCAACCATTTTTCTCCTTTCGTCCATTATAAACAGAACTCCTTATGGATTTGAGCCATATTTTTTAACCACTTATTCACCACCATGGAGAGACACCTAACTCACTGTCCGGCACAGCGAGCTTTAACACTCAATTTTTAAAAAGTACTCAAATAATATAAAATTTCAAATTTAAATTTACTACTATAAGGCAACATTGCGATTCTATATTATTACCATTTTGCCTGAAGCCATTCTGCCTCTCTTCTTTCTATAGCCACTTACTATTTATGTCCTGAATAGTCACTGTGGTATTGTCACAGCAGCTTCATAGAGCTGACTCATGATGACATCAAGATTCTGGCAACTGCCAGACATCTTTCCTACAGCAGCCTTATGTGTCCTTTTCAAGGTACCTGAATGTTCTTTAAATTCACAGATCAGCATGTTCAACAGAACTGCCCTCATTGTGATATTATCAAGATTTTGAAATAATAGTGAATTACTGTCATCTCCCAAACATCACACCATCGTGGGGATGTAGCTCAGCAGTAGAGCACTTATCTACTGCATTTGAGGTCATTCTCAGTGCTGGGAAAAAAATACATGGTGATTTGATAATTTTAGTCATGTGGTGCTTGTACCAAACCGTCATATTTAGGTATGCCCTGCCTTGTATTGTCACAGGCCAGAGTTATCTTCTTGCTACATTATATTTTTATTTAAAACATGTAAGGGTTGGAGAGATTGCTTAGTGGTTAAGGCATTTGCCTGCAAAGCCAAAGGACCTCGCTTCAATTCCCCAGGACCCACATGCTAAAGGTGTCACATGCATCTGGAGTTCATTGCAGTGGCTGAAGGTCCTGGAGCAAACATTCTATCTCCCTCTCCCTCTTTTTCTCTCTAAAACAAATAAATAAAAATATTTTAATAAAAACATATAAAAAGTCCTGGGTTAGGAAGGGCAGATGTCATGTGTCAGGTGTGATACAAATAAATATTCTCTTTGGTTTTCACACTAACCCTGTGAGACAGGTAGCCTTCCCCCCCACTTTACACACAAAGAACCCCTTTGAGACAATGTAGCATCTCTCATATTTACCTATTAAAACTAATTTCCATTAATTTCCTCTTGATTCTTCCTATTGTAGATTTGGGTGACTGTATTCCAGAAAAGTCTACTTCCACTCAATAAATATTAATTTAATGAACTGCTTCACAGTACCTCAGAGGATGATTGGAAAGTAGAAGCTACCATTCTTCCATAGCAGATAAAAATTTTCTAACATCAGTTAATGACCAGCAGCTGAGCTACTCAGCTTTCTTGCTGGGTTCCCATATTTCCCATTATACACACACACACACACACACACACACACACACACAGAGAGAGAGAGGGATTTTTAACACAGTCTAGCTTTGCGTCCTTAGACTCACTGTCCTCGCTGGCCCTAGGACGCAAACCGATGCATAGTATTTCATGAATGTTCTTATCATGAAAGGTCGCATTAAAAGTATTACTTGTAGTCTCAGAGCGGGTGAGAAGGAAACACTTTCTCTCATCTATACTCACTGCAGCGTTTTCAAGCCTGTGGAATGACATAGAACTTTGCTTTCTTTCTTTCTTTTTTTTTTTTTGGAGAGAGACAGAGAGGGAGAGGGAGACAGATAGAGATGGGTGCGCCAGCAGTCTCTCAGCTGATGTGAACGAAATCCAGATGCATGCGCCCCCTTGTGGTCAAGTGTGGCATTGCGTCCTTGTGTCACTTTGCATCTGGCTAAACGTGGGACCTGGAGATTGGAACCCGGTTCTTAGGCTTAGCAGGCAGATGCCTTAACCGCTAAGCCATCTCTCCAGCCCTATTTTTAAATTTTTTAAATTTATTCGAGAGAATATGAAAGTGGGAGGGGGGGGAGAGAGAGAATGGGTGCACCAGGGCCTCCAGCCACTGCAAACATACTCCAGACACCTGCGCCACCTTGTGCCTCTGGGTTATGCGTGTCCTGGGGAATTAAATCCAGGTCCTTAGGCTTCACAGACAAATGCCTTAATCACTAAGCCATTTCTCCAGCCCTATTTTTATTTATTTTTTAATTTTTTAAATTTATTTTTTATTTTTATTTATTTGTGAGAGAGAGAGAGAGAATATGGGTCTTTCAGGGCCTCCAGCTATTGCAAATAAACTCCAGATGTGCCAGGCATGGTGGCACATGCCTTTAATCCCAGCACTTGGGAGGTAGAGGTAGGAGGATCACCAAGTGTTTGAGGCCACCTTGAGACTATGTAGCGAATTCCAGGTCAGCCTGAGCTAGTGTAAGACCCTACCTCGAAAAACCAAAAACAAACAAACAAACAAAATCTCCGGATGCATGCACCCCCTTGTGCATTTGGATTATGTGGGTCCTGGGGACTCAAACCTGGGTCCTTTGATTTCACAAGCAAGCACCTTAACCGCTAAGCCATCTCTCCAGCCCAGAACTTTTTTTTTCATTTTTTAAATTATTATTTTATTGACAATTTTTATACTTACATACAAAAAACCACCTGATATTTCCCTCCCCTCCCCCCATTTCACTTAAGCGATCCAATCTCCATCATATCCCCTCCCTCTCTCCATTAGTCTGTCTTTTTTAATTTGATGTCATCCTCTTTTTCTTCTATTTTGAGGGTCTTGTGGAGGTATTGCTAGGCACTGCAAAATGACTGAACTTTGTCTTTTTTGACTCAGGCCTGCAGGCAGTGAGACGGCAGCAGTTCTCAGCTCGGGCCGGGGTGCGCAGAGCCTCCCCCAGCGCAGGTCAGACTTGCAGGGGCGCTGGGTGCGCAAGGGATCCGCGTCCTTTGTCGCGCTTCGGGGTCCACTAGGAAGGCCGCCCCGCCTGCTCTGGCAGAAGCGGGTTGCAAGCGAATGTCAGCACTGGCAGGTGGCGCTCGTCCTGGTGGGGACGTCCGTGGTCAGAGGACGCTGTAGCTGTAGGACAGACGCTCTTCAGGGATGCCAGCCACGCCCGCGTACAGCTCGGGCACTACCAGCTCGGGCACTTGCAGCACCGCCTTGTCGTTGGCCGATCTCGCGGCGGCTTCCAGGCGCAGGCGCAGCTCTCCGGGCGAGGGCCGGCTGTCCTCATGCCAGCGCCAACAGGCCTTCATGACATTATACCTGAGTCGGGGACACAGAAACAGACAAATGCACGAGGAACCTAGCCCCCCTGTGTCCTCGCCATAAAAATCCATGTCTCCCTGCCACTCCCCCCCAAAACTGATCAAACAAAACTCTGCAATTCTTTACACTTTTTTTTTTGGCCCTGTCCATGGCACCGCCAGAGACTGACACTATTTTTTCCCCACACTTTTCACAAGTAGCTTAATGTCATCTCCTCAGTATGGCATCAGGTCTGGAATCAAAATGTATCTATTTTACTCCGTGAGGGGCGATGGAGTTTTTCATCATTGCTATTGTATTGCTCCACACCCTTCCTATTGCATTGCATGTTGTTTCAGACATCTCCTGGTCAAATTTGTTAGGTCAGGCACTTTGTCAGTGAGAAGTCTCCCCCAGCATCAAGGACTGTCTTGCCACCCAGAAATCCTAGGAGAAATATTCATCAGTGGTTTAGTTACAGAGCTAGCCTCTACCAGTGCTGTACTCTGTGTTTGTGCATGTATGTATGTCTATAGGCGGCTAAGACATCTAATCTCCAAAATATGCAATATATAGCCATTGCTTATTGTAGGGGAAAAATAAGTGCTAGAAATATACCCCTTTGGGGCTGAAAGTTTACAAAGCCCTAAGAGAAATGTTCGTTAATCTAGTCTCTGCTACATTCTTATATACAACTTAACTTTTTTCCATTTGCCATAAGCCTCTAAAGTTTATTAATACTAGAATTCAATGTGTGATTTGGATCCTTTTCATTTTATGTCTACTGATGGGTACTGATGGGTTAACTGCCTGCCACATTCTGGTGACCACATCTCTCCTTGCTCTGCCTTTCTCATGTCTTCCTCCCTCCTTCTGCTTGGCTTCTGCCATTCTGAGAACGTGAGGGAAAGTCAGTGGTTTCTAGAGGTAAAATAGTAAGGAAGAGACAGCACACACTCAATCTGCAAGTCTGGTGTGATGGGCATTCTTTGTGTGTGGTGCTGGCATTGAACCCAGGTTCTGGATCTGCTCTGTCACGGAACCACAACCCCAGTCCCCACAGTGGCTTCTTGTGACACCTATTTCTGATCTGAGCTTAGTAGAATACTACCATTTAGACAAATGAAGCGATTCTGCATTGCACTGCAATTGCAATAATGCATTTGTAATTCTACTGATTTTAGAAACTTTTTTGTAGAAGCAAATATTAGATTCCTAATAGAGTTCTCAGTGGTTGCCTTGATAGTGTGTTCAAGGTTGTGTGTATGTATATACAGAATATGTGATAGGTATGTTTACATGATATTTTAATCATTTGATCTGAAATGTCCACAAGTTCAACTTTGTTTTGTTTTGTTTTTTGAGGTAGGGTCTCACTCTAGCTCAGGTTGACCTGGAATTCACTATGTAGTCTCAGGGTGGCCTTGAACTCACAGCGATCCTCTTACCTCTGCCTCCTGAGTGCTGGGATTAAAGATGTGCGCCACCACACCTGGCATAAGTTCAGTTTTTGAATTTGATTGGCCCCTAGCCTGTGATATGACTTTTGGAGGCTGTGGAAGGCAGGGCCAGGCTGCTAGGTCACTCGAGATGGGTCTTGGACAGTTATAGCCTCCCCTGATTCCAGCCTGTGTTCTCTACCTCCTGGCCCACAACCATGTGATCAAATTGTGTGCTCAGCTGCCACAGGCTGAAGCTCTGTCAGCCTTCTCTACCATAATGGACAATGCACTCAAACCATGAACCAATGTAGTCCTTTTGTCCCCTGACCTTATTTGTCAAGCAGGTTGTCACAACAAGGAAAGTAACAAATACAATATTTGGGCCAATGTGTTTTACTTCACAGGTTTCCTGTAAGGCCATGCCTTATTCACATAAGAAAAGCTAACAGTCATATGAGCCACAATGAAAAAAGTATGATCGATGGGGAGAAAAACAATGATTTAAAATTACAAAAAAGCAAACATTTAAAAGTTGCTTACATGGTATGTGTGCAGCTACTGGGTCTCTTCATGATTTTCTTTCTCTGAAGATACTGCAGGATGCTGGTTGGAGGGACTTCAGGATATGGTGGTGCCCCTACCAATATGAAAACAATAACAGTACAAAGGGAACTCTGGGGCTTCTGATACAGGAATTGGAATAACACCCCTCTCCATTGACTTCAGCCCATTGTTTGTGAAAAAGATTGCCATAGGAAAAAACCTAGGTATAACATCATTGCTTCCTGCTGATCAGGTAAGAATACAGTGGCTTGGGCTGGAGAGATGGCTTAGCAGTTAAGACACTTGCCTGTGAAGCCAAAGGACACAAGTTCAATTCCCCAGGACCCACATAAGCTAGATGCACAAGGGGGTGCATGGTTTGTTTGTGGTGGCTGAAGGCCCTGGCACACCCATCCTCTCTCTCTCTCTTTATCTACATGTCTCTCTCTCAAACAAATAAAATAAAAAGTAAAATTAAATAAATAAATAAAGATAGGATGTTATTTAAAAAAAGAATACAGTGTCTTTTGGGGAAAAATAGGTGTTTTGGAGGGACAGCTAGTGTAGAAGATTCTGAGTCTTTAGGAAAGTGATAAAATCAGGCAAAGCAGGACACAAGACCTGTCTTCCATTCTTTTTATTATTATTTATGTCTTTATTGAGAGAGAGGCAGTGCAAACTCCAGACTCATGTGCCACCTTGTGCATCTGGTTCATGTGGGTACTGGGGAATCAAACCGGGGTCCTTTGGCTTTGCAGGCAAGTGCTTTAACTGCTAAGCCATCTTTCCAGCCTTCTGTTCTTCATAACATGGGAAAGTCATGCAGCTTCTTTATTAATTATATTAACACATTTGAAGAAAACTTTGTTTTGTTTTTTTTTTTTTTTTTTTGGTTTTCCGAGGTAGGGTCTCAGTCTTGCACAGGCTAATCCGGAATTCACTCTGAATAGCCTCGAACTCACGGTGATTCTCCTACCTCTGCCTCCCGAGTGCTGGGATTAAAGGCATGCCCCACCACGCCCGGCAGAAGAAAACATTTTTACATTTATATAAGAGCACTTTGGGAATTTTCCTTTGGATTTGAAAGTATCCTTTGGAATTATTTCATTTGGGCGAAAAATGAGGACAACAGCAAAAAAAAAAAAAAAAAAAGTTAAGAAAGGGACAGCAGGAGAGGAAGGGGGGAAGGAAAGGAATCATCACTTTTTTGTGTGTGTAGTACGTGTGGCGTGCAGGAAGTGCATGCATTTGTATATGCAGACGTGCTCAGATATGTGGTGGAGGTCATAGGAAGACACTGGGGATCTTAGAGACGGTAGAACAGGTTCTTTTGTTCTATTGCTTTTCTACCTATTTCCTGGAGACAGAGTCTCAATGGACCTGGAGCTCTTTGTTTGGTTAGACTGGCTGACCAGGGAGCCCCAGGGATCCTCTTGTCTGTACCCACTTACAGGCACACACGAGCATGCCTCGCGTTTCATGCGAGTCCTGTGGATTAGAGCCAGCCTCGCGTGCTCACGCAGTAAGGGAGATGAGCATTGCCCCAGCCCCAACGTCATGACTTTAAGACTTTGGAGGAATCAGGCTTGGTGCCCCTGTCAGCCTAGCGCAATGCTCCAGCCTGTACGGAAACACTTTCTCAAACAGAACATTGTCTAGCTCCAATTTAGCAAGTCCGTCGATTTGCATACAGACAGAGCTCTGGACGATCCTTACCTAAAGTCACCATCTCATAAAGCAGGATCCCAAAAGACCAGCTGGAAAAGAAACGAAGCCATCTGCTTAATTTCTATTTTTCCTTTTCTAAAGACAGCTCCGCTTAACACACACACACACACACACACACACACACAAACCATAAAGAGAGAACGAAGGTAGGTGAGTTCAGGGTAACTGACAAAATGAGCAAGGTCAGGCCACAGAGCTGGTAGGACCATTTCTGTCCAGTTCTCAGATCCTAACCTTTGAGGATTGGATCCATGTCTCTTCTTCCTTCCTTCACATTAACAAATGTTCAGTATTACACATTAACCTGTGTATGTATCTGCAGTCACACAAATGCATTCACCAAAACCAAGGAATGCCCCTCTATGTCTTTTTCAGCCTTTTCTTCCTTCTTAGCTGAAACTCTAGCTTTTATTGACACACGACCCAGACAGAGTCCTCATTTAACTACAACTCTCTCAGTGGATTATATTGGCCAAGCCTAGAAAAATAAAATCTTAGTCATGTAAACTTTCGATATATTTGGACTGAGGAAATGCTAATCAACATGCCTTGAGAGAGGTCTGTTTCACTGTGAATATCGTGATGGGATGATAATATTCTATAAGTAAACTCTGCTGGAAAGCAGGAGTCGGTGGCACATCCGTAGAAGTGCTTTAACCGACTCACCACGTTATCTGATGCTTGAACTTCCTCTGGGTCTTGTGGTGGCCACAGTTAATGAGGTATTGTGCTTTTTATCTCTGTGCATCTTCAAGCAGTTGGCATATGTGATTATCAAAAAGAACCACAATTCTTTTTTTTTAATTTCTATTTATTTATTTGACAGAGGAAGGGTCGGAGGGGGAGAGAATGGGCACACCAGGGCCTCCAGCCACTGCAAACAAACTCCAAATGTGTGCACCCCCTTGTGCATTTGGCTAATGTGGGTCCTGGGGATTTGAGCTTGGGTCCTCTGGCTTTGTAGGCAAATGCCTTAAGTACCAAGCCATCCCTCCAGCCCAGAACCATAATTCTTTTTTTTTTAATTATTATTATTTTTATTGACAACTTCTATACTTACATACAAAAAACACATGATATTTCCCTCCCCTCCCCATTCCACTTTAGAACACTAATCTCCATCATATCCCCTCCCTCTCTCCATTAGTCTCTCTTTTAATTTGATGTCATCATCTTTTTCTTCTATTTTGAGGGTCTTGCGACAGAACCATAATTCTTTACAATTCCTGATTATACCAATTGTATGTGTAATTTCAGTTATGTGGGATGTTATGTAATCAGTTAAGAGTATAGAGGGTTCTTAAATATATGCATAAGGTATTATCCCTCTAAAAAGTTGAATGTTTTTAAAACAGCCTATAATAATATATTGCTAAAGAAAATGCTGGTCCTGGGAGATAGCTCGGTAGGTAAAGTACTTTGACTTGCAAATATGGAGACCTGAGTTTGATGTCCAGAACCCACATAAAAATGTCTCAGCAAGATGCCATGTGCCTGTCACCCCACCACTGGGGAAGCAGAGACAGGAGGATCCCTGGGGCTTGCTGGCCAGCAAGACCAGCATAATGCATCAGCTCCAGGCCAATGAGAGATCCTATCTCAAAACAACAACGACGAGGGCTGCGGAGATGACCCAGCACTTAAAGGTGCTCGCTTGCAAAACCTCTGGCCTAGGTTCAATCCTCCAGCACCCACACAAAGTTAGATGCACAAAGTGGCCATGGTATGCCCACTTTCCCTCTCCCTCCTTCTCTCCTCTCCTCCCCATTTCCTGTCCTCTGCTCTCCTCTCTCTTTGTCTCATCAACAAACAAATGAGTGAAGTAATTAAATAAATAAAATATTTATTTTAAAAAGGTAGGATGGCATGCCTGAGGGATGACACCTGAAGCTTTCCCCTGGTATCACACACATGCATGCATGCAACCACACTCATGCAAACATACACATATACACACATGCATTAAAAAATGTGCTGACATTGTGATGCACACCTGTAGTTGCAACCACTGGATGGCTGAGGCAGGAGGTTCACTGATTTGAGGCCAGCCTGGACTCCAAAAAGAAACCCTGTCTCAATAAATAAATAAACAAATAACAAATAAATACATTTGTTTAAAACAATTGGGTGGATGAGTACAGAAAATTGAAGAAATAGCAATGGAAGTTTGGTCTCAACTTGTTTTAGTTGTTTTCCAGTTCCTCACTGTACTTAGAACCATCCCAAAGTGGAATCAAATATTTGTCATGACAGGTACTAAATAACCGGAAAATAACTCAGAGCCAAGCTTGGCTGCACATACTTACAATGCCTGCCCTTGAGAAGGAGGAGAGAATGGAGTTCAAGGCCAGCCTAGGCTACAGAGAGAATCTCAAAATAGAACCAAACCCACATAACTTATGTGCTATATCTTCATTTCAGAACCCATCATAAAACGGAAAGCACAGCTCTGCCTCTTCTTCAAAAGACTGACAAATATGTATGTATATTGTTTGACTTAAAGTGAGTGATTTGGCATATGTACATTTCAGTAGTTTTTCCTTTTACTGGCCTCTTAAGTAAAGCAAGGCTGCAAGGTTAAAGTCATCAGATATTGGTGTGAATTATATTTTCATTTTTCTTTTTCCAACAAAGGCTGTTTCTTTCACACACACACACACACACACACACACACACACACACACACACATCAAAAGAAAATTTGAAAAGGCCCTAAAAGAAGAAGATTACAGGCAAATGACAACTCTGATACAAAACATTCTGATTGAGAGTGCGTCTGACTTCCAAGTAGAGAGCTCACTTGCAGGCATAACTGCAACAGACCTAGTCATTCAGGGAGAATACCCAGGTCATAAAGAGAAGAAATAAAACGGGCAGGAACAAACCGCACATGTCTCCTCTGATGCTGGCAGGTCTCAGGAGAAGCCGCTCTGGAGCAAGCCACTTCAAAGGTATGGTTTGAGTGGAGGAGATGGCCCCTCGGGCGTAGACTTCATAAGCCAGGCCCAGTCGGCCAAGCTTAGCAGTCAGGTCGCTCCGGATCAGTACATTCCTGGCGGCCACATCCCCATGAAACAGATTCTTGTCTTGCAGGAATTCCTATCAGCATGGGGTCAAAGGTAGTTAGTTTTCTGAAGGTCAAAGTTCACAGATGACACAATCCAAGGAAGCCTCCAAAAGACAAGGGCATTTTCTGCTGTAAGCAGTCCCATTAATAATGGCATTCTGGGCTGGAGAGGTGGCTTAGTGGTTAAGGTGTCTGCCTGGGAAGCCTAAGGACCCAGGTTCTATTTCCCAGAACCCATGAAAGCCAGCCGCACAAGGAGGCACGTGCATCTGGAGTTGGACTGCAGTGGCGAGAGGCCCTGGCACACCAGTGTTCTTGTTCAATCTCTTTCTCTCTCTCTCTCTAAAAAAAAAAAAAAAATGACATCTGGGCTGGAGAGATGGTTTAGGCTGAGGTGTTTGCCTGCAAAGTCAAAGGATCCTGTTTCGATTCTCCAGGACCCATGTAAGCCGGATGCACAAGGGGGCCTATGCATCTGGAGTTCATTTACAGTGGCTGGAGGCCCAAGCATGCCCTTTCTCTCTCGCTCCCTTTCTTTCTTTTTTTTCTCTCTCTCTCTGCCTCTTTCTCTCTCTCAAAATAAATAAATCAATAAATAAAATATATTTTTAAAAATGACATCCTTTCCAAAATGGCTAACAGATCACAGATTGTTATTTTGTGTTTAGCACAGTCAGACTGAGCAAATAATCCACATGGCATGACTGCAGGATTTTCCCCTCCAGGGTTGGGAATTAATCCAGGGCTGAGGGAGAGCATCCAGGGCCCAGGGTCTCGTGTGTTCTAGGTGAACACTCTATCACTGCGTACCACCCCTCCCCTAATACTGGAACAAGAAAATTTAAAAGTTAAGGTAACAGGGCTTTGCCTGTCTTTGATAAAGAAGAAAACAGCGATCAGCAGTTTTCAGTTCCCTGTGAGGTTTTGGAACAAAGAAGTGATACGATAATGAGAAGAATTAAGGAATGTATGCGCCTTGAGCTTGCTAAAGTGAGACCAGTGATGACAGCACTGGCTTGTTACAGATAATGCAGAAGCCCGGCGGAGGGAGGCATCCTTCTATCAGTGCATCACAGTGGGCACCTCTGCGCTCATGGTCAGAAGGCAAGGCTGAACCTGACGTCTCAGTCAGGTGCACACTCACTATGCCCTCCAGAGGACGTAGATAATTCCACTCATGTGACGTGGTTCATCATCCCATGGGGGCTTCAACCGTGACTACTGCTCTTTTCTCACATCACTATTTTTCTTTCTGTTTTCCCAGATTCCACTGAGACACCTGATGGGCTGAGGCTGTAGCTTAGTGCTAAAGTTCTTGCCTAGTGGGATCAAGGCCCTGGGTTCAATTTCTAGCACCACCATGAAAACAAAGGAACAAGAAATTTGTGTCTAGTTAGATCTTTTGTAAATTTCACCTATTGTGATGGCAAGATACATCGAGCACACCAAAGTTTAAAATAGAAGCATCACAAAGCCTTAATTTTTCTACAAAACAGTTCATTTTAAAACATAACTTTCCATTGTTTTAAATATTTCAGTTTTTATTTGAGAGTGTGTGTGTGTGAGAAAGAGGCAGAGCGAGAGAATAGGCTGTCAGGGCATCCAGCTACTACAAATGAACACGACGCATGCGCCCTCTTGTGCAGCTGGCTTACATGGGTCCTGGGGACTCGAACCAGGTCCTTTGGATTTGCAGGCAAGTACCCCTACTTTTAAATATTTTATTTATTTACTTATTTGAGAAAGAATGGGTGCACCAGGGCCTCCAGCAACTTCAAACAAACTCCAGACGTATGTGCCTCCTTGTGCATCTGGCTTATGTGGGTCCTCGGGAATTGAACCTGGGTCCTTAGGTTTCACAGGCAAGTGACTTAACCACGAAACCATCTCTCCAGCCCCAATCCAAACAATTTTCTAGAAACAGTCATATAAATTTACTGAGCGGTTCATGTAAAGGTAACTTTTTTCTCCCTTCAACCATAAGTTCTTTTTCTTACCTCTTTAAATTATTTAAAAATAAGGAATAATAAACTCCCAGCTGGCCCTTCCTGCCCTTTCTTTTCTACTTGTTCTTCATTTCATCTATTTAATTTTTATTTATTTTTGGTTTTTGAGGTGGGGTCTCACTGTAGCTCAGGCTGACCTAGAATTAACTATGTAGTCTCAGGGTTGCCTCGAACTCATGATGACCTCTGCCTCCTGAGTGCTGGGATCAAAGGTGTGTGCCACTGCACCCAGCCTATTCTTTATTTTTTAATATCTGCATTCCTGGTCACATTCATTATCAATGCAAGACTCCAACCCAACATGCTCTGAACTAGTCATTCTGGTTTTTCAGGTGTAAACTTATGAACTTCTGCTTCTATAGCCCTTCACCTATTCACCTTCTCTTCCCACTTCTATTCCACCTTGTTCCTCTCTTTTCCCCTTTTCTATCTATCATTAGATAGAAGCCTGGAGAAGTACAGCTAGCAGGTAAACAGCTCTTACCCTGGCTTTTGGAGTTGAGGACCAAGCACATTTTTAAAATGCTTTAAGTTCCTACTATCAATTCTAAAATGACAACCTTCTGCTGAAAATGTCCCAAACCTTATTGCATTACCTAAATGATTTCATAAAGAAGAGAGTAAAAACAATTGTTACTCAGTGTTCCCCCAACTTTATATAATTATCTTTAATATGTATCCCCCATTTAGAATTGTCAGTATGGAAAATAGAGCATAAAATACTATGCTAATGAAAAAAAAGCTCCCATCAGTGGTATCTATTTAGGTTGCTCTTACCAGAGCCGAAAGGACCTGCTTTCCAATGTGATATACTTGATTCTCTGTGAGGTCATAGAGAACACCATCCATCGTCATCACATCCTACAGAGACAGAGAAACAAAAATACAAAAACATTATATGAGAGTGACATGAAAATTTTATTTTATTTTATTTTATTTTATTTTATTTTATTTTATTTTATTTTATTTGAGGTATGGCCTCACTCTAGCTCAGGTTGACCCGCAATTCACTATGTAGTCTCAGGGTGGCCTCAAACTCATGGCCATCCTCCTACCTCTGCCTCCTGGGTGGGTGAGTCACCACACCCAATTGAAAATTTTATTTTTTAATATTTTATTTATTTATTTGAAAGAGAGAGGGGGGAGGAGGGAGAGAGAGAAAGAGGCAAGTAGAGAGAGAGGAGGGAGAGAGAAAGAGCAGCAGAGAGAGAGAAAATTGGCATGCCTGGATCTCAGAACCTCTGCAAACAAACTCCAGGCACATGCACCACCTTGTGCATCTGGCTTACATGGGTACTGGGGAATCAAACCCGAGTTCTTAGGCTTTGTAGGTAAGCACTTTAATCCCTAAGCCATCTCTGCAGCCCTGAAAATTTTACTTTTAAAATTGCGGTAGATATATTCTGAAATGAAGGTATCAAAGCTAAGAAAGACATAACAAAATAGGGAATAAAAGTGAGAATGAGAATGGGTTGGAGAGATGGCTTGGTGGTTAAGTGAGCTTTCAGCACAAGCATGAGGGTCTGAGAGAGACAGAAAACACCCAAATTCTAATCTCCAGCTCCTGTGTAAACAGTTGGGCATAGCCACACATTCCTATAGCTCTAGGCCTGCAAAAGGAGAGGAGAAAACAGGAAATCTCTGGGTCTTATAACAAACAAACAAAACCCAGCAAGCTCTGGTGTTAGTCAGACTCTGGCTCAAAATTAGAAAGGGCAGAAGAGCGATGGAATATAATGCCTGACGTCCTGTCTTAGCCACCATAAAGGCAAATACCTCCTGCCCTCATCACAGGCAAGGGCACACTCATGTGCACAGACCATATTACACACATGCATGATACATACAAGCCAAAAATAAAGTGAATGGCTGGAGAGATGGCTTAGCAGTTAAGGGACTTGTCTGTGAAGCCAAAGGACCCAGGTTCAATTCCCCAGGACCCACGTAAGCCAGATGCACAAGGTGGCACATGCTTCTGGAGTTTGTTTACAGTGGCTGAAAGCCCTGGCATGCCCATTCTATCTGTGTGTGTGTGTCTCTCTCTCCCTCCCTCTTTCTCTCTCAGTAAAATAAAAAGGACATGAGAGACATGTAGAAATGAAGAGGAATATGACTGCTCACTGCAGAAACAATGAAGAAAGCACATGAACAGTGGGCCAGAGCAGTCCTCATAATGGCACTATCCACTGAATAAAGCAGGAGGTTTTCTGGGGCCATGTGCTTGTGAGTGTGTGTGAGTGTGTGTGTGTGTGTGTGTGCATGCACACACACGCACATGCATGCACACGATTAATTTACCACATTATCTCAATGCAGCTTTAATGAGGGCTTATATTGAGCCAGTGCCCATGTTAGCAACTTAAAGTTAAACAAAATCTAATTCAAAAAGAGAAAAAAATTAAAGCTCTCTAATGTTGGCAGTGAGCCTCAGGATTGGGATTACACAGTGAATGGCCATGCCCAGCTGTTTATCTGCATACTAAGGAATTGAACTTAAGGCCATCGCTGGCCCTCTTAGACCCTGATGCTTCTGTAGCAAGCACTCTTACCTGCTGGGCCCTTTTCCCAGGCCCCTTGTTTCCCATTTTTACACAGAAAACTCCAGATCAGAGAAGAAACACAGAGCTAGTGGGTGGAGGCAAGAGCCCATATCTTAAATTTGCGCTGACTAACGTGGTAGCCCCGAGCTACACATGCGCACTTAAACTTATGCTATGTAAAATTTAAAAATTCATTCTGTCAGTTTGGCCTGCTGTATTTCAGGTGTCAGAGTCCACAGGTGATTAGAGGTGAACAGGTAGCACAGGTGAGCAGATACGGGAACTTTTCTATTATTGCAAAACGCTCTGTTGGAAGGTAGTGCTCAGTTAATCTGTTATGTTCTTTTTGAAAAGATTTTTTTTATTTATTTATTTATTTATTTATTTATTTATTTATTTATATTTATTAGAGACAGACAGAGAGAGTGAGAATGGGCGTGCCAGGGCCTCTAGCCACTGCAAACGAACTCCAGATGCATGTGCCCCCTTGTGCATTTGGCTTTACGTGGGACCTGGAGAATTGAACTGAGATCCTTAGGCTTCGCAGGCAAATGCCTTAACCGCTAAGCCATCTCTCCAGCCCTCTATTATGTTCTTAAGCTGTCACTCCGTTCTGTCCTTTGTGTTGCTCACTGACATGTGAGCAGCTGAACAACCAAGTCTTTCCCTCCTCACTCCTCTACACTACTGCTCACCCGGCGACAGGTCCAGAGAAAGCTGAGCAGGTCCCCCGGGAAGACGTCCTCCAACACCATATAGAGCGGCAGGCTCTCTGTGCAGCAGCCTTCCAGCTGTACCAGGTTCCTGTGTTTTCCCAGGTACTGACGGAACTGGATTCGCCCTACGAAATCCCGCACTTCCTGGAGTCCCGCTGGCTCTGTGGGTGACAGAGTAACCAGGACAGTGAGCAGACACAGCCACAGCGTGACTGATAACACAGTAGGTGGGGAGCAAGAGACTGCAGATAGTGATTCCCAAGGCCTCCCGGGAAAGGGTGACCAAAAGGAAGGAAGTAAACAGAAGGGACAGATCAGAAGACATGATGTTAATTGTCAACTATCTTTTATCAAGGACAACCCAGAATCACAGGTCTTAACACTGGACAGGTTCTCACCTGCCTGCATAGGCAAAATGATCTGTTCACACTGAAACATCATCACTGTCTGGGCTTCTGACTAACATTCATGCTTGTCTTTCCCCTAACCTGTGTTACGTTGTCACCATTAATAGTCTATGTTGAGAGACAAAGAAGAGAGAGAGAAAGATGGAAAATCAGGAAAAAGTATTTCTCTCTCTCTCTCAAATAAATAAATAAAATATTTTCAGAAAACAGGGGGCTGGGGCTGGAGAGATGGCTTAGTGGTCAAAGCACTTGTCTGTGAAGCCTAAGGACCCATGTTAGACTCTTCAGGTCCCACGTAAACCAGACACACAAGGTCGTACACACATGCAAGGTGGCACACTTATCTGGAGTTTGATTACAGTGGCTGGAGGCCCTGGTGTGCCAATTTTCTCTCTCTCGCCCTTGTCCTCTCTCTCAAAAAAGGGGGGTGCTGGAGAGATGGATTAGTGGTTAAGCCACTTGCTTGTGAAGCCTATGGACCCAGATTCGATTCCCCAGTACCCACATAAGCCAGATGCACGAGGTGACCTGTGCATCTGGAGTTCATTTGCAGTGGCTAGAGGCCCTGGCCTGCCCATTTTCTTTCTATCCTCTCTCTCAAATAAATAAATAAATATTCAGAAAGAAAGAGTATTAAATAGTAAAGAAAAATGAGAGAATCTCAGAATCCTAGAACAAGCAACATCAAATATGGAAAATAAACTATTGTAATAACCTCAGTAGGCAAGAACAACTAAACACTGAATGACCTCAGGAAGACCAAGTCTGTCCCAACATCCACTCTCTGCTCCCTCCACACAGCGTGATCACAGTCACTGTGGATAGACATCGTAATGTTTGCAAATCCTGTTCACACTTACTGTTAGGGGTTCCCAGTGGAAAAGCAAGACAGAGGAGAAATACTTTTCAGTTTACCTTCTAAGGCCTTGAGGATAACGCTCTTGGGCTTCGGAGGGTTCCCAGTGACCATCTTGGCTCGATAGGTGACCCCACAGCTGCCCTTTTGGATCTGCTCCAGAACTTCAGACAGCTGCTCCCTGGGCACCTGCAGCTTAGCCAGGGCAGCTACAGTGGCTTGTAGAAAGCCTTCCACTGATGTCTCCCTCAGTGACATGGCCACTCTTCCTCCACCTCCTGTTGCTTCCCAGCCCAGGCTCCTCGATGGAGGTACAGGGACGCTGCCTAGAACAGAGATCATATTTACCAGCTCTTCCTTGCCCAGGGGACTCCAGAGGCAGTCGAGAACAAACTGGCTGAGTTTGGAACTTTCTCTGTGGCTAGTGTGCTAATGCTTCTCCATGACTGAGCATGAACACAAAGCTGGTAGAGCCTTTACAGTAATCCTATTACTTCTAGACAGCTCTACATGAACCCTTTGAAGAGGTGTCAGAAAGTGCCTTTTCTACCATCCTCGGGATTATCTTTGGGGTTCCTCATGAGTGCATACAGAAACACAGAAGTTCCTGAAAGGGTCTCTCCACATCACATACACCTACACATGGTGACCATTTCCAGTGACGCTAGGAAACAGCCGCTGAAGAATTCCTTAGCACCGTCAGGACCTCCTTGCTTCTCTTACACCTAGCCTTATGCACCAGCTTATGTTTACTGGTACTCCAGAAAATACGGTAGCGTCCCTCGCCTGGCACTTCAAAGACTAGTATGAAAGTCACTCTTTTTCATCACACAATTTGGAGGTGAAGTAAGGAAGGAATGAACCACAGAGTAACATATTCTCCTTCAGGGATGTTAACAGAGCCTCGTGCTGGACCTTTTAGGCCTTCCTCCTTGGCTCTTAGACCCCTGCCTAGTGAAAAGATTTCAAGACCTGCGTTAGAGAGTGTGCATGGTGGCAGAGAGACAGCATGAGGAATACAGACAGAAAAAGCAGGAGAGAATATCCAGATGTGTGCCTGCGGGCCATATGTTGGATCCCGTTCGGCATGCTTCAAGAGCGCTGTGAAGAAGAGAAATCACCCGATACCATTGTGCTTGGCTGCATTTGTCTCCGCGACAGGAGTGACCAAATTGTTCTGCTGAGACCGTTGGATTGACAAGTGTTTTTGTGGCCAATGTCCATTCCTCTTCTTTTTAGAATGTTTCTAATTCTCCTGGGGCCTAGGCCCCTTGCCTTGGCCTTCCCTGGAATTGGTTCTAACCTCAGTTCCAGTGACGACCATGGCCAGTAAGAACAACACAGTCCACTGACTTTTTTTCATGCAAGAGGGAAGGAGGGAGGCAGGGACGGAGGGAGGGAGTGGCGGAGGGAGGGAGGGAGATAGAGAGAATTGGCACACCAAGGCCTCCGGCCACTGTAATCCAATTCTAGATGCATGCACCACCAGAGCGCATGTGGGACCTTGCGCGTTTGGCTTACGTGAGACCTGGAGAGTCGAGCATGGGTCCTTACGCTTCGCAGGCGAGCGCCTTAACCACTAAGCCATCTCTCTAGCCCCACAAGGTCTATTCTGAATTAATAAGAGCACACCCGGACCATTTGTTGAACAGAAATAGTTTATCTTGGATCTTTGACCATGAGAAGAAACCTTGATGAAGATAAGGGGCTAAATGGAGAGGAGGCAAACCTGGGAGACCTTTTCCGAGTGTACGCCAGCCCATGCTGGTACACACCCTTACCTTTCTTACAAATTTTCTATTTAATTTAATTTAATTTATATATTTACTTGTTTTTTTTTTTTTTTTTTTTTTTCGAGGTAGGGTCTCACTCTAGCTCAGGCTGACCTGGAATTCACTACGTAGTCTCATGGCGATCCTCCTACCTCTGCCTCCCAAGTGCTGGGATTAAAGGCGTGCGCCACCACACCCAGCTCTTGCCCATACCTTTTAATCTGTGAGTCAATGAACAACTCCCACCCAGCCACCTCTGGCGTATTAACTTTGTGAGCATTCAGCTCACCTCTGATTATATTCACGGGAACAGGAAGTACCCCGTTTCATGTTCTCTACTGTATGGAATATTCTTTGGATAAGTGATTAATGCATCCTAAGCAAACAAAGTGTTTGGTAGCTCAGGAGGACCAAGAGGAGAGAGGAGGTCGTACGGGGCCTCTCATGCCTACTCTTTAGTTACCAAGAACATGTGTAGCTCTGCTCATAACCTCTGGGAGAACAGATCACTCACTGCACGCATGCACACACACGAGTGCGCTCACGCATATACCATCATGGGGTGGAACCCTTGCTTCTCACTACAGTTACCAAGATACGCTGACTTGGGCCTCCTGAAACCTGTCCCGTGCTTTCACTCAAATAAATCCTCCCCACCTCGCCCAGAGCTCCAGCTTTACCCTGAGATCCAGGACGCCGCTGTTGCGATCGTTGTCCCCTGATAAAAAGCCACAAGATGACTGCAAGGAGAACGAGGAAGCCGCCGACCAGGAGTGCTGGGACAACGATGATTTCGTACTGCTGTTCCCGGACAACTGGGTAAGCAATCGAGAATGAAGAAGCCGGGAGTCATGGAAAGTCATCTCTTTTTTAAAAAATATTTTATTTTTCTTTATGAGAGAGAGGAGAGGAAAGGAGAGGAGAGGAGAGAGAGAGGAGAGAGAGAGAATGGGCATGCCAGGACCTCTAGCCACTGGAAACGAACTCCAGATGCATGTGCCACCATGTGCACCTGGCTTATATGGGTCCTGGGGACTCAAACCTGGGTCCTTTGGCTTTTCAGGCAACTGCCCCTAAACACTAAGCCATGGTCGCAGCCATCTCTTTGACTTTCCCCTTCTGTCGCCTTCAATGGAAGCACAACAGGGAGCCACCTTTCTCCAGAATCTTTAATCCCTGCTCCCTTAGCTTATCAAGGTGCTGTGTTTCTCCTGTCATTTTTCCAATTCTGATCTTTGGATCTCTTGACTGACGCTTAGCTCTTGCTCCACAAAGGCAGTGGCTGCCAGTCACCATTCGTTTATCACTACTGCCCTTATTTCTACTAGAAATGCAATCACCCTTCACTTCGACTCGTGAACTTCGTCTTCATCACCTGACATCCAGGACAGGCGTTGTGGAATCTGTACTTACTGCACAGCTTGTCGCTGAGGTTGCAGTCTAACAGCACCCGGGTCAGGTGCCCTTTTGTTCCCATCGCCACAGGGCCACCCACGGAGGAACACACAGAACACAGGCACAGCTGTGTACTTTCTAAGAAGTGAGTCTTTCTAGAAAAGATAATGGAACACCCGTCAGATTTAAGAACGCATTCCTGAGTCTCTGTTATTGCACACATAGCTCCCCTCACCCTCCTGTCTGCTATTTGAGCTGAAGGCGTTTCCTCTGATCACATTCTTCCTTATCTATTCACAGCTTCACAGCCCTGCTCTGATTTTTTTCTTATTGTAACTTTTTCATTGACGATTTTCATACATGTATATAATGTACTCTGACCATTACCTGCCCGTTACTTTCTCTGGACCCTCCTTCACTGTCTCCCTTCTGGCCTGAATCTCTTCTTCTTTTCAAGTAGCCCCACTTCTACTATCTTACTTATTTGAGAGAGAAGGAGAGAAAGGATGCACCAAGGCCGCAACAAACGCGTGGTACATTCACCACTCTGGTCGACCTGGCTCTCTGTGGTGCTGGGGAATTGAACCTAGGCCAGCAGGCTTTGCAAGCAAGTGCCTTTAGCCCCTTAGCCATTTCCCAGCCCCCTCCCCCCACTTCTAATTTGATGTCTTCTTTTGCCTCCTCTACTATCTATTACAAAATGTTGATGGGCCCAACACTGTGCAGGCCTTGGACAGGTAAGCACAGTCTCTGAGAGGTCGTGAATGCAATGGCCACTTCCTGTCTGGAAGACAGCGTTCCAAATGTTACTGAAGTTATTTTAAAGACACCTCTCCACCCGAGACATCTGCTGCCATGCTCAAGTAGAGACTCGTAGCACCAGGGTGAAGCATTGCTACAAGATCTGCCTCTGCTACAGTCTTCGCAGCAGGTCAAATTTATTTTTGTCAGGTGTCTCATTTGTAAATATAACATTTAGTTTCTTTTTTTTTGCACAACTCACTCAGAATTAGTACGTGACAGATTTCAAGATGGCTTGCTGTCTCTGAAACACCTGCACCCTTAGAACAAAAGATCAGACAGCATTTACCAATAAAAACCACTTAAGGGGCTGGAGAGATGGCTTAGCGGTTAAGGCACATGCCTGCAAAGCCTAAGGACCCCAGTTCAATTCTCTGGGTCCCACGTAAGCCAGATGCACAATGGGGTGCACACGTCTGGAGTTCATTTGCAGTGGCTAGAGGCCCATTCTCACTCTCCCTCTCTCTGTGTCCTTCTCTCTGTCTCTAATGAATAAATAAAAAAAAAAAATCCTTGAAAACCACTTAAACCCTCAGTTCTCAGGACTTCTGTGAACTTCCTCCACTTACATTAGTTACAGACAGTGGATGCTCTTACCAGGATTTAGACTAAGGAAAGCGTAACTGTCAGGCTACTTTTTCTTCTTGATTTTAAATAAAAAGTATTTAGAGCCAGTCATGGTGGTACATGTCTTTAATCCAAGCAGAGGTAGGAGGATAGCCATGAGTTTGAGGCCACCCTGAGACTACATAGTTAATTCCAGGTCAGCCTGGGCTAGAGTGAGACCCTACCTTGGAAAAAAAAAAAAAAAAAAAAAAAAAAGCACTTATGTGGGGCTAGACAGATGGCTTAGCAGTTTAAGGCTCTTGCCTGCAAAGCCTAAAGACCCAGGTTCAATTACTCAGTACCCACATAAGCCAGATACACATGGTGGCACATGCATCTGGAGTTTGTTTGCAATGGCTGCAAGCCCTGGAGCACTACTTTCTCTCTATCTGCCTCTCTCTTTCTCTCTCAAATAAATAAATAAAATAAAATGGTATTTACGTCGTTCAAAAATAATAACATAAAATGTTAAGAGTCTAAAAATCTTCTCCCTACTGTCCTTCTTCATCAATCCAGTTCCCATCCCTCTTCTAAAAGGTCCCCAGCTACTAGTTTCTTGCTTCCCTGGAAGAGATCCTGTGTGGACATCATGACTGAGTCTACAATCAGCATACATTTCAAATGACACCTCCAGAAACCTGGCTCTTTCTTTCTAAGGAGAGCGGAAAGCTACCACACTCCATGTATTTACCAACTTCTTTTTTCCAAGGTAGGGTCTCACTCTAGCCCAGGCTGCCCTGGAGTTCACTATGCAGTCTTAGGGTGGTCTCGAATTTATGGCGATCCTCCTACCTCTGCTTCCTAAATGCTGGGATTAAAGGCATGTGCCATCGCACCTGGCCCAATCTAACAACTTCTTATTTTGCCTTGCTTGAAAAGATTCAGTAACTCTATGGTCAGCACAACCTATTGCTTTAATTCTGATTTATCAGAAACAAAATATGGTGATTTGTTGCTAAATAGTCCTGAATGTGTAGTCCTACTTTGTAGTGACTTGATAAAAAGATTTGAAAAAATTTTAATTTAATTTAATTTTTATTTATTTGAGAGAGAGAAAGAAGGCAAGAGAGAGACAGAGACAGAGAGACAGAGAATGTACACACCAGAGCCTCTAGCTGTGCAAAGGAATTCCAGACACATGTGCCGCCTTGTGTATCTGGGCTTTGTGGGTCTTGGGGAACTGAACCTGGGTCCTTTGGCTTTGAAGGCAAGTGCCTTAACTGCTAAGCCATCTCTCCAGCCTGTGATAAAAAGATTTTTTTAAAAAAACCAGCAGTACAATCTGCATGGCATGATGCTGGTCTGCACTTTAGCTGTCCTCTAGCAGATCCTATGATCAATGCTATATAATCATTGATCGTAGTGATCGGTGTTACTTACTGAGAAAGACACACTGTATGCCCAGAAGAGCTAGCCGAAGAAAACCTTCCAGTCCCTCCTCACCCCTTACTCTCCCTGAAGCTCCAAGAGCACGTGTTGTGGATCCTGTTTGGACAACTCCGAAGGAGTGTGAGGCTGGTGGGCAAAGCCAGGTTAAGTAGGAGAGGGTAGGAGAAAAACGGCACACAGGAGAGGGAAGCTTCTTCGAGAAATCCATGAGGTCCAGGACATCCCAGTTAGAAAGCTCAGTCCACCTCACCCAGTTTGTGATCCCAGAAGAACAAAGGGGAAGGAGGTGGAGGTGGCTCTGAGGAGGCCACACACAGAAGGATGGGTGCCGGCAACATCAGAGGAGCAGCACCTGGAGAGGGCGGAGGCCCTAAAACTAACATGAGCACAGCTGCCGAGGTCAGAGGCCGTTTGACAATGTCTCACTGCCACCGGCACTCTGATTTTCATTTTCCCTTACTTCCCTTTCAGGGCATTTTCAGATGTAATTATTTTTGTTCAGGAAGCAGCCAGTTGAGCAAGTTTGGGGAGGAGGTGCTATGAACATGATCTCTATCATAGTTCACATGGAAAAAAGTGTCAGTCAGCTCCGACTCGTGAGCTCTGCCCAGAAACCAAATGACACACCCACTAGAACACACTGAAGGAAGCAATCTACCCCCATGTTGAACTGCTCAGGGGCAGCCGTCGCCAAACCCACCCTTTCCCAGTGCCCCAAACCCACCCTTATTCACTTATGCCCGGATATCACACTACACAGAATGACCATATGAAGGTCCATAAGACCTTCTCCTATACCTTCTGAACCAGGTTCTTGCCGTGGCTTATCTTCATCTTGGTATATTATGTCGAGTAGGCTCTATTAGCACCCAGCAGCAACCGGATGTGGCTGGATGCCTGAACGAGGGAGGCACGTGCACTCAGCGAATCTGCTTTCAAGACAGTCATACAATACGGTGGCCCTGTCCCATTGTTACCTCTGTGTTCCTGGGGCAAACACCAGACCAAAAGCAGGTGATGTGAGGAAAGGGTTAATTTTGGCTTACAGCCTCAAGGGAAGTTTCAGTAGGGTAGGGAAGAACAGGAGCAAAGACTGGACATCACTTCTTGCCACAGCAGCTGGCAGAAAGCAGAAAAGAGAGTGAGCTGAGCTCTGGCAAAGGGGAGGCTGTTGTGAGCCCAGCCCTGACCACACGCCTGCTCCAGCAAGGCCCCTCCTCCCAAAATGCCACCAGCTAAGGCCCAAGCACTCAGAACATGCGAGTCCACGGGGGACACTGGATTCAAACCACCGCAGATGTGGATAAAACACACTAGCCCAGGATGCTTTCTTAGTGTAGCTACTTTTTATTTTCTGACAACTTTATACATGTATAAATGTATTTTGATTACATTTACCCCCTTTACTTTCTTTTGTGACCCTCCCACTCCAACTGAACCTCTTTTTTCCAGTGAGCTCCCTTCTACTCTGGTGTGTTTTATTTATTATTTATTTGCAAGCAGAGAGAGAGAAAGAAAGACAGAGAGAGAATGGGCATTCTAAGGCCTCCAGCCACTGCAAAGGAACTCCAGATACATGTACCACTTTGTGCATCTGGCATTACATGAGTCCTGAGGAGCTGAACCCAGGCCATCAGGGTCTGCAAGCAAGTACCTTTAACTGCTAAGCATCTCTCCAGCCCATCTGATGTCTTTTTTTGACATCAGTGACCCACTGAGTTAAGTAGGGTGATTAGGATGGCACGCATGGGCATGAGTGGAGAGCTATTTATCAGAATGTGGGCAATTTAGCACTGGTATATACTACTGAACACAGGTGAAAATGTGTCTCTCTCCTCCAGAAACCATTAATTAAAAATAACTTTTCAGGGCTGGAGAGATGACTTAGCAGTTAAATGCTTGCCTATGAAGCCTAAGGACCCCGGTTCGAGGCTTGATTCTCCAGGACCCACGTAAGCCAGATGCACAAGGGGATGCATGCATCTGGAGTTCATTTGCAGTGGCTGGAGGCCCTGGTGCACCCATTCTCTCTCTCTCTCTCTCTCTCTCTCTCTATACCTGCCTATTTCTGTATCTCTCTCTCTCTCTCAAATAAATAAATAAATAATAAAATATTTTTAAAAAATCACTTTTCAGAGAGAGTTGGGTCCTCAAGAATCACCCCCCCACACACACACCCATGGTAGAATCTTGACAGGCCCAATTTTGTACAGGCCTTGTGCCTCACATGTACCATGAGTTGATGAGTCCAACCAGTCTAAGGTTTTTAAAGCATACACCCCAGGTATCCCACATAGCCATAAAATCCTACACATGAATCCTTGCCTATACCAACAGTATTTTTCTATAGACCACCTTTCTCCCTGTCATTCATAATCAACTGGCGAATGGCATTATCTCCACATCGTGTCAAGCTAAGGAAAGGGTTGTCTTGATGCCCAGTCCTGTGGGATGGGCTAGAGTTGAACCCATTTCGCTACTAAAAGAATGTTTGTGGAGCCAGGCCTGACTGGCGCACACCTTTAATCCCAGCACTCAGGAGGCAGAGGTAGGAGGATCGCCATGAGTTCAAGGCCAGACTGAGAATACAGAGTAAATTCCAGGTCAGCCTGGGCCAGAGTGAGTGAGACCCTACTTCAAAAAACCAAAAAAAAAAAAAAATGCTTGTGGCCAATATCTGTATCTGTGAATATGATAAATACATTAAATCAATCAATACATTAATATTATATAATATAATAAATATAAATAATATAATATTATATTTACTTTTTAACTTTTTAAGCTTTTATTTTATTTTATTTATTTGAGAAAGAGGTAGAGAGAGAGAATGGGCAAACCAGGGACTCAGCCACTGTAAATGAACTCCAGACACATGCGCCTCCTTGTGCATCTGGCTTACATGGGTCCTGGGGAATTGAACCTGGGTCCTTTGGCTTTACAGGCAAGTGCCTTAACCACTAAGCCATCTCTCCAGCCCCAATGTTATATTTAAATACTGAGTCCTTTTGAACCACAAGTCATAACCACTAATAATCCCTGGCTCTAGTGTGGGATCCACCTAGGAGCATAAGTCACTTTGGGGTCAAAAAAGAACATTAGTAGTTACTAGTATAATTAATAATATAGGTGAGTATTAATAATAGCATGGACTAATCATGTTATATATTTATATGAATTATATGTATAACTGTTTAAAGTATTATATTTAGACAATTTTCCCATTGTGCCAAAAAATTGTATACTGGCTACTTCAACTTGTCTTAGCTGGACTTCAAAATATTTCACTGTGTAAAGCATTGACCCACAGAGAGTCCCGTGGAAAAGATTCAGGGCACTGGAATCAAAGGGCTCATGAAGTTATGAAATTGTTTATTTTGATATCTCATTTGATAGTTGCAAAATGTGTTTGTATGTATCTGTACCTGCCGTGGCAACTCTCTCCAGGCCGAGTTCTAACTGACCCAGTATCACTGTGTCACTAGTGTTGGTTTTTCCTTGAGATTTCTCCTCTAGCTACGTCAGTGTTTTGTTTGGAGGGTTTAACTCCCCTCTTGAATTAAGAATCCAGAATCCATAGTACAATGATGAAGGAGATAAAACAGAAAAAGAATGAGAGTGAAGTGATGCATGAAGGGTCCCTGAGTTACTTAAACAGTCTGGAGAGCACAGAAGTTAGTAATTATAATTAGAACTGAACTAAACATTAACACTTACTCTCTAGTCTGACACCCCACATACAACACAACCACAAAACCACAGTACGCTTCTGCATCTGTTTTAATGCATCAGAGACAGCTCTATTTGCGACAAGAGCATGGCCCTTATTTGTGATATTTCTGTTCAGCTCCTGGGCACAGTCACAATTTACCAAGAACTTTTGAAAAGAAACATATCCACCAAAACGCATATGCATGTATAGCTTTGAAAAAGGTTTGTTCCCCTAGAGTCTGTCTGCATATGTGCTATGAAAATTTCCTTGGCTATCCTGAGAATGGCACCAGGAAAGTATGATTCTCTCTAGTCTGCCCACTTCACCCCCAGTCTTGGTATATGCATAGTAACCCTTGCAAGTCCTCAAGTCCTCTAGGTACTGGGGAATCGAACCTGGGCCCTTAAGCTTCACAGCTAAGGCTTACTTGTTAAGCCATCCCTCCAGGCCCAAAATGGATTTTTTAAAATTGTATAAGAACAAAAATATTTTTGGAGCAGGGAGATAAAAAAACAGTTCTATCCATACATTGACCTGGCATATCAGGACCTACAGGAATGGTACACACCCCTGGGAGAAAGGTATTTTTTTTAACATATATACAAAAAGAGCACAAAAAAATGATTTTGGCAGAGCCATTGACAGGAAACCCCTAAAAAGAAGAATATCAGAGATGGTAATGATTAATCACTTATTTCTCTAATTTCTGTTTTCCAGATCCAAAGAATTAAGCCTTGCTTATAAGAACATACAAAGGAAAGAAGGCCAGAAGGCAGAAACATTAGAAAGGAGGGGAAAAGAGAGAGAGAGGAGAATGGCTGACAGTGACAGAAAAGGCAGGGCAGAGAAAGGAATCTTCCTAGAGAAGAAGTGATAAGAATTACATGAGAGGGAGAGTTATCAAATCAGTACTTGTAGTTCCAGAGAGGGTCACCCTGAAGTCAGGGTGGAGTCCCGGAATTACCCAGGTCTTCCTAGTTGCTTATTAAAGACATTATCGGTCCAATCTGGGAGGCGGCTGCATTGGAACTACCCGGAACAAAGTTAATCTGCACCCACCTGAGGCACAGCAGAAAGACCCCCAGGACAAGAGGCACAACATAGAACGGACTGTTTTTTTCTCAGCCGCCGGAGCTTTCATTTCCTAATCTATATAGCCGAGCTTATCATATCAGCCCGGCTTACATCAGATAACTCTCATGAGAATAAGCAAGACTATAACGTGTTCTCCAGTGAGTACTTGCAAGGAACAATTCTACCAAGGGTTCTTTTTTTTTTTTTTTTAATATCTATGATAGGAATTTTTTTTTGTTTGTTTGTTTGTTTGTTTGTTTTTCAAGGTAGGGTCTCGCTCTAGCTCAGGCTGACCTGGAATTCACTATGTAGTCTCAGGGTGGCCTCGAACTAATGGCGATCCTCCTACCTCTGCTTCCCGAGTGCTGGGATTAAAGGTGTGTGCCACCATGCCCAGCTCTAGAAATTGATTTTGTGTTTTATTTTATATTTGTGGTGGTGGGGATAGAAATGCATACTAGGCAAGCTCTTTTCCTCTGCATTACAACCCCAGTCCTAAAATGAAATTTTGTATGAAAATAATATCAGGAATCTTAGCATGGGCACATCATCTAATGCATTAATTATATATTATTAATATGTACATATTAATAATCACGCCACACATTCACAAGATACTGACATGGAATTCGTTTTTGGACCGAGGATTCCAGCTGTGTGTTCCCAAATACTACATTCTACCTGAAGTTCTCTAATACTGACCACCACTGCCCTGCTACCCTGATCTCCGAAGAGTAGAGCTTCCCTCCAATGAGCAACCTCAACATCGGTAAAATCTCTTTCCCTTTTAACACAAGTGAAATAAAAATGAGAAATGACTGGCTAACTGTTAAGAAAGAATAGTTGGGGAGTTAGCAAATAAAAATTACTGAAGCAGTGTACGTGTAGGTGTGGATCTGGGTGTGAAGTGTGTATACGAAGGAGAGGAACAGTTCCCAAATAGACGTTTGCAGTCCTGTTACACTGGCTTGTCATATAATCATCTCCCACTGTGGCCCAGAGCTGGCCCAGCACCTGTCATTGCCCTTTGCCTCCCCTGACTGAACTTGGCTTCGAGAAAGATGCTGCCAGCCCTTCCTTCTTTCCTTGTCGTCTCTCCTACCTCACAATGAAGGCATATTTATCTTCCTATTAACCATGTATACTTCGTGCTTCAGCTCACTTTAAATCTTTGTAACATATCTCAGAAGCATAATAAATCCCCACCTTTTTTTTTTTTTTCGAAATAGAGTCCCACTCTAGCCCAGGCTGACCTGGAATTCACTATGTAGTCTCAGTGATCCTCCTACCTCTGCCTCCCGAGCGCTGGGATTAAAGGTGTGCGCCACCACACCTGGCTGTAACATCCCCATTTCTGAAATTCAATATACTTGTCGCAGACACTAGTTAGGTGTGTACTCTGTCATCTCATTTAACTAGGTTTGAAATGGTGTCTAATTCCAAGTCCTTGTAAGAGTTAAATATTTCATACACGAAGCATTCAGAATAAAACCTAACATAGAGTTGTCAGGCCTGGTGACAACGGCTTGTAATCCCACGGGCTTGTAATACTCAGGAGGCTGAGGTAGGAGGATCACAAGTTGAAGGTCTGCCTGGGCTACAGAGACTCTGCCTCAAAACGAAACAACGTAAATATTGCCAGGGGCTGGCAAGACGGCTCTGAGGTTAAATCACTTGCTTCCAAAGTCTGATGGCCCAGGGTCAAGTCCCCAGTTCCCACTTTAAAGCCAAGATACACAAAGTGACACATGCATCTGGAGTTGGTTTGCAGTAGCAGGAGGTGCTGGCATGCCCATACTCACTCTCCCTGTTTCTCTTTCTTTCAAATAAAAAAAAAATCAATAAAAGTATTTAAAAAATTGAAGGTACTTATGGAGGAAACTTGACAGGGGTACAAGGGGCGGTGGTGGGAAAGGACATTGATCATGGTATAATATATTATGTATAGATTTAAAATATATAATATGATACATAGATGTTATCAAGAAAAACTTTTGACAAATGAGCTAAGGAGACGATTCAATGGGCAGAGTGCTTGCTGTGCATCCAGACCCCATGCACCTAAGCAAAATGCCAGGTACAGGAGTGTATGCACCAGAAATCCCAGCCCTGGGCAGGTGGAGACCAGAAATCTCTGGGGCTCACTGGCTAGTCTCTAGCCGAAATGGTGAGCGTTAGGTGTAAAGAGAGACACTAACTTGAAGAACAAAGTGAACAGTGAGTAAGCAAGACAGCTGACCTTGACCTCTGGTGTCCACACCTGCACATGTGCACACACCCCCACATGAACCCACCCACATATGAACATGACTTAACACATGTGCACACTCCACACATATCCATATCCAGAAAACAGACCCAGGTAGGCAGACTGTGTGTCTGTACTGTGACTTGATAAATCTCCCAGGCTTTCCACGGGTCGGTACAGAGTGAGATTATTCAATCAAGCAAAGCCGTGTGCTTGGGACTCCACTCGGCCCTTCTCCCCTTAACTGGCATTTGTTCCTTGTCCCTGGTTTTGTCTGTTACTTTCTACGGAATGTGGTGAATGACAAACATCTGAATCATACTAGCACACAGTGTTGCTCTGTGAGAATTGAGAATGGTTGGCTAGGGAGCTGGATTGCTGGTTAAGAGCACTTCCTCTGCAAGCTTGCCAGCCCCAGGAGGCCTGAGGCGCTGCTTGAATACAATCCCCAGGACCCACAGAAACAGCTGGTCATGACCACACACATCTGTGATCGCAATTCTGCGGGGAACAGAGACCAGAGAACTGCTGGAGCTCGTGATCAGACAGTAAGTCCCAGAATCAGACTCGAGCTCAAGTAAGAAAGAGCAAAAGAGCATGGAGAAGGACCACCAACATTTCCCTCCAGCCACCACAGGCACGTGCAGGCAAGGGGCACATCCGTGGCTAGGCACCAGACACACCCACACACCACACCACACACACATTACACACACACACACACACATGCACGCACATGCAAAAATCAATGAGAGCTCCACTCCTGCAATCTTGAAATTTCTTTATTCTCCAGGGAAAGAAGCGTTTCCTGCCTTATTTCGAGCAGAACCACACTTCCCTGCTGCCGCTCTGTAGCTCACTTAGATTAGTTTACCTCATAGAGAAATTGTTGCAGACGCTCGAAACAGGAAAGTGGAAAGTGAGTTGTTCTGTTTTGGCTTTGTCCTTTTATTCATCTGTCCTTGCTGAGTATCAAAAAGGAAGCTAATAATTCCCCTTAAAAGAGAATCTTAAGGGGCTGGAGAAATGGCTTAGAGGTTAAGGCACTTGCCTGCAAAGCCAAAGGACCCAGGTTCGATTTCCCAGAACCCATGTAAGCCAGATGCACAAGGGGGCGCACGCATCTGGAGTTTGTTTGCAGCGGCTGGAGGCCCTGGCGCACCAATTCTCTCTCTCTCTCTCTCTCAAATAAAAAAAAAAACATTTTTTTAAAAATAAAAAGAGAACCTTAAGAAGCTTCTAGAGTTTCCTCCCAAGTAAAGGTCCTGAGAGATGCCTCAATGGCAAGGTCCAGAGCATGCGGCCACAGTTCCAACTCGTGCTGAAATGTCTCTTGCTTTGTTATAAAGTGCATCCATATTTCAAATTTAGCCGGGCGTGGTGGCGCATGCCTTTAATCCCAGCACTCAGGAGGCAGAGGTAGGAGGATCGCCATGAGTTCGAAGCTACCCTGAGACTACATAGTGAATTCCAGGTCAGCCTGGGCCAGAGTGAGACCCTACTTCGAAAAAAAAAAAAAAAAAAAAAAAAAAAAAAAAAAAAAATTTATTTCTTTTTGTAGGTGTGTGTGTGAGTATATTTGTGTGTGTTGGGGGGCAGGTGCATGTACCTGTGATGGGCAGGTGAGCACGCATGTGTGGTGTGAATGTGTGAGTGTGTTGTGACGAGGTTTAGAGGCCAGAGGTCAGTGTCAGGTATCTTCCTTAGTCCTCCTCCACTTTATATTTTAAGGCAACACCTCCCTCCTGCTGCCCCTAGAGGTCCACAATTTGACTACCCTGGCCAGCCAGTGAGTCGTGGGAGTCATCCTCCATTGCACTAGGGTGCAGTTGTACCACACCACCATGCCCAGCTTTTACACGGGTTCTGAAGACCTGAACTCAGGTCGTCATGCTTGCAAGGCAAGCGCTCTGCCCACTGAGCCGTCCCCCCAGCATCTGCTCCCACCTGTTTGACATTGAGGTAAGCGCTCAGAGACTCCAGTTAGTTATATCACAAGGATGACTGTGAACTTCTGATCATCCTGCCTTCACCTCGCCCTCGCCATAAGCTTACTAGTTTCAATTGTAATGGGTTTTTAACTGAAAAGGATGATTCTCAAAGCTGCATCAGTTCTTTTCACATCCACCCCCGGCACACCCCCATTCCATACTCTGCAAAGATGTACGATGATACACGCAGGCATGTATGTTTGAACCTTGCTTTTCAGGAACATCCTGGGATCTCCAATGTGGATTCCTAACACGAAAATACAATGAAACTATCACTGGGATGATTTTTATTTTTCCAGAATACAAAACTGTTCCACGAGGCCCGCCAGAGTGTAACAAGCTTTATCCCAGCAGAACTCGCTTACTTGATTGTTACCACTCTGGCAGCATGGCCAACATTAGCAATCAGCTAGGATCGCTTTTTGAAGATATATCTAGGAAGACAATGTATATTTCTATCAAGTAATCATTTCTTCCATCTGAGCCATGTTTAGATTGTATATATTTTAGGTATACAATGATCTAAAACAAAAAGTCAGCATAGATTCTGTAGCAGACAGCTTCAGGTTCGCTGAGATGAACTTCCAGACCAGGCATAGTTATGGAGGAAGGGATATTATTTATTGAAGCTTACAGATCCAGGGGAAGTTCCATAATGGCAGGAGAAGCAGCCTGCTTCCACAGATCCAAGCAAGAGAGAAAAACCAACCAGGCACACAGCACACAGAGCAAAACTACAGCCAAAAGCCCAGCACATTTCAAGAACTCCTTCTAGGCACACTTTGCATATCTTTACAATGGAATCTCAAACCCACCACCAACACCTTAAGAGCGGCCCCCAGTGACCTTGCCTCTAGCAAGGTGATTGCAGATGCAAACTATAACTAATAAAATACTGAATATATTGGGGGACATATATTCAAACTACCACAGATTCCTAAGCACATCTTCAACCCCACCTCAAGAATGCTTTCACAGCTGGACACTGCCAGGGAGCCGTTCTGGTCGGTTTGAAACTTCGGTGGGTTCATATCATCTGAGCAGAGACTCCGGCTTCAGCCTTCAACATCTTCACCACTCAATAGCTGTGAAGTCTTGGATGGGCAGCGTCCAGCACACCTCACTCTTTCGAAGGGAGCAGTGGTCTCTTTCTGCTGAGCCAATATTCTCTTCACACTTGGTTTCTAATCTTGTTTCATTTGCTTATGTTTTTTTAAAACAGTTTTATTTTTATTCTTTATTTATTAGAGATAGAAAGGGAGAGAAAGAGAGAGAGAGAATGGATGGGCCAGGGCCTCCAGCCACTACAAACAAACTCCAGATGCATGTGCCACCTTGTGCATCTGGCTTATGTGAGACCTGGAGAATCGAACCTGGGTCCTTAGGCTTCTCAGGAAGTGCCTTAACTGCTAAGCCATGTCTCCAGCTCTTATGTTTTTGTCATATCTAAGAAATTATTTACCTAAGCAATATAATATATTTGAATATATTGAATATAATATATTGAATATAATGAAGATTAACATCTATATTTTTCCTCTAAGAACTTTATATTTCTTGCATTCAGGTCTTTGATCCACTTTGTATTAATGTTTGCCTATTGTATGAAGTGGTAGTTTAATTTCATTCTCTTTCATGTAGATATCCAGAGCAATTAGTTAAAGACTTTTCTTCCCCTAATGAGTTGCTTTGTCCTCCTTGTCAAAAATACATTGTTCATGAATATAAAGGTTTATTTCAGAGTGTCAGTTCTATTTTGTTGGTTTCTATATCTTTTCTGGTGCAAATCCTGCAACAATCTGCTTCTTCTTCTTTTTTTTTTTTTTTAAGCTTTTGGGTTTGTATTTGTTCTTTTTGATTATTTTGTGTCTTGAGTTTTATGAGCCTAGATCTCAAGAAGCTAAGGCTGACCTTGAACCCCTGGTTCCCCTGCCTCCACCTCCCAAGTGCTCACATGATAAGCATGTACCGCCAAGCCCACACAATCCCACCTGCTTTCACGTGGTCTTGATATTATAGTCTTGCTTCACAATAAGTTTGAAAATCGACATGTATGAATCCTCCAACTTTGTACTCTTTTTCAAGGTCACAGTTATTGAGTCCTTTGTGTTTCCACATGAACTTTACTCCCAGCCTGATTATTTGAAAAAAAAAAAAAACTAGCATTTTAATAGAAGTGATGTTAGATACATAGATCTTTTTACTGCCTTTCCTGGTCTAAGAACCTTATGGTGTTCAGCATACAAGGCTCATTATCCAAAGAAGGAAAAACAGGATTTGTGTGTGATTTCCCTGCACAATGATCAATTCACAAGAGCTGTAAGACCTGAAACTTGGAAACTGCTAGAGTCAAACATAAAAATATTCAACATATAGACATCAACAAGGATTTTCTGAAAGGGACTCCAATAATACAGGAAATAATACCAAAAATTGACCAATGGAATTACACAAAATTAAAAACTTTAGCATAAGCCCAGTGTGGTAGCACACGCCTTTAATCCCAGCACTTGGGAGACAGAGGTAGGAGGATTGCTATGAGTTCGAGGCCAGCCTGAGACGACAGTGAATTTCGGGTCAGTCTGGGCTAGAGCAAGATTCTATCTCAAAAAAAAAAAAAAAAAAAGAAAGAAAGAAAGAAAGAAAAAGGAAAAAGAAAAAACTTTAGCACACCAAAAGAAACCATCACAAAAACGAAGAGACAGCCTAGAAAGGGGGAAAACAAATCTTTGCCAACTACATATCAGACAGAGGACGTGTATCTATGACATAGAAAAAAACTACAAAATTAAATCAAAACAAAATCATCCATTCAATAAATGGGCTAATGAACTGAACAGTCAATTATCAACAGAAGAGAATCCATAATAGCCGTCAGGGAGATGTAAATTAAAACTGCTCTGAGGGCTGGAGAGAGGACTTAACAGTTAAGGTGCTTGCCTGCGAAGCCTAAGGACCCATGTTTGACTCTCCAGATCCCACATAAGCCAGATGCATAAAGGCGAGGCAGGCACAAGGTCGCACATGCCCACTAGGTGGCACAAGCATCCAGAGTTCCATCGCAATGGCTGAGGCCCTGGTGTGAATTTACAAAAACTGCTCTGAGATTCTCCCTTACCCCTGTCAACAGGGCTAGCATCAAGTAAACTAATGACAACAAATGCTGACAAAATTGTGGGGAAAGAGGAGTCTGGATTCACAGCTCGTGAGAAGGTGAGCTGGTGGGCAGCCATTATGGAAATCCATATGGAGGAAGAAGGGAAAGCCAGGCGTGGTGGCACACGCCTTTAATCCCAGCACTCAGGAGGCAGAAGTAGGAGGATCACCATGAGTTCAAGGCCACCCTGAGACTACATAGTGAATTCCAGGTCAGCCCGAGCTAGAGTGAGACTCTATCTTGAAAAATTAGAAAAAAAAAAAAGGAAACAGCACTACAGTGTGACCAGCCTCATGTACAGCAGGCAAGCATCCACCTTTGAGGTACATCCTCAACCCTCGATTAGACTGTAAATAAAGGCCATAAAGCTGAAGCCCCAGTGCCACTGTTCAACCTTAACTCCCTGAGATACACCAAAGGTAAAGTCCAAAGAGCTTTCTGTGAGGACTCTTGTCAAGCACTATCCCAGCGTCTACAGAATCACAGCCAGTCACAAGCCAGAGCCTTGCGGATAGTAACCAATGTTTATTGCCCATTTACTGTGGATAACCTCTGTTCCTGCTTTTACTGTCAAGTCTGCCTGCCTGCCTCCATTGCCTACTCATTGCTAATTCAAACTTACCCACTTTATTTTTTTAAAATAGTTTCGTTAATTTATTTGCAAACCGAGAGAGAAAGAGAGAAGAGAGACGGACAGAAAGAATGGGTGTGCCAGGCCAAGGGACTTCTTGCTGCATCTTTTCATGATGGAATGCAGAAGTTCAGGGCAGCAGTGGAGGTTAGCCTCACCTTCTGGAAGGAACCCACTCCCATGACAATGAGTGTATTTCCTTCGTAACGGCATTGATCCAGTCACGAGGGTAGGTCTATGATAGTCTAATCACCTCCCGCCTCCTAAGACTATTGCTTTGGAGATTAAGTTTCATGGTTTTCTAGGGACACATTCAAAGGCCTTTCTGTACCCAAAAAGAAATCTTCACTCGTTAATGGTCATTTATTTCTAAGTCCTTGTGTTCTTAGCATACAAGTTAAAAGTGCAAGTCACCATTAAACCAAACTAGTTGTGGGATGCTGACTAACTTTTCTACTGTCCCTAACTAATCCATCTGGCATCGTTTGCACAGGAAGCGTCCCCCAAAAGCTTAGTGTTGAAGGCTTTGTCCTTGCCCGGCCAATCATTGAGAGGTGATGGATCCTGCAGGCTCGGACCTATGCCATGATTAATTCTTTAACGGTTTCCCTAATTTAATGGTGTATTGTAAAGTGGTGGGAGGTGGGGCCCAGTTGCAGAAAGCAAATCTATTTCTCTCTTCTCTCTTTTAACCTCTTCTCTCTCCTCTCTTCCCTCTCTGTCTCTCTGCCCCACGCCCACAGCCGTGACACTCTGACTCATAATGGTCCAGAAACAAAGGCAGCAACTATGGGCTGAAACCTATGAACCCTTGAGTCAAAATAAATCCTTTCCAAGTTTTCCTCAGGATTTTGTCACAATTACAACCAGCTGACTAGTCCCCTGCCTAATAGAGTTTTGACATAATTAAATGAGTCTATGAATGTAAAAAAAAAAAAAAAAAAAGAATGGGTGCGCCAGGGCCTCCAGCCACTGCAAACGAACTCCAGATGCATGCACCATTCTTGCATCTGGTTTTACTTGGGTAATCAAACCTGGATCATTATGGTTTGCAGGCAAGTGCCTTAACCACTGAGCAACTCTCCAGCCCTTACCCACTTCATAATGGCCCAATTAAAGCATCTTTAGGAAGATGTGTGTGATGAAAAGGGATGTAAGATAATTGCAAATTACATGTAGTTTACTATATTTCTCACGATTCTACAATAATTTGAATAGCATTCAAATTTTCCTTCATTTTTCTAGTAGGAAGCTGGTTCAGATTACCTCCTTGCTGTTTGACCAACATCGTACATGTTCAGCAGCATAGGTCTGTGCAGTTTAAAGCTGCCTGGCCTGAGGTCAGAAGAAAAATCAGAGCTCTATTCAGAAGCCAAGTGGTTTCTTGAGTGTAAATGGATTAGCCATCCTTAAATATGAGTCACGGGTAAAGACATGAGAGTGAAAATGAGGTCACTTGGGGTCACAGGAGCTTCTTGGGCTTCAAGCATGGTGCAAACAGGAGGCTTAACGCTCAGTGTCAGAAGCCATTCCACTTGTACACTGCAAGAGTAGCAAGAAAGTTCTGCACTGTTAGACTCCCCTAAAGATACAGAAATAATGAAAACTGGCAGCCATCTTTTCTTAATCCTCTGCAAACACACTCTGAAGAAGCTAGAATTCTTTTTTTTTTAATATTTATTTATTTATTTATTTATTTGAGAGCGACAGACAGACGGAGAAAGAGGCAGATAGATAGAGAATGGGCGCGCTGGGGCCTCCAGCCACTGCAAACGAACTCCAGACACATAAGCCCCCTTGTGCATCTGGCTTAAGTGGGTCCTGAGGAATCAAGCCTCAAACAGGGGTCCTTAGGCTTCACAGTAAAGCGCTTAACTGCTAAGCCATCTCTCCAGGCCCCAAGAAGCTAGAATTCTAATTGTTGCAACAGGAGTCCCCTGAGGGGGGTATTTGAGAAAAGGGGATGTGGGGAGAGTAAAGGAAGGTTATGATGGGAGGCAAAAATAACCAAAACATATTATATAAATGTCATCATGAGACTATTATTCTGTGCAATTAATATGCAAGAATCAAAATTGATGGACAAAGGCTGGACAGCTGGCTCAGTGGTTAAGGCACTTGCCTGCAAAGCCTAACAACCCGGGTTTGATTCCCCAGTACCTACATAAAACCAGATGCACAGAGTGGCATATATGTCTGGAGTTATTTGCAGTGGCTGGAAGCCTTGGTGTGCCCATTTTCATTCTCTTTTTCTCTACTTGCAAATAAATAAAAATAAAAATTAAATTTAAAAAATGATGGGCAGGCTGGAGAGATGGCTAGCCTGCAAAGCCTAAGGACCCCTGTTCTCTCCATATCCCACACAAGTCAGATGCAAGTGTCTGAAGTTCGATTGTAGTGGCTGAGGCCCTGGCATACCAGTTCTCTCTCTAAAAAAAAAAGAATGATGGACAAAAGAGATCTTGGACAACAAGCAAAACATCTAAACCCCATCCATTAAGTAGCAGTGAGGCAAGACTAGCACTGGGTCTGGGATCTTCGTCTGCTCTTCTTTCCATGACTTCCCAGCACTTGGAAGGCGGAATGAGTTTTCCTTTTCTCGTATTTAGCTAACTTCTGTGTGGGTGAGAACGAGGATGACAAGGAGGCTGATTTTCAGAATCCACACTGTACATATACTTTGACAGGTCTGCTCCCTGTAGACTCCCCCTTTCGAGGAAGCTGTTTTTCCACCATGAGAGAGCAGGACATCTGGGAGAGTTCCCTTCAATGTCCACTTGACTCAACTTGGAATGATCTAGGAGACACACCCCAGGGACTTTCTCTGAAGGCGTTTCCAAAGTGGCTTAACTGCCCACGGAAGAACCACCCTGAATGTGGGTGGCGCCATCCTATGGGCTGCGTCCAGACTGAATAAACAGAGGAAAAGAAAAAAGAGAAACACCTAAATGACCCCACATTCCCTTCTCGACTTCCTGGCCCATGAGACGTGTGCAAACAGTCTCACCCTCCTTCCCTCGCAGCTACAAGCTACTTGGACCATGCCATGCCTCCCCATCAGGGTGCACTGCACCTTTAAGTTGTGAACGAACATAAATAAAGCCTTCTTAGTTTGCTTCTGATCAGGTATTTAGACACAACAATAATACAACATCCTACTCGGCTGATGACACAGGGAGAGAAAACTACAAGAGCCCATCCCAACTTCCCGAGCTAAGGCAGCACAAGAAACTTCAGGAAATGAGGCTCCATGTAGTCAAGCAGTAGACAGAAACCTTTCAGCCCTTCCCAGTTTCCCCTTCCTTACCCAGAAGTAATTGTCTCCAACTGTAATCTAACCTCTCTTCTCATTATTATTCTGGTAGAAAACTTAGAGAAATTCTGAGAAGTCCAAACATAGATGTCTTCTTTCTATTTTTTAAATGTTTTTATTTATTTATTTGCAAGCAGAAAAACAGAGAGAGAGAGAGACAACAGGCACACCAAGGCACAGTGAATGCCACTGTAAACAAACCACTTTGTGCATCCAGCTTTACATGGGTACTGGGGAATTGAACCCAGGCTGTTAGACTTTGCAGGCAAGCACCTTAACTGCTGAGCCATCTCTCCAGCCTGAAGTCTCTTTCTTTAAAGCTGGACAGATCCCTAGACATTGCCCAGTCTGCCTCTGCTCTTCATTTGCTAAGAGTAAAAGTTACAATACCAAAATCAGACCAATGAGTTCTTTAGTCACAAATGGCAACAGAGCTTAAAATAAGAATTCAGAGCCAGAGCTAGGTGAGGTGGCTCACTCCTGTAATCTAGCACTTGGCAGAGGCAGAGGCAGGAGGATCAGGAGTTCAAGGTCATCCTTAGCTACATAGTAAGTTTAAGGCTAGCATGGACTACATGAGACCCCGTCTCAAAACAATTTACTAAAGAGGTGGTAGAAAGAATGTTACAATTCTGTCTTCCAGACACAAAGCGGTCATGATATCCAGGCTCACCCTACCCACACAAGACCTGCATAATAATAAGTAGAAGGTGGTTTAGGCTTATCCGCGAAGCCTAAAGACCCAAGGTAGATTCCCAGTATCCACATAAGCCAGATGCCACATGCACATGGTGGCACATTTGTCTGGAGTTTGTTTGCAGTGGCTAGAGGGCCTGGCATACCCATTATCTCTCTCCATCTACCTCTCTCTCTCTCTTTAATTCTCTCTCTCAAATAAATAAAAATAAAAATAAAATAAAACTAGAAGATAAAGTAGTTGGAAAGAAGGGAACTCAGTGGAGGAGGAAGAGTGAAGGGGAAGCAGGAGGGCGTGGGAGGGAACTATAATTATGCTATATTGTCTACATGTATGGAGGTTGTAATAAAAAGTTAAATAAGGGCTGGAGAGATGGCTTAGTAGCTAAGGCACTTGCCTGACAAGTCTAAGGACTCATGTTCAACTCTTCAGGTCCCACATAAACCAGACAAAAGTGACACAAGTGTGCAAGGTTGCACAAGCACACAAGGGGGTGAACTACAGTGGCTAGAGGCCCTGGCGCCCCAATTTGCTCTCTCGCATTAAAAAAAAAAAAAAAAAAAAAAAAAAGGTCTGTTGGGCTTGCCTCGAAAAAATAAAATAAAATAAAAAGTTAAATAACAAGGGGAAAATTAAAAAATAAATTAAAATAGATTCTAGGAGCTGCATTCAAGGTGGATTCTATCTACATCAACAACTATGTAGTAAGCAGCTTTCCCTCCATGCAATCCATCCCTTTCCTCTCGTTCTCCTCAGCTGGAAACTGTGTCCCAGCCATGACATGCTAATATGGAGCACTTAGTTCCCACACTGCTTATCGCATGCTTAACCCTGTTTGCTCAGTATCACCCGTGTCTCCCTGCAGACAGTCCTTTCCTTCAGGCATCCCCATCAGCCTCTTTAGCTGCGCATTAACACAGTCCTGCAGCAGGCAGAGCAGTGACCCTGTCTGAGTTCAGAAAGTACTCTGGGGACCAGAGATGGGCCAGCCCTAGGCTGGTGAGGGTGGAGATGAGATGGCACGGCTAGCAGAGTGAGAATGAAATGTGCGGTGCTGGAGCTGTCTCACTGCAGTCTCTCTCCTTGCTCGCTCGCTCGCTCTCTCCACCACCTACAACAGACTGACCGAATGACTCGGTTCACTTTGCCTACACAAACACGGCTGTTATATTAACACTCCCCTCACTTTTGGTTAAAGAAGCTTCTCTCTTCAGATGGCGGTGACCACTGGTGTGACTCAGAAGTCACCGTAGTGCTGAGACATGACGGAGGAGTGCTCAGCATGGAGACATCTGTCTCACACCCCGCAAGGCTCAGGAACCATTGCAGAGGAGGCGGAGGCGGTGGAAAGAATGTGTGAGCCCAAGGACAGGCAAGAGGAGAGCTTATAATGCTGTCTTCCCAACACAAAGTGGCCTCTATGTTCAAGACCTCTCGGTGGCTGAACCTACCTTCACAGACCTGTGTAATAGGAGAAAAATAAAATGATGACATCAAAATAGAAGAGAGACTAGTTGGAAAAAAAAAAAGAAGGGTTTAGGGAAGGTAAGAAGGGGAATAGTGGGAGGGATTATGATCATGGTATGTTGTCTGTATTTATAGAAGTTAATAAAAAGCCTTTTAAAGGAAAAAAAAAAAAAAAAAAAAAAAAACCCACCCCATTTTTCTTTTGATTTTCAAAGTAGGGTCTCACTCCTAACCCAGGCTGACCTGCAATTCACTATGTAGTCTCAGGATGGCCTTGAACTCATGGTGATCCTCCTACCTCTGTCTCCCGAGTGCTGGGATTAAAGACATGCACCACCACTCCTAGCTCCTATAAGAAATTTTTAAAGGAAAAGAAAAACTATAGAAATAAATGGGCATAAGTATTACCCTGCAATGCCAAACATAAAAGGAGTGATTTTTTTAAATATAAATTTTATTTATTTATTCGAGCAAAAGGTGGGGGGAGATAGAGAGAGAGAATGGGCATGCCAGGGCCTCCAGCCACTGCAAGTGAACTCCAGATGCAGACCCATGTATCCCCTTGTGTATCTGGCTTAAGTGGGTCCTGAAGAATCAAACCAGGATCCTTTGGCTTTGCAGGCAAATGCCTTAACTGCTAAGCCACCTCTCCAGCCCCAAAAGGAGTGATTTTTAAACAGCATTATGTAGAAAGCCACAGTACCCAGTTTCTGTCCAATTGACACATTTTTCTTTCTATTTTTAGGCATGCTACTCTTTTTCTCAATAAAGGGGATTTAAACTTCTCTGTTACACACACAGCAGGCAAGACACTCATCTCTGGGTCATATAACAGCTACTCTGGAATCAAATTCAGGGCCCACCTGGGCTACAGAGTGAGTTCAAAGCCAGATTGGAGGACAGAGAGACTGTCCCACAATAAAAAGTAAAAGAAAAAAAAAAGAGGGCTGAGGATGGAGGATGGAGCGCCATGGCACTCCACTTGTCTGGCATGGGGGAGAGGCCTGGGTTCAGTTCCCAGTATTGAGAATAAAAGAGGATAATAAATTCAAGTAAGGACACACCATCCAAGAAACACCTGGCATAGGATTCAAACAAACAAAAGAGAAATGCCTGTCAGGCTGGGGAAATGGATTCGCAGTTAAGGCGTTTGCCTGCAAAGCCTAAGAACCCCAGTTCCATTCCCCAGGACTCACGTAAACCAGCTGCACAAGGGGGCGCACGCATCTGGAGTTCATTTGCAGTGGCTAGAGGCTCTGGCATGCCCATCCTCTCTTTCTCTCTGCCTTTCTCTCTCTCTCTCTTAAATAAATAAATAAATAAAGCCTCTCAATTCCCAAGATGTCCATGTTCTAATCTCTGGAACCTATAAATGTGTTTTCTAATTAATTAATTTATTTATTTATTGACAATTTCCTTAATTGTAGACAATATCCCACGGTACTTCCCTCCTTCACCCTCTCCACTTTCCCCTTTGAAACTCCACTCTCCATCATATTCCCCCCCTCTCAATCAGTCTCTCTTTTCATTTTGATGTCATCATCTTTTTCTCCTATTATGATGGTCTTGTACCAGGCACTGTGCCTAGATGTCCCTCAACTGATGAGTGGATAATGAAGATGTGGCACATTGGTTTTTAAGGTACTAAAAATTGTAAAGCAGAATTAAGTGAGCAGAAGGAATTAATCAACTAACCTTAAAAGTGGGAGATGGCCCCAGACAACTAGGCCCAACGTGTTGCCACCAGCCTTACACATGTAAGAGGGAGGGCAGGTGCCAGTGTGAAAGAGTGTAGCGCTGGACCCTGGCTTTGAAGATGGAGGCACTGGCTAAGTGAACCCTGGAAAGTTAGAAACGAGCCTCCCCCAGTGATGTTCCAGCAGTCAGAAAGAAGGGACACACCCAGGAAAACACCGAACATCTGTTTGTCTGGAGGGCCAGAGGGCCGGAAGGGGCAGGGATTTCTGCAGAAGACAACTGAGCGCATGCTGCGATCCCCACGGATCACTGAGGGCATGCGTGCTTTAAAATGGAGGTGGCTCAGTGAGAAAGAGTACTTATCGCTGAAGCAGGCAAGCCTGAGAGGGCCTAAGACCGCTAGAGTTCCATTCCCTGGCACCCACAAAAAAAGCTAGACTGGGCCAAATGCGTTTATAACCCATGTCCTGTAGGGCAGAGACTGGGGAATCGCTGGGGTTTACTGACTGAAAAAGGCAGCTCCAAGTCGTGGGAGAGACCTGTCTGAAAAAGACCCGTGAAGGAATGAATGATAGACCAGGTCCCCTGAGCTCTCCTCTGGCCTCTGCATGCACATCTGTGCATGCACAAGTGAGCACACACACACATATCACACATTACACACCACACCTACTCTACACACATACTCCCTCAAAAATAAATAAATAAATAAATGAAGCCATTGTCACACATGAATCATGGCACCTCCCATTCACTTAATGACACCCCAATACCCTGGACTCCCAAATTTGCGATTTGAGGGTACGGTCTTTAAAGAGATGAACAAGATAAAGCAGAGTAAGGCAGTACGGTGGATGAGCTCTAGTCTCATATGACTGACACCTGGTAAACTCGGAACCCAGGCAGACACACACACACACACACACACACACACACACACACACACGGAGAGAGCTGTGTAACAGCTGTGTAACAGCTCCCCAGAGCCTCCACAGCAATAGCTCTGCAGGTGCCTTCACTGGCCTTCTGGTTTCCTCAAACTTGAAACAAGAATTTCGTGTGTTCAAGCCACCCAGTTCCCACTTCTTTGTTCCCGCAGCCCTGATAGTTTCATACAGCAATAGAGCCTGGGAGGTGTGGGGGGGAGGGGGAGCATATGATTTCACACTGAAGCAAATACTCCATGTGCCTCAGCGAAAGGGACAAGGATCCCAAGGTGGCAGAGAGCCCGCCTGGTCCGTTTCAGGGGATGCGTGCCACACACCGCACACTTGTGTTGGGAGAGAGCCAGATCTCAGAAGTAGAAGAGACTGAGGTGGGGAGAGAGGCCTCTTTAGAGAAGGAAGTTAGCTCTCACACAAATGAAACCGGAACAAAGGGCACAAAAAGGGGATAAAGGTGAGGGAGTGACTGTAAAATAAATCATAAATAATTCAATAAATTAAATTAAGAAGGAGAGAAAAATGAGAGCAGTTTGGACAAACAAGAGAAAGCATGTAATTTGGAAGCACCCCATATAAACATCACCACAAACTGTGCCTACAAGGTAGGAGGAAGCCAGAGCGCTGGAGCCCTAGGCACTCCTCCAGAGGGCTTTGGGACCTCGGGCAGATACTCCATGCACCCTCCCTCTTTCTACACCCAACCCCTCCTAGTTGCCACCTCTCCAGGAATAAGCCGAGGGCCTCCCAGCCCAGGTATTCTCACCTAAACCATGGAGATAATTCTCCTTAACCACAGGAGTCGAAACCTGAGAGACGCTGTTTGCAAATAAGTGCAGGTGAATGCGGATTGTATCCATCCACATAAACCTCTCGGCGACCATCCACCACCAGCTCCACCCCACGCACCCCACCCCCTCTTTGTCCTCCCCACCCTCAAACCCACCCCTAGCAGCCTCGTGGGGTGCCCCTCCTTCCCTTGAACCTGCAGGGCCCAGTTGACTACCTTGCTCTCCTCTGATCCTTAGGGTTTCGGTGGGAGCTGGCCTTGGTCAGGGGGGCCAGAGAACGACGGGGCTGGGCACTGGGCAGAGCAAGGTGCGCCAGCCTCCAGCCCAGGCTTCCCGGGTGCTCCTGCCCTCTGTGGGGCGTGGCTGCCAAGCAAGAGGATGGAGTTGGGGCGGGTTCCCCACAAAAGGAAATCTGCGGGCCCTGAGGTTTCCTGGACTGACCACACACAAACCAGCAGGAAACCTCCTCTGAGAACTGTAAAAGTTGAGGCTTGTTACGGAGCAACGAGCCAGAGCGAGAGATTGCTGCTAGTGGCCCAGGTAGAGAGGTTGGAGACTCCGGGGCAGGTAAAACCCGGGCATAGCGAAGAGCACCTGCGCCACCTGCTGGCCGCTTCCCTGGCAGCTTCTCCGCGGGCGCTTGAAACAGATGCAATTGAAAGTGGCCCTTTCCGGGGATTAGCACTTCCCTGGGACACCCCCGCCTTGGCCAGGAGTTACAGGATCGAATGGACCACGGAAATCTATGAGGAATAAGTTCAAATACAAGTGCCCGAGTGGGAATCATATACTTATGATTCGGAACGCAGAAGAATGGGAATCCTTGAGACGATTCATGGCTGGGAGGATGGCCTGGCTCAAGCTACCGCAGCACTCAGGTTCTGCTAAATGCACTTTTCTCACTACGAGGTAACTCAAAGTAACCAAGCTGGTCAGCATGGATACAGCACACCTGACCCGGTGACATCCCAGAACGAAATTAACATGGGTGCAGTGGAACATGGAATATCGCGGTATTTCAGTTCCCTGGACTATTCTTGTTTGAAAAATTTAAAAGATATTTTTTCTATATTATTTATTTGCAAGCATAGAGAGATAGAGAGAAGAGAGACAGACAGGGAGAATGGGCGCACCAGGGCCTCCAGCCACTGTAAACGAACTCCAGATGCATGTGCCACCATGTGCATCTGGCTTATGTGAGTTCTGGGGAATCCAACCTGGGTCCTTAGGTTTCTCAGGCAAGTGCCTTCACCGCTAAGCCATCTCTCCAGCCCTTCCTTTGAAATTTTTATTTCCTTCAGAAAACCTTTATTATCTTCCCCTCTCTCCTTTCTTCCCCCCGCCCCACCACTCATTTTTGTCAGTCTCATGTAATCCAGGTTGGCTACATATTCACTATGTAGCAGAGTTTGGCCTTGAAATCCTGATTCTCCTGCCTCCATCTCCAACGTGCTGGAATCGCAAGCCTGGTCCATCACACCAGCTTTCAGTCAGAGCTCTTTCAGTCAGGATTGGAGCACAGGCGGAGCTCACTGGCAGTGTGTTTGTCTAGTATGTGTAAGGCTTCAACATCAACACACACACAAACTGTGCTATTGGCATCTGAAAGAATAAAAGAAGCTCTGCATAGTGTCATGTCGCTGGTAACCACAGTACTTAAAAGATGGAGGCAAGAGGATTGCCATGAGTTTAAGGTCATCCTGGGCTACATAGTGAGCTTGAGGCTAGCCTATATTATACAGTGAGAAACTGTTTCGAAATTCCAAATAAGTCACTTCTCCACCCAGCACAGCACGTACTCTCACCACCTGCCATTGTGGTGTGGACCTGATTGGGATTGGTGCAAATTCTCTTGAATGGCATACAATTAAAAAAAAAAAAAAACTATAGAGGAAGAAAATTTCCCCAACCTCGGGAAAAAGATGTCTATCAAGATACAAGAGGCATATGGAATGCCAAATGGGACCAGCGGATAAATTTCTCCACATCACATTATAGTTAAAACACTTCTCTCTCTCTCTCTCTCAAAATAAAAAATAAAAATAAAAAAATGTTGGGCTGGAGAGATGGCTTAGCAGTTAAGGCGTTTGTCTGTGAAGCCCAGGGACCTCAGTTTAATTCTCCATGTCCCACATAAGCCTGATGCACAAGGGGGCGCATATGTCTGGAGTTCGTTTGTAGTGGCTAGAGGCCCTGGTGCGCCTGTTCTCACTCTCCCCCTCTCGTTCCCTTTCTCTGTCTCTAATAAATAAATAAATAAATAAAAATAAAATCTTAAAAAATAAAAAATGTTAGGGCTGGAGAGATGGCTTAGTGGTTAAGGCACTTGCCTGCAAAGCCTAAGGACCCATATTCTACTTTCCAGACCCCATTTAAGCCAGATGCATAAAGGTGAGGCAAGAGCAAGGCCACACATGCCCACTAGGTGGCGCAAGCATCTGGGGTTCAATTGCAGTGGCTCAGGCCCTGGTGTGCCAATTTTCTCTCTCTCTCACTCTCTCTAAAACTAAAAAAAGGAAAATTAAAAACCACTAAACACAGAACACAAAGAGTCCAAAAGGTTGAGAGAGACACACTTTGCCATTACAAAAGAAAAGCCATCAGAAGAATAACAGCATATTTTCAATGGAAGTACTCAAATCACAACAACAACAACGAAAGGCTTGCAATGAGGCATTTCAATTCTTGAGAGACCACGGTTGTCAACCCAAACTACTACACTCAGGAAAATGATCTCTCTCACAATAGAAAGAGAGAAAAAAATACCACGATCAAAACAGGCTTAAGCCAGGCATGGTAGCACATGCCTTTAATCCCAGCCCTCAGAAGGCAGAGATAGGAGGATCGCTGTGAGTTCATGGCCACCCTGAGACTTCAGAGTGAATTCCAGGTCAGCCTGGGCCAGAACGAGAACCTACCTCAAAAAACCAACCAAACAAACAAACAAATAAAACAGTCTTAAGTACTAAGCCAGCTCTACAGAAGATGCTGAGTGGATTTCCCATGATGAAGAGAAGAATAAATATATTCAAGAAGCTATAGGAAGAAAAAACAATAACCAGTGAGAAAACACTTTTTAGGTAAATGAAACCAAGCACCAAATGTCACAATTTATCAACACGTCAGCATGCATTTTTCACTGGTAATTCTGAATACTAATGGTTGTTACCACCTTATCAAAAGAGAGTAACAGACTGCATCAGAAAATGGGACCCACCCTTTGGCTGCCCTCAAGAAACCTCACTGTCAGTGATAGATACCACCTTAGGGTGAAAGGATGGGAAAAGATATTTTCAGTAAATGGAACTAGGAAACAACCAAGTGTGGAGATTTTAGTATCTGACAAAGTAGACCTCAAACCTAAACAAATCGAAAGAGAGAAACAAGGTCACTTCATTCGGATCAAAGGGACAGTTCATCAAGAGGACATTGCAATGCTAAGCATATGCACACCATCCCTGCTGGACCTAATTTGATAAAACAAATTCTACTGATACAAAGTAAAAAACAAAGTACCTACACAATAATAGTGGGTGACTTCAATATCCCTCTATCATCAATAGACAGGCCACCTATGCAGAAAATAAACAGAGAAAGGAAATATTTAAATGACACCATTGATCAAACGGACCTAACAGACATTTACAGATCCAAACATTACATAATGCTGCCCATGGAATTTTCTCCCAAATAGATCACATATTAGGACACAAAGCAAGTCTCAAAAAATTGAAACAATTCCTTGTATTTTATTCAATCCCAAAGCAATAAATCTAGAAATCAACAAAACACACTACTGCCCCACAAACTATTGGAGATTAAACATTACACTGATCAAGAAAGAAATAAAAGTCAGCCAGAACTGAAAGAAAATGAAAACACAACAGGGAAGTGAAAATTCAAATTACCTCAAGATTCCATCCCATACTAGTTAGAAATAAAATCATCAAAAACAACAAATGCTGGCAAGGGTGTGATGAAAGTCCACTGCTTAGTCGCTGTTGGTGGGAGCATAAATTGATACAGTCACTATGGAAACCAGTGTGGAGATTGCCCAAAAAGTTAAAAGCAGATCTACTCCTCCTGGACATACAGCCCAAGGACTCCACAGCTCACTAGAGACACCAGCTCATTCATACTTACCACTGCACTATTCACAATAGCTCATACTAGAAATGGCCTCAACCTAGATGTCCATCAACTGGTGAATGCATAATAAAGATGTGGCACATATACACAATGGAATTTTTTTCAGCTGCAAAGAAAAAATGAAATTATAAAGTTTCAAGGAAAATAAATGGACCTGGAAAATATTATACTAGAAGTATCCCAGGAACAGAAAGACATATGCCACGTGTTTTTTATCATATGTAGATCCTGGCACTGAAGTTTTAAAGTTGTTTTCAGATACAGTAAGAATCAGTAGTAGGGCTGGAGAGATGACTTGGCAATTAAGGCACTTGTCTTCGAAGCCTAAAGACTCATGTTCAAGTCTCCAGTCCCACGTTAGCCAGATGCACAAAGTGATGCAAGCGTGCAAAGCTGCACCTATGCACAAGGGGGCATACATGTTTGGAGCTTGATTTCAGGGGATGAAGGCCCTGGCATGCCAATTCTCTCTCTCTCTCTCTCTCTCTCTCTCACACACACACACACACACACACGCACGCACACACACACACACATTGTTGTTGGGCTTGCATCAGAAAACAAACAAACAAGGAAACAAGAATCAGTAGCAGAGGTCAAGAGACTTGAAGGCCCATGATGGGGAGGGTGTTGCGGGAAGGGCCGAGCAGATTTGTAATTAGATGGACAGAATACTGGGGGTGGAAAGAGTTAAAGGAGGCTCAGAGCAGAGGGATGAAAGAAAGACAGAGGTAGGGAAGGTGTACCTGAAACTAAAGAAATAAGAATAAGCCAAATGGAAACCTACTCCTTTGTTAGAACATAAACTTTCAGCCATAAATTGTTATGGGAAAATCCCAGTGCCAGCTGGGAAACTTCCCAGTGAGTTGGCCAGGAAGATCCATGAGGCCCCTAAACAATACAAGCAATGTTCTTGCTTCCCCACCAGAACTAGAATGTAGGCCCTTATTGCTGAAGAGGAGGCCCCATGCATAGGGTTGCTAGACACTGAGAAATCAAGCTGGCATTGAGCTGGAAGCCTCCTCCCTGCTGTCTAACTGCCATAGTGCCAGAAAGTGCTATGCAGCCCGCGTGTGGGCGGGGGGGGGGTGTAGAAAGTTACCAACAGCCTTAACCATCAGGAATCCCCTGATGAGAACTGTAAGTGGCCAGCCAGGCACGGCGAGCCGATCAGTGCAATAGCGTCATGACTGTTACAGGAGTCAACAACTGTTCTCTCACTGCGTTTGAGTCCTGGCTCTTGACCTCACTGTGGCTGTCATTGACCTGAACAATATTAGGTCCACCAACATGTCATTATGGATGATGAAGAAAGGTGAAAAAAACCCATCAAAACAGACAAGGGAGTGACTGGAGGGAGGATGTGGTCCAGTACAATGGATACAGGGCCAAGAGGACAAGACAGGGTGATGGGAGAAGATTATGAGCAAAATATGTTATTCACATATATAAAAATTGTCAATAAAAAGTTTTTAAATTTATTTATTTATTTATTTGAGAGAAAGAGGCAGAGAGAAATAGAGAGACAGAGAGAGAGAGAGAGAGAGAGAGAGAGAATGGGTGCACCAGGGCCTCCAGCCACTACAAATTAACTCCAGATGAATGCACCACCTTGTGTCTCTGGCTTATGAGGGTCCTGGAGAGTCAAAACGGGATCCTTTAGCTTTGCAGGAAAAAGCCTTAACTGCTAAGCCATCCCTCCAGCCCAATAAAAAGTTTTTGTTTTTTTTTTTTTTTTTGGAGAGAGAGAGAGTGGGAGAGAGAGAGAATGGGCACGCCAGCAGCCTCTCAGCTGCTGTGAATGAATTCCAGACGCATGTGCCACCTTGTGGGCAAGCATGGTATTGCACCCTTGCATCACCTTTTTACATCTGGCTGAACATGGGACCTGGAGAATCGAATGGGCATTCTTAGGCTTAGCAGGCAGGCGCCTTAACTGCTAAGCCATCTCTCCAGCCCCAATAAAAAGTTTTTAAAAAGAAAATAAACTTCTAAAATTCTAAAATTCAATTTAAATTTACAAAAATGTAATAAAAGGTATGACCAGAATAGTCCAAATAAGTAAAAAAAAAACGAATAAGCATTTAATAAAATATAGGTTTTTACCACATTTTTTTTTTTATTTATTTTTGGATTTATGTGAGTACTGGGGAATCAAAGCCTGGGTCATGAGGCTTTGCAGCAAGTGCCTTAACCTCTAGGGAACCTTTACAGTCCCCTTTACCTCATTTTTAAAGAGAAATAATTTTTATCCATCAGTTGTTATTTTCATTCTTTAAAAAATATTTTTATTTACTTATTTGCAAGTAGAGAAGGAGAGAGAGAGAGAGAGAGAGAGAGAGAGAGAGAGAATGGGAGGGAAGGAAGGAGGAAAGGAGAGGGAAAAAAATGGGTGCACCAGGGCCTCTTGACAGTGCAAACAAACTCCAGATGCATGCACCACTTTGTGCATCTAGCCTGGATAGACACTGGGTACCTTTAACTGCTGAGCCATCTCTCCAGCCCTGTTATTTCCATCCTTTATATCATAACTCATAACTAAAAGTCAAACAAACTGAGATAATTTATTATGTAATTTCCTACTTTATCTCCTCAACCCACTAGTCTCCTTGGTAACTATAGCAATGGCTTCCTCGTTTCTGTAACTCCTGCAACATGTTGACAGATAGTGTGTGACACATCCAATTTTGTTTTAAAAACTAAACATCATCAAGGAATCATTTTAGTGCTAAAATATATAACCTTGACTATTTCAAAGAAGACAAACTATAACAAAGAGAGAAGCAAACTACCTGACAAAAAGCAGTAAAAGGAGGAAGGGTTTATTATTTCAGCCTTCAGTTCCAGATTATGGTCCGTCAGGGCAGGGAAGGGAAAGTACAAAGTGGCAGGAGCCTGAGGCGGTTCAGTGAGGAAGCCGAGGGTGCTGAGAGTGGCTGCTCAGCCAGCTCTCTCCTTTTTATATAGTCCAGAACCCCACACCATGGAATGGTTGCACCCACAGTTAAGGTGGGTCTTGCCACTTTAATGAACCCAGTCAAGGTAATCCCTGCTGGAGAGATGCTTAGCAGTTAAAGCACTTGCCTACAAAGTGCAAGGACTCAGGTTCAATTCCCCCATATCTATGTAAGCCAGATGCACAGGTAGTGCATGCATCTGGAGTTCATTTGCAGTGAAGTCCTGGTGCACCCATTCTCTTTCTCTATCAAACTCCTTCTTTCAAATCAATCAATTAATTAATTAAATATTAGAAAGCAATAGGGAAAGGTCCATTTTGAGCATTCTCTCAAGATAGTCCCTTGCAGACAGGCACAAAGGTGTGCCTGTAATTCCTCACAGGTGATTGTCGGTCCTGTCCTGTTGACAATGGAGATGACCATCGCAGCAGGTAACTGACTCTGATTGCATTTGACACCTGCTCCCACGGGAAGAAATCCATGCACAGGAATTGAAAACCTCGTTAAACGCTTAGGGCTCAGAAAGTCATAAGACCTAAGGCAGGGGTTCCACTGGAGTCTGGCTAAATGGATATGTTGTCTCCATCAAGTTGCCCCTAAATATTTATGTTTATGCCCATAGATTAGTGCTATTCTCACTTTTGGCCAAAGAAACTTCTTTTTCCAGATTGTATTGTCTACTGGGGAGGTTCAAATTGAGTTCAAGTACTGAGAATAAGTGACTGTCAAGTGTCCAGCCCTGTTACAGTCAGCTTTACATTGCTGGGAGGAACATCCAAACCTGACACACTTTATGCGAGGAAGGGATTGATTTCAAGCTTATGGATCCAGGGGAAGTTCCATTGAATGGCGGAAGAGGCTGGCTTCCATCCACACATCCAAGCAGACACAGCGGCACAAGCAAGCACGGCCAGAGCTCACAACCTCTCTGCACACCTTTGGACCAGAATTCACATCTGCCCCCCCCCCCCGTGACACACCACTTCCCCCACAGCAGGAGTCTGCCTGCTATGGGCTGAAGCTGCAAACTCAGTTTTAATAAAATACCCAAGTCTACGGGGGGACATAGATTCAAAGTACCACAAGCCCTCAACAGGACATCTGTATCACTCTTCCAAGTCTCAAGTAACACTGTGGAAAAGGGCGGTGGAGCAAGGGGAGGGTAGCTTCGGAATACTGTCTTCTAGACATAACGTAGCCATAGCCTTTCTGACCACACAACGCCTGTCCTACTGAACAAGTCACGCACAATATTGGGCCCGTCAACATTCTGTTGTGGATCTGTTGAAGGAAGAGGGGGGCAGAAGAAGGTAAGGTCAGAGAACTCTTATCAAAATACATGATGTACACATACAGAAATTGCCCAAAAATTCTTGATTGTAAAGAAAGAGAGAGAGAGAGAAGGGAAGATGGCTCAGCACCTAAAAGCACTTGCCTACAAAGCCTAATAGCCTTGTTTAAATAACCTCCAAGACATTATTTCCAGATATGGTCACAATCTGAGGTACTGGGGGTCAGTGCTTCAGCAAATGAATTTGGGGGTGTATGTGATATAATTCAGCCGACAGCTACTCCAGAAGACTGCTAGTTTAGGATTTAGGACACACACACACACACACACACACACACACACACACAAATTACTAATATATTTTTTCCTCTTTGCTTTCTTAGGAGGGGTGTGGATATGTGGTCCAGACCAGCTTCGAACTCATAACAATCCTTTTGCCACTCTTTCTGATGTGATGGGATCACAATCATGCACCCTGCCTGGTACTCATTTTTATTATTCAAGAAATTCTGTTCTCAGCCAGCAAGGTAGTGCATGCCTAGAACCCCAAAACTTGGGAGGTAAAGTCGGGAAGTTCAAGTAGGTCAGGGGCACTGTCGGTTCCATAGAGTCTGAGGCCAGCCTATGCTACATGAGACCTTGTCCCAGGAGGTAAAATAAACTTTGTCTCCTCCTCAGTGACACATGTTCCACAGTAAGCCGGCACAGAAGTCAGCCAGGACCCTGTATGTGTGCAACTGCACAAACTAGACCGACAGATGAGCACATGAAAGGGTGGAGGTATGGTAATCAAGTGGTGAATTCTAGTCTTTGGTATCACATGCTTCCACTCAATGGCCCTTTTCATAGAATACTGCTCTGCAGAAATGTGTGATCTGCAAGCTAAGCTCCCTGTGTCATGGGACCAGCATGGATCTCCATTCTGCTATAGCTTCGCAGCCCCACACTGAAAACCTGGGCGATTCTGGAGTTAGCGCATCAGATAAAATAAAATGCTTTCACAGAGCACTTTGGAAAAATTGCCAAGCTGACGAATTCTTACCATTGCTGCTGACGAGAACATCTAAATTTCAGAGGTTATATCGGCACCAGTTCCTAGTTTTTCTCAGAACCCTAAGCCGTACTATGAAAATCATTTCTCACAGGGCAAGAGGTGATTTTTCCCTTTCGACTAAACCGGATCTAGCTTCCAGAAGTTTTCACTTGTCAGTGTGTTAAAAAATCAGTATTAATCTTTACTAGCTGGGTACAGAGGTTCACACCAGTCATCTCAGGCATGAAGCATAATTATCACAAGTTGAGGACAAACTGGGCTACTTAGAAAAGTTCCAGACCGAGCTAAGGTGAGACCCTATCTCAAAAACAAAAATTTCTTTGTTTTGCCAAAGGCAAAACTAACTCAACAGTTGCAACTTTGCAATGAACCAAGTGCTCGGTAAAACTGTTCAGTTGCTTGACATCAAGCCTTGGCACATAGTAGGCAGCCAACATCACTGCTTACACATAGTAGGCACTTAAAACTTTAAGCTGGTGGTGCTTTCTAATAGCTGCTCTATGTTAAAGTGCTTGCCTGCAAAGCCTAACGACCCAGGTTCAATTCCCCAGGACCCACGTAAAGCCAGATACACAAAGCAGTGCATGCATCTAAAGCTTATTTGCAGCATCTGGAGGCCCTGGGGTGCCCACTCTCTCTCTGTTTCTCTTCTATCTCTCTCACTGCTTGCAAACAAATACTTAAGTGTTATAAAGGGACAAATGGGTTGGGGAGATGGGTCTGTGGATAAAGTGCTCGCTGTGCAGCTCTGAGTACATGAATTCGTATCCCCAGACCCCATGTAAAAGCTGAAAGCTTTGTAATCCCAGTGTGCCTATGGTGAGAAGGGACAGTGAAATACACTGTGGGGCTGGAGAGATGGCTCAGTGGTTAAAGGTGCTTGTTTATGATGCCTGATGGCCCGTTAGATTCCTTAGTACCCATGTAAAGCCAGATGCACAAAGCAGTGCATGCATCTGGAGTTTGTTTATAGTGGCAGGAGAACCTGGTGTGTTCATACTTTCTCTGCTCACAAATACATATCATTCATATATACATATATATATGTACATATATATTTTTTTATTTTTAAGGAACAGGTTAATTGTTTGCCTAAGGGGACTGGAATATTTTTATACCTTTGACTATTTTGCTCTTCTTCACATTGCCAATTTTTAAGGAATTTCTTCAACTTAGAAGAAAACGCAAGGTTCATTCGCCTCTTACCTACTTGCTATTTTTTTAAAAAATATTTTTATTTATTTTAATACAGAGAGACTGTGGGCATACAAGAGCATTGCCACTGCAAACAAACTCCCAATGCATGCACTATGTTGTGCATGGGTACTGGGAAATCAGACCTGGGCCAGCAGGCTTTCCAGGCAAACAAGGAAAGCCATCTCCCCAGGTCTTTTTCTTTAAAATAGTTTTATTTATTTATTTGAGAGAGGGAAAGAGGGAGGGAGGGAGGAAGAGAGAGAGAGAGAGAGAGAAGGGGAGGGGAGAATGGATGTGCCAGGGCTTCTAGCCACTGCAAAGGAACTTCAGATGCACACGCCACCTTGTCCATCTGGCTTACGTGGGTCCTGGGGAAACAAACCAAGGTCCTTTGAATTTGCAGGCAAGCGCCTTAACCACTAAGCCATCTCTCCAGCCCCTCCTCAGCTCTTTTTTTAAAAAGTATTTTTTTCTTGAGAGAGTGTATAGATGCACTAGGGCCTCTTGCTGCTGCAAATGAAATTCAAACACACGTGCCACTTTGTGCATCTGGCTTTATGTGAGTAATGAGGAACTGAACCCAAGCCAGGAGGCTTTGCAAGCAAGTGCCCTTAAACACTGAGCAAGCAGTCCTGCTTGCTGCTTAACGTGTTCACTGTGCCCAGAATGTTCAATCCAGAAAGATTAATTTGCCCCCTGCCCCAGAATTCCATGCTCCGTCACTTTGTCATATAGTGGGTGTCTTCAGATCTAACTTAATTGAAATAACACGTCCCCTTAGTTATACCAGTCTCTATCCTCATGTGTTTTTTTCCACAGATGAATATGGTAATGTCTGCCATTTAACTCTTGCAACAAGGGCCGGCAGGCACTTCATCGGAGATACAAAATGTATAAAGACCAGATCTAAGTATTGATACAGCACCAACGGGGTCTGCTGTCAACTTGGGCGCCATCCCCAGCACGTGGAAATTTGTAGTGTGGTTGAGCAGCACCCCCAAACCTGTTTCCGGAAAGGCATGGATTTTGGGAGCCCTGCAGATCAGAAATACCTGGGGAATCAGTGTTGGCTCACACCTATAATCCCAGCCCCACGGAGGCTGAGGCAGGGTTGCTAACAGTTGGAGGCCAACCTGAGCGATACTGTGTTTCAAGCCAGGCTTTTCATTTGAGAACAACGCAGCCTAAGTCTTCACAAACCATGTACCTTGTCTGAGGTGTCACAAGCCATCCAAGGAATACACGTGTGGTTATATGCAAGGAACACACACACGTGTGGTTATATGCAAGGAACACACACACGTGTGGTTATATGCAAGGAACACACACACGTGTGGTTATATGCAAGGACTGTCCCCATCCTTTCTGTGTGAAGGATTTGGGAAAGCGTGGGTTGTGGTGTCGGAATCACCGGACAATTGAATACTAGTAAAACATGGCAGTTGGGTGCTGCCAGCCTCAGACGCAAAGCTCAAGGACATTAAAACTAGCCCAGCATTATTGTACATGAAAAGTTACAATGCACCGGAAGCTGCTGACAAGGCCACCAGCTGTTGATGGGAAGGTCACTCAGGTGGGACACACGGCCAAGACCGCATGCCTGCTCCCAGCTCAGGGTGAACTCGACGCTCAGTTGCACGGTTCAGCGACACACAGCTTTCCATGACCACAAACTCACAGCAAAATTCATTAAGTGGCACTAATTTGCCTGTGCTTGGCCTTGCTTTTAATTGTAACCACGGCAACAGAGTGACGCAGGGAGAGGAGGCACATAGAAAAATACACCCCAATCACGCTGTGTCCTTCCAAGGGTAAAAATTTTATTTTTGAGGAACCTGTGACTGCACATTTTCAGAGAGAGCTATATAATAAAGCAAAAACATTCTCCTCCCCTCATCCTAGAAATAAATAAGGGCATAAGATTTCTTAAATCATGACACTTTAAAGTTTAGCACCAGCATCCAAAATGAACAACAAAAAAAGGAAAAATGCATTTTCTATTTACTTCGGATTTCTTTGGTTGGGGTTCTCCCATGTGGCATTAATATTTCTTCTTTCAAATTCTTATTACCAAAACAGTAAAAAAAACCAGAAAATAAAATATAAAGCTAGTGGTTGCTCAGAGTGGGGAGGCTGCTCTCCTGCGCCTGTGCCAGCGCGCCCTCCCTCCCGGTGGTAGTGCCAGGCCTGCCGACGGCTTCCCGGGGCAGCTGTGATTTTCTCAAGAGGAACGGTGACGCTCCAGTGTCCAATCTTGGTTAGTCTTCCACTTTATTGCTTAGATGTCTCTTTGGTGTTTAAGGTCGTGGGTGTGCTTTTTGCCTTATTTTTGAATGGTTATTGATTCTTTAGGTCACCTGGAAAACATTAGAACTGAACTTAGCAAGAGGGATAAAATGACCGCAAGTTAGAATAAAAAAAGGCAAATATTATTTTCGTGTAGTTCAAAGCACAGTATTCCAGAGGCTCTAAAACAAAGTCTGTACATTTTATGCAGATTTTCAAACCACATGTTGTGATGAAAATTCTTACTTTTTTAATAAATTATTTTATAAATCAGAAAAGTCAGTACACAATATTCCCTTCCTTCCATTTGTTTATTTATTGATTGACTGATTCATTCCATTCATTCTTTTTTTTAAATTTTGTTTTTTTTTGGGGGGGGGTTGAGGTAGGGTCTCGCTCTAGCTCAGGTTGACATGGTCTCAGGGTGGCCTTGAACTCACGGTGATCCTCCTACCTCTGCCTCCCGAGTGCTGGGATTAGAGGCGTGCGCCACCACGCCCGGCTCGTTCATTCATTCTTGTTTGAGACAGGGTCTCATGTAATCCAGGCTGGCCTCATCTCTGTATGCAGTTGAGGATGACCTTGAACTCCTGATCTTCCTGCCTCCAACTCCCTAGTGCAGGGATTATAGTTAATGCGCCATGGTGCCTGACTCCTGGACAGCTTTAGGAACAATACTTACTGAAAAGCAATGACCATTTTCCAGTGGTTAATATACAGCTTTGAGTCAGTCTGTGCAAGTTTGATGGGAGCTATGCCTAGGACACACCGTCCATGCTGCCCAGAGAAATATCACCACTGCCAGGACCTCAGTGTCTGGTAATCCCACAGCTCTGCATTTCAGAGAGGGCTAATAATAACCTAAGATTGCATGAAACGACTGTTTGAAAAATAGTGTGGACACACAGGTTTTACAAACTCACATCCACAGCTAAAAAATGATAATAGTAATAATAATTGAAAACCAACCAGAAGCTTAAGTCTTAACTAGAAGGTGAAAGGCTCAGAATGAGCTAGGCTTGGAGATACACACCTGGAACCCCCGCACTAGGGCCTAATTTTGAGGCTAGCCTGGCCTATCAAAGTGAATTCTTAGGCAGGGCGATGAAGTAAGACACTGTCTCAAAAAACAAGAGAAATAAAATGAAACTAAGCAGAGCTGAAGAGATGGCTCAGCAATTGAGTGCTAGCTGCTTAAGCACAAGGGTCTGAGACCACCTGAGTTTGACTCCCTAGGACCTACATACAAAGCTGCCACACACATCTGTAACCCCAGTTCATGGGGGCCAGAGACCAGAGAATCAGGGAGACTCACTGACCAGAAATGACAGCGTTGGGTTGAAGGAGAGACCTCGTGTCCAGAAAGCAAATGGGCAAGAGAGAAGAGCACCTGAAATTCTTCACTGGCCTCTGTACACATGTGCCCATCTGCACACACATGTGCAGACACCACACACAGAATGCCATTACTACTCATATGCTATATACACACTTGCAAACAATATTAACAAACAGGGCTGCAGAGATAGCTCAGAGGTTAAAGGCACTTGCTTGCAAAGCCTGCAGGCCCAAGGTTCAATTCCCCAATGCCCATGTAAAGCCAGATGCACAAGGTGGCGCATGCACCTGGAGTTTATTTGTAGTGGCTGGAGGCCCTGGTGTCACAACTCTCTTTCTCTCTATCTGCCTCTTTCTAAGTAAATGAATAAATAAAATATTTTAAAAAATTAAAAGGCAAATGAGCAAAAAGAAAAACTCAGAGCTGGAGAGATGACTTAGCAGTTAAGGCGCTTGCCTGTGAAGCCTAAGGTTCCGGGTTCAATTCTCCAGATCCCACGTAAGCCAGAAGCACATGGTGGTGCATGCGTCTGGAGTTCGTTTGCAGTGGCTAGAGGCCCTGGCACGCCCATTCTTACTCTCTCCCTCTCTCTCTATTTCTAATAAATAAATAAAAATAAATCTCAAAAAAAAGTTGTTCCTAACAATACCATGCTTAACTAATAAACTGGGAAAAACAAAGACAGAACTTGATGCCTTTAAAAACAACAACAAAACTCAGAATGTAATCAACTATAGCATATAAACTCTTAAGATTAGCTCTGTAAATGGGTTGGTCTTATTAGAAATATTCTGACCTTCATGAATAAAATGTAGAAAAAATAATGATGAAAACGAGCTAATTTTCTTCCCTTTTTTGTATGCGTGTGTGTCCTCATGTGCTCTTGCAATGTGTGTGTGTGTGTGTGTGTGTGTGTGTGTGTGTGTGCATATGGAGGCCAGAACTTGACGTCACAAAACAAACATTGGTTTTCAATGGAAAGAGGGAAAGAAAAGGCATCTTGTTTATTCTGTAGATCACTGTGTCTCCTACTGCTAAGACTAGGTTCTCGTGAAACTTTAAAATGGTTAAACTGAGCTTGGTATAGTGGTGCGCGCCAGCCTTGCAGGCACTCGGGTGGACTGTGAGTTCATGGACAGCCTGGGCTGCATAGAGAAAGACTTTATCGAATACTACTACTAATAATATTAGGTTGGCCCGTAGGTTCCAGAACAGCATTGGTTTTCCTGAATTGTCTGTCAAGCAGGCATGGTGGACACATGCCTCTAACCTCAGCACTTTTGGAAGACTGCTCCCAGTCTGAGGTGAGCTAGGCTACACAGTGAGTACCCAAGCTACAAAGAAAGACTGCCTCAAAAAAGGAAAAAAATCACAACATTAACAGCAAAAATACAAACAAAATTAAAGCTGCCTGCCTAGAAAAAATAATACTATCAAATCTGCATCTCATTTTGTAGATCAAAACTTATCAAATACAGATAACCACAAGAACTGATTTATTAGCCCTCCCAGCCCTGCCAACCACCGTAAAGATCATGGAGACAGGAGGCTGGCACAGACTAATCACAGCTGGGCCTCTGTTGAGAACCCAGTGGTGGGTGGCACTTGCCATGGCTTACCCTGCTGGTGGTGAAGGTGCCTGCGAGCCGGGGTCACTCGGCACTTCTCTGCTCCGTAGTCGGAGCAGAGTTCTCAGATGCTACTTCACCTGCCTTGGCCTAAAACACAAAGAAAAACCAGAAACAAGTTTGATCAGATGACGGCCCAAGTTTAAGGCAAAAGTTCTCAAAAGTGATTTTTGTTTTTGCCTGAGGAAGAAAAATGACAGTGCGAATTTTAACTCAGTGTGTGCATGAGTCAGCGATTAAGTGCTGCACGAGAGAGTGACTTCTAAACGGCCAGTAAATCCCACTATTTCCAGAGTCCCTCTGTCAACCAAGTGCTGTCCTTCACCATGATGGCTCCCAGGCCCTGGAAGTAAGTGTACTTCCTTAGAGAATGTGACAGAGCGCAATTCAAGTTGTGTGTGGGGCCCGGCATCCTCTATGTCCGGTTGTCATGCATACGGCCAATACCATTCTTAGAATGCAGAAGGTGACATAATCAAGGGTGACCTTACCTCTTTGCCATCTTGGGAAATAGAGTTCGGTGGACGGGGGCGACGCCTATAGTTGTAGGGACGCCGGAATCCACGGCGAGGCGGCTGGTTCGGACCACTGGCCGCTTGCTGATTCTCTTTATCTTCAGTCTCCCCGTTAGCAGGGGCGGGTCGTGGGCGAGTTGGTCCCCTAAAGGAGAGAACACAAACCACAAGAGAGCAGGTGTGGTGGGGACATAGGGTTGTTGTTGAAGATCCAAGTAATCCCTACTTCCTGCTAGAATGAGCCACAGGTGGATTCATCACAGAGGGAACCACGGTTTGGTGAGAAATCTAACTTCTCCATTATTTTCTTCCTTCAATGGGGCACTGATCTGTGGTGAATGGACACAGAGAGAACATACACGATGCTATCTGAGCACACGGAGACGTTCTAAGGGTAGGAAAATGGACAAAGAAGGGTGTTCTGGGAGGTGCCCACTATGTACAGAGGGGCTGAACATGGACAGATAGCCACGAAGCCCGTGCTAGGCTGTTTTCACATGAGACATGTGCTTTCAGTGCTGACTCTGGGAAAGCAGTGGGTGGAGAGATGGGAACTGGCTGAGCTGCTTCTATGAGGTTGACGAAGAGCTCAAAGGGTCCCAGGGCCCCGTGACTAGGGAGCACGGGGTCTCGTCTCTGCTTCTACGTGTTACTCCAAAAACTGCTGCTGAACGTCCTTAGTAATTAATCATTCACAGTCACAACTAAAACTGGAACCAGCCTTTGAGGAAGCAGGAAGTAGCTGATATAAATCCTTTCCCAATATATTTATTTTAACTTCTCTGTAAATGTCAAGGTACAGGTTGAGGGCTCTTAATCTGAAAACTGAAAACTTGAGACCGTCAAAACCTTTAACACTTTGTGTTGGGTACAGCGGCTCAGGCCTTGGAAGGCTGTAAGACTGTGAGTTCGAGGCCACCCTAGGTTATACACTGAGGTCCAGATCAGCCCAGCTAGAGTGAGACCCTACTGCCAAAAAAAAAAAAAAAAAAAAATTAACGCTCTGGAGCATTTCAGATTTGACATTTTCACATGAAGATTTCCAACCAGGATACTCCAAAAGCTGAAGGACTGTGAGACAGGGAACAGTTTTGGTGCCCAATCACGTTAGACTGGGGGGAGGTGGCAGCTTGCAAGATACGCACCATATAGGAAATTAGTTCTATTTCTCCACTTACCTTGAGGGTTAATAAAAAGAACTAGCAAGCTTGGAATAAGAAAACCTTCACAAGATCTCAGGGCGTCTAACCCAATTGAGTGTTCACGAGAGAGAAAGCCAATTAAAGGGTCACTCTTTCCCTAGCATCACCTTTGGAAGTGCTGACATTCAGGGTTTACGGAGGGCTCCCTGGCCATCGCTGTGCCCGCTGTCTTAGATGCACTGGCACACATCTTCTTGCGACTACACAACGGTTTACAACATCCATTCGGACAGATCCAGGGGCCACAGCCTGAAGTCCAGAAACTTGACAAAGAACATATGGCTACTAGATTTCCAAGTAGAATTTAAACACAGGCAGTGACTCATGGCTCCATGCACCCTACAAAGACTACATAAGTTATCAAAGTATCCAGTGACAGAATGATCCACTGTTGCCTACCAACCAATGTCTGTTCATCCCATTTAATTTAATAAAAGAAAGAAGTATTAAGCCAGGCATGATGGCAAACCTGTGACCTAACAATTGGGAATCTGAGGCCTGAGGCAAGGGGACTTCAAGGTCGAGGCCAGTGAGAGCTACATAGAAATCTAAAACAAGACTAGGCTACACAGTGAGACCTTGCTTAAAGAGAAAAAAATTAGGCCTGTGGTCAAAGCGTCCACATCTTCCAATTATCCGACAAACACACAAAACAGACCTCTGTCCCTCGGGAGACCTGCGGCGGGCTGCTCCGTGTGGGAAGCATTGCATACCTGCGGAACCTTGGGCGGTAGGTTGGGTTTCGATGAAGCGGAGGCTGTGTTCCCTCGGGGACACCGTCCTTCATGTCTCCAATCTCACCGGCCTAGAGGGCGATGAGAGCTGCAAGTGAGCTTCAGGCACAGGGCGAAGAGGAGCAGAGCACACAGCTATGTTCAGAGCTGGCTTTAGCAAGTGAAAACCAAGCTGTTTCATTACAAAGCTGGGTGCCCCCACTTACACAAGCCCATTATAGACTTGGTAGATCTTTGTGAACTACAAGAAGGGAGAACTCAGTCCTGCTGGAATAGCCTTTTACCTTTTTAATTTTTTTTATTATTTTATTTATTTTTATTTATTTTTGGAGAGAGACACAGAGAGAGACAGACAGAGAGGGAGAGACAGACAGATAGAGATGGGCGCACCAGCAGTCTCTCAGCTGCTGTGAAGGAAATCCAGATGCGTTCGCCCCTTGTGGGCAAGTGTGGCATTGCACCCTTGCATCACTTTGCATCTGGCTAAACGTGGGTCCTGGAGATTGGAACCGCTGGAGATTGGAGCCAGGTTCTTAGGCTTAGCAGGCAGGTACCTTAACCGCTAAGCCATCTCTCCAGCCCCAGCCTTTTGCCTTTTAACTTTATTTCACATTAATTTAACATTCTGAAATCTGACACTTCTGGTACCTTAAAGAAAATCCACCTCTGGTGCTGGGGCTGTGGCTTGGTTAATGGAGCTCTTGTCTAGTGTGTGCAAAGCCCTGGACTCCGTCACCAGTGCCAGTATTCCTACTGCTAATAATAGCAGTTAATAACCGTCTTCTGGCTTATAAATGGAAGTGGAAGAATATTCTACATTTCAGCAATGTGACCTGCCCAACTGTTCAAACTAAGACCCACTGACTTCATATATTGGCTTCACCTTAGCACCATTACAACTTCCTACAGGATATCCAGTTTTAACCATACGTTGCACAAGAGAAGCAGCTCAGGGGTAGAATGCCTGTCTCCCTGTGCAAGGCCCTGGCTCCAGTCCCAGCACAGCTCAAAAAACAAACCAAAACAAAGCAAATTTTAACCACACCTTCACTTCTGGTCTCTTCTTCTCACAGCTTTTCCATCTTCTTGGGTCAAATATAACATGTACATACATACGTATGTGTGTGTGTGTGTGTGTGTGTGTGTGTGTGTGTATGCTTTGTTTTTTTCCTGGAGACAAGTATTACTATGTAGCTGTGGCTACAAATACGTGATCCTCCAGCCTCAGCCTCCCCAGTGCTGGCATCACAACCATATGCCACTACACCCAGCTTAACAATACTTTGATGATAAATTTATTTCAATATGGGAGAATAAAAAAACTTAAACAAGCAAACAACTAAAACCACTTCACCAATAATCTCTGGAATTCTTTTTTTTTTTTTTTTTGGTTTTTCCAGGCTACCTGGAATTCACCATGTAGTCTCAGGGTGGCCTTGAACTCATGGCAATCCTCCTACCTCTGCCTCCCGAGTGCTGGGATTAAAGGCGTGAGCCACCATGCCTGGCTAATCTCTGGAATTCTTTACAACACAGGCACATCACAGTGAGCTTTTGCTTTTTGCAGAACTGACACCCCTGCCCAGGTATGGTGGCACACACTTCTAATCCCGGCACTTGGGAGGAATGATGCAAGAGGGTCCCCAGGAGTACGAGGCCAGACTGGGCTTCAGAGTGAGACCCCGGCTGGGAGAACAAAACCAACAAGTAATATCCTTGTTCCTTCTCAGGGTGAAATATCATCCTTCATTAGGAAAGGAGAAAAGAGAAAATTTCAATTTCCATCAAGCTACCAACCTCCCTATGCTGGCACATGGTTTCTCCTCCTGTGTTCCCCTAGGTGAGGGGCTCAGGCCCCATCCTAACATCTCTGACAGTGGGCTAACCCTTCTTACCCGCTCAACTCCTTCAGTACACACACACACACACACACACACACCTTTACTCCATTCTTCTTACTAAGGCATACAAACAAGCTAAAAGAGCTGCCATCCCTTTCATATTTAGGAGCTTTTTTTGGGGGTGGGGGTGGGGAGGAAGACAGATAGAGATGGGCGCACCAGCAGCCTCTCAGCTGCTGAGAACGAAATCCAGATGTGTGCGCCCCCTTGTGGTCAAGTGCGGCATTGTGCCCTTGCGTCACTTTGCATCTGGCTAAACGTGGGACCTGGAGATTGGAACCATTGGAGATTGGAACCAGTGTTCTTAGGTTTAGGAGGTCAGGCACCTTAACTCCTAAGCCATCTCTCCAGCCCCCCTTTCATATTTAAACAAACCGACATGAAGGTTGCAGGCACAGAATCTAATCTTCAGATCCCATTCTAACTTTACCATTTTGGCTGAGGCAGAAAGCCCTGTTTAGAATCACGTACCAAACTGACTTGTCTTTCTTATGGGTTGTAAGGTTTCGCCAAACTTTATATGGCTGTTATGACCTGAGCAATGAAAAATAAAAAATTACAGGCCAGCTACCCTGTGAAATACCCTGCAATTTGGATTCTTTGCTGTTTCTTGGCCATCACATATAACTTACGCACCTTGGGCAGGAAGAGCAAAGAGTGAGTGGCAAGCACTGTTCTCCGTGTGGTGGCTTCAGTGTGCACCACGAGACGCCTCCCTCTGGAGAATGATGCAGGCGTCGGTACCGGGCTCTCTGTGACACATTTACTTTCCCCCATTTCCTTTTTTGAATTTTTACTTATTTACTTGTGTGTATATAGGCATGCCAGGGTCTCTTGCCGCTGCAAACCAACACCAGACAATTGGCTTTACGTGGGAGCTGAACTTGGGCCAATAAGCTCTGCCAACAAGCACCTTCAAATACTGAAGCATCTTCCCACTCATCCCTCTTTCTCATTAATTAATTACTATTTTATAAGCGGTACTCCCAGTACCTGCACATATCCTCATCAGATCTGTCAATATGCTCATTTATTTATTTATTTATTTATTTATATCTGTATGGACTCGTGGCTTCTATTTTATTCAATGAGCTGTAATCTGTTACTATCATCAGGCACTGGGAAGCTCTTGAAGCTGGCTCATGGCCTCTTGACATGTCTCCAACATTCTTCTGACTACTTCCTGGCTTTCTTTTGAGTACATCCCAGCACAAGATGTTCAAGGCTTGAATTTGCTCTGCCCCAGCTCGGAAGTCAATCATTTCTGCAAGGAGCTTCTTCCTGTTGAAGAGGTGTACTCCGAGAAACAGCGCAGCAGACTATGGGATGCTTAAACGCTACTAGAGCGTCCCTGTTTGCAGGTCTTTCAGTAGACAGCACTAAAGAAATATGTGAACACACACGTGCGACGCAGTGTGTGTGTGTGTGTGTGTGTGTGGCACATGTGGATATCTACCTTGATCTGACATTCCAGGTATGTTTAGGGGTAAGTTCTTCATATGGTAAGGGCCAGGTGAGGGGGTGGGGAGAACTCACCACTGTAAAACAAATCAGGAAATTATCTTACTGTGGGGTCCCACACTCATCTACATTTTTTTTGAGCTATCCTTTACAGATACATTAGCTACAGAAAAACTACTCCCACTATTTACAACCATCACAGAAAACTCCTCAGAGGATATATAATTTCTATTCCCACTTACTACCACATTCTAACCACATTTGTCCCCACCACAATACATACTGCCCTCCAACTTATCAAACCCAATGATCAGTTCTCAGTCTAACTCGCTCTGCTTTTCCACATGGAACACGTTTCCTTCCTGAAGTACCTTCTCCCTGTGATCTTCCCCACTGTCCTCTGCTACACAAGTTTGGATTCTGGCATGTCCTAGCACCCTGTCCTATCGCTTCTCACCCACAGTCACTTCGGTTAACCCCGTTCTGTCCCACGGCTTGAAGACACATGTTCTATGACTGCAGCGTTCACCCTTCAGTCCTCCTTCCTTGCTCATGCCCTGCTCTTGCCATTCTTGGAGCCACCTTTTCTGGTACCTGAAAGTCACTTGCTTCTCTTCTCTTGTCAAATTGTAAATTGGGTCACATCCAAGAGTGCACCTTCCAAACCTCGTCAAGTGTGTCCAGGACGCACTTTTCTGCCTCCCACCACTTCATAACCTCCTTATTTTTTGTCTGCCAACTTTGAGTTTCTATTCAAAAGGCAAATTTTAAGGTGGGGAAAAGACCTCCAAATGATTCCCTCTTTCTCCTCAAACCCAATCTTTTGGTATTCTTCTACTTGCTTAAGTCCACAGAGGCCTCACTGACCCCACATGACCTATTTGTGCTATCCTCAAAGGCTGAACCAAGTTGAAAACATTTCCTGACTCTGGCCACTTACCCCTCACTTCTACTGGCAGCTGGTGGCTGACCCCCACTCATCTATGCCCTGGGAATCTGCAGTGGCCTGGGTCTCCCCTACTTTGCTATCGCCCCCCTATCGACTGGTATCCATAGAACAGTCTGGTAACCACATGTTCATCTTTGTTGAGAGCCCTCTCCCTGGCTTCTCATGGAATCTAGAGAAAGATACAGGAACTACTGTGCTTTAGCAGCCATGCCCCCCACCACTGCAAGACTTTATCCTAATCACCCCCTTTTCTGCATTTACACCATTCCAACCACATGAGACCGTGTTTACTTCCCAAGCAAGCTAACAAGGCCTGGCAGAAGATGCAGTGAGCATGTGCAAAAGCTGACAGCCTAACTGGAGGAGGGAGGTACAAAGCACTCATGGAACTTCAATCAGTCTTCTACTTCATGCCCATGGCAACTTAGGCAATGTTTCCTCATTTTGAAAAGCACAGTTCATTTGTAAGAAACAACACAAGTGTTGGGACGGAAGCTACTGTTACTTTCATGGCTATAAAAAGACAGAATGAGGGCTGAGATCAAGCATCTGCCATTTGGAAAAGCCAAAGAAACGTCGCTCCCTTCCCTCTCATTTTTGTTCTTCTCGGCATGTGTATGTGTGGTATGGCGAGTCTATGTATAGTATATGCACACGTGTGTATACCTGAGGGGGACAGAGAACAATGTTTTCTTTCGCATTGTTCCCTTGAGATGCAGCCTCTCACGGAACCTGGTGTTGTCATTTTCCAGTGAAACTGGTTGACCAAGGAGCACCAATGGACCTCCTGCCTCTGCCCCTCACCAGACTTGGGCTACAGCTGTGCCTGACCACACAGGGCTTTTTCCATAGGAGTGAGGGGTTGAACTCAGGCTTTTAAACTTGCTCACCAAGTGCTCCTACCTGTCGAGCCATCTCTTCAGCCCCTTCCAGCAAGCAACTGCTTTTTTAAACACAAAGAGTGGGCATTACTAGTTCAGTGGATTCTACTTAATTTTCAAATATGTGCAACAATTACACTTGAAAATGGAAATCATTTATTTGGCCACCAATACTTATGACTGAACATTTTACCAACACCACTGGCCCAGATCTCACCTACTGCATCCAGTAAATTTCACTCAGTGGTCGAGATATCAGAATATGTCATTAAAACCTTTTCTAGGGCTGGAGAGATGGCTGAGCAGTTAAGGTGCTTGCTTAAGGACCCATGTTCTGCTCTCCAGATCTCACGTAGGACAGATGCACAAAGGTGAGGCAAGTGCAGGGTCGCACATGCCCACTAGGTGGCACAAGCATCTGGAGTTCAAATGCAGTGGCTGAGGCCCTGGTGTGCCAATTCTCATCCTCTCTAAAAAAAAAAAATTAAATTAAAAGAAAAACCTTTTCCATTTGATTTTAATATTCTTAACTGCTCTAAAGATTGACTTTGACCTGTTTTATTTTTTGGCCTATGTGTATGCACGTTTGCACAGTGGTCAGAGGCTGACATTTGGTATCTCCCTCAATCATTCTCTCCTTTATTTATTTTTTATTTATTTATTTTTTATTTATTTATTTTTTTTGGTTTTTCGAGGTAGGGTTTCACTCTAGTCCAGGCTGACCTGGAATTAACTATGTAGTCTCAGGGTGGCCTCGAACTCTCGGCGATCCTCCTACCTCTGCCTCCCGAGTGCTGGGATTAAAGGCGTGCGCCACCATGCCCGGCTTCTCATTTATTGAGGCAGGGTCTCTCACTTGAATATAGAGATGGCCGACAAGGCTAGTCTAGCTAGACAGTTTGCCCCAGAGATCCTGTCTTGGTCTCTGAGTGTTGGGATTGCACACACAGTTGTTGGCATTTATGTGAATGCTGACAGTCCGACCTCCAATCCGCTTGCTTATGGGATCCATGCTTTATCCACTCAGCCATTCCCCTCAGCCCGACCTTCACCACTCTAAAAGCATATTACATTGCTAATCTTTAAAGCTGCCTATTTATGTGAAACAACTTTTACAATTTTCCAGTGCAGAACAGGTCGGGTCACAGCACAGATTAAAAACAAATGCATACAGTTCTGTGTTGAGGGCCACCCATGCTCAAACTGAGTCTTTGGTGAGCTTTGGCAAATCATGTTCCACTGGCATTAAGGAAACCCTGGGTTCAGAACTTGCAGTTCCTAACATGAAATTCAGTCTTCAAAGCATAATGTAAACGCTAATGACCAGCAAGATTATCCCGGGAAGGCACTAAAAACCGGCTGTCCCCATGCTCATTTCCTAGAAGCCCAGAGTGTTGCCCTGAAGGGACTCTAGGTGGGTCCTGAGCTCTGAGTGTACTTGTTATTTTTAGCTGTCAGGGGCAGCTGCTGAACAGTAGAAGGAAGAAAACCCAATGTAGAAAGAACGGTGGTCATGATGGGACACAATCAAAACATTCCAGGGGGCACGGTAGGGTGGGGAGATCAACGACACTGAGGAGGAAAAGGCTATGGATATTAAGAAAATCCTCAGGGCCTGTTCCCCTCGCCCCCAGTCAAGCTTTCCAAGTTCCTGAGATCTGCCATATTTTCAAGCAACAAACTCCACAGTGGTGTCTGCGGGACCCCTTCCGCACCTGAGGAGCTGGGCTACACCTCCATAAACTGGACACTTCTGAAAAGCATTCCATGCCTGATTAACAGCTGAACAGCTGAGTCTCTCGAGAACTCTGCTTCCCCCAAACTTCAGGTAACAAGCAACAGCGACAGGATTCAGGTCCAGCCTCCTTTGACTTCTGAGTCCAAGCTTTTGCACACACCAGCTGTCACTCTCGGTAGTCCAGGCTAGCCTTGGAGTCTGACTCCTCCTCTACAGCCTCCCAAATTCTGGGACTGCAGGCCTGCACCACCGTGTCTGCCTTACTTCTCTTACCACGCACAAACCACAAGCCCTACCCTCCGGTCCCGCAGGATCGGTATGGCCCATATGGCATCCTTCTAGAGATGTTTCTAGAATGAGTGCCTGGAAAAAGCAGAGAGAGGGTCTTGCCTCAGCTTTTGTAGCATCTGGAAGCCACAAGCAAGGTGTCACTTCCCGCCGCAGCTGGAGTTGGAAGAGGAGGAGGCACTGAAGGATGGAAGGAAGGGTGAGGGCTGCGAAGGAGAAGGCCCAGGCGCACCTTTACCTGCGTTCTGCTGGGATGGGCAAAGACCGGCGCTCGGCGCTGGTCAAAGGTCTGTCCCACGTGGTAAGGCGGGAACCGCCGCTGCTGCCGGTACTGGGGGCGATAGTGGGGGCGGCGCAGCTGGCTCCGGGCCCCGGGGAAGTGCCCGTCCGCAGCAGGAGGCTCAAATCCTTCACTGCAGCCGCTCCCTTCCTCCTCCTCCTCCTCCTCCCCAGCGTACTAGCGAAGCAAAGAAACAGAGGTTCAGAAGGCAAGAACCAGAGCACCACTCAGGAGGAGGTGTCACCCACATGGACATCGCCAAAGACAACAACCCCCAACTCCCCTTCACTCTGCAGACAAAATGCATCTTAAGGCCAAGATCCCGGGCTGAGCTGCAAGGAGCGTCAAGGAGCCAGTGCTGCTCACGTCCCCAGCAGCACAAAGCAAAAGCCACCAACACTTTAGCAGACACTGCGCTAGAGCTGCCATCTATCCGGCCAGCCAACCTGGACGACACCTGCAGGGACACTGTCATACAGCCCTGTCACAAGCATGTCTCCCAACATTTACCCAGAGGGCAAAGTCAAGGAATTGGCAATTAAAACAAAAAAAACACGCTCATGATGTCATCAGTTTCTGGACCTAAGTGGTCTACTTCCGGTCACTGTTCTCCGTCTCCAGTAAGATGCTAGTTGCCCTGTCTCCTGCGCATGTGCCATGGGCAAGTGGTGTGGCCGGGTCTTCTACGGATACCATACAGGATAGAGTGGGGTGCAGTCTCCCAGCAGACCAGATGCAGAAACAGACATGACAAGAATCCGGCTATCTTCTATTTAAACCATACGAAGAAATATGCAAAAATATAAAGCAATACCAGTCTTCTCAATTTACATGGTGTTTTCCACTAAGCGTTATTTATGTTAATATGTTGTGGGTTACTTTGAATCAAATATTTTAATTTTTTTCTTTTTAAAAATCTATTTTCTAATACAACTAATATTAATAAGTATAAATGCTATAATGAAAAATTCTGGAATCCTCACTAACATCTAAACATATAAATGTTTTGAGAACTAATTTTGAGAACTAATGACCTACTGAATGTTTTTCTTTACATGTTTTTACTCGTCCTTTCATAGTAGTGAAACCTAATACTGTTTCTAAATACAGACCGGAATGGGGAATTACCAGCTTGTCTTGATGTTTAAATTACTCATTTACCTGTGACCATTTTTCATTATAACAAACCAAACCAGCAAACACGCCTCATAGAATTTGTGATTTCAAATCTCATGTTAAAGGATATGCAAATGACAGTCTCTATAAATACCTATAAGGTTTTTTAAAATGAATTTTAACAAACAAAATAATGACAAATTTCTCATGGAGGAGAGGTTACTTAAGCTTGACAACCTCTGGAGCAAACCCACATGCACAAGTAAATTTCCAGCACAATTGACACTTTAATTTTTGCAGCAGTGGGGCTTGAGTCTAGGCCTCACACAGACTAAGCAAGCATTCTTCACTGAGCTATATTCCCAGACCTCTTTTTGTGTTTTATCTTGAGATAGGGTCTCACTAAGTTACTCAAGCTGACCTTGAACTCACTCTGTAGCCCAAACGGGCCTTGAACTTGCGATCCTCCTGCCTCAGCCTCCCGAGTAGCTGGGATAACAGGCCTGCGCCACAAGGCCTAGCTCATTCTACTCTTTATAATACCTGTATAAATAAATGATTCACAGTTATGAAAAGATATAGTTGCACAGAAATGTTCAGCAACTGCTAAGTGTTCGAGACCACAGACCATTTTTGAAATTTCTTATAGCCAAATCTTTGACAGAGCCCTTTGGGAGACAGCAACGCTGGCACCACCACTGCCGACCATACTTTTGAAAGACGTTCAGGAAGTTGTCAGTCTTTAGCATAACGGAACGTTTCCACATATGAACACTGAAGCTTTAGAAAACTGTATTTCTAAGCATCTCCTCCAGCTCTTGGAGGGAAAAGCCATCAAGGAAAAAAATTTGCTAAAATTTTTCTACCACTTTCTCTTAATGGATCTAGAAGGCAAAATAATCTAATCACAGCTAGAAACCTGTGAACAGAATGAACTTGAGTTATTCCACAGTGAAACAGTCAATAAATAAAACAGGGCAAGGAAAACAAATGTCATACGGAATATGATTAACTAATTTGGAGTAGAGACAGAATAAAGGGTGAGGAAAAAGGCACATCACCAAAGTAGATACAAGCCATTCTCACTCTGGAGATATTGTAATCTGCAGAGAATCTGTTGAGGTTTCTTTTTGTGACAGAGGTGCCACCATCCTGTGCTTAGCAACATGGGTGGAGTTGTGTCTGTCCTATGGAGCTGGCCTTGGGCTCTAACTCTAAAAACATCAAGAATACACATCTTATCGTCTTACCTTTTTAATTCAAATCTAGCAAGGTCCTGATGGCCAGTCAACTGGGCTCCCCATGTATGCCTTGAGGGTACCTCTTTAAATTGAGCCTCCTAAGAAACGTCCAGCCAGATTCACCTGTAAACGCTTTCACCTGGTCTGGGGCCAACCTGAAGAACTAAAAATCTGCAATGACTCACTGCTTCTTTACTTTGAAATAAGAGCCAAATGCTATGTAAAATAAAATCACAACTTGAGGCAAACTATTTTATACTTCTTTGGCCAGAACTTTTTCTGGGACTCTTTAACTTTCCACCATTCTTTCCGGCACAACCAAACACCGCTTCTTTTGTCGGGTCAGCAGTGTCAGCCCTGAGGAAGGAACAGGTCACACAGCTAACAAGGAGGACCCCATCACCCTCTGACCACATGATTAAGTTCTGCCTTTTCGACAACCTTAGCGACCTTCCTAAAGTCTCCTTGTTACAAGGTAATTAAATATCTGTAACTTGCAGCCACGTACATGCAAGCAGATACAACTTCTGACTGGCAAGTTTCCAGCAAGACCAGTAGCTACGGATAAGTTCTGAGCACTTAAAATGTTCCCTTTAAAAAAACATGTGTTCTATATAGGATATGGTGTGCATATGTTCCAGTTGCATACACTTGATTTTGAACACGAGACCATTTCCAAACAATGGTGAGGATCAGAGAGACCACATACATTACGGGGAGGTCCACGGCGCCTGCCGTAGTAGCCGCGTCTATAGCGGCGCCGATCAGCTGCGTAGCGGCTTCCTTCTACGGGGACTCCATCAGGGCCAGTCACATTCGCTGCTTCAGCACCCTGAGGAAAAGAAAGAGGGCGTCCAGATTAAAAAAAAAAAAAAAAAAAAAAAAACTGCTTCCTAAACCATCACTGGACTGTCCCAATGTAATGAAGCAGTGTGCTCTTTTTTAAATAAATATTTCATTTTTATTTATTTATTTGACAGAAAGAATGAGAGAGAGTGAATGGACACACCAGGGCCTCCAGCCACTGCACATGAACTCCAGACGTGTGCACACCCTTGTACATCTGACTAACATGGGTCCTGGGGAATCGAACCTGGGTCTTTTGGCTTTGCGGGCAAATGCCTTAACCGCTAAGCCATCCCTCCAGCCCAGGAGTGTGCTCTTCATATAGCTTCTTTTACTAGTGTGTCTGCCAAGTTCAAGGGCAATATGTACCTTTTCAGCACGTGAAATGATAAAACACCATCTGTGTAAGCAGAAGCCATATGTAACCATTAAGAATATTTCCCAATGGAAGAAAACTGAGACATTATTGATCTTCCTAGAATGGGACAAAACCTGTCCTACCCTAAAGAGCACCAAGGGAATCCACAGTGCTGGGCCATCATGTCGGTGAGGGCAACCACTTAAACCCCACATCAAATGAAATGAGTGTTTTTCCCTTGGAAGAGTGTGAGGACAGTAGGAACAAGGGCTGTGGACCTGTGTATAGCCACTCCCTCCAGCTTATGACTCGGCTCCATGAGGACCTGCCAGGACATCTGTGCCACACACTGCTTTAAAGTGACTTCGGCCCTTTCCTATGCATGTATTGATTTCTATGACACACTGTTCATTAAAATCAAGGCTTACGGTCACTAATGTTTCAACATTTGAAAAATAATGAGGGGTTGGAGAGATGGCCTAGTGATTAAGCGCTTGCCTGTGAAGCCTAAGGACCCCAGTTTGAGGCTCGAGTCTCCGGTACCCAGGTAAGCCAGACACACAAGGTGGTGCATGCCTCTGGAGTTCGTTTGCAGTGGTTGGAGGCCCTGGTACGCCCATTCTCTCTCTGCCTCTTTCTCTCTCTGTCTGTTGCTCTCCAATATAAAAATAAACAAAAATGAGGGGCTAGAGAGAGAGTTCAATGGTTAAAGATGCTTGCTTGCAAAGCCTGATGGCCCATTAGATTCTCTGGTATCCACGTGAAGCTAGATGCACAATGTGGCTGGCACATGTGTCTGAAGTTTGTTTACAGTGTCAGTAGGCCTCGACATGTTCATTTCCTCTCTCTTTCTCAGCTTGCAAAGAAAAATAATCTTTTTAAAAATAACCATTCTAGGTTGGGGAGATGGTTCAGTAGTTCAAGGCTCTTTCTTGCTTGCAAAGCCTGATGATACAAGTTCAGTCCTCTGCAGACATATGTAAAGCTGGATGAAAATGGCACCTACAATAATGGGAAGTGGAGCCAGGAGGACCCGAAATTCATGCACCAGCTAGTTTGTTTGCAACAGTAAGAGATCCTGTTTCAAGGAAGGAAGAACAGATACCTCAAGGCTGTCCTCTGAGTTCCACACATGTGCCATGGCACATACGTGTCCATACACACAAAATAATTTCATGTATTCAATTTTCAAAAATATTGCTTTATTGATTGAAGGAGAGATAGAGAGAATGGGTATACCAGGGCCTCCTGCCACTGTGCTCCAGGTGCATGTACCACTCTGTATACAGGAATTTATGTAGGTACTGGGGAACTGAACCTGGGCCATCAGGCTTTGCAAGCAAATGCCTTTAATGGCTGAGTCATCTCTCCAGTCTAATAATACTTTTTTTAAGCTTATTAAAGTGTAAGAAAACTACAAGTAACCATCTCTTTCTTAAAAAGGAAAATCTTTTTTGATATCCTTCAAAATAATCCATACACTTCCTAGATCGAATCCCTATGACCAAAGCTGACTATTCAAATGTCTTCTGCTTTCTGAAAGCAAACCAAAATAAACCAAATTTATTAAAATTACAATACTCTTTGCTGAGCTGTTTGTAAGCAGAAGTGCTTCTCAATCTGAAGCCTTTGGTCTCCTCTGCCGCACAGGACGTAGGTTTTGCTGGTGAGCACAAGGAAGGCATGGAGCTTTCCAGAGGGCAGGCCCAACACAGGTCCAGGGACTATCACTGGGGAAGGTGTTTGACTCCATTCCTTTAGGGAGGAGCTGCTTCCAGCATCCTGTCTTCAAATTCATCCACATCAAACCTGGAGAGATGCTTCGGCTTTGATGTGGATCTTGGATCAAGCAAAGAACTTGAACCTGGCCCTGCCAAGCCTCAATCACCTCCTCTTGACTCTGCAGCTTTGTGCAGAGGGACGTGACCTGGTCGTGTGAACTCTGGCTGCTGTGCCTGGTGGCTTGCTCATGTCACCTCGCATACTAACCTTGGGACAGTGTAGATGAGACACTTGGCCACCCGCTGCAAAGATGTTCCCCAGGTCCCTCTGGGCAGCCCACACAAGTGACAGGCTGTTTACACCACTAAACAGACTGCAGTCTGCAGCCACTGCAAACCAGTAGATGTTATTTTCACCATTCAAAAAAAAATACAAAATAACATTAATTCACAGGGCTGGAAAGCCACTTGACCAACTAGACTATTGCCCACACACCAGCACCCTTCCCCTTTCTCACCTTCTCTCCCTCGACCACATCGAACTCCACAGTCTCCCCGTCGCCCACGCTGCGCAGATACTTCCGTGGGTTATTCTTCTTGATGGCGGTCTGTCAATGAAACAGAACATGACCTTTGAGGCATGTTTCTCAAGGTCGGCTGGCCAATATTGAATGTTTTCATTCAGTTTCATCAGGGGCTGGAGAGATGGCTTAGTGGTTAAGGTATTTGCCTGTGAAGCCTAAGGACCCAGGTTCGATTCCTCAGAACCCAAGAAGGCCAGATGCACAAGGGGCTGCATGCATCTGGGATTTGTTTACAGTGGCTAGAGGCCCTGGCATGCCCATTCATTCCCCACTCTATCTGTCTAATAAATAAAAACAAAATATGAAAAAAGAATGTAAAAAAAGAAACTGTTATTAAAACAAAACAAACAACAACAATAACAAAAAGCTGGGTGTGGTGGTGCATACCTTTAGTCCCAGCACTCAGGAGGCATAAGTAGGATTGCCATGAGTTCAAGGTTACCCTAAGACTACATAGTGAATTCCAGGTCAGCCTGGGATAGAGTGAGACCCTACCTTGAAAAAAAAAATCATCCTAAGCTGAAAAGATGGCTCAGCAATTAAGATGTTTGTCTGTGCAACCTACGGACCCATTTCCCAAGACACACATAAGCCAGGTGTATAAGATGGCACATGTGTCTGGAGTTCATTTGCAGTGGCTGGAGGCCATGGCATACCTACTCTCTCTCTATCTGCCTCTTTCTCTGTCTCCAATAAAAAAAATAGTAAAAAAAAAATTAAAAAAAAATCATCCACTCACCCACTAGTGTGGACCTCCCAAAAAACAAGAAAAACGCTCTCCACAAGTACAGTCACATATATTTCTTGATTTGTGGATATCTCAAAATTCACCTTGAAGTAGAATAAAGAGCAAAACACTTATGAAGAACTCCTACTGCATGCTGGTCACTTAGTCATGACACTGGGAAGATAAGTCAGAGGTTCAAGACCTTGCCACACAAGTGTGAGTGCCTGAGCTTGGATCCCGGCACCCACACAAAAGCTGGACACTGTAGCAGGCATCGGAAATTCTAGTTCATCCCAGGAAAGTCTCCCGAAGCCTGTGGAACAGCTAGCCTGGCTAACACTGAGAAACCCTGACTCAAACAAAACGGGAGGCAGACACTGACACCAGAAGCTCTCCTCTGACTGCCACATGCAGACCTGCATACTGCCCAGACACACCCACACACACCAAAAGAAGAAAAAAATAAGTGTGTGTGTGTGTCAAGCTGGATGTGGTGGCTCACACTTGTAAGGGTGTCTGGCTGAATGTATACACTACGCTCACCCAAGTGCCCAGTAAGCACTTCTCTTAATGTTCACACCCATATATTCATGCTACTCTCACTTGTGGTTAGAGAAGCTTCTCTTTTCAGATGGCAGTGACCTTGGGATGACTGAGAAGGCACCATGGTGCTGAGAAGAAGGGACAGAGGAGTGCTCAGCACTGAAACATCTCTATCACACCTTCCAAGGCTCAGGGTCCATTGCAGAAGAGGGGGAGGGAAGAATGTAAGAGCCAAAGGAAGGGTAGGACTCCTTACAACGTGCTCCTCTGCAGACACAAAATGGCCTGGATATCCATGACCTCACAGTGCCTGACACTACCTACACAAGACCATTGTAATAGGAGGAAAAGATGATGACATCAAAATAAAAGAGAGACTGAGAGGGGAAAACATATGATGGAGAGTGGAGTTGCAAAGGGGAAAGTGGAGGGAGGGAGGGAATTACCATGGGTTAGTGTCTGTAATTATGGAAACTGTCAATAAAAAAAATTAATAAAAAGGTAAAAGTAGAAGAATCACTATGAGTTTAAGGCCACCCTGGGCTACAGAGTAAGTTCCTGATCATCCTGGACTACAGTGAGAACCTGCCTCATAAAAACCAAAACAAGGATGGAGAGATGGCTCAGTGGTTAAAGGTGCTTTCTTTCAAGGGTTCAATTTCCCAGTAGCCACCTAAAGAAAGTGGCACATGTATCAATTTCCTATGCAGTGGCAGGGGGCTCTCTCTCATAAATAAATAACATTTAAAGAAACAGCAAAACAAAACAAAACAAAAATGTGGGTGTTTCAGGGTGTGGCGGCCAATGTCTGTACCCTAAGTACTTGGGAAGTGGAGATACCAGGATTGTGACACTCTGTCTCATAAATGAATAGTATGAAGCTGATGAACAGCCAAAGAGCAACTAGGCATTTGTCTGTGAAGCCTGAGAACTCACGTTCAGATCTCCAGGTCCTACGTAGCCACAAGCAGTGATGCATGCAGGCAATGTTGCACATGCACCACAAGGGGGCGCTCACATCTGGAGTTCATTCACAGTGGCCAAAGGCCCTGGTGTGCCCATTCTCTCTGCCTCTTTCTCTTTCTCTCTCAAAATAAAAAGAAAAGGGGGGGCAACTAAAATATTAGGGGGGAATAAATATTTGCCTGTAAATATTATGCTAATACTAACATGGTATGAATAAACAAAAAAATCACCTCAGGAATGAAAAAATGTTAGTGACAATCTGGTCCCTCAGCCAACCCACTTTATGGATGAAGAGACGTGGTTAAGTGACTCATCGCGAAGGTAACAGCCCCAAAAGAGGGCGCTACAGAAAATTCACATCCCTACACAGCATCTGTGAGTCATTCCACATTCTCCCAGGGTCGCTCACTGCTCATGCGTCCCTCTAGTTCCAGGGGACTGCACTAGAAAGCTAAGGAAGATATTCTTCTACACTGGGCATCCAGACATCTGCTTATGAAAAGGCCTTTCTCCTTTCAAGCTCAGGGAGAGGGTGTAACTCCGCCACTTTCCTCCTCCTTTAGCTGGCACCTCGAAGCAGTTAAAGGGGCCACAGAGTTTCTATGGAACTAGGTCAGCCTTATTTTATAAAGCGATTAGACATGTGTAATCCAGCCCTTCCTGTACTGAGTAGGAGGGAGAGGAGAGAAAAAAAAGTGGGGGAGAGACCTCACCCTCACCCACACCCACACCCACACCCATAACCATACGGAGCAGAGCAGAGCAAGGCAGAGCAGAGGCAGTTCAGGACAGGATACATGCGTGCGCACACAGCATGACACTCAGCCATTCCAGAAACAGCCCCTCCCTGCTGGCTCGTTCCCCCCCCCTTCAGCTGGGCAGGCCTCAACACACAGAGGTGACTCACCATACAACCTCATGGGGCTGGAATCAGGTCATTCCCTCACAGGCTGAGAGGCTGGCCACCAGCATAGAAATGCCTTTAGCCAGCAGTCAGGGAACAAGGCCTTAACCCCCAGGTGAGACAAGAAAAACTTTTCTTTTTCAGTCTGTTCTGACTTTAAAAACTCAAAGACGCTGTGCTTTAATAAATCGATTCCAATTTAATTACCTAGGCATAACAGAAATTATCCAGGAGGGCTCAAATAATATGACCAGTTAAAAAAAAAAAATACAATCAGAGCTTTTGAGATGTGGCAATGTCCAGCTTCCAAACAAAGCAGAAGGAATGAGAGACAGAGAAAACCCTGGCATTCCAGGCCTGCAGGTTGACTGCCTCAGTGTCATCACACATTGACAGTCAGTCACACCTAGTCCAGACAAGTCACTGGAAGCACAAAAGGAACACGTGGGGAAGGGGGTGCAACTTCACTTCACTTCTCTTCACCTAGTCCATAAAGCAGACAGTGCAGGAGGATGAGAACGCTACATCCCAGGCTCAGAACACTCCCTCCCCTATCCACTCTTTCTGCCCATTTCTTTCAAACGGCTGGGAATGTGGGGCCTGCTAACCTGGCCATGGGCTGAGCCCATGTGGCCAGGAGGAAGGACCAGAAGTTTTCTCTCATCAGGGACAGACACACCCTGACCTTCTGCTTCTCGGCGTGCTGTTTACTTAGGTCAGGAGCCTCCTCCAGAGCCAGCCAGCACAGGCAAAAAGCAAGGTTGGTGCCAGCCACACTTGAGGAACCGCACCATGGGGACAGTAAGATAAGCATGCCCAGATAAGCCAAAGCAAGAAACAGAAGAAGAGTAGAATGATTTGCGGGACTTGACTGTGGCACCCTATCTCTTACCTGATGTACAAATACATCTTCTTTGGTGTCATTTCTGTTTGAGAGACAAAGAAAAAAAAAATCACATTTAAAGGGACTGAACACTGTATAGGATCTTAAAAGAACAAATGTTTTGTTTTGTTTTGTTTTTTGGTTTTGCGAGGTAGGGTCTCACTCTGGTCCAGGCTGACCTGGAATTAACTATGTAGTCTCAGGGTGGCCTTGAACTCTCAGCGATCCTCCTACCTCTGCCTCCTGAGTGCTGGGATTAAAGGCGTGCGCCACCACGCCCGGCAGAACAAATGTATTTTAACCTATAAATACAATAAATTTCGTTTCCTAAACTCGGACACCCAGAGCCAATCCTCATGAAACTTTTACCTCCTGCAGATACCCACGTCGCCCCTCCATGTTACATTACATGCATAAATACGTCGTTCCTCTCCTGTCTTCCAGAATCACATGGCATGTAATCAGAGCCCGAAATTCAGGACAGTCAAAAGGACAGGGCACAGCTGCGATCCAGGCTCTCCTTACACTGAAACTTAAAACAGTTCTCCCACCTCCCCACCCCACCCCACCCCACTCCACCCAAACACACAAGGTAGAAATGGGAGATACTTGTTTTAAGAGGCAGAAGTGACAGAGCAAACCACTATCTCCTGGGAAAACACCCTAAGTCTCCCACGGCAGCTTGCAGCCCTCCTCCATCCTATACGGTCATAATTTATCCAGCTTTAAAGAAGACACGGGTTTCCTCTTAGGACCTGCGCCCTGCAGGTTTAATGTAAAGGACCCAACTCAGCTCCTCACTCGTGTGGGACGTGACGTGGCAGAAAGGGGCTTCGCCTCACTTCCACTTCTGTGAGATTACGGACGTGGGCTCTGTGCTGTAGCTCTTCCATTTCTGGATGTATGGCCTCTTCCTTTTTTTTTTTTGTTTTGTTTTTTTTTCTTTTAATGATTAGACTATAGGAAAGTGGCTATTTAGTGACCAACAGCTTAAAAATGAAACCCACAGTACTTAATATACAAAACCCATTGATAAAACAGGACAGTGGATATAAAACTGCTGGTGCCACAACTTGAGTGTAAACTTCAAACATGCGGAGAGGAAAAACGTACCGGTTTATAAATCCATATCCATTCCTGACGTTGAACCACTTGACAGTGCCAAGGACTTTGGTGGCTAAAACAAGATTAAGGAGGTATGTTAGCATCTGACCTACAAAGAGACAAAGCTCACATCACTAAAGCCCTGGTGTCGTGACACAAAGCCTGAATGAGCCCAAGTAAACCACTGATAGCTGACTCTCAAAAGAAACTGAAAGAGAAGCCTGTTCGGATGCAGAGCTGTCTTTTGAAAGACTGAACACTTCTTCCTTGTTGCCTTTTCACTGACGTCTTAAGGAGTGCTCAGAAGCCTAAACAAGTCTGCAATAATTAAGACTGAGAAATACTGTTGAGGGAAAGGTACTGGGCAAGAGTTGGGTCCAAGGTGGGTGTGGTGGTACATGCCCGTCACCCCAATACTTGCAGGAAGATCAGGAGTTCAAGGCCAGCCTGGGCTGAGCCTACCCATTCCACCCTCCAAAAGTGAAAAGGGATACATTTCCAGGGAGTTGGGATATGAGATGTGGCTCAGTGGTACCAGATATGATCCCCAGTACACCAAACAACAAACAAAAACCCCACAACCCGGGCTGATGAGATGGCTTAGTGGTTATGGCGCTTGCCTGGGAAGCCCAAGGACCTGGGTTAGGATCCCCAGCACCCACAGTAAGCCAGATGCACAAGGTGGTGCATGCGTATGGAAGTTCATTTGCAGTGGCTGGAGGCCCTGGTGTGCCCATTCTCTCCCTCCCTCTCTCTTACTCTGTCATAAATAAACAAATGAATATAAAATGTTTTTTTAAAAAAAAACAAAAACAAACAAACCACAATCCAAACAAAACCCCACATTCCACAAAATTCTCTCACATGTGCAAAGGAGAAGCCACAAAGAAAGATGGGTGTAGAGTTTCACACTTTGAAACGCTAGGTAAACTTTAATGAGCAACTCAAAATAGCTCCTTGTTAATAACCAGACCTGCAAAGACATAAACCTGTCCAGTTGCCAAACACAGGGCGATCAGCAGCCCGAAGTAACACCAGCACTGAGGCTATCTTGCTCTATATATGGCTCTGCATTTACCATCAAGACAGGATGCAACAGGTTCCCACCGTAGGGATGGGTTGGGGCATCTGCCCTAGTGTCTTCAGTTGCTGGGAATCAAACTTGGCCTTTTAGATAAACGTAGCTCTATTTAACTGGGTTTTTGTCTACTTTGTTTCTTTACAATGTCACACTTCAGCACCAGAATGAAGAGGAGAGGCTCTTGGGGAGAGAGTGAGGCATGCGGCAAAGCATGGATGTGGCTTGTCTAAGAGCAGCTGCATGCCACTGTCTTTACAGCAGCCACACATAAATTGATAATCTTAACTACAAGGGCAACACTGAGCCGCACATGGTGGCACACACCTGGAATGCCAACGCTTGGGAGTTGGAGGCAGGAGGATCAGCAACTTGAGGTCACCCTCCCATACATAGTGAATTCAAGGCCAACCTGGACTACATGAAATCCTACAAAAAATAAAAAAAATAATAATAAAAATTAAAAAAACCAAAGGCAATATAAGTAATGGAGGGAAAGATGAGAAGATTCAAGTCAAACTGCTTTCCAGGTCTAAGATTATTTTTACTTCTTACTGTAGTTAATACTAATTCCACAAGCATTTCCAAGAACTTCATACAGCCAAACTCATTCACACTTTGTTTTAAAACCGTAAACAAATTCAAGTACACAATTGGGAAAAGGAAACGGAGGAGGAGGAGGGCAGAAGGCCACAAGCCTTGCATAAATTTCTTTTTCCCCATGTAATGTGTTTTCTGGACTATGTGCCATAAAGCAGTTAAGGCCCAGCTGCAAAAAAGCAACGGGGGAGCATCCCAGAACAGATAGGAATCCCTTTCAGTCAGTCGGCACTGTGCCCACATCATGGTAGGAACCATGCGTCTGGCAAAGGCCGAGGGATGGCAGACCTCATGGGACCGATACAAGCAGTGTCAGGGCTCGGAGATCTTTCATCCTGGGAGTGTGGACGTTTGAGTGGAGAGACATAACACTCATCACCAGGGACTTGGCAGAAATAAAGTAATTGTTGGTGACTGAGGACATCTTTAAAGATGGTGTCTGCCTTCCTCATCTTAGGATACCCCGGCAAGTGAGAGCCTGCAGAACTTCCTCAGTTCACACATAAGGTGTCATTGAGAACCTGCTCCAGACGGCAACGTCAAGTTGTGTCCCTCAGATGTTTTGCATGGAAGTGTTCCAAGCTGCACTTGGTAGAAAGTGTCACAATGCACACTCAAGATCTTTAAAGCAAGCTGTTTGGTGGGAACTGAATACAAAGGCCTTGTAAAACACAAGAAAGGCGGCCTGTCAAGGTGGGGCAGACCCGAAAGGTGTTAAGAGGTTTCCCCGCACATGTCAAGGAATCATTCAGAAGGACCCACCCCACCCAAGAGAGGGAAAATTTTGGAAGCACCCTCACCATCTGTTAACCTTCTTTCCTGTTGCAAGTGACACACACACACACACACACACACACCCATCCACCCACTTTAGGAGGCTTATTCACCCACCTGCTCAGCAAGCTGGTGCAAGGTGGAAGGCCTCCCACGGGCGTTACTTAGTGTTGAACACCAAAATATGTGACAAAACCAACCACCACCACAGAAACCCTTTCTTATTATCCGTCTCCCCCACCGCCCCGCCAAAAGAAATATCTTAACTTGTCATCTTCCTGTTTCCCTTCCTAAGTTACAAGTCCCATGTTTTGGACACACGTCATCCTCCACTTCCTACCAAGTTTTCTCAGCTGCCACACCACGTGCGTTCCCACAGTCCCGGCAAGAGGAAAATGTGTAGCAACCGGTGGACACTGGGTGGCTCTTTGCATCAGTGGGCGCGGAAAAGGGGGCGGGGTGGGAGGGGAGACAGGACGCCCAGACCCAAGCCCCAAGTTTCCCCGGAGGAGGATTGCAACACCCCCATGCAGGCACGTGGCATCTTTCCCAGGCCCATGAGAGAAGGGCGTCGGGGACACACAGACGACACCTGTCCCTCCCTCTCTCCCAGGCAGCGCAGACAGTCGGGGGTCCCGAGTCTCCCAGTTCGTCTAAGGAAATGCTCTCGTGGTCCAGATGCTAAGATACTAAGTCTCCCACCCAGCGCCCAAGGTGCCCGAGTCCCAAGGGTCGGTGGTACCCATCCCCTCCATCCGCATCCCCATCCCTCTGTCGCCACCTCCTCCCATCCCAGCTGAGCTTCGGCAAGGACAGGAGCGTGTGTGTGTGTGTCTGTCTGTCTGTCTGCGGGGAAGGGAGCTCCGGGACGCCGTGAGTTCGAATCCCGAGTGGAGACGCCTGCCAGCCACCGGGGAGCACGTCGAGTGACACTCACCGAGAACTTTCTTCTCGGCGTCCTCGCTGCCGGCCGGAGCTGCGGAGGCTGGCGCGGCGGGGGCGGGGGCGGCGGCGGTGACCGCATCGCCCCCGGGGTTCCCCGCGAGCATCGCGCCGGGCGCCGGGGCCTGGGGCGCGCCGCCGCCGGCGGGGCTCTTGGGCGCGGGCTCCGGGGCCGCCGCCGGGTCTGCAGCAGCTTCGGCAGCCGCAGCCGCAGCGTGCGGGACGGCGGGGCTGCAGCCGCCGGTGCTGCCGGGGATGGTGCCGGTGACGCCGGGGGCCTCGGCCGCCTCGCTCATGCCGCCTCCTCTGGCTCCGGCAGCAGCTCGCTCCTCGGCGGTTGCGGCGGTTGCGGCTGGTGCAGGGCGGCCGGGTCGCGGGCTCGATCGCTCGCTCACTCGGAGGCCGGTGCGGATCGCGCGGGGAGGCGGCGGCGCAGACCGAGGAGGAGGCGGCGGCGGCGGGCTGCGCGGCGAGGTTCGAGCGGGGCGCGCGGCGCGGTCGGTCTTCCGGCCCCGAAGATGGCCCCGCGCCGCTCCGGCTCGCCGCGCGCGCCCGGGGAGAGGGCGGGCAGGGCGGGGAGGCGGGCGCGCTCGGCCCGGCGGGGCGGGGCGCCGTCGGCACCATTTAAAGGAACCGGGGCCCTTGGCCAAAACAGAAGAAAAAAGAAGCAGCACGTGGTGGGACCATTGCGCACACGCGCGCGCGCGCGCGCGCTCGAGGACGGGGTGGGACCTAGAGGTGTGGGTGCCATCCCGGGACCACCCCCCAACCTCCCACCGCGCTGCAAATCAGATGGCATTGCCCACTTGAGACAGACCTTTGCAAGGTGGAGCATCCCTCCTTCCCTCTCTCTCCTCCTCCTGTTCTTCTCTCTCTCTTCAACGCTAGTTTAAATTTCTTATAAAAAAAAAACCGTTTGACATGGATTCATTCCATAGTTATCAAAAATCCAGGAACTATTCGTGAAGAACTGGAGAAAAGCTGGAGAGATGCCTGCTTAAACGCACTTGCTTGCAAAAGTTTGACAGTCTGAGTTCCAGCCCCCAGTAAGCACAGTGAAACCAAATGCGCAAAGAGGTGCATGTATCTGGAGTTCATTTACAGTGGTAACCGGCCCTGGAGGGTCCATTCATATTGTGTCCCTCCCTCCCTCCCACCCCTCTCTCTAACACTGGCTTAAGTTTCTTATAAAAACCGTTGGGCATTAATTCATTCGATAGTTATCCAAAATCCAGAATCTATTCGTGGTACAGCGTGAAGAACTGGAGTAAGGCTGGGGAGATGCCCGCTTAAAGGCACTTGTTTGCAAAAGTTTGACAGCATGAGTTCGAGTCCCCAGTGTGCACAGTAAAACCAGATGCACAAAGTGGTGCATGTGTCTGGAGTTCATTTACATTGGTTACGGGCCCTGGAGGGTCCATTCATATTGTGTCTCTCCCAACGTCCCCCTTCTCTCTCTCTCTCTCTCTCTCTCTCTCTCTCTCTCTCTCTATCGCTCGCTTAAGTTTCTTATAAACCATTTCACATTGTCTTATTTCATAGTTATCAAAAATCCAGAGAACTATTCCTGGTTCAGCAATGAAGAACTGGCGTAAGGCTGGGGAGATGCCCGCTTCAAGGAACTTGCTTGCAAGACATGGCTGGATTGTTGCACCTGGTACAGAGTGAGACCCTGTCTAAAAATAATTAAAAACAAGAACAAACAAAAACCTTTTGAGACTATTTGACATGTTGAGAATATTGAGGTCTAGATCTTACAGAATTAATGCAAATGCAGTTTACACAGAGTTAAAGGTAACAGAATGAGCTGTTAAAATGTAATTAAGAATGTACTTGGGGGAGGGGCTGGAGAGATGGCTTAGCAGTTAAGACTTTGCCTGCAAAGCCTAAGGACCCAGGTCCGATTCTCCAGGTCCCATGTAAGCCAGATGCACAAGTTGGCACATGCATCTGGAGTTCGTTTGCAGTGGCTGAAGGCCCTGGCACACCCATTCTTTTTCTGTTTCTGTCTCTCTCAAATAAATAAAATACAAAAAAAATTTTTTTAAGAATATACTTTGGAAGAGTTGAATAAATCTGCATCCTACCTTCTGTTCCAGGTGGCTGTAATTGGCTCTAAGCTGGTGAAAACTTAAGCTAGCTGCTGGAATGAGTGGTACAAAGAAAGAGTTCACCCACAAACGTTTCCTTACAGACTGATGTTAAGCACATGGCCAAATACAGAACTATTTCACCCCCAGGTATTAATTATGACACCTTTATTAATAAAATTAACTGGACCAAGTAGCCAGTGTCCCAGATACAACCGTCTCCTCATTTTTGGGTCCCTCAAGGGTGCTACAACAGAGGAGGTGGTCCTCTGTAATGTCAGTGGTCCAACACAAGCTCTTTTTTTAAAAATGCTCTGGTTTCTCAGGTCTTTCCCTGTCTTCTCCCCTTGAACGTATCAGACATCTGCCCATCTGTATAGAAGCTTTCCAGTACAATTCATCTTTGTGCTTCTGGTCAGGACAACGCCCAGCCCACAGCATTAGCTCGGTGTTTGCAAACTGAAAGCAATCCAAAACAGGCCAAATACTTCCCCACTCACTCAGCAGTGCACTCCTTATCAACATGAAACAATTCTGCCAGCTACCTTTTGATTTTCATCTACGACAAATACAAATTTAAAATATAAATTCTTTTCTTGCTGGGGTGTTATCAGTAAAGGATTGCGAGTTCAAATTCAACCCAAGTTTCATAACCAGACCACCCTGTGCCTGTGTCCCACCCCCCAAAACACACTCAAAACAAGATAAAAATAAATAAATTCTTAGAAAGAAGTAACAAAAGATGAACATTGAGCCTTTCCATACAATCAATCTATATTTTGAAAATTACACATCTTTAAATGGTTGATGCATATTTTCTTTTGATTATAATGTGACACGCACAGTGGCATCATATAAAGGTAAACACTTAAAAATTGGTCACCAAATTCTAGACATCATTCAACTTCAGCTTAATTTTACACAATAAGGTTTTGTTAATTACATTGCCAGTGATTTACTTTCTTCTGCAGCAAGGTGATTACCCCACAACTTATCATTCAGAATCAGATCAAACAAACAAACAAAAAAAAAAAAACACACACACACAAGAGGAGCTCAACTCTTCCAACTGATCAGTTCAAGAGTTTTGCTTGTTTATTTTGCTGTTTTTGTTTGCCTCATTTTCTTGAGATCGGGTATCATGTAGCCAACTTGAACTTCTGTGCAGCTGAGGCTGGCCTTGAATTGATCCTTTTGCCTTTATCTCCAGAGTGGTGGAATTACAGACATGCACCACCAAACCCAAACAAACAAACAACAACAACGAAAATGGATCATCGCAACTAGGAAGCAACTTGGATATAGATATATCCATGCCATAACTCACACTTATACACTCACATGTTTAATAAGTATATCTATATATAAACAAAATGCTACCTTCTGAGCTTCCAATATTAGTAAAGATAGAATTTTCTCTAAAATTTTATTATTTTTATTTATTTATTTGCAATCACAGAGAGATACACAGAGGGGTGGGGAGAATGAGTGCACCAGGGCTTCTAGCCACTGCAAAGGAACTCCAGATGCACCTGCTACTTTGTGCCTCTGGTTTTATGTGGGTACTGGGCCAATGAACTTGGGTCGTTGGGTTTGGTAGGAAAGTGCCTAAACCACTGAGCCATCTGTCCATTACTTCTCTGAAATTTTTAAGTAATAAGTAAATTTTCACTATCTTATTTTTTTTATTTATTTTGAGATGGTCTCACATTATGGCCCAGGCTGGTCTAGAACTTATGGCAATCCTCCTATCTCAGGCTCTCAAGTGTTGCAATAGGCATGAGACACTATTCTCAGTTTATTACTTAAATTCTAAGAAGATATTCTTTTCTAAATTTGAGGTTAAGTAGGAAAAAAAGTTTAATTGCTGACTTTTTATTTGGAGAGAGACAGAGAGAGAGAGAGAGAGAGAGAGAGAGAAAGAGAGAGAAGGAGAGGGAGAGGGAGAGGAAGACAGATAAAGATGGGTGCGCCAGCAGCCTCTCAGCTGCTGTAAACGAAATCCAGATGTGTGCCCCCTTGTGGTCAAGTGCAGCATTGTGCCCTTGTGTCACTTTGCATCTGGCTAAACGTGGGACCTGGAAGTTGGAACTACTGGAAATTGGAACCAGCGTTCTTAGGCTTAGGAGGCAGGCGCCTTAACCACTAAGCCATCTCTCCAGCCCTAATTGCTGACATTTTTAAGCACACTAAGTTGGCCCTGAATGTGAAACAAAAGCTGCTCTATTCCTAGTAATATTTTTTTTTTAAGTCTCCACCACTTTTGGAAGGGTGGAGAGGGGGAAGGGTGGGTCTCAGCAGCTCCCCTGCTGACCTCGGAGCAGCTCCACAGTTGATGTTTCTCAGCATTTCTAGGTCCCACAGCAGTCAATCAGCTCTTGAAACTCTCGGCTGGTCAGGGTACATCCAAGTAACAGCTAATGACATTTAGAAAGCCTTCTTTAAAATCAAACAAACAAACACCACCAACGGACCTATGAGAACAGCTTTGCTAGGACCATTCCCAGAGTCTTCACAAAGGCTCCTGCAAGTTTAGTATCTTCACTTCACCACACCTGGGTCAGCTTTCAGGGTCAGAAGTTTCAAAAAACGCCTCCGGAAGTTTATGTGGAAGCATCTGCCCCAAGTCTTCCAGCTACCCATGCATCTTCCTGCAGCTGACTTTGGTAAATAGTGTTCTGCTTCTCTTTGGCGTCTCAACCTGGAGGCTGTGCCTGGCATTGACAGATTCCAACCTGGGCCGATCTGGAGGAGGAGATTCTGGGGAAATGTGGTCCCTGCCTTTGGAGAGGCTAAGGATGGCGCCAAGCTGAGAAGAGACTATGCAGCCTGTCACCCCAGGAAGAAAGGCTATTAACTGACTAGGGAGATGACGGGAAGATCAAGGCAGCTGTTGAGGTGCGCTGAAAGAAACAGCAACATATTATCGTTTCTGAAACTGGAAAACCAGCGAAGTCATCATGGGAATGCTGGTGCTGAAGTGCACAGATGGGAAATGCGTTGGGATGGAAGGAAAGATGGTTTTCAGAATGTTTTCAGGAGTGTTTGTAGGGCATGGGGCATAACTGTTGTGTTCTGTTTGAGATATATATGCACATATATATGTATGTATATGTGTGTATAGATACATGTATATATATATAGAGAGAGAGAGAGAGAAAGAATCTTTAAAAAAACTTTTTAGTGAAAACATCCATAAGTATAGACCATATATTATGATCTTAATTCCTTTTCATGACCCTCATTTCTCCTCCCAAACCCCAGACAGAGATAAGGATCTATTTTCATCCTTCTACGTATAGATATCCAGTTTTCCCAGAACCATTTGTTAAAGAGGCTTTCTTTTCTCCAGTGAATATTTTTGGCATTTTTTTTCAAAAATTAGATGGCTCCCATTCTGAGCACATGATGTATACATGTGAAATACGTTGTTCATAATAATGATGATGATAATAAAGGAAAAAGTTACATGGCTGTAGCTGCCTAGCTGTACTTCTGGGTCCTTTATTCAGTTCCATTGATCTACATGTCTGTTTATGTGCAGATACCATGTTGTTTTTGTTACTATGGCTCTGTACTATATCTTAAAATCAGGTATGGTGATACTGCCAGCCTTCTTTTTATTGCTCAGAATGGCCCTTTGGCTATTTGAGGTTTTTGTTGTTGTTGTTGTTAAAAAAAGAAATCTTGTATGTTACCCATTTCCATCCCACTGATTTTAGCAAAAGAGATGAAGTGCAGAGATTGAGTACTTTTTCAGACATTCAGCGGTTGAACGGACGAGCTAAAACTGAAGCCGGGGTTTCCTTCCTCAGTGACTTGCCCTTTCCAGCCACCACGGGGAGCTTGAGACTCGGAGCCAGCTGCGGAGAGCAGCCCTGGCCACTGGAGCTGTTCAGTTCTTCCCAAACAGGCCCTCTGCAAGGGAAACCAAAACAGCTGCATGCAATTTCCCTTCCGAGCATCTGGGAGCATTTCTGAAACAACTAATAAAATATATCCTTTTACTCCTAAAAAAGGCTTTATCCTGCCTCTTTCTGAACACATGCCTCCATTTTAATCTGCATTGCTTATTCTTTACTCTCTTTGTTGAATTGCAAGAGTAGAGAATTAGTCAAAAGACCCATCGAATGTCTATAAGGTCATGATGTAGAAAAAAATTAAAATTTATCTCTGAATGGCAGCATTTGCTAGTGTAGCTCCAAGTAGGTTTTTACCTTGGTATTATGGACTAGCTATGGATAAGATAGTAAAGCCATGCAGGCCTGGTAGATAATGTCTGCTAATCCTAGCACTTGCGAGGCAAAGGCAGGAGGGTGGACATAAGTTTGAGGCCAAGCAGTATGAGTAACAAGTATTAGGCCATCCAGGGCTCTATAGAAAACCCTGTCTTAAACAAACAATACATACATACATAACAGTCATAGTTACCAACCATGTGGTAAGCACACATTCTTGTCCTTTTACTCTGCCGTAGCTGAAATCCCTTGTATACTTCACCATCAGTTTGTTTGTTTGTCGAGGCAGGGTCTCACTCTAGCCCACGCTGATCTGGAACTCACTCTGCAGCTCTAAACTGGCCTTGAACTCACAGCAATCCTCCTACCTCTGCCTCCAGAGCACTGGGATTAAAGGTGTGCCCTACCACACTGGCTACCGTTGGCGTTTAAACAGACCAATGAGAAATATTGAGGAGAGCTGTGTCTGAGCAAGAGTAGATATTCTGGTAAGACAGCTTGCCCTGGTCTGTTAGAGCTACCATCATGCAATTTATAATTTACACTGGGTAATTTATAAATGTTAGAGATGCATTGTTCACAGTTCTGAAGCCTGATTCTGTGCTTCTTAAGGGCCCTTTGCTCATGGTGGCTTCTTTGTAACCTCTTGCTGGTAGGGTGAAAGGTTTGCCAGCTTCTTCACGCCTCTTTTAAAATATTTATTTATTTATTGGAGAGAGAGAGAAAGAAGCCGAGAGAGAAAGAGTGAGTGAGTGTGTGTGTGTGAGAGAGAGAGACAGAGAGAGAGAGAATGGGCACAGCCACGGTGAACAAACTCCAGACGCATGCCCCACCTTGTGTTTACGTGGTTACTGGGGAATCGAACCTGGCTCCTTTGGCTTTGCAGGCAAACGCCTTAACTGCTGGACCATCTCTCTAGCCCTCACCCCTCTTTCTTATCAACTATTCATCTTCTCATCATGTTCTCGTAGCAGGACTCTGTTCATTAGGTTTCAAATACAAATTTTGGACGGTTACAAATATTTAAACCAGAGCACCTAACACCTCACTAAATTATATTTGACCACGACTTCAAATTAGAAATGAGCTTGTTGCAGATTTCCAGAAATCCATGCACCTGATGTGGTCTTAATTTAAATGGGAAATACGTTTTCAAGAAATAATTTGGGGCTAGAATGCTGGCGTAGCAGTTAAGGCACTTGTGTGTGAGGCCCAAGGACCCAGGTTCTATTCCCAAGTACCCCAATAAAGCTAGATGCAGAAGGTGGCACATGTGTCTGGAATTTGTTTGCAGTGGTTAGAGGCCCTGTCATGCCTACCCCTGGCAGTCTGTCTAATTAATTAATTAATTAATTATATTTTAAAAGTAAATATATAAATAAAATAGGGCTGGAAAGATGGCTCATCAGTTAAGGCACTTTCCTGAAAAAGCCTAATGATCTGGGTTTGACTCCCTAATACCCACATAAAGCTGGAAGCACAAGGTGGTGCATGCATCTGCAGTGGCGAGAAGTCCTGGTGCATCTACGTGCGCACGCGCACACACACACACACACACTCTCTCTCTCCTTTTTCTTTGTGTCTCTCAAATGAGGATCCTGAAGAGATGGCTTAGTGGTTGTTTGCCTGCAAAGCCAAAGGATCCCAGTTCAATTCTCCAGGACCCACGTAAGCCAGATGCACAAGGGGGCGCATGCATCTGGAGTTCATTTGCAGTGGCTGGAGGCTCTGACATGTCCTTTCTCTCTCTTTCTAAAATAAATACATAAATCAAATATATGTTAAAAATGAAAAAGAAATAATTTAATTTTGGTGTTGTTGAGACAGGGTCTAACATAGCCCAGGCTGGCTTTGAACTTGCTATGACATTAACCTGATCCTCTTGCTTCTAACCTCCCAAATGCTGAGATGACAGCATATGCCACTATGCCTGTCTAAAATATTTTTGTATATATTTGCATTTATGTATGGATAACTTTCAGGAATTTTCATAATTTGGACTCTTAGGAAAATTTTTTTCCTTCTCTTCGGTTTTCTATAACATTTAATGTGAAAGGAAATAATAAGGGTGAATTTACTGATGGGAGCTGGAAAGATGACCTAGCAGTTAAGGCGCTTGCCAGTGAAGCCTAAGGACACAGGTTCGATTCCCCAGGACCCACGTTAAAGCCAGATGCACAGGGTGGCGCATGCATCTGTAGTTCATTTGCAGTGACTAGAGGTCCTGACACACCCATTGTCTGAACATTTCTCTGTCTCTCTCTCTCTACTATATAATTTTTTTTAAACAGTGAAGTTACTGATGAAGTAATTTTAGAGTTTTTCAAGATAAAAGCAAGAAATGTACTTGCAGTGAGATTTTTGGTTGTGAAATATCAAGTGAATAAAACTTAAGTTAAAGCAAGTTAATTTGTGAAGACAAGGTTGCAGAAATCAAGTGGAACAGTGTCCGTGTCTTGGGAAGTGATCATATTTTGTGTGTGCATTATTATGTTTCCATCATCCTCAAAAAGAAGAATGCTAAAAACATGTAAGTCAGAAGGGGGGCAATGTTAAGAAACGTGTTTAACAAAACATATGATTTCTATTTGGATATGACTCTTCCCATTCTCCACCATCTCAATTTCATGAATTTTGATTCACGTTCAAGATTTCTAACCTCAGCCGGTCAGGGTAGCACACACCGGTCATCTTGTCACTCAGGAGGCTGACGTTGGAAGGACTGAGCGTTGGAGACCAGTCTGTACTCATAGTGCAATCCTCTGTAAATCTCTATCTCCCCCAAAAGATTCACAACCTATGAAGGGACTTACATTCAGAATATAGCTTTTCAAGGGAACCATTGTAGACATCCAAGGCCTAAGCAGATAGAAGAATGTGATTTTATTCAATTATCCAGCTGTGCACCAACGCTGACCAGCTATTCCATTACTATATAATAAGAGAAAATAAAGAATGCAAGTTAAACTGTACCAAGAACGTTCTCAGTTTAGTCGTGTGTGAGTGGGACATAAGACGGCCCTGTGACAAGGTGACTTGGAGGTGTCTATTTGAGGTATAGCTGTCATCTCTGTGGGTGGGCTCTGATTGATGGTCAGATGTGGTTTTGCGGCAGTGAGCTGCCCTTTGCTATTTTCTTTCCCAGATCTGAAGTGAGAAGGCCTCTTCTCTGGAAGGTTCTTACCCAGATCTGACGTGAGAAGGCCTCTTCTCTAGAAGGTTCTTTCCCAGATCTGACATAAGAAGGACTCTTCTCGGGAAGGTTCTTTCCCAGATCTGATGTGAGAAGGCCTCTTCTCTGGAAGGTTCTTTCCTCTTCTCTGGAAGGTTCTTTCCCAGATCTGATGTGAGAAGGCCTCTTCTCTGGAAGGTTCTTTCCTCTTCTCTGGAAGGTTCTCTCCCAGATCTGACGTGAGAAGGCCTCTTCTCTGGAAGGTTCTTTCCCAGATCTGATGTGAGAAGGCCTCTTCTCTGGAAGGTTCTTTCCCAGATCTGACGTGAGAAGGCCTCTTCTCTGGAAGGTTCTTTCCCAGATCTGAAGTGAGAAGGCCTCTTCTCTGGAAGGTTCTCTCCCAGATCTGAAGTGAGAAGGCCTCTTCTCTGGAAGGTTCTCACCCAGATCTGAGGTTCTCTCCCAGATCTGAGAAGGCCTCTTCTCTGGAAGGTTCTTTCCCAGATCTGAAGTGAGATCTGGAAGGTTCTTGAGAAGGCCTCTTCTCTGGAAGGTTCTTTCCCAGATCTGAAGTGAGAAGGCCTCTTCTCTGGAAGGTTTTCTTTCCCAGATCTGATGTGAGAAGGCCTCTTCTCTGGAAGGTTCTTTCCCAGATTCTCTCTCCAGGTTCTTTCCCAGATCTGAAGTGAGAAGGCCTCTTCTCTGGAAGGTTTTTCCCAGATCTGATGTGAGAAGGCCTCTTCTCTGGAAGGTTCTTTTCTTCCAGTTCTTTCCCAGACGTGAGAAGGCCTCTTCTCTGGAAGATTCTTTCTTGGAAGGTTCTCACCTCGATCTGACGTGAGAAGGCTGACTCTGGAAGGTTTTTCAGATCTAGTCTCAGGCCTCTTCTCTGGAAGGTTCTTACCCAGATCTGACGTGTGATCCTCTGGAAGGTTCTTACCCAGACCTCTGCCCCCAGTGCTTTGCAAGGGAGTTCACTCTGGTCCAGGCTGACCTGGCCAGTCTCACGAACCTGGATCCTCTTACCTCTGCCTCCCTCTGGGAAGGTTCCACCCAGATCTGGAAGGTTCTTACCCAGATCTGAAGTGAGAAGGCCTCTTCTCAGGAGGTTGTCTCCACACCCTTCCACCTCTCAGCGCTCCACAGCTTAGGAAATAAGGTACACTACGAGTGCTCAGCAGGTCTAAGCCAGGCACACCCCAGTCTCAGTTTCTGATCTCAGTGCACTCCGGTTCCTTGAGCTTGCTTGGCACGCTCTTGGTCTCTGTTCTACCTGAAACTCTTAAGCAGGTTGTGCATGCCTGCAGAAATAGGCCACCATGATGCTGTGTGGCACAGAAGGCTCTCAAGAGAATGTTGGTTTGGAATTCCTGATGGCCTTTGCTTCTTCCCCTTCCTTCTTAAATGAAAAGCAAGAAAGAACTGGGTAGACTTTCCCTTCTCTTCAGTTGATCCTGAACACTTGTTATTCTTGTCATTTCAGTTGCCGCCCAGTTCTTCCTTGCTTGCTTGTCTGTTTCTGATACAGGGTCTCACACCATAGCCGAGGCTGGTTTGGAACTCAGCAATCTTCCTGCCTTAGCCTCCTAATTTTGGGATTACAGACACAAGCCAGCACACTCAGCCCCATTCAGATTTGGATCCATCAGATTTTCAGACCCTTGTCTCCCTTCCTGTTTTCTGTGACAGTGAAAACGGCTTATGTCTTGAGTATTTATTAAGAGGAGGTACCATTTTTCTGGTGTCAATAGTGGTACTAAAAAGGCCTTATATTTATCATTCTCTTATACCAGCTCTGCAATATTAGCATCATTATTTTAATTTTAATCAACTAACTTGTTTATTTATTTTTATCTTTTAAATATTTTTATTTTTACTTATTTGCAAGTAGAAACAGATAAAGAGAAGAGAGACAGAGAGAATGGCTGCGCCAGGGCCTCTAGCCATTGCAAACAAACTTCAGATGCATGTGCCACTTTCTGCATCTGGCTTCACATGGGTACTGGGAAATTGAACCCAGGTCATTAAGCTTTTTCAGACAAGTGCCTTAACTGCTGCGCCATCTCTCCAGCCCTATTTTTACTTATTTTTCTTTTAAATTTTTTTTGAGATTTTATTTTATTTATTCATTCATTTATTTACTTATTTGAGACAGAGAGAGGAAGAGAGAGACAGAGGGAAAGTGAGAATGGGTGTGCCAGGGCCTCTAGCCACTGTAAACAAACTTCAGATTCATGCGCCACCATGTGTATCTGGCTTACGTGGGACCTGGGGATTCGAACTGGAGTCCTTAGTCTTCACAGGCATGCACCTTAACTGCTAAGCCATCTCTCCTTCCCCTTATTTATATTTTTATTTATTTATTTATTTTGGTTTTTCAAGGTAGGCTCTCTCTCTAGTCCAGGCTGACCTGGAATTCACTACATAGTCTTAGGCTGGCCTCAAACTCACAGTGATTCTCCTGCCTCTGCCTCCTGAGTGGTGGGATTAAAGGCATATGCCACCATACCCAGCTTCTTATTTTTATTTTTTTATTTTTTGGTTTATTATTTAATTAATTAACTAATTTATTAGACAGATGGTGGGGGAGGGAGGCATACCAGAACCTCCAGCCACTGCAAACAGAGTCCAGATGCATGTGCCACCTCGTATAGCTAGCTTATGTGGGTACTGGGGAATCAGATCTGGGTCCTTAGGCTTTGCATGCAAGCACCTTGGCCACTAAGCCATCTCTCCAGTTGCCCTATTATTTTATTTTTTAAAGCAGAGTCTCCATCCAAGGCTAAGCTGGAACTCTGTAGACCAGGCTTCTTCAAACTTCAAACTTACGGCAATCCTATCTCAGCCAGCCTCTCTGAGTTATAGGAAAAAAGGCATGTGCCACCACACCTAGCTTCATTATCCTAATTTTAAAGATGATTTGGACACAGGTTAGTAGATTATAGAACAGGGACACAAATTTAGGTCAGTCTGTGCCAAAGCCAAGATCATCCCTCCAACTCTGCCATGGACACTTTCTCCGGATGTTTTTAATGTATCCATCCAGGGGATGGAGAAGATGGCTTAGAGGTTAAGGCATTTGCCTGTAAAGCCAAAGGACTCTAGTTCGATTCCCCAGGACCCACATAAGCCAGATGCGCAAGGAGGCGCATGCATCTGGAGTTGGTTTACAGTGGCTGGAGGGCCTGATGTGCACATTCTCTCTCTCTCTCTCTCTCTCTCACACACACACACATTCTCTCTCTCTCTCTCTCACTCACACACACACACACACACACACATTCTCTCTCTCTCTCTACCTCTTTCTCTTTTTCTCTCTCAAATAAATAAATAAATATTTAATGTATCCACCCATAAAGACGATGATCCTACCAGTACCAGAAAATCCAGTGATCAAACATTCCTCTGGGTGCCCATTTGTTTGAAAATTGCAGGTGATGCCACTTCACCTCATGTCCCCACCTCCTTCCATTTTTCTCAGCCTCCTAGGCTCAGACACATGGAGCTGAGAGGGAGAGTGAATATGGAGTGAGATAAATGACAAGACTGTGGCCGCTTTCTCATCTTTTTATACACTGATTTTAAATTCTTGTGTGTGTGTGTGAGTGTTCCTATCTTACATGCTAGAATTAACCTCAGCTTCCGCATCTGCTGTGCAATCTCAAGTCCGTTTAAATTTCCGATTTGATTTATGCAAAGTAGCCTGCCTGCTGTTTGTGTTGCAATAGGAAGATCCAAGAGGATTCTAACTGGGCTTCTTTCTGTGATTTTCTGTCTCCTGATTCCAAAAGAAAGGCAGGATTTTGGCAGCTCATAGTTTGCAAGAGTTGAAAGCAGAAGCCATTTCAGAGGAGTTCTTTTTATTTTGTGAAGATCCAAACCCACGAAAGGAGAGCATGCCAGGGTGTTCAGAGCATAAGAGGGGAAGAGTTCATGTCTTTGAGAAGAGATTATGGAAGCAGCATCCAACGTTAGGGGTTTTTCAAGCCTGTGGAAGGGACAGTTGGTTGCTATGGGTAACGGGGACTTTTGTGCTCACTCGAAGGACTTTGAAGTACAGGAGTCATCTTCACAGTGGTGCATTTGGGTAGCACCCTGTCCCTGGAAAATGCTCCTTTCATCACTGGATTGCAGAGTCGTAGAACCACTGGCCTCGAACGTTGCTGCAAAGCGGATGGTGTTCCATGTGAGCACAGGCCACAGATGAACCAGTGTGCTCCGTGCAGGAGTTCTAGGTCGAGGGCTGGAGAGGTGGCTCTGCAGCCGAAGACACTTGCTCATAAAGCCTGATGGTTTGGGTTCATCCCCCGTACAGATGCACAACGGCTGGAGGCTCTGGTGCACCCCTCCCCACATACACAGACACACACTCTCTCTTTCCCCAAATAAATAATTTTTTAAAATAACTCAGGATAGGGCCGGAGAGATGACTTCGCCGTTAAGGCATTTGCCTGCAAAGCTGAAGGTGCATACCTGTGACCCTAGCATTTGCAAGAGGAGCTGGAATGTACAATCATTGTTTGCTATATAGAGTTTGAAGACATCAGGGCTACATGGGACCCTGTCCCAAAACAAACAAAACAAGTCACCAACAAAAAGAAAAGAAAAGAAGAGAACAAAAGAAAGAAAAGAAAAGGGCTGGAGAGATGGCTTAGTGGTTAAAGTGCTTGCCGGTGAAGCCTAAGGACTCAGGTTCAATTCCCCAGTACCCACATAAGCCTCTTTCTTTCTCTTATAAATAAATAAAAATAAACACATTATTTAAAAAAGAAAAGAAAAGAATGAGGAACATAACGGGCATGGTGGCAAAGGCATGGCATCCCAATTAGTTGGGAAGCTAAGATAGGACAATCCAAGGTCAAATCACTAGCTAGAAAGAAAGGGTCAGGGCTGAAGAGATGGCTTGGTGGTTAAGGCTCTTGCCTGTAAAGCCAAAGGATCCCGCTTCAACTCTCCAGGACCCACGTAAGCCAGATGTACAGGTGGCATATGTATCTGGAGTTCGTTTGCAGTGGCTGGAGGCCCTGGAGAGCCCATTCTCTGCCTCTTTCTCTCTCTCGAATGAATGAATGAATAAATAAATAAATAAATAAATAAATGTTTTTTGAAAAAGAAAGAAGGGGGGCTGGAGAGATGGCTTAGTGGTTAAGGCGCCTGCCTGCTAAGCCTAAGAACCCGGTTCCAATCTCCAGGTCCCACGTTTAGCCAGATGCAAAGTGATGCAAGGGTGCAATGCCGCACTTGACCACAAGGGAGAGCACACATCTGGATTTTGTTCATAGCAGCTGAGAGACTGCTGGCGTTCCCATCTCTATCTGTCTCCCTCCCTGTCTGTCTCTCTCTGTGTCTCTCTCCAAAAATAAATAAAATAATAATAAAATAATTTAAAAAAAAAAAAAAGAAAGAAGGGGTCCAGTGAAAGGGGACAGGAGGGAGAACAAGGGAAAGTAGAGATTATAATCAAAATACACTATGTACATATTATAAAATAGTCAATAAAATTTGTTTTGGGAAAAAATAGGAAATTCAAGTCCTGCCTGGGCTACAGAGTGAATTTAGGGGAGACTAGACAACTTAGTGATATTCTGCTTTGAAATAAAACCTTTGAAATAAAACACACATTTTTAAATGTGTGTGGGGGGCAGGATGGCCAGAGATGTAGCTCAGGGACAGAGTGCTTGTGGGCACACAAGAACCTCAGGGTTCAATGCCCAGTACTGCCAGGAAGGAAAAGAAATGAACAGAGAAGAACAGAATGCAGTCTGTGGTGTGTGTGCGTGTACCTTCCGTCTTTTCTCCATCTTTTCTTCTTGCTCTGAAACCCAGGAGGATAACCATTTTGGCCACCTTCCACAGAACTTTTTGCCTCCTGTTTCTAGTTGGGTCCAGCCATTGGCAGGCTCTGGGCAGAAAAGGAAGGAGTGGGTACCACGGGAACTGGGATATTTATTATCCAAGACTCTGCACCTAGGAGTTTACTGGATCATTTCAGTGAGGGTAGCAGGTTTTGACTGGTGGCTCTCACAGTAATGTTCCTTGGGTTGGGTTCTGGAACCATCCATTCCTCCTTGTTCTCTGAAACCTAGGATCTTGAGAAGCTCCATGGCTATTGCCAGCCCTGGGAGCAGACGTCACTCCTAACTGATTTCCTCAGTCCTGCCTGTGTCTCTTTAAGGCGTTAGTTAAGTTGTACGCAATGAATTGCTTCTCTTTCCCCTCTCTCTTTTCTCTCTCTCTCTTCTCTCCTCTGTCTCTGTCTCTGTCTCTCTCTCTCTCTTTCTGCCAGTGCCCTGACTGATACATGGCTGTTTCTCACACCTGAATATAGAGACTATGATTCATTCCACTGCATTTGTCCTTTTTTCTGGAATTACCAAAAACAAAATACTTGTGTAGTTCATATCAGAGGCATGGTGGAATACAAATTTTGACCCTGGAGCCCAATCAATTTGAAAATGTATCCCTAAATATTCCCTGTCTTGGACACATCTTGTCCACAGCTAATGCAGGCAAATCAGGTGAGCAGCAAGCTTTGCTGGGGATACAGGTGTCGAGTGCATCACGACAGCCAGCTCTGATGGTGCACACCTGTAACCCCAGCTGCTCAGGAGCTCAAGGCTGGAGGATTGCAAGTTTGAGGCCAGTTTAGGCCACAGGAGTGTGAGTGCCAGGCCAGTCTGGGCAGCATAGTGAAATCCTGCCTCAAAGGAGAAAGTGAAAAGGATTGGGGATCCAGCCCTGTGGTAGAACACTTGTCTAGCATGCAGGAAACCCTTGCTTCAAACCTCAGAATTACAGAAGGAGGAGAAAGAAGAGGAGGAGAAGGAGGAAGTATGGGAAACCACATTGTGTAGCATTCCTGCAATTGCTTGGAGCACAGCGATGTAAGACTTGTTATATAATACGCACACATGTATACATCTATTATCAAGTTGATATTATTTATCTAATTCTGACATGGCCACCTAGTACTTGGCTTGGCGGGCTGCGACACAGGTCATAGCTAAACAAAGGCTATACAGACTGTCATGGAAACGATGGCCTGCAGAACCCAAGAGTGTTTATATGAGATGGGATTTCCATCCCAAGAGGAAAGACGTTTCTATCTTGGGATAGTGAGATGCATGATGCTGAGAAAAGAACGTGACTTAGGCACTGTGTGAGGTCAGGCCACCAAGAACACTGCAGCCTCAAGCAATGTGTGTCTCTGACTATGAAGTTACCTGACAGCTCATTTGCCGGACTACGAGCCAGAGAATCTTGTAGGTAGACCACCCCCAGGGGCCGCCAAATGTTGCCAGAGAGGTAGGGGCAACTGTTCACGGAGAGGGTAGAGTTTGTCACAAAGGATGTGTCCCCTTAGAGGCGGGGGAGGCTGGAGATGGCTCGCTGAGCACAAGCAGGAGGCTGAGCAGCTGTCCCTAAAGCTGAGTCTCAAAGAGCCTGCTTCCTGCTCAGCGCAAACTTCTCCAGTGAAGCAACTGGGCAAATGGGCAGAGAGCAACATTTCCTCCCGCAGCAGGGCACAGTGTGCCGCAGACAAGTCTCTTTTGGGGGGACTGGCCCAGGCTCTCTGAGAGGACACACAGGGGTTAAAATAGCAGGGGGAGCTCTCCGAATGCTGTTTGAATAGGTGAGGTAATTCCTGTGCTAAGCGGTCCTTCCCTTGCCTTGCCTTCCCTTGCCTTCCCTTCCCTTCCCTTCTCACTGGAGAGTCAGCTCTGGTGAGAAATGAGTCCTATTGCCCCTCTCAAAGAATCACAGACTTCAGCTTGTCCTCACTGTGGTGACCTTGAGGCATTTGTGAGGAGCTTTGCACGTGAGAGGAACTGTACCTATGATGAGCATCTTTGTGAGTTAGGAATGGATGTCTGACGCCACAGTTCTTGGGCTTCCAAACATACTAGATGGGTAACATTGGGCAAGGTTCTGTTTCCTCCTTGGTAAATGAAGACCCTCTCTCTGAAATAAATGAATAAATAAATTAAATAAATAAGTAACTTAAAAAATAGATGAAGTGTAGGAGGGTCTTAGAGATGCATCCTTCACAAGCCAGACCCTCGGTAGGTGCGTGTGTTTCCTCACACTTGAATACAATTCGCAGAGCAGCCACCGGCTTAGAGGTGTTTGATCACCCCCTGGCATTGTAAATCGGAGGACAACCAGTGTTCCACGACCAGCCACGCCAGGAGCGCTCACCGTCTGTGTTTGGGCTTCTTAAGACAGAGGGGCACTAGTTGGGCTACTTGTCTCAGAGAAAGCTCTGCCCCTCCTTGCCCTCACTCACAGCCAGCCTCAACTCTACTTGTCTCAGAGAAAGCTCTGCCACCTCCTTGCCCTCACTCGCAACCAATCTCAACTCTACTCGTCTCAGGGAAAGCTCTGCCACCTCCTTGCCCTCACTCACAGCCAGCCTCAACTCTACTTGTCTCAGAGAAAGCTCTGCCACCTCCTTGCCCTCACTCACAGCCAGCCTCAACTCTACTTGTCTCAGAGAAAGCTCTGCCACCTCCTTGCCCTCACTCTGTTGCTGCTGCTATTTGGAAACCGACTCTTTCTGTACCTCAGACTGACCTGGAATCCCTCTGTAGACCAGGCTGGTCTCAAACTCATGAGAGATTCCAAATTATCTGAAGCAGTGACATCAGTGGGAGGCTTTGTGACAGTTTAGGAGGACAGAAAGTTTCTGAGAGGTCTCAAGATGCCTCACTTCTCAGCATCCGTATTCAGGTCCTAAGTAACTTGGGGAAAAGATTTCCTTTATATCCGGGTATTGATTATTCTCAGACAGTTGCTATCTCTGACAGACCTGTCGGGTTAAACATGAGTTGTCAGTTTGTTTGTTTTGTTTTCTGAGATACAGTCTCACTCTAGCCCAGGCTGGTCTGGAACTCACCTATGTTCTCCTGCCTTACCCTCCTGGATGCTAGAATTAAATGCAAGTACCACACACCCAGATTGGATTTCACTTCATTTCTAATAATCAAAATAAATCGAGGGCTGGAGAGATGGCTTAGTGGTCAAGGCGCCTGCCTCCTAAGCTTAAGAACACTGATTCCAATCTCCAGCGGTTCCAATCTCCAGGTCCCACGTTTAGCCAGATGCAAAGTGACGCAAGGGCGCAATGCCGCACTTGACCACAAGGGGGCGCACACATCTGGATTTTGTTCGCAGCAGCTGAGCACACCCATCTCTTGTCTTCCTCTCCCTCTTTCTCTCTCTCTGTCTGTCTCTCTCTGTGTCTCTCTCCAAAAAAATAATAGAAATTAAAAATAAATAAATAAATCGAGTGCTGTGACCATTCACAAGTACCTCAGCTTGTGAAGATTCATGCCTTCATGTTATTATTGCCTCAAAACCACTCTGCAAGGCCAGCGTGTTCTATAATAGGTGAAGGCGTTTTGTAACAATTAACTTAGTTCCTGCCACATATCGAGCCCCACACTAGATTCAGTCTCACTAATCTGTGCATCCAGCCAGCTGCTGACGAGATGACTTTAGAGACCACGAGCCATCAGGGTAACTCCAAGACCTTGCCTTTCTTCTGTGAACTTGTTCAAGAACAAACAGAGCTGCAGGAATGTTCTCTGCCCCAACGCCATGTCATTGCTTCCTGCTGACACTACAGTGCTCAGGAAATTTTCACCTTCACAACTTCTTTATTTTCCCATTTGATAAATGAAAAAAAAAACCCACAATACTAGGCATGGGAATGATGGGCACACATCTATATTCCACTCACTAGAGATAAGCACTATGTAAAGTTTGGTTTACCTATGTCCACTGATGAACTATTGACCACTAAGTCATAATGATAGAAAATACACAGATGGAGGGAAAGGAGGACTTGTGTGAGTAACAGAATGCTGAGGGCTGACCTGTGCATGCAGGTCAGCTGGAGGTACAAGTCGGCCTTTCCCAGCAAGCATGACATTGGCTTAAGTAAGGGTCATCACTGGACACTAATTAGAGAAATTTCGATGATCACTAAGACATTTCCAGGAATTTAGAGGTCTTCCCACAGACAGCTTATGAGTTGGGAGAGGAACAAGGCACTTTATCCAGTGGAGAAATTGAGCAAGTTGTTGACTAGGTTATTCAAATTAACATCCCCAAGAAGGGCCAAAGGGGTGTCCTGATTCTCCTGATGAGGTGTCCAGTAAGGACGCAAGACCGAGGTAATGTTCTTACTACCAATACTAATGTCTAATCGCAGACGTGTCAGGGAACCTTCATAAGGAATTACAAAGAGGGTGGGGGGGCTCGAGAGATGGCTTAGCAGCTTAAGGTGCTTGCCTGTGAAGCCAAAGGACCCAGGTTCAATTCCCCAGTACCCATGTAAGCCAGACGCACAAAGTGGCACATGTGTCTGGAGTTTGTTTGCAGTGGCTAGAGACCATGGCATGCCATTTTCTCTCGCGTGCTCTCTCTAATAAATGAATAAAACATTTAAAAAAATTAAAAAGAGGATTGGGGATATGATTCAGTGGAAGGGCTCTTGTCCAGTATGTATGAGGCTCTAGGTTCAGTCCCTGTAACTAACACATGTGCACATAAACACGCGCGCACGCACACACAAACACACCACTTTAGAGTAAGCTGAAAAAATTAGAACGCAGACAGTAAAGTATTACATCTTGTATTGTGATAGAATATGGAGTTAACATATCAATCAACATTGATAAGTTGATAACTTTATATATACCTATGTAGAATATTACAATCCCTAGTAAACATATCTTTAAAAGTTTAGAGATGGGCTGAAGAGATGCTCAGCGGTTAAAAGCACTTTCTTGCAAAGCCTGATGGCCTAGGTTCCATTCCCCAGTACTCACTTAAAGTCAGATGCACAAAATGGTGCATATATCTGGAGTTTGTTTGCAGTGGCAGGAGACCCTGGAGCACCCATTCTCTCTCTTTCTGTGTGTGTGTGTGTCTCGCTCTCTCAAATAAACAAATCAACATTGAAACAGTTTAAAGATAAAGGAATATACTTTACATAACTTACTATCAAAAGGTTTAGGCACAAGAAGAAAGATCAGACTATAAACCTAATTAGTAAGTGAACCTGAGCTAGAAGTGTACAGATTATTTTATATTATTCTTGTAACTGTTCTGTACATTTGAAGTTACTTTGGTTACGGATTTAAAGAAATGTTTTCATCCCTTCAGTATTTTTTCTGCATTGGCAATATTTATATTTGAAGATTATATATATATATATATATATATATATATATATATATATGTAATTTTTCATAAAATTTACTGTCATCAAATGTATTGTTTAAGCACGTGCCATTTGTAAAAACCACACAGGGAGGCAAGGAGGAGTCGGAATGCTTCTCCGAGGTGTGTCAGAGCAGAAGGCTGGGTTGCAGGCATGGTTCAGAGATAAAGAGCTTGTCTAGCAGGACACGGCCCTGAGTTCCATCCCCACCACGAGGAAAGCAATTTGAAATGACTAAAACTCTAGCCAGATGTGGCGAAGCACTGCTTTAATCTCAGCTCTCTGGAGGCAGAGGGAGGGAGGGTCACTGTGAGTTTGAGGCCAGGGTAGTTCCAGGTCAATCTGGGCTAGAGTGAGACCCTACCTTGAAAAAAGCAACAAGAAGAAAAATGATTTTGGGTAGAGAGATGGCTCAGCCTATAAAGGTGCTTTCTTGCACCCTGGTAAAGCCAGATGCACAAGAGTGGAGTGGGCTTCTTAAATTTGTTTGCAGTGGCAAGAAGCCCTAATATGCCCATTCTCTCTCTCCCTCCCTTCCCCTATCTCTCTTACTCACTCTCTCAGATAAATAAATAAAAATGTCAAAAAACTCCAAAACACAACAAAAAGTGGTTATAGGAATTATAAGGCTATAACCCAATGGGACTATATGTAAGATATTCATACAATAAAGTTTTCAATAAAAGAATAAAAATTAGGATCTGGAGAGATGGCTTAGCCGTTAAGGTGCTTGCCTGCAAAGCCTAAGGACCCATGTTCAACTCTCCAGATCCCACGTAAGCCAGACACACAAAGGTAAGGTAAGCACAAGGTTGCATATGCTCACTAGGTGGTGCAAGCTGGAGTTTGATTGCAGTGACTGAGGCCCTGGTGTGCCAATTCTCTCGCTCTTTCTAAAAAAACTTTTTTAAAGAATAAAAATTAAATAAAAAAAGAAGTGTAATATCTAGAAACAGAAAAGAGGGCATCGGATGTTGACTATGATGCTGTGGTCACTAGGCAGGGTGGGGTCAGAGCAAAACACAGGGGACAAGGAGCTGACAAGGTAGGGGTGCCTATAATCCCAGCACTCAGGAGGCGAAGAAGCCTGAATGACCAGGAGTTCAAAGTCATTGCTGGTTATGTAGGCAGTTGGAGGTCAGCCAACTGGGGCACATAAAACATGTCTCAGAACAAAGAAACTAGGGGCTAGGAAATAGCTCCTTGCTTAAAGGCACTTGCTTGCAAAGTTTGCCAGTCTGGGTTCAATTCCCAACCTGCCCACGTAAGCCTGACGCAAAGAAAAAAAAAGTGGCACAAACACCTGGTGTTCTTTTTGTGGAAGAAAGAGACCCTGGTGTGCCCATACATGCATGTGCAAATAAATAAATAAAAAATAAAATAAAACAAGGGTGGAGGACTTAATACAAACATTGGTATTTAAGTTCTCAAAGTATAAAACATTAAACAAATAATAAACATTGGTCACTACATATTTGACATAATTTGTTGCTTATTCATCTTAATACATGCCATATTGTATCTGTGCAGCTTCTCACATGTTTAATAAACGTTCAGTGTAGCTACAAAATAGCATTCTTTGTTCAGTTTCATCGATTAATCATAATGCATATGGTGGAAAGGAGAGGAGAGCTGAGTCATAGCAGGGTCTGTTTACTGTCAGCTCTATAGAAAAGTGCAAAGCACGTGACTAGCGTCTATACAGGGCACTGGGTTTATCCTCAGCCCCGGGGTGGGGGGAGTGTTGGAGCATTATTTAGAAAGAGGATGAGGAGACAGGACAGAATGCTGGCTAATGAGGAAGTCATTCTGCAGTGAGAATCAATCCATGGGTCACTACAGCACGGGACTCAGAGAGGAAAAGACAAGAACATTTTAGCCTTGAACTCCTGCTGCATGTGTGTGACTTGGAATTTTTACCTAAATCATCTGGCAATTGTTTTCTGGTTGACAAAAAGGAACAAGGATGGTTGTAATAGTGCTTGTGGACGAGGGTGAATTGCAGGGCTCTTGAGACAACTGCGTGGGTTCACTTCCTTGCACGTCCTGGTGTGTGCTGGTTATTATCAGGATGCCTGCTGGATCCTGATGTTTTCACACACTGTCACGTGGCAGTGTCATCCGATAATATCTTTCAGTACGGATGAAACCGGTTTCTAAGCAAGTCCTCAGATTCTAAACTAAGTCGACTCTGCAGTCTTGTGATATCATCACACTACACCCCTTCACATGACATTTGGAGCACGTAGTTCTTTTTAATTTTTGTCTACTGTGAACGTACCTTACTTAAACACGCTTAAAGCGAAGGCATGTGACAACCCTGCAAGAACCCTAGCAAGAAGTCTCCTGGCAAAGGCATCATTTTATTAATTTTTTTTTGGTTTTTTAGCATGTACTCACTCTCCAGGCTGATGTCTGTGTCAGGGTGGTCATATGTTGGGAATGCCTGTGCAAAGTTTCAAACTTTGCCTCAGGTATTTTAATTTTATTTTATTTTATTTTATTTATTTTATTTTATTTTATTTATTTTATTTTATTTTATTTTTTTGGTTTTGTGAGATAGGGTCTCACTCTGGTCCAGGCTGACCTGGAATTAACTCTGTAGTTTCAGGGTGGCCTCGAACTCTCAGCGATCCTCCTACCTCTGCCTCCCGAGTGCTGGGATTAAAGGCATGCGCCACCACGCCCGGCTAAACTCGATCATTATTATCACATGTTATGGTGATCTGGGAACACAGTGATCTTTTAAGTACTCTTTAATATTTAATATATATTTTTGAGACAGGATCTCACTATGTAGCTATGTGTTTTAGACACAATGTTTTTGCCCATGGAATAGTTTTTTTTAATTATTAATTTTTTATTGACACCTTCTATACTTACATACAAAAAACATATGATATTTCCCTCCCCTCGCCTCCCCCCATTCCACTTTAGAACACCAATCTCCATCATATCCCCTCCCTCTCTCCATTACTCTCTTTTAATTTGATGTCATCACCTTTTTCTTCTATTTTGAGGGTCTTGTGAAGGTATTGCTAGGCACTGCAAGGTCATGGCTATCGAGGCCAATTTCTGTCTGGGCAGTTGCCTTGTAAGAAGTCATACCCTTCCTTTGGCTCTTCCATTCTATCCGCCCCCTCTTCCGCAATGGTCCCTTATATGATAATGTAGATATGATTTTAATATACACTGGGAAATAGAAATGGTTATGTGACTTGCTTTACTGTAAGATTCTCTTTACTGATGTGGCCTTTGTCTAGAGCAGCTTGCACTAGCTTGGAAACCTCTTTTAAGCTCTCCCTCACCTTAGAGAGCACCTGCATGTCATTTGTGTACCCATCTGAGTATATTCAACCCTCTTAATCATCACTAATTTGGGTAAAGTGGGACCAAGCTGACCTAGAACTCACTCTGTAGTCCCCAGCTGGCTTCAAACTCACAGTGATCCTTCTACCTCAGCCTCCTGAGTGTTGGGATTGAAGGTGTGCACCACTGCACCTGGCAGCTTATGTTGTTTGTGCTTTGGATTCTATTTGCTGAAACTCTGTAGGTGTCTAGAAAAGGGTGAGCTAAGCTTCCTCTGTCCTGAGCTAGGCTGCGGTTATTAAAGGACTACCCCAGACTAGCAGCAGCATCTGGGAGTCTGCTGGAAACAAATGCAAGTTCCCGAGTGCATATCTGAGGGGAAGAAGGGGCTGGCAGAACAGCCACCTGAGTCCTAGAAAGGCCTGCGACAGTTAAGTGTGCTGCGCCTCGAGCACCAGCAACGTGGGGCTGGGCATGTCACCCCTGACCACAGCTTGCTCTTGTGATGCTCCAGCGACTTCCGCCTTCCTCTCTTGGTCAGAAGAATAAAAATTGTTAGTTGTAAACACCTGAAGGATGTCTCTGTCTCTCCTCTATTCCTTTTAGTTTCACTGACCTAGCTCTGAGTAGGAGATCAAGTTTCCTGGTAGATCTTCTTCCTGAAGGAGCACTGCCCCAGCAAGAAGTGCTCATTGCGGATGGAACCTGTTTCTGGGGCTCTGCTCTTAGGAGAAAGCTTTCCTGTGTATCACGTTCAAGTTAATCCGTGATTTTAAGTGTATTTCCACGCTTGATCTACTAAGCAGGTGAGGATAGCTATTGTAAATATAAATTCAGAATCTTCTAGTTTCTGCTTAACTTTAAATACTCTGGAACTTGTCAAAACTGACATCCCACTTCACAGTTTTGTAAATTTTATAGTATAATCACTGGGAACGGGGTGGTGGATATGAATATGCCAATTAATTTTAAAGCCCATCCTATCTGGGAAATATATCATCTATCATGTATTATCTATCTATGTATCTATGTATCTGTCTGTCATCTGTTTTCCAGTACCAGAGTTACATCCTGGACCCCTCGCATCCTAGGCATATGCTCTACCACTAAATCTATATCCCAAGCTCAAATAACTTAACTTTTTTGGATATTTTTATTTATTTATTTATTTCAGAAAAACCAGGAGAGAGAGAGAGGGAGAATGGGTGTGCCAGGGCCTCTAGCCACTGCAAACGAACTCCAGATGTATTTGCCCCTTGTGCATCTGGCTTACCTGGGGAATCGAACTGGAGTCCTTTGGCTTTGCAGGCAAATACCTTAACTGCTAAGCCATCTCTCCAGTCCCAAATAACTTAGTTTTTAATTCCCCAGAAACATTTCTAGCCAGTCATTTCTGGAAGCTGCGTGCCTCAGAATGACTACTTTGATAATGGTCACTCTTTTTCACGCTCAGCTGTGGTCAGTCTTGGGTGGACTTCACTCTCTCAGAGATCAGCAACCAGGCATCAAAGGTGTGGGTCAGGTTCTGCTAGTCACGAGGGCTAAGGCTATGTGAGAAGAAGAGAAAGAGGCAATGGTTTGGACATGCCAAGAAAATCATGGAGTGGGGCTCGCAGAGACAAAGATGGGTTAAGAATTCCTTGTTCCAAATGCAGAGACCAGAAGTATTTCAGATTTTGGATCTTTTTTTTTTTTTTTTTTTTTTTTTTTTTTTAGTATTTGCAAGTACATAATGAGGAGTGTAATGTGTAAGGAACCCGGGTCTAAACATGAAATTCATTTTTGCTTCACCTATACTTTACACACATGGCCTGAAGGTAATTATATATTGTGCTTTTTATTGCATCTATGTTTGGGTTGTGACTCATAGGCGATCCGGCATGGAATTTTCCACTCATGGCATCATGTCAGTACGCAGAATGTTTTGAGTTTGGGAGCATTTCAGACTTATTTTATTGACATGTCCTTTTAGAGTCACAGACTCACTCTGTAGCCCAGGATGACCTTCAACTCACTATGTAGCACCCAGACTGTCCTTCAACTCATGGCAATCCTCCTGCCTCAGTCGTTTGAGTACTGGTATTAAAAGTATGGATCACGACATCGAGTTATATTTCCAATGTGTGGATGATAGCTGCTTCGCCTACAAACAATTGTCATAATTTCTGATGATTTTCTATTTCTTTTCATTCCATTTTTAAATTTTCTATTTATTTATTTTAATTTTAATTTTTTTTTAGGCAGGTTTTCATTCTTGCCCAGGCTGCCCTGGGCTTCACTCCATCACCTCGGCTACCTTGAACTCACAGTGATCCTCCTATCTTGCCTCTCCAGTGCTACGAGAAAAGGTGTGAGTCACCACACCTGGCTGGATTTCTACTTCTTGATTCTGTGTTTATATCTAATCTGTGTCATGTAGAAGCTTCTTTAGGGCCGGGGAGACGGCTCTGTGGGCAAAGCACTTGCTGGGCAAGCGTGATGGTCTTAGTTGAGACTCTGAACACCCAGGCAAGTGCTGGAACAGCATGGTGCCCATCTGAGCCTAGTGCTTAGTGCGTGAATACAGGATCTCCTGGGCTAATTTGGCCAGATAGCCAAATTGGCAAGCTCTGGGCTCAAGCGAGGGACCTGCCTCAGCAAATAAGGTGGAGAGTGATGGAGTTAGGCACGTGATATCAACCTCTGGCCTGCACCCACACACATGTATCCACACACATGTGAATATGCATACAGAACACATACATACCACATACACGCATGCCCAAAGAAGATTCTTTCTTTCTTTCTTTCTTTCTTTCTTTCTTTCTTTCTTTCTTTCTTTCTTTCTTTCTTTTTAAATGTTATTTATTTATTTGGAGGAGGAAGAGAGAGAAGAACAAAAACAGGTAGGCCAAAGCTTCTTGCCACCCTAAATGACCCAGGGCCTTCAGGCTTTGCCAGCAAATGCCTTGAACTGCTGAGCCATCTTCCTAGCTCAGAGTAGCTTCTTGAAGTGATACGGATTAGAACAATAGGTGATACAGGCCAAGGACTCTTGGGGTACTTTGCACTGTTCCATACTTCCTTTACAAAGCTAGCTTCTCCCCACCCCACAGAACTGAAAAACATGCTGTTATTTCAAACTCAACATTCTCTGGTTCAGATAAGAGAGAACGGGGATGGGAAGATTTCTTAGTGGTTAAAGGTGCTTGTTTGCCAAGCCCGCTGGCCCAAGTTCAAGTCCCCAGTACTTCCGTGAAGCAGGATGCAAAGTGGTGAACAATGAGATCCCACCCCCACCCCCACCCCACCCCTTACGTCACTGGGAAATGGACCAGAAGAGTCCCGAGCTCAGGGGCTGTGTGATGTTTACAGTTAAGTTCCTTTACAGCAGCAAAAAGGGACCTTGTTCCAAAGAAGTCAGAGATGCTCTGATCTACACACATAACCCATAAACAGACATAAACAAACAAACAAAACATTTTAAAATAGATAAGAGACAATTGAGAAATGTGCCTTCTCTATTTATTTTGAGTTCCTAAGGATTAAACCTAGGCCCTTACATGCTAGGCAAACACTCTGTAACTATGCTGTATTCCCTAGCTCCTCCTGGGCGATTTAAGCAGCAGGAAAGACATGTGAAGTTCATATTGCTGTAACTATCAAAGCACTATTTAATCGTATCTAGGAAAGTGATTCATATTAACTATACTAAAAATAAATAGGACTGGGGGAAAATGGCAGCATCTGTCCAAGCAACTCGTGGTCTAAGCTACTCAGCAGCAAACAACCTGACGTGATGCTCACACAAGTGCAGTAGTGGCACACAGCCATGGCGGGTAACCAACCGCTCTTGAATTGGCTTACGGATCCACTCAGTGGAAAGGAAACCATATCTGGAACTGGGAAACAAGTCAGAATCATATCCAAAAAACGAGTTCGCTCTCCAATATCAAGCTCCCACCAATCATGGGCTACATGAGGGCCTACACCTATTAAATTCTCTCTAAACTAATAATGGTTACCCCATTTATCCAGTGCTGACTTCACTCTCCATTGGAGAATCTGCTTCTCTTTTTCACATGGATGTAGAACCTGAGGAGAGAATCAGTCCATTGCATCCCATCAGGGCCCCAGCTGAAGCCATACAGGAACTGGGGAAATGAGCAAGAGTGCTGCTTTCTTGGTGAACCTGGTACCAGCACAAGGGTGAAGGAGGCAGACACTGAGGACATTCAACTCCTACCAAATCAGAGATCCAGAGACACAGAGGATCCCAAGACCTCATCACTGAAGTAGACCTAAAATGATCCCAACATGGCTCAGGGAAATTCACAGAGGAGGGGGCAGAAAGATTGTCAGAGCCACAAGTTGGGACACTATGCAGAGGGACATTGCCTCTTCCCCATAACTGATCGATACCCCCACTATGAACCATCCCCAATCCACATGGGGATAACTGACATCCCCAAGGAGGAGGGTCCCTTCAAAGGGGGAAGGTCAGAGAGGAGGCTAAGGATGGTACCAACACGTGCTGTTTACACACTGAGTATGTACATAACTAATAAAGAAAAAAGATTTAAAAGAAATTAGCAAAGTGTTGTTATTTTATTTTATTTTTCTTTATTTATTTGAGAGAAATAAGCAGGAGGAGAGAGAGAGGGAGAGAAAGAGAGAGAGAGAGAGAATGGGCATACCAGGGCTTCCAGCAGCTGCAGACGAACTCCAGATGCTTACACCCCCATGTGCATCTGGCTTAAGTGGGTTCTGGGGAATTGAACCTGGGTCCTTTGGCTTCGCAGGCAAGTGCTTTAAACACTAAGCCATTTCCCCAGCCCCCAAAGTGTTATTCTTGTACCAATGAGGAGGATGGTTGGGAGGAAAGGCCACTCTGGGGGTAGCTAATGAGTTTTCTTTGGAGAGCCCAGTTTGCTGTGGGGGAAAGGACACACAATCCTGAAGGACTGAATTCTGCCTACATCACTCACTGCCTCTGTTGCCTTCCATAATTTACTTGACTTCTCTCTTCCTAGGATTCCCCACCCCCATTTTCTATAAAATGAGAAAGAAACAGCCTTTCTTTCTTTCTTTCTTTCTTTCTTTCTTTCTTTCTTTCCTTCCTTCTTTCTTTCTTTCCTTCTTTCTTTCTCTCTCTCGCTTCCCTCCTTCCTTCCTTCCTTCCTTCTGTCCTTCCTTCCTTCCTTCTTCCTTCTTCTTCTCTTTCTTTCTTCTTTCCCTTCCTTCCTTCCTTCCTTCCTTCCTTCCTTCCTTCCTTCTTCTTCTTCTCTTTCTTTCTTCTTTCCCTTCCTTCCTTCCTTCCTTCCTTCCTTCCTTCCTTCCTTCCTTCCTTCCTCTTCTTTCTCTTTCTTCTTTCTCTTCTT